>CP136893.1:16435000-17138125 GCA_034359265.1 Canna indica | reverse complement strand
ATTGATTAGCGTGCAAGGGAAGAGGTAATGAATTATTAATTATTATTTTTATATAATTCAATATATCATAATATATCATTGTACTTTAATTGTGGTGTGCATGTTCGAGTAGGAGGATATCCCCCACACTATAGCGGGGACGATCAGACGATACATACACAGGGCATGGCCCACGTGGTCTCACGTGCCCAGTGAGCATGTCGATATGCTCTGGCATGAGTTTGAGGTACGTATTAAAAGAATTTTATATAAATGATAATTATAAATATTTGTATTGACATTATTGTTTTGTTTTGTAGGCTCGCTACACTTGGCTAGAGGACCAAATGCCCTTTATAGAGAGTGCGTGGGATGCGATTTCCCGTGCTCGGAACAACGCGCAGCTAAACTAGGCCCGAACCAAGGTGTGTTGGGTGAAATTACACACTAGAGGGGGGGTGAATAGTATGTTTACTAATTTATTAGCCTTAAATCTGATTTTAATCATTTCTTGATTAGTTAGACTAAGCACGATATTTATAGCAAACGGAAGCAATAAATATAAAGCAATAAGCACAAATAAACTGACAATGCTAACACAAGTATTTATAATGGTTCGGCCAACCGCCTACTCCACTACCTTGGCTCCACACCAACGATTTCTAACCAACTACTTTATAGAACTTGTGTTTTCCTTTGAATACAACTGAAGACACAATTCTCATCTCTTTGAGAACTCCTCAAACCTATTCACCTAGGCAAAACACAAATCTACAAAGTCTAACTCTAAGTGTTTCTCTAGCACACCTAGCAAGCTATTACAGGTGAAAACAAGTTTAAAATAAGTTCAAATACAATGATAAAGAGCTAGGAATTTGAGAGAAGAACCAATGCTCTTTTGCCAAACCTTCAAGCCTTCAACTTGCCAGTTGATGAGCTTGAGTCGTAGCAGAGTTGAGGAGCAGTGGGCGCTTGAAGAAGAACGTTAAAGGAAGAGCAGAGCGCGCAGCAATCGATCTCTTTAAAGGCTTAAATCACTTCTTAAAATGCTCAATAATATCTCCAAGAAATCTTAAGGGAGTTAGGTGAGGGTTATTTATAACCCTCAACTGAACGGGCGGTTCAACGGGTAAAAAACTAGCCGTTACAGTCGTTCGGTTGCTTGTCCGTCGATCGTCGGTCGACCAACCGATCGACCGCTACCCTTTCTGTGCTTTACTCACGCCGTTCGGTCGATCGACGGGTCGATCGAATGGATCACGACTTCATTGATCCGCAGTCCGATCGACCGACCGGTCGATCGATGCAGTTAAGCCAGAGGCGTGATTTGCGATCTGCAATCCGGTCGACCGATTGGTCGATCGATGCACCTTCTGCCAAATTTTGGCTTCGGTCGGTTGACTGACGTAGCCTTCTGCCAATTTTTCACCAACTTCGGTCGACCTATCGATCGACCGAATGGCTACTGCTATTTTGTGACATCATTCGGTCGACCGAATAGGCTATTGGCAGTATTCTACCTTGTTCGATCGACTGACCGATCGATCAAATTTAGGCTAAGGCTGATTTTTACTTTGAATTTGTTACATGATTTTCCATGGGTTTAGTTACTAAGTTTCACTTTGGATAACTTTACAATTTGGCCTGGGATAAAATCATCCTAGGAGTATATTACATGATTTCTACTTGATTTAAACCCGAGCCTTTCTTTGACGTTTTCTTCTTTCGTTTCTTTGGTGGTCTTTTCTTTCGTTTCGTATGAACGAACTTCACATGCTTATCACAACCTCAACCTGAACTCAAAACTTCACACATAGACTAGATACATGTTTGTTATCATCAAAATGAAGATCGAAGCTCGAGAGAAACCCTTAAGCCAACAGTCTCCCCCTTTTTGTTGATGACAAATATAACATGGAATTTTAAGAAAGCATATGCATATTTTTTGTGAGTTTGAGTTAAGGCATTCATGCGTTAAGGTATACAAGATATAAAACTCAACATATACATACAAATGCTTACAACTCAACCTATCCCCCCCTATCAATGTGTATATCAAAACCAAGTGTGACCTTACTTTTTTTTCCCTATTTGACATCAATCAAAAAGGGTAAGAATTAAAGTACAATTTAATAGTTTCATCATGAAAACCAAGAATCATCTACAGAGCAGGTTTCGAAACAAAATACATATAGTCAATAATGCCATACTACATTAGCATGTCATTCACACATCAAATACCACACACATTACTGATCATCAACAATAGTCAATCATGATAAGGAGTTGCTAAATACATGTAGAGTCGATCATCAAATACATGTTCATGAGATAAATAATATCAAAACATCAAATAAGACTAGTCATCCTCAGGTGGTGGTGGAGGTGGTAGATGCGACTAATAGTATCGCCACATCTCATCCACTTGCTGACCATACTAGTCAACACGTTGACCATACTCATATATGCGCCGGCCATGCTAACCAATCATTGTACCATACTCGTTCATCTGACGTCCATACTCATCTAGGCGCTCTCTTGTTCCTTTGTTCCATTCTAACTGGTCGATGTGGAACTGAGCAAAGTGATGCTCCAGATCACCTAGACGCGAAAGGGGAGTGTTGGATGATGAACTTCCACCAGCTTCGCCCTCCTCCATGCCTTTGTCATGCTCAGCCTGCTCCATAGGTTCTCCTCGCATTCTTTTGCTGGGCTGATTTTCAAGGATCTTCATGCGATTGAAAGAGGATGAGTCTATGGGTTTGGGTATGGGCTCTACTTCAAATCTAGACTTATTTACCCCAACTGTATATATAAAGTGTGAAATCAAGAAGGCGTATGGTAAGGCTTGTTTTTTGGAGGCATGAACCTCATCTATATATCGAAGGATAAGATCAGGGACATCTATGGGTATGTGAGACATGGCAAAGAAGAGTACCCTAGAACTCATAGTTGTGACCTCATCATAATGACCTGCTCTAGGAAGAATATTATATGAGATGATGAAGTGCATAATCCTGGCAGTGGTTGAAAGTTTGATGCTTTGGGTAGGGATCATTCCCTGATAATCCTCAGGACAGATGGCTGATACAAGTTCATGAGTAGGAAACTCCTCATGAAGCGGTGTGTGGATATCTTATAAATTGGTCTTCCTAATAGAGGAAACCCAAATGCATAGTTAATGTCTGATTCGGTGATTACTATAGATTTTCCTAAGATTTCGGATCGAAGAATTAGTTCATCACCGTATCTTGCCTTTTCTATTATAAGGTTGGAGAAAAAAACTTTTATTAGGATGGGGTATACAGGTACTTGCTTTCCTATGAACTCTACCCATCCCATGCTAGCAAGTTTACTTCTAATGTCAAATTATTCTAGGTCACTTAAGTTAACTGGACGAGTCTGTAGAATGGCCCTATCTGTAGAATGTCAAATTATTGATTCATGCAAGACCTTAAAAAAATAGATTTTAGCATAAAATCTCAATAAAAAAAACATAGACACACTAATGAAGGATAAATAAAGAAAAAAATAAAAATAAAGATAAAAAATAAAAGATAGAATCCAAAGAGAATATACAATGAGCCATATCAAAAAAATATACATTAAAAAGATGTTTTGACTAGATGAAAAAAAATCTAATTAACAACAAAAATATTTAAGGAAGACAAAATAAATGTTGAGAATAGTTCATGAGAGAAAGCAAGAAACACTTGTTTTTGAGGTAAATATCTCAAGGAAAATTATCATCCCAGAAAAAGAAACATGAATCACATTTTTATGGATGAATCAAGACATTGAGAGAAGAAGAGATGAAGAAACCACACAACATTGAGTATAATCTCATGAATGATAGCTAAAAATTAAGCATTTTACCTTGGAGAAGAAGTAGAAAACTTAGAAGAAAGGGAAGAGGGTTTTGGCAGCTGGTTGAATGGGCAAGAAAGCCCTAGTTTCGGGCTTAAGAACTTTAGTTGAATGGTCTGGATTAAGTCTGGCGGAAAACTAAACGAACCAGATCATTTTTTGCCCGTCGATCGATCGGGCGATCGCAAGTCGATCGACTGCTCGATCTGCCATGGGTTTTTAACCCTTAAAGAAAAATTATTTTTGAGAGATGTGTACATTTAAATTTTATGAATTTTTTTCATATTAACTAGACTTTATGAGGATTCCAAAAAATCAAGAATCACTCAAAAATGATATCTCTACAATTTTCTAGAAAATCTACGAGTTCTCAATGGCATTTTTGTAAATATGAGTCATTTATCCAACGATTTCAGATTTTGTTCAAACTTTCTAGATACCAACATATGACCTTTTAAGGCATGTATGCTAAGTTTGAGACAAAAATAATGTCATAAAAAAATTTATCTTAGCATCATTTTGTTTAAGAGATAAGCATATTACTATAAAGTTGCTAATTACCAATTCTTAACTTATACTCATGGTTTTTCAAGTGAAGACACATGAGCACTAAATATAAGTGGATCTAAATAAGTTTTCCAACTACTACCTCAATATGATAATTTTAATGTGAATTTTAACCTAGAGCACATTTCAATTGATCAAGAAATCATAAAATTTCTTAAGATATCAAAGTTTTTCCTACTCATGTAATTTCATAGATTTGGCATTCAAAAATAATCATGAGTGTAGAGGCATCATGAAGTCATGAATATTCAATATTTAAAAAATATTTTACCAAACTTAAACTCATACCTTATTCTTGGAGTCTTGCCAAACTTCCTTTTTTCTTTTTCTTCATAATAATATAGTCTTCCATTAACATTCACAACTTGCAAGTAGACTTCATTAGTAGATAATCAAATTAAGGCTACTAGCAAGCTAACCAAAACCAAATAGCAACGAGAATAATCAAGTATCATTTTCACGGTCCACTTTGCTAAATAGTTTGAAATCCGTTTCAAAATAAATTATCGTGAATTCGGAACGAATCGAGATATCTCAAGATATGAACTGTTTAAAAGATAAGATCTCCTACCCTTCCTATTGGTTGAAAATCGAAAACCACAATTAGCCTACAATTTAAAACCGCAAGGTCGCATGAGCCCATTACAGGCTACATAGGTCTTCGAAGAGACCGGAAATCAGTAAGATCAAAAACCTTTTTAAAATTTATCAAGAGCGGAAAAATCGATGAGTATTAATCATATATCAAATTCCAACTATAATTTAATCAAGAGGATATAGTAGATGATACCAAGGTATACATGGATGTCAATTTTCATACTTATGACATTATGATGGTTTGAAGTTGCAACCAAGGAATGATACTTTATTTAAGTCCATTGTCAACTTCAACTCCTCACTTTTCTTTACCCTTGTGTAGTAGCTCCCCTTACAAGAGAGCAAGGAACCTTTGGTACCCAAATGACTTTGGGTCCTTGGGGGTTAGAGGACTTAGCTACCCAAAGTGTTTTAACACCACTTGGGTTCATCTTAAATGCGCAATCATATATAGCATGCCCATATGTACCACAACAAAAGCAATGTCCATTAAATTTCTTTTTATTTTTACTATGGACTTGAGATTTATTATTAGAATGTTTGGCATGCGAGACATGATGGGTATGAACATTCTTAGAAACAACATTCTTTTTCTTATAATCATGAGGTCTAGTGGTAGAATGCATGACATGAGAATGATGATAGACATTGGTATTCTTTACATAGGTATTTTTATTGTTCTTAAGAAATGAAGGATTTTTAAATTCACTTACTTTCTTATTCAAAAGTATAATCTCACTTTTCAAATCATTCATAGATTTTTGAATAGCATGCAATTGAGTTTTTAACATGCTATTTTAATTTTTTTAATTATCATTTTCATGCTTCAAAGCTTTAAGCTCAAGTTCTAAGTTATCATGACATGACATGAATTAAAGGGTCTAGTCTTTAATTTTTCATTTTCTACTTCTAAGGCATGTGAGGGTGAATTGAGCTTAGAGTTTTCCTTCTTTAGATTTCTATTTTCCTTATTTATTTGTAAGGAGTGTACCTCATCATTTGTGCTCATGAGGTAAGCTTTTGAAGTAGCTTCATAGTCATTGCAAGAGGATGCTTCATTTGAATGAGATGATGATGTAGAAGCTTTTGACCTCTTCTTTGCCTTGTTCTTCATGAAAGGACAATTTTTTCTTACATGCCCCTTCTCCCTGCATGCATGACATACTACCTTTCTTTTTCGGCTTTTGGAGCTACTCTTTTGATTGGATGAGCTATGGGCATCAAGATTAAGATTAGTAGTAGGTAAGTGACCATTGTCATCACCACCTTCATTAAAAGTGTCAATTTCTTCAGTTTTGGCATAATCATATAAAACATTTAAAGTAGCCCATAATCAAAAGCCGTTGAACAATGCAAGACTTTTTCAAGAATGCTATTTGGTATGGTACAAAATATGCAATTCATAGCTTCTCCATTAAACTGAAACGTTTTCTTATCAAGTTCACTCCTATCATGCATGTCAATTTTAGGAAAAGTGTATTCAAATTTTAACATGTTATAAACACCAAAGCCTCTAGTCTTCATGTAGGTGTACATCCTAGACTTCCAAAGACCAAAGTTCAATTCATCGAACCTATGAGGTGAAGATACTACCAACTCTAGTGCCATTTTAGGATCGAGACAAATTGTAGAAGGGATGGTGAAATCACAATCTACGGCCTGCTCTGATATCAGTTGTTGAGTGAAATGACACACTAGAGGGGGGGTGAATAGTATGTTTACTAATTTATTAGTCTTAAATTCGATTTTAATCATTTCTTGATTAGTTTGACTAAGCATAATATTTATAGCAAGCGAAAGCAATAAATATAAAGCAATAAGCACAAACAAACTGACAATGCTAACACAAATATTTATAGTGGTTCGGCCAATCACCTACTCCACTACCTTGGCTCAACACCAAGGATTTTTAACCAACTACTTTATAGAACTTGTATTTCCTTTTGAATACAACTGAGGACACAATTCTCATCTCTTTGAGAACCCCTCAAACCTATTCACTTAGGCAAAACACAAATTTACAAAGTCTAACCCTAAGTGTTTCTCTAGCACACCTAGCAAGCTATTACAGGTGAAAAAAAGTTTAAAATAACATCAAATACAATGAAAAAGATCTAGGAATTTGAGAGAAGAACCAATGCTCTTTTCCCAAGCCTTCAAGCCTTCAACTTGCCAGTTGATGAGCTTGAGTCGTAGCAGAGTTGAGGAGCAGTGGGCGCTTGAAGAAGAACGTTAAAGGAAGAGCAGAGCGTGCAGCAATCGATCTGTTTAAAGGCTTAAATCACTTCTTAAAATGCTCAATAATATCTCCAAGAAATCTTAAGGGAGTTAGGTGAGGGTTATTTATAACCCTCAACTGAACGAGCAGTTCAACGGGCAAAAAACTAGTCGTTACAACCGTTCGGTTGCTTGTCGGTCAATCGTCGATCGACCGACCAATCGACCGCTACCCATTCTATGCTTTACTCGCACCATCCGGTCGACCGAATGGATCGCGACTTCATCGATCCGTAGTCTGGTCGACCGATGTAGTTAAGCCAGAGGCGCGATTTGCGATCTGCAATCCGGTCGACCGATGGACCTTCTGCCAAATTTTGGCTTCGGTCGGTCGACCAACGTAGCCTTCTACCAATTTTTCACCAACTTCGATCGACCGACAGGTCGATCGAATGGCTACTGCCATTTTGTGGCATCATTCGGTCGACCGACCGATCGACCAAATAGGCTACTGCCAGTATTCTGCCTTGTTCGGTCGATCGAACTCAGGTTGAGGCTAATTTTTACTTTGAATTTGTTACATGCTTTTTCATGGGTTTAGTTACCAAGTTTTAACTTGGATAACTTTATAATTTGGCTTGGGATAAAATCATCCTAGGGGTATATTACATGATTTCTACTTGATCTAAACCCGAACCTTTCTTTGACGTTTTATTCTTCCATTTCTTTGACGGTCTTTTCTTTCATTTCGTTTGAACGAACTTCGCATGCTTATCGCAACCTCAACCTGAACTCAAAACTTCACACATAGATTAAATACATGTTTGTTATCATCAAAATGAATATCGAAGTTTGAGAGAAACCCTTAAGCCAACAATCTTGGTATTGCTCCTAGAATCCGGCACTAACCAACGACCCCCAAACCAATTGGTGAAAGGGAAGGGCGCACCTTCATCTTATACCGTATAGGGCCCGAGCACCCTCGGCGTTCGAGAGTGACTTGGCCCGCCAAGCCTACACGCCATGAGGCGATTGATGACTCAGCCCTCCAGGCCTACATGCCAATAATCTTCCCTTCAGCAACTGCCAGCCGAGACTCGAACCCGAGACCCAGGCTCTGATAACAGCTCCCAGAATCCGGCACTAACAAACGACCCCCAAATCAATTGGTGAAAGGGAAGGGCGCACCTTCATCTTATACCATATCGGGCCCGAGCGCCCTCGGCGTTCGAGTGTGACTCGGCCCGCCAGGCCTACATGCCACGAGGCGATTGATGACTCGGCCCTCCAGGCCTACACGCCAACAAGGTGATGACCCGAGTTGGGACCACAAATATCGCGAAGACTTTAGGATACAGTCGCGATTGGATTACTTCGGATGTGAGGGACCAGCTTGTCGAGCGATGGTCGCCTGAGTAGTGGTAGGAGGTCTCTTGGACTGCGGCTAGGAACCGCATGTTTGGGGGAGCGCGCCACACTGGTGGATGTGTCTCATTTCTAGTGCATGAGCGTCATATGGTAAGTATTATACCTTAATTAAATTATATATTTTATTTTTTTCACGGTGTACTAATGTATTTGTTTCGTAAATGTAGACGACGGTTGGGGATGACAACACTAGCCAGTGACCCTTGCCGATAGAGGTGTTCGAGCGGATTCACCGTCAGGGACATGGGACGGGGGAGTACGTTGACAACCAGACTATTGTCATCGTGTTAAGTATATTTATTTTAAGGGTTAATTACATGGTATATCCCCAACTTTGGGTGTTTTCGCAATTGTGTCCCGACTTTTAATTTGAATCAATTCTATACTTTAACTTTAATTTTGTTTCAATTTTTATTCCGACATCAACCACTTGTTAATTTCATCGTTTCAGCGATGACATGGCATTGCTAACATGTATCACAAATAATTAAAAAAATACTCCTATGCCACGTCATCCACTACTTATTAGTTTATAATATATTTAAGTGTTGATGAATGTGGATTAAAAAATATATTGTAAACCAGTGCTGACGTGGCATATATTATAAACCACGATCACCGCTGTTGCTGGAGCTGTCACCCATCTCTTGGAATTCGTTGCTCCTCCTGTTAGTATCGTCGCCTCCGGCGAGAACTACAATTTGATTACTATTGTCACCTCCGGCGAGAACCCAACGCCCCTGCCGTCGACGACGCCCCCTTCACAACTACCCTTCAAATACATGCCTCGGCCTGCGGAAGCCTCTGGGGAAGCCACCACCTCTTCCTCGTCGTTGTCCCTCAACCTCAGCTTGTTAATCATCTTCGTCATCATCGCCTTCGTCTTCGTTGTGTCTACCTCCATTCACCTCCTCCTTCGTTTCCTCTCTTCCCCCCGCCACACCTCCTCCGTCGCCGCAACGCCTCCACTGCCGACACTGCTCCTACGCGAAAGCCTCTCCGTCTCCTCTTCTTCGCTCGTTGCGGCATCCGACTCTGCTTGTTCGAGAAATTAAGATATATAAGGGGGTCCTCTAGCTTCAAATATTTAGAGATTGCATCAAATTGCCCACCTACATGGCTGCATCCTGCCATTTCCATGCATCGAAGAGCTCCATCGTCTTCGTTAAAAAGTCAACCCCATCCTTCTTCACCACTTGCACCATCTTCGGGCACTTCAGCAGCCCCACGTACGCATCCAAGTCATGCACGCACACCGGGTTCTACATCTTAAAAAAGTCAACGATGAGCTCCACCCCGACGCGAGCGTAGCTCGAGCAGCTCCATGGCAGCTCGTACCTTTCCTCCAAGTCCTTGAATCCCTCATTGAAGATGACGCCAGGGAGCTTCATCACCGGATCGTTGACGTTGATGATCCTCAGAAGTTTGACACCCAACTCCACGTACCCGATCCACCGGCTGTAGCCGGCGCCGCTCTGTGTGGGGATAGTGATGTCCGGGGTGGCGTAGATACTTCGTGACATCATAGCCAGCGTCCGGCATGCCCACCTCACGGAGCATCCTCTTCTTGTCGTACTTGCAGTTGAGGTACCGCTTCGAGCTGGGCTCGAGGTCGAACACCTTGTAGCAGGCGAGGACCAACACTACATCCGAAAGACCGGCACCACGCACGAGTGGGACGTGCATTCTACCATTTCCAATTACTCAAAGATGTTCTCTGCTTCACCATCATCATCCTCATTGGCACTGGTTGGTCCATCCTCAAACCCTTCCTCCATGAGCACGAAAAGAAAGTGCTTATGGTTGTCATCCCGCTCCAGGTTGTCGCTAACATCGCCTCTGTTGTAATCGGTGAGATCGGGCCAGTCATCAATTTATAATATATGCCACGTCAGCACAGTTGCAAATATATCGGGTATAAGACTGCAAGTGACGTCAGCACTTAAATATATTATAAATTAATAAGTAGTGGATGACGTGGCATAGAGGTATTTTTTTATTATTTCGTATACAGATCATTAATGTCATGTCATCGTTGAAACGATGAAATTAATAGATGATTGACGTTGTGATAGAAATTGAAATAAAATTAAAGTTGAAGTATAGAATTGATTCAAATAAAAAGTCGGGACACAATTGGGAAAACACCCAAAGTTTGGGATGTACTATGTAATTAACTCTTGTTTTAATTATGCAATCTTTATTTATAATTTAAGTTCATAATTAGAAAAATTATGAAACACAATATACAAACTCGTGTAGGAGACCTACACAAGGACTGTGACCCAGCGTGGAGGCACCCACGATGACTTTGATGCCTGACCGTGGGTCGATGACGCTCGTGGCTGGGACCACCATAGCGTTTATTGTTGGCTTAAGGTTTTCAACCTTGGTCTTAATCTCAATTTTGATGATAACAAACATTGAACTAATGATTTCATGAAGAGTTATTTTCAGGTTCCATATGGGTTAGCGCACGACGTCCATGATCGAAAAAATCGAAGAAATCGGAGAAATCGGCAAGGACGCTCGTCGGCGCTCGGGATTCTTCAAGAAGATAGAGTTTAGGTTTAGGGTGTCTAGATATGTTGTATATCCTCTTTATGATGCAAAGAACCCTAAAACCAAACCTGGACCCCCAAATCATGAAATCCCAAGACCGCCCTGAAATACACTAAGCCTAGGGAGCTCCTTGGAGGGCTATATGTCCTAGACATTTACTTGACATAAAAAATGACGATAATTATTCCTTGGGTAGAAACTAGATAACGAGATATTTTAAAGAATTTTTTGGAAGCCTTTAGCCTACCCATTCTTGACCCGGGAAATTAGAAAAGTTCCATTTTCTAAAAATTTGACCTAGACCCCAAGAACTAGATTTTGATTCTTAAGGATTTTGATTTTTTAGATATTTTTATTGAATCCAAATGGGGGGTAATCCTTGTATAACATTTATGTTTTCAAGTTATTAACTTGAGTTAATAAATGTTATATAAGTAGACTTAGTGAAGACGGGTTGACCGAACGTTGCCAAAAATTGACAGTAGCTGCATTGGTCGATCGGATCGCAGATAGCAAGTCGCGACCCTGGCATCTCTGCTTGTATTTTATTGTTTATTTCATTGAAATTGAATTTGTGTAAACCTAAGTTGCTAGGTTTAATTGAGTTGGTGGTTGCCTTGGTGTTAAGGCTTAAACCCACCGTTGTAATCATAGTTTACTATTATTAGTTCTAGTTGTCCCTAAGGTTGAGGTGGGAGAGTGCTCTCGATAGGAAGGTGGGATACTTCCAGATGTAGAAGTACCTTCGGTTGGATAGCGGAGACTTTTTGGTGAGTCCTCATTGTAAGGAAACTCGGTATAATCTAGTAAAGCTAAGTTTGGAAATCCTAAGCGGTGTGCTTAGGTAGTGGAGTAGGCATTGTGGGCAAACCACTATAAATCAGTGTGTTTGCATTGATACTTGTTTGTTTTAATTGCTTTATCATTTATCGCTTCCGCATTTAGTCGTAAAATTACAATTTGCCTAAATAATTTAAGAAACGATTAAAACTGAAATTAGGCAAATAGATTTAGATAACACACTATTCACCCCCCCCCTCTAGTGTGTCATTTCGTCCAATAATTGGTATCAGAGCAGGTCCGTAGGTTGAGATTTCACTGTCTCTTCTACACTTTGCTTCGTTCTAGAAAATGGCACTATAGAGTATCACTACTAGAATTGTGGTCATCAGTGACGACTAATACCATGGCTGAACCGTCGATGATGTATATCACAGAGGGCGTCAACCGTGGCAAATAACCATCGCTGATGTGTGCGTCTCAGATGTGTTGTGACGGCCGAGCTCGGCTGTCACATGTAATCATCAACGACAGCCCCGTGCGCTGTCGCTGATTTGAAAACATCAGTGATGGCTCGGAGCACTGTCACCGATAACAACCCATCAGCCACGGCCCAGATCCGTCGGTGATATTATTAGCAACTGTGATAGTTGGTGCTGCCCAGGCCATCAGCCATTTACGATAAGCTTTCAGCCACGGTCTAGTGACGGTTAGCCGTGGGTAAACTGTGGCTAAAGGTGTATCCTGTAACTAAAAAAATTAAAAAATTTGTAAATTCCTGTATACAACTATATATCGACTACAAATAATTTTCAATCACATATTACAATCAGAAAACATCATACACATGCATTAGAAACCAAACATACAAGTTTTACATAAATATCATAAATATCAGCCTCAAACCGGAGGCAAACAATTATCAAAATATCAACTCGTGCATCCAAGTTTCAAAATATAAACAAAATACAAAAATCAAAAGCTCACGGCTGCGGTGGAGGCGGTGGAGTCGACAACGATTGGGTCAGGAGCGTCGATTGGGTCGAGGAGGACGACGGCTGCAACATCATAGGTAGAAGGCCAGTCTGAGACACAATCTGAGTGAGGAGTGTCTGCATGTTCTGGATCGTCTGTCTCAACTCGTTATTCGCTCGTCTCTGCTCCTGCATCTGCTCATCCATCGTCAGCCTCTGCCCCTTCATCGCCTACCTCTGTTCCTGCATCATCTGTCTCTATTGGGTGAGGTCCGACTCCATGGCCGCTATCCAGCTCTGCTCTTATGCTCGGGATGACGAGGGCCGCTCACCCGTAGTCGGAGGGGTCGGTGCCCCAAGTGGCCCAAGCACGGCACATGCATGGCCACTGTCTGCAAAGTCATAAACACGGCCGTGCTCCCAGCCACCTGCAGCCTCCACCCAAGCTCTTGCGTCGAACTCCTCCGGCGTCCCTCCTTGCTCGATCACAGTCCTCGAGTAAGTTTTCTACACGTGTTTATATTTTAAATATATATAAACTATAAATAAAAATTGTGTAAATCAAATAGACATATATAAATACTTACCATTATAATGGAGGCTCTACTATGAACGTAGTCCCCTGCTCCTCATTGACGACGATGGGTGCGGTCAAACACCTCCATCATCGACGGGCGTCGGACGGTGCCGTCCTCCGTCACACACATCTTACATTAGAAAACAAATACATTAGTATCATTATATATACACAATATATAATTTAATTAAAAGTAAAGAAATTATACATACCATACGACGCTCATGCACCGCAAAAGAGATTGAGCCACCTATGTGGCGCGCCCCCGTGCCGTCCCCCCCGGACATGCGATTTCTCGACGCAGTCTGGGAGACCTCTTGCCACTCAGGAGTGTCCCACCACTCAACGAGTTGGTCCCACACAGGGCCAGAAATCCACTCGGGGGCGTGTCCCCGAGTCTACCTATATGTGTGGCCCCCAGCCGTCTCATCACGGTCTGATGGGCCTGCTGAAGCAGCCCGTTATAGCGAGCGCGGGCAACACGCTCCCATGCAGCATCCACAAAAGTGGTTTGGTTCTCCGGTCATGTATAATGACCCTGCAAAAAAAAATTATTATTACTGATGAATATTTAACATTAACATTAATTTAATAAATATACTTACCATGAACTCTCACCACAATAAATCCATATGCTCACGGGGCACGTGAGACCATGTAGGCCACGCCCTGTGCATAAACTTCTGGATCGTCCCCGCTATCGTGCGGGGGACGTCCTCCTGCTCAAATTTGCACCAAATATAAATTCATATTATGATATTTTGATTTATAAATAAATTATAAAAAATAATTAATGCATATACTTACCTTCTTCCGCGCACAGTAACTGCTCTAGGCAGTTGTCCCTCGGGTGGCGGAGGGAGAATTATGTTAGGCCCTCGTGGCCTACGTCTCGATGTCGACGGGCCTGGATCGGCTGAAGGGATGGTGGCTCGAGGTGGGGGGATGGTGACCATATCAGCTGGGGGAATGGTGGATGGATTAGGTGGGAGAATGGTGGCCGGACCAGGTGGGGGGATGGTGGCCGGAGGTGGGGGGACGGTGGTGGAAGACGAAGGGTCAGTTGGTACAAGTGGGGTGGGTGGGTGGTAATCGTCAGGGGGTCCTACGAGGAATGCCTCCTCGAGAACTAATATCTCGAACCATAGCTGTAAAAAGTTAATATAATTAGATTATATATAATAGATTAATAGATATATTTAATAATTGAATATATACTTCACATTTACAATTATTCATCATCGTTATTATCATCATCGGTCATTATTATCATCCCTGCTGATATTACAATCGGACTTGATGTTCGGGAGTTGTGTCATTGTCGAATATCTTGTATAATTAGGACAATTCTCATACAAAGGTTCATCGGCAGCTTTCAACATCTCGTAAAATTCTGCAGCCTCCTTATTCGGCAATTCAATATGTATCTCAAGTTGTTCTTTAGTGACTTCAACTATCATAGTATTTGGTGGCACTACCGTCTCAGTAACTGACTCAATATTATCATTTAAATGGAATTGTCCTCCAAGACTATCCAAAATTATTGTTCTATAAGGATTAGGTGGATTGGAAGAAGAAACATCAGCAGAAGAAGATTCACCATGAGTTTGGACAACAAGATTGCTCGACGTCCCGACTTGACGTGACTCCCCATGATAATTCCATAGAAAATATCTTGGTGTGAATCCTTCTGTATACAGATGCAGTGTGACAGTTTCTCGATCCAAAAATCTTATGTTCGAATATTTTCGGCACGGACATCGGATTTTATCACCACTAAGGAATTTTTCATTCGAGTAGGCAAAATTTAAGAAGTAAGTTACGCCTACTCGAAATTCGTTCGTTATAGCTCCACAATGAATTCATCGGTACATCCAACTTCGATCGCCCGACATGTTCCGTCAAAAAGTTTGCAATATCTTTAGGTAATGTCTTTAGGTGGGATGGTCCTATTCCATTCGGGATTCATGTTATTCATATTTCACTTAGTATTTTTTTTAGTCATTAACTTCATTCTAAATTTCGGCAGCATCTCCCTATAGTTCTTCGAATACGCATATCATCTGGGCGCGTATCGGAGAACAAGGGAGATACAAGCCAAAATTTAAAAATGAAGTTAGTGACTAAAAAAAATAAACTAAGTGCAATATAAATAACTATGCTCCCAAATTATCCAATTAAGGACAATTCAAGGGTTGTATGTCGTATAAAAGATCATTAGCTTCGTTTACATGAACATACAACCCCCGAACGGATCTAAGGTTTTGCAAAATTAAAACTTGACTCATCGATCGTACGTGAAACGTATCAACTCGTCTTGATTTTTTTCTAACTTTATGGATGCCGGTGCAAGTCCATAGTGGACGATTTTGCGCGAGTCCAAAGTGGACGATTCCGGCACGAGTCCATCCATTGTGGACGATTCCGCGCGAGTCCAAAGTGGATGAGTCCGGCACAAGTCCATCCATTGTGGACGATTTCGGCATGCGCGAGTCCATTCATTGTGGACGATTCCAGCGCGAGTCCACCATGGACGATTTGATCGCGAGTCCAAAGTGGACGATTTGGTCGCAAGTCCACTGTGGACGATTCCAGCGCGAGTCCTCAATGGACGATTCCGCGCGACTATTAATTAATATTAAACTAATACTTAACCTAATTAATAATTATCCATTAATTTCTAATTATTAACAATTAATTTCTATTAATTAACAACAATAAAAAAATTTAAAAACTAATCAAACTGTGATTAGGGTAATAAAACCCTAATCAAGCAGTAGTCGGCATCACTGTCGGCTACTGCTCGTCGGCATCGGGGCCGATGGTAATCGGCTCGAATGCGGCGCCGGCGCGGAGAGGCCGGCCACGTCGACTTTGTCGCGAAGAGGCAGCGCAGACGAAAATAGAGGGCGGCATTGTGGGGATTTAACGGGGGAGGAGAGGAAGCATACCGAAATGGGGAGGTTCACCGGCGGCGATTGACGGTGACGACAACAAGCAGTGACTCCGCGGTAACTCGACAGCGACGGACGGCAGCGAGCAGAGAAGGAAGAAGAAGAAAGAGGAAGGGTCAGGCGCGAACGCAAATAAAAAGGATTTTAACCGACGGCTCATCGGCCATCGAAAAACTATGGATCTGTAATTTTATTATAACCGACGGCTCTACTAATCGTCGGTTAAGAGTGTTTTATATTCGCGCTGCGTTCATGATAAGCGACGATCGCAGCCAGCCGTGGCTAATGACTTACTCATATCACCGACGGCGTAGCATAGCCATCGCTACTAACCTATTTTATTTCGCGCACCCGATTACTCTAATCACCAATGGCTCCGGGGCCCCCGCTAAGCCGTTGCAACTAACCCATTTTATTTCGCACGCCGTGCGCGCCATGATCTATGAGCGACAGCTATGGTTCGCCGTATGAGAGCCGCGATTGATTTTGTTACATCAGCCACGGCCGACAGAGCCGACGCAAAGTCGTGAATGATTCTGACGACCCTGTCGGCCGTCGCTGATCCCCGTTGCTGATGTAGTATATTCTAGTAGTGTATAGCATTTGCACCACCTTGGTTTGATAAAGAAAATTTTGGTGTTTGGAAAAGTAGGATGTATACCTTTCTTTAAACACAAAGTTTATATCTATTATGCATGCTAAAAAATGAATATGTTGAGCCCACCATTGACATAAATGATTGGACTCAAGAACAAGTTAAATTATTTGAATTGAATGCTAAAATAACGCATCTCCTATATTGCTCATTTTCAAATGAAATACTTGGAAAGGTTATGCATGTTCTTCCGCATTTGATATTTGGGTCACATTATATATATTATATGATTATGCTAAAACCGAATAGCTTAATACATTTATTGAGGGTGGTGATGACAATGGTCATCCCCCTAGTACTAACCTCGATTTTGATGATCTTAGTGCTTCTAGTCAAAGAAACAAATCAAAAAGCCGAAAAAGAAAGGTTATATGCTATTTGTGCAAGGAAAAGGGGCACATTAAGAGGAATTGTTCTTCGTCAAAGAAGAATGCCAAAAAGTGGACAAGTGCTTGAACATCCACCTCCAAATCACAAGAAGCATCCTATTGTCATGACTATGAAGGCACGTCCAAGGTTTGCCTCATGGGTATCCATGATCAGATACAAGTTAAATTATTTGAATTGAATGCTAAAACAACACATCTCCTATATTGCTCATTTTCAAATGAAATACTTGAAAAGGTTATGCATTGTTCTTCCGCATTTGATATTTGGTTCACATTAAATATGTTATATGATTATGCTAAAACCGAAGAGCTTAATACATTTATTGAGGGTTGTGATGACAATGGTCATCCCCCTAGTACTAACCTCGGTTTTGATGATTTTAGTGCTTCTAGTCAAAAAGCAAATTAAAAAGCCGAAAAAGAAAAGTGATATGCTACTTGTGCAAGGAAAAGGGGCACATTAAGAGGAATTGTCCTTCGTCAAAGAAGAATGCCAAAAAGTGGATAAGTGCTTGAACATCCACCTCCAAATCACAAGAAGCATCCTATTGTCATGACTATGAAGGCACGTCTAAGGTTTGCCTCATGGGTATCCATGATCAGGTACAAGTTAAATTATTTAAATTGAATGCTAAAACAACACATCTCCTATATTGCTCATTTTCAAATATACTTGAAAAGGTTATGCATTGTTCTTCCGCATTTGATATTTGGGTCACATTAAATATGTTATATGATTATGCTAAAACCGAAGAGCTTAATACATTTATTGAGGGTTGTGATGACAATGGTCATCCCCCTAGTACTAACCTCGATTTTGATGATTTTAGTGCTTCTAGTCAAAAAGCAAATTAAAAAGCCGAAAAAGAAAAGTGATATGCTACTTGTGCAAGGAAAAGGGGCACATTAAGAGGAATTGTCCTTTATCAAAGAAGAATGTCAAAAGGAGGACAAGTGCTTCAACATCCACCTCCAAATCTCAAGAAGCATCCTCTTGTCATGACTATGAAGGCACGTCCAAGGTTTGCCGCATGGGTATCCATGATGAGGTATAATATTCCACTTTTAGTCATGATAAAGATATAGCATATGATAGTGATGCTAGTTCTTCACATTCACTCAAAATATCATATGAAGAATTAGTAGAAGAATGTAAAAATATGTGTGTCATGCTTTTGAAAAAGAGTAAAGAAATGAAGAAAATTAAAAAGGATAACTCTAGACTTACTAAGGATTTGCATGCTCTAGAGTTAGAAAATGAAAATTTAAAGGCAAATCTAAGTTCCTCAAGTGTTGATTGCCATGACAGTATTGATATTTTGAAAACTAGTAATTCACAATTGATAATTGAAATTGAGGACTTAAAAAGTGAGAATGTTGATTTGAAAAATGAATATGATGATTTAAAAATTGAATTGAAAAATATCTCAAAAGTTGAGATTGAGAATTTGAAAGTAGAAAATATGAAAATCAAAAATGAAAATAGTATGATGAAATCTAGCTCAAATGCAAGCCTTACATAAATCAATTAATGATTTGAAAAAATGAGGTTATTTTCTTGAGTAAGAAAACTAGTAGTTTATCACATGTTTCATTTTTTAGAAATCCTAGGAAGAATAATGTTTTATCTAAGAATGCTCATGCTCACCATGACTCTTATGCCAAGCATTCTAACATTAGATCTCATGTTCACATGAATGGTAAAAAGAAAGAATTTCATGGACATTGCTTTTGTTGTGGCATATATGGTCATGCTATTTATGATTGTGCATTCAAAAAAAATCCAAGTGTAGCTATGATACTTTGGATTCCTAGGTCATCTAACCCCCAAGGACCCAAAGTCATTTGGGTACCAAAAGTTTCATGCTCTTTTGTAGGGGGAGCCACCACACAAGGGTAATGGAAATTAAAAAATTGAAGTTGACCATGAACTTCAATGAAGAATCCATCTTTGGTTGCAACTTCAAATCATTTTGATGCCTTAGTAAGATTGACATCAAAAGTACTTTGGTATCATCTCCTATACCATCTTGCTTAAATTACAGTTGGAGTTAGATATATGCTTAATATTAGTAGATTTTCCGCTCTTGATAAAGTTTTAAAAACGTTTTTGATTTTTGATTTTCCGATCTCTTCGGAGACCTATGTAGCCTGTAATGGGCTCATGCGACCTTGCGATTTTAAATCATAGGCTAATTGTGGCTTTCGATTTTCAACCAATAGGAAGGGTTGGAGATCTTACTTTTAAAATTTTCATATTTTGAGATCTCTTGATTCATTTTGTTATCATGAATGATTTATATGAAATTGAATCTATGCTATTTAGTGAAGTTGAATTTGGAAAACGATACCTGATTTTTTACTTCGCTATTTAGTACGATAACTTACTAGTAGATATGGTTTGATTACTTTTAATGAAGTATACTTGCAAGTTATTGAAAATGGAAGGTTATTGTGAAGAAAATTGAAAAGGAAATGAAAAGTTTGGAAAAATTCTCAAGAATGAGGTATGAATTTGATTTTGAAAAAATGTTAGTACAATATTTGAATACTTATGCTTGAATGATTTCTCTATGCTCATGATTGATTATGTATGATAGATATTTGAATTTTCATGAGTAGAAAAAATCTTGATAACTTAGCTCATTTCATAATATCATGATATTTATGAAATTGGACTAGGTTAAAAAAAGTTTTGAGACTCCATTTAAAGTTAAAAATTGGATGAACATGTTTAGGTGTGTTAATGATTAGTTGTCATGTGTTTAAGATTGAAAATTCATGAGAAATTGAGCAAAATGATAACTAGTTCATTTTAGAGGACTTAAGCTTGAAAATGTTGGCTTTAGGTTTTCAACCTTGGTCTTAATCTCTTAATCTCGGTTTTGATGATAACAAACATGGAACTAATATTTCGTCGAGAAATCTTTCAGATTCCATATCAATTAGCATTCGATGTCCTCGATCGGATAAATCGGAAGAAATCAGAAAATCAGAAGGACATTGATCGTCGCGCTCGGGTTCGTCACGGAATTTCTCGAAGATCAACGTGTGCACCAAAGACGTATTGGACGAGCTCAAAGATCACATGAAAAGCTTTCCAAGATGATGCTCGTTGAAAGCTGAAACACGGAAACAAAGCGCGGAAGAAAACCAGGCTAAAAAAATCAATTCAGCCTAAATTCGGTCGACCGAACAGGGTAAGAAACAGGCAGCAGCTACTTCGATCGACCGGGCGGTCGACCGATCGAGGCCCAAAATGGGCAGTAGCTCTGTCGGTCGACCGACCTGCGTTTGACGAAGACGCAAGATCGTGTCGGTCGACCGACTGGTCGACCGAATTTTTTAGTACCTTAGGTCGAGAGTGGGACTCTTCGAGTGAAAAGTTCTTTGTGTAAGGGAAACGAAAATTAACCTAGTAAAATTAGTTTGGAAATCCTAAGCGGGGTGCTTAGGTAGTGGAGTAGACATTGGGGCCGAACCACTATAAATTATCGTGTTTGCATTATTTTATTATTTGTTTTAATTGCTTAATTATTTATCGCTTTCGCATCCAATCATTAAATCACAAATTACCTAAACTAATCAAGAAGCGATTAAAATTAGAATTTAGGCTAATTAATTTAGTTGACACACAATTCATCCCCCTCTAGTGTTGTCATTTCGCTTTCAATTGGTATTAGAGCAGGTCGTGGATTGAGATTTCACCATCTCGTCTACATCTTGCCTCGATCCGAAAAATGGCACTAGAGGGTATAGCATTTGCACTACCTAGCATTGGCACTAGAGGGTGGTTATGACAATGGTCATCCCCCTAGTACTAACATCGGTTTTGATGTCCAAAGTACTTCTAGCCAAAGAAGCACAAGCAAGAATCGGAAAAGAAAACTTAGGTGCTTCCTTTGCCAAGAGAAGGGACACAAGATGAAGAATTGTCTACTCTTGAAGAAGAAATCCAAAAAGAAGTGTTCTTCTTCCTCCACATCTCAATCAAATGAAGCCTCTTCTAGACATGACGATGAAGCTACATCAAACTGTTGCCTCATGGGTCTTCGAGATGAGGTATACTCTTCATTTTCTAGTCATGTTCAAAATGTTAATGATAATGATTCTAGTAGCTCAAAATCTCTTGATATGTCATATGAAGAACTACTAGAAGAATGTAAAAAGATGTATGAATTGCTTATGAAAAAGAATAAGAAAAATAGGAAATTAAAGAAGGAAAATTTAAGGCTTAGCTCTCATGTGCATGAATTGGAAAATGAAAAATTGAATACTAGCACTTTTGATTTCTGCCATGATGCCTTAAAACTTGAAATTAATGACTTGAAATATAGAAATGAAGAATTAGAAATTGAAAATGGTGAGTTGTTAACTAAGATTTTAAAAATTAGAAATGAGAATGAAAACACAAAAAATAATGTGAATCTAAATGGTAAGAATTGTATAAGTGATTTCAAATTTGGGCATGATATTTTGAAAAATAAAAATTATTTGTTGAAATCTCAAATTCAAGCTTTACACAAATCCATCAATGACTTAAAAAATGAGGTTGTTTTCTTGAGTAAGAAAACTAGTAACTTATCAAATGCTTCATCTTTTAGAAGTCCTAAAAATCAAAATGTCTCATTTAGGAAATCTCCAAACAAGAATGCTCATGCTCATAATATTTCACATGTTACGCATTCTAACTTTAAACCTCATGTTCATAGCAAAAACAAAAAGAAATTTAATGGACATTGCTTTTGTTGTGGTGTTTGTGGGCATGTCATACATGATTGTGCTTTCAAAGTGAATCCTAGTGTTGTTAAGATACTTTGGGTACCTAAGCCCATTAACCCCCTAGGACCCAAAGGCATTTGGGTACCAAAGGTTTCTTCTATTGTAGGGGGAGCTACCACACAAGGGTAAAGGAGATTGAAGAATTGAAGTTGACCATTGAGTTGAAGGAAAGATCCCTACATGGTTGTAATTTCAAAGTCTTCATCTACACTAGATGCCTATGGTAAAGTTGGCATCAAATTCCGGTATCATCTCCTATAACCCATTGCTTAAAATTATAGTTGGAGTTTGATATATATATGCTTAATATTAGTAGATTTTCCGCTCTTGATAAAAATTCAAAAACCTTTTTGATTTTTGATTTCCTAGTCTCCTCGGAAACCTATGTAGCTTGAAATGGGCTCATGCGACCTTGCGATTTTAAATCGTAGGCTAATTATGGCTTTCGGTTTTCAACCAATAGGAAGGGTTGGAGATCTATGTTTCAAAATTTTACATTTTGAGATCTCTCGATTCGTTTTGATTTCATGATGATTTTACTTAAAATAAATTTATTCACTATCTAGCCTAGGTTGAAATACCCAAATGAAGAATTCTATTTCACCTTGCTATTTAGTATGATAACTTACTAGTAGATAAGATTTGATTAACATTAATGAAGTATACTTGCAAGTTATTGAAGATGGAAGGCTAATTAGGAAGAAAAGATTAGTTTGGCAAATTATCATGAATAAGGTATAACTTTGATAAATTCAAAATCTTAGTGTTATACCTCAATGTTTAAGCTCAAACTATGTCTCTATACTCATGATTAGGATTGCATGTTAAACCCTTAAATTTTCATGAGTAGGTAGAATTTTAGCACTTAGGCAAATTTCATTGAATGAAACTTGCTCTAGGTAAATATCTATTATTAGAGACCTTCTTGTAAGTCCAAACTAATTTAACATGATTAGGGATCTTATTCCTCAAATGTTTCACATCCTAAGATCTCCTTAGATTCATTTTGATATCATGATATTCTCATTGAAATGAATCTTTTATATCTAGCATAGGTTAAAAAAAATTTGAAACTTTGTACTGAACCTTTGCTATTTAGTATGTTAGCTTGCTAGTAGGCATATTATTTCATTATGATACTAATGAAGCCATTTTGCAAGTTAAGAAAGTGATAAAAAATTTGGAAGGATATGCTATCTAAATGAAAATGAAAAAGGAAATGAAAAGTTGGGCAAATTTCTAAGACAAATGTATGAATTTAATTTTGCAAAAATCTTAGTAAAATAATTGAATATCCATGTTTAATGATGTCTCTATGCTCATGATTGTTTTTGCATGATAAATCCTTGAATTTTCATGAGTAGGAAAAATCTTGATAACTTAGCTCATTTCATGATATCATGATATTTATGAAATCGAACTAGGTTAAAATTCTTCTTTAGAGACTTCATTTTAAGCTAAAAATTTGATAAACATGTTTAGATACACATATCACATGAGTCTAGATATTTAAAACTTGAAAATTCATGTCTAGATGAACAAATAAAATTGGTATCTCACTTTAGGGGACTTAACTTGGAAAGGTTTGACCCAAGTCAACAAATCGACTTGGTCATTTCATTTTAAGTCCAAAACTTCATAAACATATTTAGGAATAGGTATGACATGTTTCCAAGCACTTAGAGTAAAAAATTCATATGAATATGGATAAAATGACATAGAGGTGGTTTAATGAAAACCTCTTTTGAACCAAGTTGACTCAAGTCAATAAGTTGACCTAAAGGTTTCATTTTTGATCCATATTTGAGAAACATGTTTAGATTTACTCATGTTAGGTATCCATAGGTTTAAATTTGAAAAATCATGAGTAAATATTAAGATTGAAACGTAGCAAGTTTTATAAAAACTAGTTTAATTTTGAATGAAACCATGCTAAGTTGATAACTTGACTTAAGGACATAATTTTCATTTCAAACTTGACATACACTCTTTACATGACCATCATGTGGTGTCATGAAAGTTTGATTGAAAATTGAAGAAGTTTTAAGAATAACTAAAAATTACAAAAATACTATTTCAACCTACAATTAGTATAATTTCAGTTATTTCTAGGAAAATATAGAAAAATCTTTTTTAAATGATTCTTGAAACTGCACGTTCACTAAAAAATATAGTTTCTTCAGTAAAAATTTTAAAACATTTCATCAAGAATCTAATTTATATTGGAATTTTGAAGTTGGTCTTTACAAAAAAATGCAAAGTATCATCCTTTTTTGAAATATCAATCTTTTCGATACTTTGATTTTTCTTCAAAAAAACTTCAAATAAAACTTTGTGCATGTTATTTTGATTTCATCTGTAATATCGTTCTCATTATTCCTTGAGTGAAATCATTTCTAAAAATGATTTTGATATATTGAGCGATATCTTAAAAATAAGATTTTGATTAAAATCAATATATGATGAAAAATGGTCTTTGAAAATTCTTTTGAGTTCAAACTTTATTCATGCATTTCAAATGACCATTCAATATTTGGTATCAAAAATTTTCATCCAAAAATTGGTACCAAAGTATTTTCATCGAAAATATGATATTGTATAGTTTTAAAAGTTTGATTTTTTTTTCAAATCTTGAAGTATAGGTTGACCTAAGTCAACAAAGTAACTTAAAAAAATCATCTTAAGCCCAAACTTAATTCATAGACTTACATTCTCTCATGTTTGATGTCTAGATGCCTAAGTTTGAGAAAACATGAGTAGATAGTAAAACTTGAGTCTTAGCATTTTCATGTCTTTCATGCTTATTTCAAATGAAAACATGCTAAGTTCATATTTGGATTAAATGACATTAGTTTCACTATACATGATTTAAATGACCATATCTTGATATGTTGAGAGTTTGAATGAAATTAAAAATGTTATAAAAAAGATACGAGTACATTCATACTTGAGTGCATACATGATTTAGTTTTGAATTGTATCTATTTTTTTTCTATCATATATGATTTTTGTTTCATATCAAAATATTTGTTTTCCATCCCTTGGTTAAGATTTTCATGTTTCATGACAAATACTCCTTAGAGTCTCAACTTCATGAAAAATTATTTGTTCTTCATCCCTTTGACTAGATTGATCTTTCTTGCCCTTTTTGATTGATGTCAAAATGGGGATAAATGTATAGGAAAAAGGGGGAGAAGAGTATAGGTATAAAGGGGGAGAAAAGTATAAGAAAATTGGGAAGAAAATATAGGTAAATGGGAGGAAAATATAGGAAATCCATGCATATAGATAGGAAGAGTTTATTTCAATAAATAAGCATGTTGATAGGGGAGAAATCCCTTAGGTGATATCCTCTATGCTTTAATGATATATTTTCTTAAGGATGTTTGTCATCATCAAAAAGGGGAAGATTGTTGGCTTTAAGTTTTCAACCTTGGTCTTAATCTCTTAATCTCGGTTTTGATGATAACAAACATGGAACTAATATTTCATCGAGAAATCTTTCAGGTTCCATATCAATTAGCATTCGATGTCCTCGATCGGATAAATCGGAAGAAATCGAAAGGACATTGATCGTCGTGTTTGGGTTCATCGTAGAATTTCTCGAAGATCAACGTCTGCACCAAAGACGTATTGGGCAAGCTCAAAGATCACATGGAAAGCTCTCCAAGATGATGCTCATTGAAAGCCGGAACCTAGAAACAAAGCGCGGAAAAAAACCAGGCTGAAAAGTTCAATTCAGCCTAAATTCAGTCGACCGAGCGATCGACCGAATAGGGTAAGAAAGAGGCAGCAGCTACTTCAGTCGACCGGGCGATCGACCGATCGAGACCCAAAATGGGCAGTAGCTCTGTCGGTTGACCAATCGGTCGACCGACCTGCGTTTGATGAAGACGCAAGATCACGTCGGTCGACCGACTGGTCGACCGAATGCGGGATCGAAGGAGTTGCGTCTGGGCAGTCGACCCGTCGGTCGACTGACCACAAAGAGAAGAGCAGCGGTCGAATGATCGGTCGATCGGTCGATCAACTGACCAATCGACCAGTGGCCTACAACGGATATAAAACTATCCGTTGAGTTGTCATTTCTTCAGAAGGGTATAAATACACCCTCATATAATTCATTTGACCTTCTTCTCTCCATCTTACAGATTTTATTGAGTATTATAAGATAGGTTTAAGCCTTCCAAAAAGATTAGGGCTTACGCTCAATTCTTCCGGCGACAACTTCTTCAAGCACACACTCTCTCTCAACTCGAGAATTGATTCGAGCTCTACGACTCAGCGAGTTGGAG
The DNA here is from genome assembly GCA_034359265.1 of Canna indica. NCBI lineage: Eukaryota > Viridiplantae > Streptophyta > Magnoliopsida > Zingiberales > Cannaceae > Canna > Canna indica. Next base: position 17,111,502 of record CP136893.1, on the reverse strand, counting down.
GATCCAAGGCTTGGAAAAGAGCGCTAATTCTTGGTTTCATTTATAAGCTCTTTTCATTGTAATTTTTACTTGTTATTTGAACATTGTTTGATTTGGGTTTGTACGAAGATCGGGTGTTTGGTCTTGTGTGTGAAAGTGGTTACCTTGGTGAAAAGGTGTAAAGCCACTTGTGTAAACTTAGTGTTTACTAGGATTAGTTTAGTTGTCCCTTAGGGTTGAGGTGGAAGAGTGCTCTCGATAAGAAGGCGGAGACTTCCGGGTGTGGAAGTGTCTTAGGTCGAGAGTGGGACTCTTCGAGTGAAAAGTCCTCTGTGTAAGGAAAACGAAAATTAATCTAATAAAACTAGTTTGGAAATCCTAAGCGGGGTGCTTAGGTAGTGGAGTAGACATTGGGGCCGAACCACTATAAATTATCGTGTTTGCATTGCTTTATTATTTGTTTTAATTGCTTAATTATTTATCGCTTCCGCATCCAATCATTAAATCGCAAATTGTCTAAACTAATCAAGAAACGATTAAAATTGGAATTTAGGCTAATTAATTTAGTTGACACACTATTCACCCCTCTAGTGTTGCCATTTCGCTTTTAGAAAAGTTTGACCCAAGTCAACAAATCGATTTGGACACTTCATTTTAAGTCCAAACTTCATAAACATATTTAGGAATAGGTATGACATATTTTCATGCACTTAGAATGAAAATTTTAAAAATGTCATGGAAAAGATATGATATTCTTGAAAATATCGATACTTAAGTTACTACATGATTCTTGGTTTTGGATTTCATCTATCATTTCACAATATCATATATGACTTAATCTCTTATTCGATGTTTGGCTTTCATCCCTTGAGTTGAGACTTTCGCGGTTTTGAAAAATCTTTTAGAGTTTCAACTTTGGTTTTTGATTGAATTTTCTTGCCCTTTTTGATTGATGTCAAAAGGGGGAGAAAAATTTAGGTAAAGGGGAAGAAAATATAGGAAAACCATGCATATAAATAGGGGGAGTTCTATTATATAGATATGCATGTTGATAGGGGGAGGAATCCCTTAGTTGATATTTTTTATGCTTTAATATATATATTTTCTTAAGGATGTTTGTCATCATCAAAAAGGGAGAGATTGTTGGCTTAAGGTTTTCAACCTTGGTCTTAATCTCAGTTTTGATGATAACAAACATGAAACTAATGATTTCATGAAGAGTTATTTTCAGGTTCCATATTGGTTAGCGCACGACGTCCGCAATCGAAAAAATCGAAGAAATTGGAAAAATCGGCAAGGACGCTCGTCGACGCTCGGGGTTCTTCAAGAAGTTAGAGTTTAGGTTTAGGGTGTCTAGATATGTTGTATATCCTCTTTATGATGCAAAGAACCCTAAAACCAAACCCGGACCCCCAAATCATGAAATCCCGATACCGCCCTAAAATACACTAAGCCTAGAGAGCTCCTTGGAGGGCTATATGTCCTAGACATTTACTTGACATAAAAAATAACGATAATTGTTCCTTGGGTAGAAATTAGATAACGAGGTATTTTTAAGAAGTTTTTGGAAGCCTTTAGCCTACCCATCTTGACCCGGGAAATTAGAAAAGTTCTATTTTCTGAAAATTTATACTAGACCCCAAGAATTAGATTTTGATTTTTTAAATATTTTTATTGAATCCAAATGGGGGGTAATCCTTATATAACATTTATGTTTTAAAATTATTAATTTAAAGTTAATAAATGTTATATAAGTAGACTTAGTGAAAACGGAACCAGAAAATGAACCAAGCAAAGAAAATTACCCTACCCAAGTTCGATCGACCGACCAAAGGAGAAGGCAGTTCGGTCGACCAATCGGTCGAACGAACATTGCCAAAAATTGGCAGTAGTTGCATCGGCCAACCAACCGGTCGACCAGATTGCAGATCGCAAGTCGCGACCCTGGCATCTCTGCTTCGATCGACCGGATTGTGGATTAGCGATGTCGTGACTCATTCGGTCGACCCATCGGTCGATCGAACAGCGTGAATATCTCACAGAAAGCCAGTGGTCGATCGGTCGGTCGACCGATGATCGACCGGACCATCGACCGAGCGTCGGCAACAGTCAAAAATACACCCGTTGACGCCCTATTTCAGCTGGGGGGTTATAAATACCCATCCCAGTCCTTCTTCAAGCCTATGAACGATGCTTTTAAGCCTAAAAGAGTGATCCTAAGCATTTCCACAAGCCTTCATTGAGCAATTCTTTCAAGAACCCAAGCTTTGATCTACACACCTTGATTTAGCCTTCAAGATTTATCGATTCATCATCTCAAGGCATCAAGAGGACTATGGAGTATCTTTTGGAGCTAAGTTCTTAGTGTTTGATTATTGCTCCAATTGCTATTGTATTTTATTGCTTATTTCATTGAAATTGAATTTGTGTAAACCTAGGTTGCTAGGTTTAATTAAGTTGGTGGTTGTCTTGGTGTTAAGGCTTAAACCCATCGTTATAATCATAATTTACTAGGATTAGTTCTAGTTGTCCCTTAGGTTGAGGTGGGAGAGTGTTCTGGATAAGAAGGCGGGATACTTCCGGGTGTGAAAGTGCCTTCGGTTGGAGAGCGGAGACTTCCCGGTGAGTCCTCGTTGTAAGGAAAACTTGATATAATCTATTAAAGCTAAGTTTGGAAATCCTAAGCGGGGTGCTTAGGTAGTAGAGTAGGCATTGGGGCCGAACCACTATAAATCAGTGTGTTTGCATTGATACTTATTTGTTTTAATTGCTTTATCATTTATCGCTTCCGCATTTAATTGTAAAATTACAATTTGCCTAAATAATTTAAGAAACGATTAAAACCAGAATTAGGCAAATAGATTTAAATAACACACTATTCACCCCCCTTCTAGTGTGTCATTTCATCCAACATTTATGGCTTCGCAGACAGTAGCCATGCGCGAGTCGTGCTAGTGCTACTTGGGACACCAACCCCTCCGTTCGCTGGTGAGCGGCCCTCCACATCTTGGTCGTCGGATCATAGCCGGATAGTAGTCTTAGGGGATACCGTCAGACGTCAAAGTCGGTTGATAGAGGAGATGCATGCGTTGTTGAGGCATATAACAACTCATTCCAGTGTTGGCATCCCTCCGACATCAGATCCATCGTCCTTGACCCAATCCATGTCATTCCACTCTCAAACACTGCAAATGCTACCGCACGATCCCGACCAGCCTCCACCGCGGTCATGAGACTTTATATATATATTTGACTTGTGTTTATGACTTGACTTATATGTGTTATGATATACTTGCATTTTTGTTTTGATACTTATGTTGATACGATCGTTTTAATTCATATTGTGTTGATACGATAGTTTATATACGATTGTGTTATGATTATTTTGATACTTATAATTGTAGCTATAATAATTTTGGATGTGTGAGCTATGTATTAGATATTGTAAATGTATTAATGTAAATTTTTATTTTTTTATTTTTTCGATTTCAGGATAACAACATCAGTGACAGCTTACCAACACCCATATGTTCGTAGGTCGTCGATGAAAGCGTATTGTAATGCTTGGGACGCATCGTTAACGCCGTTGCTGATGACCTACAACAACGACTCAACAACAGGCCTTCCTCAACGGCCTTACCTCGGCCCGGTCGGCTGACACTGATAACTATATTAGCAACAATCAGGGCAGTCGTCGCTGATATGTTAACACCAACGGTCGCTTCGCTGACTCTAAACTATTAGAGACGTCATTAGTTGCAACGGCTTGGGCCGTCGGTGAAGGTCTTCACCGATGGTTTGCCACCGATTTAGCCACGATGGAAGTCACAATTCTAGTAGGTGAAGGTCTTCACCAACGAATTTAGCCGTTGATGAAAGTCACAATTCTAGTAGTGTAACTTTTCAAAACATGTTTAATTGATATGAATATTTTCAAGAAAGTATATATCAAATTACCAACATACTCTTTTTATATATTAATATTTTATTTTTTCATATATTAATTAGTATATAGAAAATCAAATTTTGTTGGTAAATTAATATTATATATGTAGAATATAATATATATTTCATTGATAATTAATAGAATATGTAATTTATTATATAAGAGAATTTTTATTTATTGTTAATATGAAAAAACTATATATTTTATCTAAAAAAAATCAAAATAAAAAAAGATTAATAACTCATAAATGATCTCATTTCATAATATTCACAACATAAAATATATATTCATTATTAAATATAAATATGAAGATAAAATTATATCTGACTTATCTGCGTACCCTTGGTAAATTATTTTTTGTCTTTTGTTAAAATTTGCATTTTTTTTTTATAAAATGGTAGTTATTGGAAAATACAGAAATAAGATGTTTTTTTAAACTACTTCGAGAAGTATAATTTTTGGCTTCTTAACTCTTATCCTCCGCAAGAAAAGAAATTATGTCAATCAAATGGGACCAGCAGAGTTCAGTTTTTCTAAATTTTATTCAGAAAAGTATAACCGCCACGTGGGAGAATCTACTTCAGGATTGGCTTTCTAGATTGTGGGGGGGAGGAATGCAACCGGGAATCTATCTTTTCCTTATTAATTAAGGGTTACTTTTCTATCTTCAAACAAAGTTGGATTCTTTACCTCGCTGAATTAGTTATGGGATAATTTGATCTCGGAATTACTAATTGCCTACTAAGATTTATCAGACTGAATCGCCCCATTTAAGAGCATCTACAGCTAGTTTTTTTTTCAATAAAGAAAATGGTTTATGAGGAGTCTGAACTTTGATTATTAATTTGATTGAGAAAAGTTTTTGTTCTCAGACATTAGTATTTTCTTATTTAAATTTTTTTTGGGATAATAATTAAAAACTTCTATACTTGAGCAGACAAAGAGACCTAAACAAACAAAAAGCAAAAGTCATTAATTAGCTGATGTGCTTTTTGATGTTAATTACTCCTTTCTATCACAGAAAAGTGCGTCGAGCTGACGTGGAATGTAATTTCAGATGATATACTGTACTTACTTTATAGAATGGTCCTCACGAAATGTCTGCAATACCCCTTTCTTCATGAAACATGCAATCATTTGATGATTTGAGTGATAGATTTTCTGATAATATTTTTATTTTGGATCACTTGAATTAAATGCATTGTCCAATTAAACTAATTAAACTGTAATAATTAATTGGGGATCATCTTTGGAAATTAAAATCTTTCAATAATTTTCTGGAATAAAATAATTCAGAGGGTACAAACATCACTCAAGCTAAAATAAATAATTTCGCTGCACTGCTGCATTGCACTGCAGCTCAGCGACTGACTCCTCCAGTCTGAATCATCTTCCTCCTCCACAAATGGGACATTCTGATGGTCTTCACCTTGTTCTTTGTATCCTTGGTACTTCCCATTCTCTTCTTTTCATGTTCACACTCTTCTTTTCTGCCATCCCTTCTCTTTTTCTTCCATTCTCCTTTACTTGAACCAAGAAAGGAAGCATACAACACTTGGACTCCTCTATTTCCTTTTATCATTTCCCCTTCATCTCTTTATTGTTTGTGGGAAACAAAGATAAGAGCAAAGCAACCTTTCCACTATTCTTCTGGTTTCTTGTGACGACAACAATGCCTTCTCTTCCTCCCCTCGGCCATGGCCTTCTCTTCCTTTTCCTCTTCGCCCTTCTTCTTCGAACTGCACTTTCTGGCGGCGGCAACGACGAGCTAAAAGCACTGATGGAGTTGAAGTCATCTTTGGACCCGGAGAGCCGGTTCTTGACCTCTTGGCGCAGCGAGGGAGACCCCTGCGGCGGGGACTTCGAGGGAGTGGCCTGCAACGAGAGGGGGGAGGTCACCAACATCTCCCTGCAAGGGAGGCGGCTCGCAGGATCCATCTCGCCGGCGGTCGTCCGGCTGAGGTCCCTCACGGGGCTCTATCTCCATTACAACAGCATCTCTAGGGAGATACCCAGAGAGATAGCGAACCTGACCCGGCTCGCTGATCTCTATCTCAATGTCAACAACCTCTCCGGGAGGATTCCGGCTGAGATAGGTGACATGGATGAACTACAAGGTTTGACCAAAGACTTCATCTAGTTTGATTTAAGACTCAATCCTTGCTTGAATAGGTTTTTTTTCGTTTAACTTGTGTTCAACAAAATATTTCATTTAGTATGTTGATTTGAAGTTACTTAGGGTTTTTTATGGCTCATCTTCTTCCTTTCTTTGTCTTAGTGCTCCAGCTTTCATATAACAAGCTCACAGGGAGCATACCAACCAAATTGGGGCTGTTGAAGAAGCTCACTGTGCTAGCTCTGCAATCCAACAATCTCAATGGAGCAATTCCTGCAAGCTTAGGAGATTTGAGTGAGTTGACATGGTTGGATTTAAGCTTCAACAAGCTCTTTGGCTCAGTCCCTGTCAAGCTAGCTCAGCTCTCACGGTTAACACTATTAGATGTTCGGAACAACTCGCTCTCCGGCAATGTGCCTTCTGGTAACATCTTCTTCTCCGTTGAAACTTGACATTTTTCAATCTCCTTCAATAAAAACATGCATCTGAGAAGTTTTTGGTTGAAATGAAGATTTGAAGAGATTGGGTGCGAACTTCAAGTACAAACACAATCCTGAATTATGTGGAATTGGATTCACTGCTCTTAAAGAGTGCACTTCTGCGGATCTCCTCAATCCAAACAAACCTGAACCTTTTGGTGCTGGTATCACAACGCAGGAAATTAGTAACACAACCCAGTACTCCTCCAACTCATCCAAATCCACCCAATTGGCTATCATCATTACACTCACAGTAGTTGGCTTTGGGGTGTTGGTTTCTGGACTAGTAGCATTCTACTGGTACTTTCATAGGAAGCCAAGGATGGGTGCATCACTTGAACTTTGCAACGGTCAACTTATGTTGACCGACCGAGCTAAGGATTCACTTCGGAGGATCGCCTCCCCACTCATCAGCCTTGAGTACTCCCATGGATGGGATCCCTTGGCCGATAAGCGTAGCGGAGTTGGGTTCTCCCAGGAGGTCTCTCAGAGCTTTAGGTTCAATTTGGAAGAGGTGGACTCTGCCACTCAGCACTTCTCAGAGGTAAATTTGCTGGGGAAGAAGAACAGTTTTGTCGCAACTTACAAGGGGATACTCCGCGATGGTTGTGCAGTTGCAGTTAAGAGAATTAACAAAATGAGCTGCAAGTCAGAGGAATCCGAGTTCCTCAAGGGGTTGAACATGCTGACCATGTTGAGACACAGAAATCTTGTAGGACTAAGAGGCTTCTGCTATTCCAGAGGTAGAGGGGAGTGCTTCCTTGTTTATGATTTCGTTTCGAATGGGAGCTTGTCACAATATTTGGATGTGAAGGATGATGAGAACAATAAGGTTCTTGATTGGCCCACTAGGGTTTCCATCATCAGAGGCATTGCCAAAGGTATTCAGCTACACCTATGAATTATGCATCAGTAAAAAATTCAATTTATTAGCAAGAACAATTTTTTTAGGGAGAAGTGCAATCGAAGTCTTATAAGTTTTAAATTTTTTGGAATTTAATCCTATAAGTTTCATTTCAGTATTTTTAGTCCTATATGTTTGCTCCGTAGCACCGATTTGGTTCTATCCGCAATGGTCCGTTAACTTTGTTAAATGGACATAAGGTCGTTTATTTTTTCGTAGACGGAGAGTTAACGGACCGTCACAGGTGGACTAAATTTGTGCTACAAAGCAAATATATAGGGCTGAAAATTCTGAAATGAAACTTATAGGACCAAATTTTTCAACGTGAATGAACGGTATTATGTCCACGTGGACGGATAATTAACAGACCGTCACGGATAGGACCAAATCTTATGTTGCACTTATATAACTAAAATCCAAAAAATTTAAAACTTATAGGACTTCTGTTGCATTTCTCTACTCCTCTAGTTTTTTTTACTTTTATGTTGGATGAATATATATATATAAGCAAGTAAAATGATGTTGTTTTTCTTATGAATAGGCATCGAGTATTTACACTGCAATGGAGCGAACAAGCCCTCTCTATTCCACCAGAACTTGTCATCAGAGAAAGTTCTCATTGATAGCCATTTCGAACCTTTACTCTCTGGCTGGGGCCTGCACAAACTACTGACTGAGGATGTTGTCTTCTCCTCGCTCAAAGAAAGTGCTGCCATGGGCTACTTGGCCCCCGAGTACACCACGACTGGGCGTTTCTCGGAGAAGAGTGATGTCTATGCGTTTGGAGTTATCATGCTTCAGATCCTCACTGGCAAAAAGAAAGTCAATCACTTGTGGTTGGAGGTGGAGTCTGGAAGATTTGAAGACTTGATAGATGAAAAACTGAAGGGGAACTACTCCATGCCAGAGGCTGCTAGGTTAACGAGAATCGCATTGCTTTGCGCAGCCGATGCTCCAAGCCGAAGACCGGCAATAGAAGAAGTTGTTCAAGAGCTTTAGAGAAGTAACTGAGCTGAATTCTGTGATCACCTTTGCTTTGGTGTAGTCGACAAAGATGACTAATTTGAGAAAAGAACTTGGAACGACGGAAAGAGTTCCATATGCTATGATCATTTGGGATGGGATGCCAGTTTCTTAGGATTTCTTTTGGATGTTGAAGTTTACTATATGGGTTCTTGGGATATGCTATATTGGTTTAGAATTGAAGGATCTTCTAATGGCTCTTGAGGCAATTGCAACTGCTGTTGCTGCTTTTTCAGAAATCCTTGTTCACCAAGTGATATTAAAAAGACTGGGTCATTGTACGAATTCAATTGAAGTTCTTTGGTAACATGTGATTTCCAAACATGAGGATAAATTCCTCAAGATTAGGGTAGGATAAAAATTTTAACTCATTTAAAAATTCTAAAGATTTCAATTCACTCTCCATATGTGAGACCAAGTTTATATGACTAAATTTGACTGCATCGAATTGAATTTTACTTGATCCAACCTGACTTCATTAAAAATTGAATCTCAAGCTAGTTGACCTGACTTCATTAAAAATTGAATCTAAGCTAGTTGATTTTAGGGGTGAGCAGGTTTTGGTGCCTATATTTTTTATTATATTCGGATCCTATCTTATATATGATGATTTTTAAGTTTTGAAATCGGATTTTATCCTATTGGAACTTGGAATTAAATCTTACTCGGAATCACAAGTTTTGGTTTCGAATACCCTGTTGGAATATGTTCATTTATAAGTTTTCGGTACCCTGTTAGAATATGTAATTGAATAGGTTCTAGGGTACAGGTTTCAAGTTCTAATAGGTTCGAGAACAGTATGTATCATGTTGGAACTTGTAAATGAACAGATTTCAGATACCGATTCCGGTTTCAGATTCAGATATCTGATGTGTTGGATCTGGAATCGAGAATCAATTTTAATTGATTCCTTAATTTTTATCTCGATCGGATCCTATTCGAATTTAATTCGGATCTACCCGATTGATTAGGTTCCAAATAGTTTCGAGTCTATTCGATACTCATGCACACCCCTAGTTGATTTGACCACTACATCACGTTGAGAAACTTGTCTAGCCTTGTTTGAGTTGACCTATTTTAATACAACCAGATTGATTGAATTCTAAGTTGATTCGATTTGAATATATAAACTTAGCATAATCGAATGTAATTATAAGCTCGGCATAATCCAAAAGACCCAATTGGATTCAATCCCTACTTTCCACAATTTAATTTAATAAATCCTAGAACTAGTTTAATCAAAGCCTAATATGACCTCATCATTTAAGCTAATCATAGGCTAAATATTAAAATTTATTTCTTTTATAATTAATATCATCCATTATACTAAAGATTGATTTATATAAGTATAAATGTGTATTCCATTGAAATGATATCTATATAAATTTTAGCTTAAAATTTTAATATCCTACCACACGTATCCTAATAGAGATTTTGGTTTCTTTTTGAAGAAGAGCGAGGCATAGCTACACATTCATTTCATGATATTTGAAATGTAAGGATTACATTGAAAAGTAACCATAAGGTGCATTACAGTAATAAGGCCAAAATCCAAATAAAAACAAGGTCCGACTCCCAATTACATCGGGACGGTCCTCGTATGATTTTCCCAGTAGAGGCGCACCCAAAAGGACCTCGCCAACCTACCTGTACAATTAAGGTCAAATGGATCACCACAAAATAGACCCCTGTTTCTCGTAAACCAAAGGCTCCAGCACCAGATCACCACGAAAAGCTTTCGGCTTGTCGACCAATCCACGAAGGCCATCAAACCATATTGACAAAAAAGGAGCTAGGCCACATTCAACCAAGATGCAGTTCCCGACAGATGTTGTGAGAACACATTTCGAGAAAAGGTGTTGAACCAATTCCGCCTCCACTCGGCAAAAGTCACACCGAGGGCCATCGACCTGAACCCCATGTTTCAGAAATCTATCTTTAGTACGTAGTCTCCCTCGACGTAGGATCCATATATGGATCTTCATCTTTAGCGGGCATTGGACCTTCCAAACGCTTGCAGAATTCAAGTTTCAAACCCCACCCTCCATAATAAAGTTGTAGGCCGTAGCGGTTGAAAAATTTTTGCTACTCCATCGCCATTTCCCCAGGTCTGGACCATCCGTAATCGAGACTCCACTCAGGATATTTCGTAGCTCCTCCACCCGACCCTCGTCCACCTCTTGGGCCCACCTCAAATGCCACTCGCCCTGAACCACGTCGAACATATCTTCCACCGTTACCGCTCTACCCCTGCATGCTTGGAGAAGATCCAAAAAGGCCACCCAAGCCGACCACCATGTATCCAACGATCCTTCCAGAAGCTTGTGGACCTCCCGTCCCCCAACACCAACTCAAAACCAATAGAGAAGCACACTTTTGCCTGATTTTCCTTCCAAACATTGGACCATCTACTTGTGGACTGAGGGTCACACCATCTCTTCCTTCAAAAGTACTTCAACCGGACTACCACCACCAATAGCAGAGATTTTGATTAAATATATCTCCACAATAATTTGATCCTTTCCATAGAAATTCTTACTTATTTTTCTTGATTGGCATTGAAAAATTAATGTATCTACTATCTATCTCAAACTATAGGCATTATAACAAATGTATCTCATTTTTTAATTTGCCGCGTATCTATCCCACACTACTGAAATGTCATCAATTATATCCCACGGTCAGGTACTTGATACCGCAAACATTATTTGCTGATGTGGAATCACAGTCAATATAGTAAATATTAATTTTTTTATTATTTCATACCATGTCAACATTCCCGACATCATATGAAATGATTATTTTAAAAACTCCGACAATAAGAATGACGACTAGCTATAGGGATTTTGTGCGAGCAACAAAACTCTAGTGTGGGGACAATGTGTTAAGTGAATGGTCACACTAGAGGGGAGTGAATAGTATGTTTACTATAAATTAAGTCTAATTTTGATTTTAATTGATTCTTGTAAAGTTAAGCAAATTCATAATTCAAATCTAAGTGCAGAAGCGATAAGAAACAATTAAGTGCTAAGCACACAAGCAAATGACAACTTTCACTACCTAAGCATTTCACTTAGGATTTCAACCTAACTTTCACTAAGCTTTCAAGTTCCTTATAATGAGGAATTTACATCGAAAAAGTCTTTGCTTTCTCCTTGAAAACACTTTTCCACCTCACTCTCTAAAGACACTCTAAACCTAGTTTACAATGGTGGGCTTATGCCTCCACACCAAGGCAACCACCCAAACTCAAAACCTAGCAACCTAGGTTTTCCCACACTATATCTAATGAGATAACCACAAAAAATAATATAAATGAAGCAAATAATCACAACAACAAACACTTACACTACACAAATCATCGATTTTTCGACGCCAAAGCAGCACAATATTTTGGCATTTTGGGGGCGTTGAAACGTACATATGGACACCTGCACATGCGACGAAAGTGAGTGGACAGACGAGCATCGATACGGAACGTATCGACGCTTGAGTAGGCGTCGACATGTTGAATATCGACGCCTATCACAAGCATTGATATGTTAGATATCGATGCATGTGACAGGCGTCGAAAATAAAAAAACTATTTTTTAACATACCGACGCCACTGACAGGTGCCGATATGTTTTTTTTTAAAATCTATTTCCGCGTGCAGCGGAAAATGAGCAAGCGCGGAATCAATCCTGCACGTGGAGTTCGAGCCGGCGCCTACTCATTTTCCGCTATACGTGGGAAAATTTCGTGAACATTAGCCTAGGTTCGGCCAAAATTCAGCATTTTAGGATAAATTTCACGAATTGGATTTTCAGGTGTCGGTTTCAGATTTTGGTAGTTTTTTCATCATCAATACACTCTTTGAGGATAATACATTTGATCTAAACTCAAAAACTTTCGCGCACCGATTAATGTCCATCCGAATTTTTTGATTTCGCATTGATCTTCCGATCGCGGATGTTGCACGCTACTCGACTTGAAACATGAAATTATTTCTCAATGAGATCATTAGTTTCGAGCTTATTATCATCAAACCGAGATTAAGATCGATCAAGGTTGAAAACTTTAGGACAATACAATATGAGGTAGAACTGGAGTATTAGGTTTAGCTAGTTGAAAACCTGAGATTGACTGGACGTTGGACTTACAAATAAAATTATCCAAATTTATATACTGGGCCTTCTACATCTAATTTTATGGTTGATTCATGGGAAATGCTAATAGTAAGTTTGTTATAAGCATCATCAGCTGGTACAGTTTAGAGTGTAATGATACTGTCATTTCACATTTTGCTTCGTCCTTTTTCTATTAATAGAGATGGTCCATACTTTTTTATTTCTTTCAAAATTTATTCTCAGCGAACGTTATGAACATGAGTTGCCTCTGGATCTTTATGTTTTTAGGTTTTTGTCTCCTCATTTGTAGTGAAAATTTATTCTCTTTTCAGTTCGAAGGTGATACGACTTAAAAAGCTTGACCATCGAAGTCTCTTTCGACTTGCTATCGAAGGCGGTTGAACACTTGAACTTGTAGAACTCCACACAAATTGGATGTCAGAATGTGCTTAATGAGTATATCACGATGTACGTGAAGGTTGGAGACGACACGCCAGATCGCTTCTTTCCCAAGCATTGGCGTTGTAGTATTAAACTATTAATCCTAATTAACCAAGTACTCCATTCATCTAGGAGTGTCCGGTGTTCGGTTCAACCCGAATTGAACCGAAAAATCGAACCGAATTTCTCGATTCGGTTCGGTTTCAACGGTTACATGTTCGGTTCTTGACCCAAACCAAACCAAATTTTAAGTTCTAGTTCGGGTTCGGTTCTCGGAATTCAAAAATCTACCCGAATCGAAAACTGAATTAATTAAATAATAATATATTTTTTAAAATTTTTAATATAGATAAGTAAATGGGTATTAGAAAATAATTTTTAATTTTTAATTTTTAACCGAATTAATTAAAATTTTGATTTTCGGATTGAAAATCGAACCGAACCGAATAATTTTGGTTCAGGTTAGATCGGTTTAGGTATAATTCGATTCGGTTCGGTTCGTGTTGAACCGAATGGACAGCCCTATACTCACCGCAGCACACAAAGTATACAAGCTAAGCGATTCTTTTTGAAACTAACATGTTTGAATACAATATTTTATATAATTTTATAAAACTATTAAATTTATACTTAATTTATTTATTTAATTATATATATATATATATATATATATATAATAAATAACTTTCTCCCGTCTAAATTCCTCTTACTCCCTCAATTCTTTAATTACCTTTATTTTTTATTTCATTTTTATTTTTATTTTTATATGTTTAATTTCTAAATCTTCAAACTTTAATTTCCGGATGAAACTACTCTTATTTATGAAAATCTAGGTGTACAAATATTTAAATTTAAATTATTAAGAATATTAAATTATAATTATAAACAAACAACTTCAATTCTTTACCTTTATTTTTACCTCATTTATATTTTCATTTTTGTATGCTTAATTTTTAAATCTTCAACTTTAATTTTTCTCCAATTTAATTCGAAAATTAATTTATAATTTTCATATTAAATTAATTTCGAATTTATTAATAGTGAATTTTATTTTCCTTTTCATTAATCATGCTTAACTTTTAAATTTTCGAATTAAATTAACTATAATTTCAAAATTAATTTTTATATTAAATTAATTTTAAATTTTGTTAATGGTAAATTTTATTTTTTTCTTCAATTAATAATGCTTAATTTTTTAAATTTTCGAAATTAATTAATTATAAATATTGAAAATTATTTATGAAATTTTGATTATTGTTTAAAATAAATTAAATCTTAGTTTCAAATTTTATTATGTCTGATTAATTAAATATGCTTAATTTTTAATTTTATTAATTTCCAGTTGATTATAATCAAATCAATTATGTCAACTTAATTTTCAAATCTTATATATTATACTATTCATATTTAATTTTGATTTTATTTCTCCTCTATAATTATGTATGATTAATTGGAAATTTTTCGAGCATTAAATTAAATAGGTTTCAGTTCCTTAAATTTTTAATTATATTTAAATTAATTAGACTTAATTTTAAAGTAAACATGATTAATTTTTAAAATTATGAATCCTTTTAATTATGTATAATAAATTTAAAATTTTATTAATTATTTAAATTCATATTAACTTCAAATATTATTAATTAATGAAAATTAATTTCTAAATATTCATATTTTCACTCCCATTTAATTAAGCAAGTTTCATTTTCAATTAATTACTCCTATTTTCTAAATTTTCATATAAAACTAATTTATTTTCTTTCAATTTAATTTATAAATTTTTAATTAATTTCAAATTTTATTAATGGTGAATTTTAATTTTCTTCCATAATTATCCATGTTTAATTTTAATTTTTTAAATTCATTTAATTAAACATACTTGGTTTTCAATTAATCATACCTAATTTTCAAAATTTTGAATTTAATTAATTTTAATGTAAATAATTATTTTATAAAATTTTAAATTTTATTATGTGTGCTTAATTAACCATGCTTAATTTTAAATTTTATTAATTTTTATTTGATTAGAATCAAATTAACTATAACAGTTTAATTTTCAAATCATATATATTATATTATGCACGTTTAGATTTAAATTATATGTATGATTAATTAGAAATTTTTCGGGTCAATTAAATTAAGCAAATTTCACTTCCAATTAAGTATCGAATTTTATTCTTAAAAATATAATTATTTTATAATATGATAATAATATGGTAATTTATTCCTGAAAATTTAAGTATAAAAATCTTTAAATTTAAATTTTTTATTTAAATTATTAAGAATATTAAATTATATATAGTTACAAATTTAATTAAAAATTTAAATTTAATTTAAAATTTAAATTTAAATTTAATTAAAAATTTAAATTTAAATTTAATTAAAAATTTAAATTTAAATTTAATTAAAAATTTAAATTTAAATTTAATTTACAATTTGAATTTAAATTTAATTTACAGTTTTAATTTAAAATAATTATTTTAAAAAAAATAAAATTAATTTTAAATCTAAATTTATATAATTTCAAATTGAAACTACGTTAGAAAATATCAAAAATATAAAAAAAAATCGATACACTATTCTATTTATATATAATAATATATTGAAAATATAAAAATTTAATTTCAAACTTTTTTATTTATAAAACCATAGATTATATAATAATACATTAAAATATAAAATTTAATTTTAAAATTTTTTATTTATAAAATTATATTTTAATAGTACAAAACACGGGTATTATAGATAGTTTCTAATAAAATGAAGAAACCATTCTTTTTTTTCATTTGCATTTTTTACTTTCTAATAAAAAGTGCAAATAATATAAAAAATTGGCAAAAATATAAATATTTAACTATTTGTTGACAAAACCTTGATATATCGAAATTTTTCTCCAAATCTATTTATTAACTTAATTAGTTCTGGATCAAAATGATGTGAATTACAATTACGGTGAGAGTTCACTAATTTTATATGTATTTAATTACATACAAAACTTTAGATTTAACTTGTTTATTAAGTTAACAAACTTATTAGCTTAATTAAAATGAGGTATTGATTTCAATTATAATAACCGTTAGAAATCTTTAAATTTTGTATACTTATAAAGTTAATAAATCTAAAAATTTTAAATATGACATTAATTCAGAATTTTTCATCAAAGTCCCTATCTACCTTTATATGCATTTTATTGCATATGAATAGGGATGTTCAAGGATCGGGTCGGGGCGGATTTAAGGGAAAAATCGATCTAATTCGATCAAGTATAATCGGATCGGATCAGGTTAAAAACTTTTCACCTCTCAAATCCGACCCGACCCGACCTACAGGTCGGGTCAGGTAGTCGGATTTACCCGTATAGGTAAAAAAAGAGTTTTTAACAACTTTTTTTTAAAATAAATAAATATTTTTTAAAATAAATATTTTTTAAATATAAATATTTAAAAATGATTAAAAAAACACAAATAATTGAATCATCGGGTCGTATCTCTGGTCATCGAGTCGGATCTCGGGTCATCGAGTTTCAAATTCTAAAACCAAATACCCAATCCGATTATGGTCGGATTTGGTCAAATTATACCTGATTCGACCCGATTACCCGACCCGACCCAACCCAAATAGGTTGGGTCGGGTTGGATTCTCGGGTTCATTGGTCGACCCAATGAACAGCCCTACTTATGAAAGTCTTAAATCTAAAAATTAATTTTAGATTCTTAGATTTTGTGAACTTCGTAGTGGTCAAACTTAAAGTTCCTATGCATTAAAGTGCATATAAAAGTTGTCGGAGATTTTCTATGAATATTTTATTTAGGTTGTTATGTTTGTTAACTCCATGAACACATGAAATTAAGGTTTCTAATGCAATAAAATATATATTATTCCTGCTTGAGAATTAGAGTAGTCCGATCTGACTTGGTGTCTCTCCTGGTCAAGTGCAACTTTGATGGTGGCGGACCTACAACAGACATTCTGACGCTCAAATTAGTGGGACACCAAGGTGGAGGTAATCGAAATGAAACTTAGATTACATGATGCGTGTTGTATCTGTATTTTATTACAAGTGAAGATGATGACATCGCCCAATAATCTCGTGGGAATATTGCTCAGAATAGATCGAGGTTGATCTCGGAGATAGTAGGCTTGTAATGGTGTATCCCTCGTGATAAGAAATGACGTGGATGTCCTTGTATGGCCGAGTGGACCCTCAGGCGGAGCCGTCTGGTTTGGTTTGAGTCAGGTTTGAGAATATGTCTGGATGGAGCCCCCGGGGCGAAACTATCTAGTCTGGCTCGGGTTGAATAATAGGGCACTGCTGGGTCTAATGCAGTGTGTATATATATATATAAAAACTACTTAGAGATTTTTTCATCAAAGTCTCTTAATTGTCAATATAATTACAATTAACAGTTTATTTTAGGTTGTTAGGTTTCTTAACTTGGTCAACATATAAAATTTAAGGGTAAATTACACGAAACCCCCCTCGACTATAGTCGATGTGTGCAACACCTACATAAACTACCAAGTGTGCACATAACTCCCTCCACTATATTAGTAGTTCCAATAATTTTCAATCTGTTAGCCAACCCGTTAGTAACTTAACGGTAAAACTCCCCTATGCGTAGAACCCCCATCCGACCCCTTCTTTTACCTTCTCTTCTGCAAATCCAGTCGTTGCCACCTCTACCACCACCACCACCTCCTCCTCCTCCTCCTTTTCTGGAGGTGGAGGAGGAGGAGGCGGTGACAGTGACGGCGACGGCGGCGACAGTGACGGTGACAGTAGTGGTGGTGGCGATGACGACGACAGTGGCTGCAGTGACGGCGATGACAACAGCGGTGGTGGCGGTGGCAGTGGAGTCTAGGGCAAGGGGAGGAGTGTAGGTAGGTGAGGGATGAGTAAAAGAAGAAGTAATGGTCGTCGGATGAGATGGATGGTGGAGATTGCTGCCACATGACATTGTTTTGACGAAGAGCTAATAGGGGGCTAACATAAGGGTATTATTGGAACAACTAATGTAGTGGAGGGAGATTCTGTGCACACTTGGTAGTTTAGGTAGGTCTTGCACACATCGACTATAATCGAGAGGGGTTCTGTG
Organism: Canna indica; assembly: GCA_034359265.1. Lineage (NCBI taxonomy): Eukaryota > Viridiplantae > Streptophyta > Magnoliopsida > Zingiberales > Cannaceae > Canna > Canna indica. Next base: position 17,093,412 of record CP136893.1, on the reverse strand, counting down.
TAATTTATCTAAAATTTAAACTTAGATTAATTAATGAATATATCACGATTTTTACCGAAATTCTCAAATCTATCACGATTTTTCATTTGTTTCAAATGCATGCTTCAACTCTCGGTTCGTTTCAATTATAGCACACTATCAGACTCTAGTTAAATTTTTCATTAAACTACTGACTTGACAACGATGATGTGTTTTAATAAGTCCAATCAACCATTCAATTAATATAAAAAAAAAGTAAATAAAAAAAATTTAAGTAAAAAAATGCTGACTGTACTTATTAATACACGTTAGATATTTAATTATTTATATTAATTTAATATTTGATTGAACTTATTAAGATACGCCATCGATGTCGTTGCCAGATCAGCAGTTTAACAGAAAACTTAACTGGAGTCTGACGGTGTACTATAATTGAAATGAATCGAGAGTTAAAGTCTGCATTTGAAACAAATGAAAAATCGTGATAGATTTAAAAATTTCGGTAAAAATCATGATATATATTCAATAATTAATCCTTTAAACTTTGAGATGCAATAAAATGCATATAACAAATTGTGATTTAAATAACACACTCATCATTATAATCAAAGGTCCTAATTGTTAATTTAACTATAATTAATACACTCATCATTTTAATCCAAAAATAAAATTAAAGGGTAATTTAAATATATCATAAAAAATATAGTTTTACGAATAAATTAAAGCATTTATAATTTTATCGAAATTCTCAAAATAGTACCCTTGGCTGTTACGGGTGGTGGAAACTATTTCAACTTTTGCAGAAAGTGAAAAGTGAAAATGGAAATTAACTAATTAAGAAACAAGAATTAATGGTTTCTTAATCATATTGGAAAAGTGAAATTGATCATCATTAGTCAAACTCGGTTAACTGAGTAAAAGACAATCTTACCAATCTTATATTTATTTTCCATTTTTTCTGATTGTTTAATTCAAACTGAATGGCGATTGACCGACTAAATTTGAAGTCAATAATCCAACTTGTTCAAAAGTTAAATCTTTCTTTAAGGCCAGAAAATTGATAAAATGAACTCACAAGCAGCTGAAATAATGTTCACAAGGGAAATAAATTGCCAGTTTTGTATGCGTTTACAGGCAAAATCATTAGTCAAACATTTTGCCAGTTGACCGACTCATTCTTCCCGATTTCTCCTCCAACTAATCTACGCACATTTGACTATTTGCGAACGCATTGACTTGCGATCAAAATCCGAACGCCGATCCGATCTGGGTAGGAGACTGGGAGTGCGATCTAAAAGACTAAAATAATCCGATCCAAGCCAGAAACTTCCGGCAGGCAGCCTCCAAGAAACCCATGGCCGCCGCGCACTCCGCCAGCACAACCTCGTCCGCCCGACTCCTCAGGATCGGCGGAAAGAAGAGCCAGAATCCCGTCGTCGCCACCAACCCCAGCGTCAATAACGTCGCCACCGCCGCCGGCGGTTGCCAGCACCCGGACTTCCGCGCGGCCTCCTCGGCCACCACGCACGCTCCGTGGATCAGGAAGAAGGCCGTGGCCTCCCCAGTGGGCGGCGCGAGGGTGAGGTACCAGAACATGACCTCGTGCATGAGGCCGGAGACGAGGAAGGCCGCGAGGACGGCGGCGGCGCGGCCGCAGCGGGCGCGAACAGGGAGGTAGACGGAGGGGCGGAGGATGGCGGAGACCATAATGTTCCATCGGCGGCCCCAGAAGTCTTGAAGGGAAGAGGCGCGGTAGGGCTCGTCGAATTGCGGCTCGAGCTGGAGGCCCCCGGGGAGAAGGATCGAAGCGGCGGCGGCAGCGCCAGCGAGGACGACCTCGAGGGCGAGGTACATGTGGATAGAGTATAGGCTAAGAAGTAGGTAAGGGTGGATCAAGTCCTTGAAGCGGTAGAGGGGGATGATACTGGCGAGGATGGCGACCTTGACGGCGGAGGGAAGGAGGAGGGAGGTAAAAGGCCGACCTTTTGGTCGTTGTTGTTGTTGGTGGTGGTGGTGGTGGTGGGAGTTGATTAGTTTGACGGGGAGGACGGCGGAGACGAGGAAGGCGGGGAGGGAGAGGTCGGCGGAGAGGGGGCCAGCGGCAGCGGAGAGGAGGAGGAGCTTGAAGATGGCGAGCCAGACGAGGAAGAAGGCAGAGATCCCGCGGAGGTGGAGAGAGGAGAAGTGGAAGGGGAGGAAGGGGAGGAGGCAGAGTACGGGGAAGAGGGAGAGGAAGCGGAGGCCGCCTGGTCTCACGCGGGAGGCCACAAAGCGGGCGTAGGTCATCGACACGGCCACCCACACCGTCACCTTCGCCAACGCCTGCAGCTCCGAGTGCTGATCCATTTCTTTCATCTCTTTCGCTCTCTCGCTCGCTCGCTCGCTCGCTTTTCTAAGGGGTCCCGGAAAAGCGGTAAGAATACATCGTTGACTGCTCGTGGCTGCAGCACTTAATTAGAATCTGATGAACGATTCAGATGCAGAGTTGCTCCAGATGAGCGGTCATGGTTTTTTCATCAGATAGGCTCCTATTTTCTATGCGTTGATTTATCCTCTATAGAACTTGTGTCCGGTCCTTGTCTCCTTGAGCCTCCGGAGAGAAGAAGCCACTGAAGCAGGTCTAACAATTGACTGCAAATTATACGGTAGACAAATGGTGATTAAGATTTTTTATTTTTTTATTTATATACTAAAGTTATTAGAGTTATGGCATTCTTATTAAGTTATAATATTTTTCATGAATTATTTATATATTTTTTAATAAAATATGAAACTTCTCATCGTAGTTTAAGAGAGATTTGGTAAAATTCTTGTACATCAAGTGATTTGATGATCTCCGCATCTCATATGAGTCATAATATTTTTCGTGAATTTTTTATTTTTTAAAATCTTTTATTTTTTCAATTATATATGAATATATTTAAAAGTTTCGATGAAACTTTTGAGCCAAGTTTAAAAGTTTTTGGGTGAAAACGAGATGATTGGGTGAAAATGTTACTATAATATGAAACGAGGAGTCTTTTCGAGTTTTTTTATATTTCATTTGAGTTTTGAAAATTTTGGAATTTCTATCGAGAAATTTTTGAAAAAATTATTTTAAATTAAGAAAATTCCTGAAAAATAAAAGAAAAAAACATAAGATGCGGAGACATGAAGAGTAAAAAATAATGTTATATTTTTTAATAAAAATTAAAAAATCATAATATATAATTATATTAGAATTTAAATTTTAAATTTATAGACAACATACAAATATTATCATCGACAATATACAAATATTATCATCAATTAAATTACTCACCGTTGACGAAGTAACGTTATATCTTGATATTGAACATTTGTGTATAATAACTTTCTCATATGGTGCCCAAACTTTAAGATCCACCCGGCACCACGTAATTCGCGTGGAGCACCCTCCATGTGAGATGGTACGGTAGGTGCTCCACGAGAACTCACGCGAGCTTTCTTCCTATCTACAATAGGAAGTGATGGGAGTTGCATTTTGAAGCTTAAAGAGGGCCTCCAGTATGTTAACTCAAAGTTCAGTAGTATATTGAAATATTTTTATATTTCTTCAATTACTAAATATCTAAATACACATTCAATTATTTAATATACTGAAATACTTAATACAATAATAAATTTAAAGCATTAATACCTAAAATATATTATAGCATTTTAATATTGTCCAATATTTAATATTTAGATTGTTTTAAAATATTTGAATATATATATATATATATATGTTTTTTATTTTATAAAAATCAACATCAGGAACTTGTTATATTATCTATAGCTTAAAAAAATATAGAAACGTTCTTTTCTAAAAATATATACACCACAAGAAAAAAAAAATGAATGTTAGTCTTATCAAACAATGAAAAATATTATCACACCTCTTGCATCCAAACAAGATTCTTATATTGTCCTATTTAGAGATGACAATAATATCCATTTAGATGAGTACTCGTATGTATTTATTCATTTATGATGAGTATGAGAGTTAATTTTCTACCCACGGAAATTTCACGGGTAATCTTTCTTACTCGTTTATTATATGGGACGAGTATGGGTATTATAGTACTCGTACCCACGGGCGAAAATAAATAAATTGACCTTATGTTGAAGACTTTATGTTTTAAAATCTTATGTTGATGTTGAGAAATATTTGTACTTTATATTTGAAGATCTTATGTTTTAAAATCTTATGATGATGGTGAGAAATATTTATAGTTTATATTTCAAGATTTTGTATTTATAACCTTGTGTAGTGTGTTTATATTTAAAGTTTTTATCAAACTTTTATAATTTACATTTTTTAAAGTGTCATGGGTACCCGCAAATATCCGTGGGTATCCGTCCACCCACGGGTAATTAAATGAGTACTCATTTTTGATACCCACGGGAAATTAAATGGGTAGCGAGTATCTATATATTTTGCGGGGCGGGTAGCGGGTAGGCACCCCCTGTACCTGCCCCGCCCCGATGACATCCCTAGTCCTATTCTTGTTTCTCTCAAATAATATTTGTTGGCTCGATTTATATTTTTCTTGTAAATGAACACATGCCTCCTTATTTTCCTCGTAAGATATAAAAGATGGTTTTAATATGATTGGATTGTTAAATTCAATAAAGTATATTTTAATATTGTCGATTTTTTTTTATGTAGAAATCATTTCAGTTATATAACTCCACCTATGTGAGTGTATGTGAGCATAGATTAGGGGTGAGCATAGACCGGTTAACCGGTTCATTAGCAATTTTATTAATTGATTCATTAATTTCGATTTTTCAAAATCATTAACCATAAATCAGTCCATAACTTTTGTTAACTGTCACTTCGGTTTTGGTTGTTCCGGTTCGATTCATCGATAGTTTCCGGTTAACCAATAATTTTTTTTAACATACAAATATAGTAACATTATACAAATCACGTATGGAGAAAAATCCAAATAAATATCGAATCCCTATTGGAAAAAAAAATGAAATCACTTGAGCCAAGATAATGTGATGCAAAAATTAATAAATTTTATAATTTTATAATTTTTTTAAAATATTTTTTTATAATTTATGAATCATTATTATTATTATTAATATTATTATTATTATTATTATTATTATTATTATTATTATTATTATTATTATTATTATATATAAATTAATAAATTATATTGAACCGGTCGGTTAACCGAAATCGGTGGACTTTTTAAACCACTGACCAAACTCGAACCCGAAAATCAAATTTTTAAAAAATATAACCTAAAATCGAAAAAACTGGTTTGGTTTCGGACCGATTTTTCGATTTTCCGATTAACCGAAAAACCAATTTTTTTTTCTCACCCCTAGCATATATGGTCTAAGTCCGAATAAAGGAGGAGAGTTGCGGTAGATCGACAACCAGCGTAAAACTAATCAAACTCTATGATATGGATTCTCTGCTGAGGTTGGGACGTGACCATCTAGGCACGCGCTACATCGGCACTCATATGTTGTGTTAAATGAGCAATGGGTTCCATCACATCGTCGCCTGGGTGTGAGTATAGGCAAGGGTTCCTACATTTTGGACGAGTGTGGATAAAAAAGCTAGTTCCATCACATCGGCACTCAGATGTGATGCTAGATAGGAAAAAGTCCTCGTATCTAAATGGATGGGTGCAGGAAAAGAAGCTACTCCATCAGAACATAATTAGGATAGGTAGTTGGAACATAGGGCCTTTCATAGGAAAGTCAATGGAGTTAGTAGATACATAAAAAAAGAGAAGGATTGATATAGTGTGCTTACAAGAGATTAGGTTGACAGGAAACAATGCGAGAGAGACTAGTAATACATGTTATAAGTTGTGATGTTATGGAGGGGGATAAAAATAGGAGTGGTGTGAGAATAATTGTAGAACCCGATCTTAAGGACAAAGTGGTTGAAGTGAAAATAGTAGGAGATAGAATTATTTATTTGAGAATAGTGCTAGAAAGAAAGACAATCAACATAGTTAGTATAAGTGGTTCGGCACTTGTTCCCCTTAGCAAGGTCTCATGTTCGAGTCTTGCAAATGGACAGAACTATCATCAGGAGATCTTTACCCCCTCAGTGGGTCAACCCAAAAAAGCTCGTGTTGTAGTGTTCTATGCACATTTCAACATCTTTGTACGTCTTGTAAAATGTGTTTTGTGCGTATAATTCCTGCACCTTTGTACGCCTTGTAATGACTATGTTATAAAGCCTGTGTAAGCTTTAAGCCAAAAAAAAACATAGTTAGTGCTTATGCCTATCAAGTAGGCTTAAGTGGGGATATCAAGGATAAGTTATGGAAATATATGGATGCAGCATTTCAAGAGATCCCTAATGAGCAAGAGCTTTATATCGTAGGAGATCTTAGTGGACATGTGGGTAAACTTAGTGATGAGTATGAGTGAGTTCATGGAGGATATGGATATGGTAGCAGGAATGAGGAAGGAAATGCTATTATAGGTATTTGCTTTGGCTCATGACCTAGTATTAGCCAATACTTGCTTTAAGAAAAGAAAATCACACTTGATTACCTTTAAGAGTGGGGGTAACCATTGCCAAATAGACTTCATTCTCACTAGAAGAAGAAACAAGTCCATATGGAAAGAGTGCAAGGTTAAACCTGGAGAAGCCCTAACTACCCAACATAGGTCAGTGGTTTTGGATGTGAAGAAAAAGAGTAGAGCGAACAAGAAGATGAGTGTTAGGGAGCCTAGGATTAGATGGTGGACATTAAAGGACACTAATCAAATAGCTTTTAAGAATAAACTTTGGAAAGAGGCAATTGATGAGACGGAAGCTGATGCAGACACCCTATGAAAGGAGATGGCAAATCGCATAAGGAATATAGCAAGTGAAGTCCTAGGGGTGTCTAAGGGACTAGGACCTCGACCATAAGAATCATGGTGGTGGAATGAGAAGATACACAAGGCTATACAAGAGAAAAGATATTGGTATAGAAAGCTACTTACAGCGGAAGATGGTGGGAAGCCTTTAAGAACTATAAGAGGGCAAAAAAAAGCCAAAAAAGTGGTTAGTGAGGCTTGAGATAAATTCTTAGCCGATTTGTACCAAAAGTTAGGAAAACGAGAAAGGGATAACGAAATGTACAAGCTTGCACGACTAAGAGAGAAAAAGAGGAATAAAATGACCTAAATGAAGTTAAGTGCATTAAATGTAAGTTCCAACAAGTATTGACAGGAGATATAGATATCAAAGAGAGATGAAGAAGATATTTTGAACACCTATTCAATGCAGGACATGAAGATGACTATAGATCTTGATACATCTACAATAGATATGAATCATAGCCACACACGTAGAATTAAGCCTAATGAGGTCAAGAAGGCCTTGAAAAAGATGAAGGCTAGGAAAGCTTGTGGCTCATATGGTATCCCAATTGAGGTGTGCCTTAGAGAAGTGAGGGTAGCATGGTTAACCAAGCTATTCAACTTTGTCTTAAGAGGGGGGAAAGATACAAAACGATTGGAGAGCATTTTGATTTATATATAAGAATAAGGGAGATATTCAAAATTGTACCAACTATTATGGTGTTAAACTAATGAGTTATACAGTGAACTTTGGGAGAGGCTAATAGAACAAGAACTCAAGAGCATTACGAACGGAGAACCAATTCGGTTTTATGCCTGATAGATCTACAATAGAAGCATTATTTCTATTGAGGCGCTTGATGAAAATCTATAGAGAGAAAACGAAGGATATTCATATGATTTTCATCGATCTAGAGAAAGTATATGATAGAGTGCCAAGAAAAGTACTTTGGTGCACGTTGGGAAAGAAAGGTATCCATATTAAGTATATAAATGTTATTAAGGATATGTATGAAGGGGAAGTTACAAGTGCGAGAGCAGCGGGGAGGAGTTACAGAGGAGTTTTCTATAACAATGGGCTACACCAAGTTTCGGCCTTGAATCCATACTTGTTTACTCTAGTAATGGATGCGTTGACTAGATGATATCTCACGGTATATGTAGTAGTATACAAGATGATATCTCATGGTATATGTTATTTGCAAATGATATTGTATTAGCTGATGAGACGAGAGAGAGTTAATCATAAGTTAGATGTGTGAAAAAACACCCTTGAAAGCAAAGATCTTAGGTTAGTAGAAACAAGATAGAATATATGCACTATAATTTTAGTCTAAGTAAGAGAAATAAAAAGGAAGTGAGTTTAGGTAATGTAGTAGTGCCTAAGTGTAGTCATTTTAAATATTTGAACTATATTTTCCAAAATGATAGAATGATACATGAAGATTTAACCCATAGAATTCAAGTAGCATTATTAAAATGAAGAAATGTCACAAGCATGCTATGTGACAAAAAGATGCCTAACAAAATGAAGAAAAAATATTATAGAACATCGATTAGACCAGTCATGCTATATGGGAATAAGTGTTGGGCAACTAAAGTAACATATACACAAATTGAATGTGACAAAAGTATAGATGTTAGGGTACATAAGTGATCATGCAAGATCGAAAAAGACTAAAAATGAATATATCAACAGAAAATGCATATAGTACGGAGACAAATTATAAAAAAAATTATTTAAGATAATTTGGACATGTGTTATAAATAAAGACCTAGATGCTCCGACGATAATTTAATTGTAGTAGGAAGAAGGATGAAAATAAACCTAGAATTATGCAAAGAGAAATAATGTAAAAAGTTCTACAGTTATTAAATGTTAAGATGAAACTAGCTCTGGACAGAAGAACGTGAAGACATAAAATTGATGTAGCCGCCTCATCTGGTATGAAATTATGTCTGAGTTGTTCTTGTAAAAAGCATTTCAGTTATGTGAGGATTTTTTATTTCGTTTTCACAAGGGAATAAAAAATGTTTCTCTTACATAGATACGAATATCCAAACCAATTATGTAGTTAGGAAGAAACGGCTTCAAAAAATAGTCCCGTGCAACGGAAAGAATAGGAGGGAAATGCTAAGAAAGATAATAGAATAATAAATATATTCCATGTTTTAGCAACGGAGGGGTTTTCATCAAAATGACCAAATCATTCCACACGTGAAGTCCACAGGAACAGGCACAGTAATGAAATATGATACTCACGGAAGATGCTTCATCCAGAATGACAATGTTTGAAACATTGTTTATGTTACACTTAGTGTGAAGGAATAATAATGATGCCAAGGATTCTGTGAACAGTTTAAAATATAACCAACTAGCAATTACAAAGAGCCTGACTGAAATTCGATACACCACACAACAAGATGATGCATCTTGGATCCAATTTATGGCATTGATTACAGAGCCTGGTCTGATTAGGATAATACATCGAGGAAGAAATTGGATTCCAAGATGCCAAATTCGAGTCTCATGCCAACTTCAACGGAGCCAGTGAACAGAACTAATATCTATAGTTCATATCTGAAGGTCATCCAGCGAAAGCTCTTGAGTTGACATCATTTTCAGTTTCTGCAGTTGTGATTTCATAAAATGAGAACAGATAGGATTTGCAGTCAAATCAAAGATATTGTTAATTTAAAAGGGGAAATAGAAAGCGTTTTGCAATGCTTTTAATGTACTCAGGAAATATACAACAGAATTGCCAATTATGTTTAAATAGACAGAATGAGTCAAAGATATATTGGTAGTTTAATAAATGACATTACCAAAGACAATAGAATGTCCACTAACCCCGATCCATGCCTCTACTATACGACTACATAGTTGGATCTATTAAACTGCAGTCTGTTTAATTTAAGATATCTAGTAATCTAGTTAGGTTAGTTTAAATTTTGGCATAGCCTATTTTCATATAGAGAGAATAGAATCCCTCCAAACTCACAGAAATAAACTCCACTCAACATATATCTCATAAATATTTCTTCTTAATTCCATATCAATGTAAAAAGTTACCAAGTAGTGTGTCCTTGCAATCTTTTTAATCTAGGGTTTAGGGTTTAGAAAAAATAATCAGAGACCATATTAATGTAAAGAATTACAATCTTGTTCAAAAAAATAATCAGAAACCATATCAATGTTATAAAATTACAATCTTGTTGAGAAAAAAATAACCAGAAACCATGAAGTCAATGCAAATTTGAAGCTCAGGTACCGAAAGAAGATATTTTCATATACTAATACATTGCAAAATTGTAAAGTATGGATCTTATGGAATAAACAAACTCACTGTGATAAACTGGGGAGGATCATCAATACTAGATGAGCCAAGTATGATTTCCCTCTTCAGCTTTGTAGAAAGTTTGTGAACTACACGTAGCTGACATTACATTTACAAAGGATGATTTAAGATAGGATCCAACAAGGTAAGTGAAGATAATAGTAAATAACAAAGACCTACCTCAGACCGAGTGGCCCCACCAATGATGAAGATAAATATACGCTGGCCCATCTTTTTGAAATCACTCGAGGCATGCCGCAATACGGAATCACTACAAAGAGAAACTGTCACCCAATAACCAAAAAACACTTTCCAATACACAGATAGTGAGGTCGCATAAGACACATTAAATAGCACAATTACCAGATCTGCCATTATATTTGAAATGTACCAAAAACTCATGAACAGTTATAAAATTATAATGAGAACAAGATGTACAAATAGTAGCTAGTCTGCATACCTTGAATAGCCATCATCAGAGCTGCGAGGCCTAGCCCATGTTGCAGTAGGTCTAGATCTCACAGAGTGTGCCGGTAAAGATTGAGTTTGGTTTGTCCTAACAGATGCATTGTGTGTCGTTCCATGGTATGTTGGACTAGGGTCATTCATACAAGGATACTCATCCTTTGGCAAATCACCTTTGCTAAGTTTCTCAATCAACTCCTAAATAGAAACATGAAAACACAAGGCAATAATGAGAACAAAAAAATCGTAGGTTAGTACATTTGAGCCTCACTAGAATATGTGGTGTGCAATAATGCATGCAATCCATAAATTATATAACTATAACAGAAACAAGAAAGACAACCAATGACAAGCTTAAAAAATACAGTATGAGAATTCGCCTGTGTAAATTGTATGAGGTAAAAAGAAAGAGGTATGCTTCTGAACACACGCTAAGTGGAACGATCTTCTTTTATATCTTAACATCAAGGTGCAATGAGGATTAGATAATTCATCCGCACTAAGAGGATGAGTATACAGAAGCACAAGATCAAAGACAAGCAAAGACATTTTCTGGAGATCATCATCAACCTCCTCTATTACAAATCCATAGACAAAGGGCAAGTTGGTGAAACACTTAGATCAGTAAAGAGTTAGAGACATTGTAATTTAGAGCCAATTCAATGGTCTAGGATTTGGTCCATCCATCAGCTAGCATCTAACTGATTAAATTTTATGTTAGAATTTAGACAATCCTAATGTTTGTTTGAATAACTATCTTTTTCTGAGGGTATTGTAACAGTAACTATCTAATCTTGCTAATACATAGATCAGCCAACCCTTTGTATATCATCATGTGCTTAAAACAATGCCAGTATTCCATGTGAACAGCCCATATTTGTGGTATACTGCAATCATCCAATGGTCCAACCCTATATGATAATTTCCAGATTATATATTCAAAACCATGTAATAAGCTCAGTGCTGAATGAGCAGACAAGTAAATAGTAAGCACATTCAAATTTAAATAAAAACAAAAAACTAGTCGATAATATGGTAAATGCAAGGTAAGTAAATATAAGTTTCCCACTGGTATGTTGCATCTTTACAATGAAATACAAATCTGTACGAATATGAACTAGGCTGGGGCTAGCATAAGATATGATGGAAGATTTACCATATTTGTTTTTATATCTAAGTTGTGTCAAAAATTGATTAACTTCCATCCGCATAGTTTGAAGAAAGCAATTCATGTTTCATCTCAAATAAGCCAACACTTTAACACTCTCTGGCATGCTCAACTAAATCAAGCAACTCACTCTACAATCTAAAACAGACAAAGATAGTAAAGTTTAAAGCAAAAGTTAGGTGCAGTGTAACTAGTACAACAGGGCACAGGCAATAATTTACACCATTGGACCTGAATGAATCTTTTATCATCTTTGAGCTCCTTTTAAGGCAATCTCACCAGTAGAACAAGGGCAATCATTTCGATAAATTATTCTACGGTCTCCTGCTATACCTCCAACTAGGGCTGTCAATTCATGTTGGTGGGTTGTAAATGTGTTGTCATGATTATGACATGCAAAATAAGAACATGATACAATTAATTAAACATGTTAAAATTTGAAACACAAACACGACAAGTATATTGCATGGGTAGCACAACACACATAGCACGTTTAATATAAATGTCCAATCAAATGATTGCATCTAATGATGTGATTGACCTGAACAAAGTAATGAAACAACTAATACAACACAAATATACACAATTATACAATAATTTCTAGAATTTAAATACTTTAACAATAAAAATAATTCATTTTAAAAAACTAATTCATTCATTCAATGCTTAACTTGAATAGTAATAAAAACAATAATAAAATGTGAAAGAAAATAATAGAGCTTGGAATAATAATATTGGAGTTATTTAGTTAAAAAGTGAACAATTAATTTATCATTTCTAGTGATCCCATAAAACCATCTGAACATATTAGTCTTGGAAATACTAACATTTCATAAATGTTTCCTGATTGCCTAGTATTAGGATCATGAAGTATACATAGCCCTCCAATCACCCTTATGTTGAATAACAAACCCGAAGTGCCTAAACTTTTATCTCTGTTAATTTCTTGTTTCATATATCATGATTCTCTTGATATTCTAACAAAAATAGACTTCAAGTTCATAAACTCAGTTATAGTCTAGAACTTTTAGTTTCTAAAGTGTCTTTATTGCTCAAATACAGAATTAGTCCCAAATGAATTCTATCGATCAACATAATCCATTGGCATATATCATTAAGTTTTGAATATGTCTAGTAATTCATCCGTACAGGTGAAAACAATAGGATACAAAGAAAATCTGCAATATACACTTACAAGGAACTTGATAAATTATGCATATAAAATTCTTCTTTCTACCTTTATAGCAACAATAACCATCTCTAGTTTTGTATATTCTTCAGTCATATAATCGTACAAGAATTTAAGTTTTATTGTATATTCTTCACATTTTATATAATAATTTATACTTTCATGTTTTCAATCAAATTGTACCAATGTGTTCCATTTCTTATATGGTTTCACTTGGGAAATGGGAAACATCTTCAATATGACAATTGCTATTCAATGATCATTGAAAACTCTAGGCAAAGCACCTCATGAATGGAAAGAAACCAGTTGCATTTGCATTTGCATTTGCATCAGTCTAGCAAAATGTTGAATAGGGAAACCGGAAAGATAACACAAATAAAACATAGTAAACTAGAGTAAGAAAAAAGAAATATAAGATATCCCATTGTTATTGAGCAGCATAGACATAAATTGAAGTTGACAGATCTTTAAGCATGATAATGTTAACAACCTCTATCAGAGGATAAAATCCTGATAGTAGCCATCCTTCTTCTTCTGAGCTCCGTTCTTTCCTTACTGCATGCTTCTTCTGATAGCCAATACGTTACAGGAAGCAGTTATAAGAAATCATCGGCAAGGTTATCTCAACTATCACAAAATCAATAGAAATTACCTTATTCAGATCAAACTTGAGAGAGAAACCACTTCCAGATGCCTTCTTACTATCAGTTCCTCCCAAATAGCGCATATTGTTTACAGCAATCATATCATCAGATGATAATTCTGCAAGCTAGAAAAGAAACAAATGTTGATGTTCTTAGGCAGTGAACTGTCATCATTTGATTTGCAATATTTCTGTAGAATGGATTCGCAAAATTGGTATAGTCATCAGTGGGTTGGATTGAGATCAGACCATGGTTTAAAATACCGGTCGGTACGGTACGGTAAGTCCGGTATTTACCGGTTTTTCAAAAAACCGGTATCCGAGATGCCCGGTATGGGTAAATACCGGGTATCTCGGTAAATACCGCCCGGTATGCCCGGTATTTATCAAATACCGGGCGGTATTTGCTATCATACCGGGCGGTATAGCCCGGTATGACATTTTGCACTGTAGCATAAGACTGAAATTTTAAAAGTACCGGTATACCGGTAAATACCGCCCGGTATGTACCGGTATACCGGTATTTTAAAAAGAAAAAGAAAAAGAGGCTCGGTATGCAATTTTCGTACCGGACCGTACCGTGTGTCGGTACGGTACGGTACCGGTACGTACCGGTACCGGTCATCCACCGAGATGATGACCGGTATCGGTATTTTAAACCATGGATCAGACATGTCAATCTCATTTTGGGCCCAAATATCAGATAAATCACCTAGTAATATTATCACTAGACCAGGAACAGGCCAAAATCAGTACAGGAATAGTTGAAAATCTAAAGATGGTTAAAATTGGATTGTATCTAACATTTTTTGTGAAAATATGGCAATTCATCCAAATTATGCAGCAATATGATCAACAGAAAAAAAAATTAAAAAAAAAAAGAGGAAAAGTGGAAAATGAAGTAGATAGCCAAACAACTAGGGAGCTTAGAATTTGGGGAATGATAGAGGTTAAGACTTAAGAGTTCTCCAGTGACAGTTGACGCTGCAACTTCACCACTGCTGCTGCTAGATGTAGTTCATTTCTCCTTAGCACGCTCCACCACCGTTGCATTGTTGATGCTATGGAACTTGAATCAGATTGTCATCGAGGAAGGAATTCTGTCAAGAACCCCACCCAAGAAACAGACCACGAGAATTTCTTTTGATAACTCAGAAAACATTATTTTCCTCAATTTATGTAATGACTTTGCCCTACAATAAGCTGACCTTAAAAACTAGACACATTAATGTGAAATAGTAACACTTACTTGCATTAACTTTGATGCTTTGTCTCCTTCAAATTTCTCTGGGTAAATTGATGCATAGATCATCATTAACCGCAATTTATTTTCACGATTGATATCCTGTAGAAGAGAGCCACTTAGAACATCATTTTAAAGAAACACACACATATCTTAGCCATTGTTGACCGAATAACATCCATAAACCTGTTTTGTCCTCAAAAAATTTATTAGTTCTTTGGTCCCGGCATTTCCAAAGACAAGATCCTGCTCCATTTTTCCAACTTCTTTAAGTCCTTGCTCATTAATTATACTAGTAATTTTCCCTGCAATCTACAAAAAGTATATGAAATTAGGAAAAAAATCTAGGACCAGTATGTGAATCGTCATCTCAGATAATTGCATGATTGTACCATTCCCAACAAATATCTTCATTCTACAGACAACATTCAATTTCTTACTCTTATCATAATCTAGGTTCCTAATGATCTAGAGTTAACCAAAATAGAAAAGTGGTCTCTAGTATGTCCTCTAATCCTTAGATGAAGTGATGCATGAATAGGACTTAGTGCCCTCTATTCAATCACTGTTTTTGTTGGCCCAGCCTGTTGGTTTTATTTTCATCTTTTTGGTGTGGATACGCCTCCTCACTAGGTAGGCTGCACAAACTTTTCATTGTATTTTTTTGTCATTTTTTGCAGTACAAACTTATCTTTTGCAACACAGGAATCTAACATGAAATAGATGACAAAAAGATTAGAAACTTAACTTAGCCAAAACAGACTTATTACAATCTAAGGTGACATGGAAGTCATAATGGTCCAAGTAGCTTTTTGTGCCTTGTTATGGCATTGAAAAATGAAGAAACATATTCAGGAATAATCCACACAATAAAAAAGTTAACAAGTACCTTGTGGAATCTGAGGGTATCATATTATACATACCTGATGCTAGATCAACTTTCAATTTGTGACATACTCATTACATAAATAGTCAAAATATGCGAGTATTAATCTGAGGAGAATATATTTCTGAATGAACACAAATATTCCTCTGTTTAATTACCTCAAAAAGGGTATCCTATATAGACTAGACAGCTATATTTAGAAGACATAAATGCATACACATACTAAAATTCGATGCTCAGTAAGAGTAGATCCTGTAATTTGCATATCTATTTTGCAAATTTATTGTTACGACCCGCTTGATGGGATAACTACCTCATCAACTTCATGGGCCAACCTATTGGCCTCATTAAAATGCTTAAGCTGAAGTTGATGGTAGCACACCCATCAAGCCTTATAAGCCAACACCACATCCAACATACTCCCGATGTGGGACTAAACCGGGGTATTACAATCTCCCTCACTTATGTCTTGACGTCCTCGTCAAGATCCATCTCAAGTCTAACACATAGCCCAGAATCTCAAGTCCAACATACTCCCGATGTGGGACTAAACCGGGGTATTACATTTATCACCTCCAGTTAAGCTGCATAATTACCATAAATTGCAAATTAAACAATTAATATATTTAATAATCACATTATTCAACAATTATATCACAAAAGGTTTCACTCTTGCATAGCTTAAGTGGCAATTTAGCTCACTCTATAAGGACTGCATAAATGCAATGGGGTAATGGAGCCATGTTTTATTACCTAGGTCCTAGGGGTCTGTTCATTTTGCGAACTAGCACTAGATAATAAGATGCACAATAAAATATACCACTTGTTCCTTGTTTATTCAGCATAGCACTAGACAATGAAAATAGTGTTGTTCCACATTTGTTCCACTAAATAATTGTATAAGACAACTTCAGATGACCAAAATACCCTTTGTTTCGCTGGGCTTTGATCCAAATCCGACAACACCCAAATTTTTACAGCCATGTTTCTTTGAATTCAAACTATTTACAAAAATTTGGGTTGGATTGGGTAAAGTTTTATGTTAAAACTTTAATGACTAAAATTCTGCTAACTAACATTCACGTAGGGTCGCTGGTTTGGCTCTCGCGATTGCTGCGATGAACCTGCTTCATTCTCTCCCATTGATGTAACTTTAACCTTGTTCTCGGTGTGGGGCCTTTTTGCTGGGACTGTTGTCAGCCCCGGACTATCTTACTTTGATTTGCCTTTAGTTTGGTAGATCTTTGATCTGCCTTTAGTGGGATCTTCTTTTCCTTTTTTTTTCTTCTTCCTCTACCCCCTCCCCCCCTTTGTGTATCATCATTCTTACCTCTTGAATGAATACAAGATACTTATGTTTTCAAAAAAAAAAAAAATCGGGTCAGGTCAATCTGAATTTTTTTAATTGATATCAGGTTGGGCTGGGTCATTGTGGGTTTTTCGATTAAATTTGATATTTGATTTTTCATAAATTAATATTCAGGTCAAGTCTGATTGGATCCAGTTTTTCAGGTCAGGTCAGATGGGAGTTTTTTGATTGGGTCGAGCAACCAGGTTTTTAACTAAATTTCACTTTTTTAGATTAAGTTCGGTCTAGATCCAGTCATTGAATTTTTCAATAATAACTCCAAAGTCGACCCAAACCTAAAATTCCAAAAGTAAAAAACTTGAAACCCGGCCCAATAAGGTCGGATTGGAGAGGGGTCTCGTCGAGTCGTCACCAACTCCTAGTGCCAAATAAGTTAGGAGATACGTTTTAGATGGAATGAGGACATTCACATCTTTTCACATATTTGTGTCGTGCATGGTTTAAAATACCGGTCAGTACGGTACGGTAAGTCCGGTATTTACCGGTTTTTCAAAAAACCGGTATCCGAGATGCCCGGTATGGGTAAATACCGGGTATCTCGGTAAATACCGCCCGGTATGCCCGGTATTTATCAAATACCGGGCGGTATTTGCTATCATACCGGGCGGTATAGCCCGGTATGACATTTTGCACTGTAGCATAAGACCGAAATTTTAAAAGTACCGGTATACCGGTACATACCGGGCGGTATTTACCGGTATACCGGTATTTTAAAAAAAAAAAGAAAAAGAGGCTCGGTATGCAATTTTCATACCGGACCGTACCGTGTGTCGGTACGGTACGGTACCGGTACGGTACGGTACCGATACGTACCGGTACCGGTCATCCACCGAGATGATGACCGGTATCGATATTTTAAACCATGGTGTCGTGAACAAGTTTTTTATTACTCTATTTATGAGTAATAAGAAAATAGCCCACTCAGTGCTCTTAAAATGCTTAAATGGACCTTTTGTCCACTGTATGGATCACTTTTACAAAATGAATATGGGTCAAATCAAGTTGTCCAATGTTGTCCCTCCAAATTTTGCAAAATGAACCAACCCTAACTAACCATTAGGATTAGGGTATTGATTTATAGATGTAATGATTTATAGAGCAGACAAACTGTGTGGCGTCCAATTTATTAAGTAAAATAGATAAACAAAAAATGGTGTTTTATGAAGTACTATATCCTCCAAGGTAAACATGTAGTAAACCCGATCATACATGGATTGACCAGTATTTTAAACTTGAAACCATGGATGGAGCTATATGGCATGTCAAGAATGTGAGAATACACCTCTCACAGGAATAGGGCTTGAAGATCAGTATCAGATGCATCAGAGACCCTACCAACATGTTTTCGAGTTTCTATTATTGACATGAGAAAGGCTTCTGTACTTCATCTCTAGTTAAAAAGATGTTACATGACTCTGTTTGCAGTAAGAATGGTCGAGATGGAAAAGAAAAAACAAATGAAATTTACCCAGTAATCTAATTGATATGAAGTTAGCAGTTATATACTTTTTCCTATATCCAAGAGTCTTCTTAATTGTTCTCCCTGGCAGCCAAGCATACGGTTAATATGTTAACCTTTGATTAGAAACAAAAGAGAGCAAGTGTTTGATTTTGGTTGAATAGATCATAATAAGAAGAACACACACGAAACAATGACAGATCATTGAGTTGAAATAAAAATAAATCTTCAGCACAAGCCACGAAAAATAGAAAGTACAAACAGCTCATTATGTCAAAATTGAATCCAATCTTGAGTGCAGTCACCAGAAAATGAATCATATTATAACAGATTTACATATGGAGCAAAACTTCTATAGATTAACGGTCAAGTATTTGCAAACTAGCAGATGTGATAATGTTCTGACCAAGAAGGATAAAGTCAAGACATTTTCAACTTTTGTTGGCGATGAAGGAAATGAATATATGGATCTGGTTGAACATGATAGAGCCTATCTCATGCACCAAAAAACAAGACAGTTGATCGTGTAACAATTATTTAAGCTAAACTTCATCTGAAGTCAGACAAATGATAACCAAGGTAGTGACATATGAACTTAGCCAACAAGACTATGTAAACGGCCAGGTCACTTAACTAGGCAAATTCCACTAATACCTACACCGCCTCAAGCAGATATAACAAAAAAGATAGAAATTGAGTTAGGATCATCATCCAGTGTTTGCCACTGGCACTCTTTACCTACATAATAAGGAAAATAGTTTGAAATGAAACATAAGATTGCTAAAACATGTAATAAATATGTTACAGAAATGGAAAGACAAATCACTTGGAAGTCTTAGGAAATAAAATTAACCTCTACATGGAGAGAAAGCTTGTCAATTTGTTCACTATATTGTGGCAAAGCCTGAACCATCTTTTGCAAGTCTCTAGTGGACAGCTCACCACCGTCTCTAATTACAAACAAGAGGGAGAAAAGTAAATTTCCTTGGAGATACTACAATACTAGATATTTCCAGAAAATGGATTCAAATATCAAAAGCAAATTCAATTTACAAATTAGAATAGGTACAATACTTGGATTTCTTGATATAAAAGAAAGCATTTAATCTGCAAAAAATAATTAACCACTAAACAATGAAGATAGTCACTAAGACCTGATTAGTTAGGAGTACAATATATATTCCATTAGCCATTAGGCATGTTGTATTAAGATTGTTCACAAACTGGAATGCTATAACACCATATTTTCAGGGCTAATGCCACTGGCTTAAATCAGCTTATGAATGGCTGGCACCACAAAGGACCAATGTGCACAACATAGAGTACAGAATAGTGTTTATATTGTGGTATGCTCTATACAGAGGCCAAACAACAGAATGAAATAAAGCATCTAAGTGCAAATTAGAGTTGACTAAACAACTACCTGATTTTGCAGTCCAGAGAGAGAATGAAATAAACCAACAAGCATGGTTTAAAAACTCGGCCGAAACGGTACGGTAAGCCCGGTATTTACCAGTTTTTGGGGATTCCGGTATTCGATATACCCGGTATTTGAAAATACCGGGTATATATGGTATTACCGGGCGGTATATGTATCATACCGCCCGGTATGACGCAATATCGGTTTTTTTTTAAGAGTTAGATATAACTCTAATAATACATAATTGATGAATAAATGCTTAAAATCAATATTCAAATGTCAAATACATGAATACAATGTTTAAAAGCTATTTGGTATTGTATTAGGATTTTTCACATATACAAGAGAATTACATTAGAATTAATATAGGGCGACGCAATCCCACAACCCAAAGGGTCTAAAAAAGACATAGTGCAACATAAGACGTAGTGCAACATCAAATAAGATGATGAATACCATGTGTCGCCCTATATTAATTCTAATGTAATTTTCTTGTATCCGTGAAAAATCCTAATACAGTACCAAATAGCTTTTAAACATTGTATTCATGTATTTGACATTTGAATATTAATTTTAAGCATTTATTCATCAATTATGTATTATTAGAGTTATATCTAACTCTTAAAAAAAAAAAAAAAACGGTATGGTGTTTTCCGTACCGAGTGTCGGTATGGTACCGGTTTCGGCCCGGTACCGAAACCGAGATTTTAAACCATGCCACCAAGTGTCATTTGATTTTTTTTTCTAAAAGTGGTGAAAGAATATCAAAAGTAAAAGAAGTTTTTGGCCGAGTACATGGATCTGCATTCCCAATGTTCCATTAGACTTGAACCTGTTACTAATAATGCCAATCTATTTCGTCTAATTAGCTTAACCACTCAAACAACTGAGATCACAAATGAAACAGGAATCAGGAGTGAGTGGTTCTGAGTCCTCTGACGTCTGAAGAGCAATCTGTTTCATATGGAATAGAGTAAAAGCCTGGCGAGAAAGACAATAGAATTGCAAAATTTAAGGTATCTATCACTGGAAGTAAAACCATGGTATCTATTCACCTTTACTTAGATATAGAATAATTGTCGCACACTTGATATAGTTTACCATTAATGCAATAAATTAATAAATGCAACTTTAGACCTTTTTTGTATAAAAAATATGGAAAGGAAGAGAAAAGAGGAGAAGAGAAGATAAAGAGAACCAAAGCTTCTCTTCTTCAATTTGAATATAAGACAAAGGAAAGGACGAGAAAGAATTCTCTTTATTTGGTTACGACAAGCAGAAAGGAGAAAAAGAAATATAATCTTATTTATTCCTACAATGCCCTTAGATTTATTACTTTAGATTTCTTGGATAGCATGGCAACAAGGGTAGCATCCGAATAACAACCTTTCACAGTTTGACTTACTAGTTTATCTTCTCTCATTTTCCTCCAATTTTGGGGAGGGAAATTTCATTGACGTGGAGGCAATAGGTTCTCTTTTCCTCTCCTTATTTTTCTACCCAACAATGGGAAGCTCCATTCCTTCTCTCCTCCTATCAAAACCAGAGAAAGAAGACTTTCTCTTTTCCTCCCTTCTCTCCACTTCTTCAAAACAACAGGGTCTTAATAAGAGGAAAGCAACTTTTGTACCAAAACTAAATTTATATATATTGAACTTTGTTTCCAAAATATTCTACTTCGTGGCCATGCTTTGTGCCAGCTGTGCAAGTAAATTCAGACATCTGGAATCGCAAGTGTCATGAGGACATTCCTCATTAGATACATTGGTAGTAACGGTATGCTGGCGCAAGAAATCAGGTAGATATGTGGCAATGACCAACAAGTATGGGGAAAGGCTCCGAGTAATAAGGCTAGCATGAGCATGTTGTCTTAACCATATGTTTTGGGTCATTTTATTCATATTTCAATCAAATTATGCT
This sequence comes from Canna indica, assembly GCA_034359265.1. NCBI lineage: Eukaryota > Viridiplantae > Streptophyta > Magnoliopsida > Zingiberales > Cannaceae > Canna > Canna indica. The sequence continues at coordinate 17,071,499 of CP136893.1, read as the reverse complement.
TGCACTAATAAATCTTATATTTTGCAAGTGAATCAAGCCTCATGGCATTGGACCAGGAAGTAGGGATCCAGTTCAACAACTCCACTGATTGGTAGCTACACATCAATAGAGCTCAGAACCAGCATTTTACCAATCCACCAAGTACTAGTATCTGTACCCAACAAAAATTTAGAACCTTGTTTCAAACAATGCCAACATGAACAGAAGATGGAAAGTAAATGATGGCAGCAAAGATGAACATGGTGAAAGTGGTATCTTGTCCATTGTTTCATAATCAGGATAAGACTTCATGGTGAGGCTTGACATAATGGTAAGGTCAAGGGAACATGCAGCCTAGTGCATCATGCGGCCAGGTACAGTCTAGGGAACATGCAGCCTAGTGCATCATGCTCCCACTTGTACAACGCATGGTATTAAGTTTCGACTACACCAAGCAGTATGCCCAAATAGGGCCAGTAATACCATCAGATAGGTTGTCAAGCCCCAGTCTCCACAAGTATACAAGGCGTTAAGAGGAGTCTCAACATCGCTACACCCAATACCTCCTCAGTACGCCCCCAACATCACCCACTAATCAGCATTGTTAGAAACAAATTAATTTTTCCATCTCAAGGGCATTTTTGTCAAAAATGACCATTTTAACCCCCTTGTACAACTTGTATAAGTTGTATATCTTCCACCTCTTCTTTATTTCAATTGTTCTCCCATCAGCTTCTCAACTCTCTTTAAGGCTCAAATCTTTCTCAACTCTCTTTAGTTTTGAGTTCTAAACAAAGCCTTGAAGAAGTTTGGACTCAAATCCTTATGAATCATGTGATTCGTCTTTTTGTTAGTAAGAACTCATACAAACATGAAATAAAGTTTTAGAATCAGATCTAAGGATTTGGGACTGTTACGAAGTGTGGAACCAATCAGCACATTTTGGAGCATACCAATATACATCAAGTGTCAATATGGCTTAATACAATAATACTGTACCAATCTAAGAGGGGACTGAGACAGGTCCCTGGACCAACACTAGAAGCCTGGACACAGCTAGAGAGGGTGGACAATATAGAAACTCTTGCCCCAGAAAGCAAAAAGTTCATTCCTATACTGTTATCGAGCATCAATGCACACACAAAGGCATGATTTAAACAATTTTAATCAAATTAATACAAATTTAATAGCAGAAAATAATTCAGACAATGCTCTAATTGTTAACAGTATAGATAAATCACGGAAGTGCATTTTCTACAATCCACAACCACAAATATGTCAATTAACATGATGGCTTAGTTCTTAGCCTGTAAAGGAACTATAATGTTAGCTAGTTCCTGGCTTAAAAAAATTGCCTTGCCCATAACCATATTGGTTTAAGTAGCCAAGGCCGAAGACAAAGAGTAGTTACCTTGAACTATGGTGGATCTGAGCTGCTTTATTTTTTGATACGAAATTTTTCATCTTCTCGTGTAATCTAAGACTAGCCTGCCAAAGGAGTAAACTCAATAGTAAACTGTATTTGCAATTTTGCATCATTCTAAAGAGATTACATGCATATCTTGATAATCAAAAACTAACATCAGCTATGTGTGCATCTCGAATTTCAAGCCAAATAGGATCATGATCTTCCAAAAGGACCTCTTTCTTTTCAGTTGATCCTGTTTGGCTGGGAACCTTCACATTAGTAACAAAAATTTTAACAAAATATCACAAGAGAGAGCCAAGGGCCATTAAATCAGCATGGACTTAAATCAGTAGACTAACCTCATGTGTGTATTTGTTACCCTCCATGGTTAGTAAATCATGGCACATGGCATCATAAGTCCATTCGTGTATGATAGGAGCAATCTACGAATTGAATAATGACTAGATTATTGGCCAAGTTGGAGTCCATCGACCATTGGAACAAAGCACATCAAACACTGAGAAATTGGTACCTGGTCTATGGAACGGTCAACAATAAGTAACTCGCATGTTTCCCTTTGGGGGAAATCAGGAAGTGTAGTTTTGTATTTGGCAAGACAATTCCAAACTGCAGCAGCAAGTTTAGTTGGGACTAGATCACGGAGTGTTGTCAACGTGGTAACATCCAAACATGACTTAGCAGCACGATAGCGCACATAAGGAAATTCCTGGAAAGTATGCAATATTATGAATGAGAATTGTTTTGTGTATTTTCCTCACATATATATTCAGCCATATGTAAAAAAAAGGAATTCTGCATACAAAGCTCAGATACATGGTTTAAAATCTCGGTACCGGTACCGTACCGTACCGACAAACGGTACAGTCCGGTACGAAATTTGCATACCGGCCGTTTTTTTTTTTGAGAGGGTTAGATATAACTCCAATAATACATAATTGATGAATAAATGCTTAAAATCAATATTCAAATGTCAAATACATGAATACAATGTTTAAAAGCCATTTGGTATTGTATTAGGGTTTTTCATAGATACAAGAGAATCATTACATTGGAGTTTATATAGGACGACACAAGTCCACAACCCAAAGGGTCTAAAAAATCTCCGGGGGACCGCCGAAGACTCTGCGTAGCACAACATAAGACGTAGTGCAACATCGACTTGTGTCGTCCTATATAAACTCCAATGTAATGATTCTCTTGTATCTGTGAAAACCCGGCCCCAAACGGCTATAGAGCCATTTGGGTTACTGTTCATCATACCGGGCGGCATGGTTTTAAATCTCGTACCGTACCTGGCGGTAAGCTCAATATATACCGGTTTTTGAAAAAACCGGTATACGAGATACCCGGTATGGGTAAATACCGGGTATCTCGGTAAATACCGCCCGGTATGCCTGGTATTTATGAAATACTGGGCGGTATTTGCTGTCATACCGAGATATACCGGGCGGGCGGAATTTGCTGTCATACCGAGATATACCGCCCGGTATGACATTGTGTACTGTTGCAACATACCAAGTATTGGAAAATACCGGTATCTCGGTAAATACTGCCCGGTATGCTCTGGTATTTAGCAAATACCGGGCGGCAAGGTTTAAAATCTCGGTACCGGTACCGGTTTCGGTCACCGGCCGGTACCGGTACCGGTTTCGGTCACCGGCCGGTACCGGTACCGGTTTCGGTCACCGGCCGGTACCGGTTTCGGTCACCGGCCGGTACCGGTTTCGGTCACCGGCCGGTACCGGTTTCGGTCACCGGCCGGTACCGGTTTCGGTCACCGGCCGGTACCGGTACATACCGGTACCGTACCGACACACGGTACGGGCCGGTACGGGAATAACATACCGGTTTTTTTTTTTTTTAAGAGTTAGATATAACTCTAAACAATACGTAATTGATGAATAAATGCTTAAAATCAATATTCCAATGTCAGATACATGAATATTAAAAGTCATTTTTAGTGTATTAGGATTTTTCGCAGATACAAGAGAATTACATATAAGCACAGCCCAAAGGGTCTAAAATTTTTTCATGTATCTTATGTTGCGCTACGCAGAGTCTTCGGCGGTCCCGCTATGTAATTCTCTTGTATCTGCGAAAAATCCTAATACACTAAAAATGACTTTTAATATTCATGTATCTGACATTGGAATATTGATTTTAAGCATTTATTCATCAATTATGTATTGTTTAGAGTTATATCTAACTCTTAAAAAAAAAAAAAAAATCAATATTCCCCCGATATCGCATCATACCGCTCATACCGGGCGGTATGATGCATATACCGCCCGATATACATGATATACCCGGTATTTTCAAATACCGGGTATATCGAATACCGGAATCCTCAAAAACCGGTATATACCGGCCGGTATATACCGTTTCGGGCGGTTTTTTAAACCTTACCGGGCGGTATTTGCTGTCATACCGGGCGATACCGCCCGGTATGATCCAACAGCTCTTAAAAAGAGCCGTTGGGTATTGTTCGATAATGTATTAGGGTTTTTCATAGATATAAGAGAATCGTTACATTAGAATTTATATAGGGCGACACAGGCCCACAACCCAAAGGGCCCAAAAAATCTGTTATCGCTCCGCCCCCACACCCCTGGCAGGGGGCGCTGCCCCCTTGACCCCCGCCCGCTAACCGGCTAGCGGGACCGCCGAAAACTCTGCGTAGCGCAACATAAGACGCTTAGGGCAAATCAGTCGCTATACATCCCAACATACGGTGTTGATCTTAGTCCGTCATACTCATACATATCTTGAGGATATACACGACTATATAAACTCCAATGTAATGATTCTCTTATATCTATGAAAAACCCTAATACAATATTAAAACAGACCCAACGGCTCTTTAAACATTGCATTCATGTATTTGACATTTGAATCTTAATTTTAAGTATTTCTTGATCAATGATGTGTTATTCAAGTTATTTTTAACAGCGAATTTTTTTTAAAAAAAAAAAGGGACCGGTATGCAATTTCCGTACCGGACCGTACCATGTGTCGGTACGGTACGGTATCGGTACGTACCGATACCGGTCATCCACCGAGATGATGACCGGTATCGGTATTTTAAACCTTGTCGGGCGGTATACCGCCCGGTATGCACTTAATACCGCCCAAACCGGGCGGTATATGCCGAAACATGTGGCCGGCAGCCCTGTCGAGCTGTCAGCCACCCGTTGCCAACAACACTCAGCGCCGTTGGCAACGCCAACGTTTAAAACTTATCATACCGCCCGGTATCGCTCATACCGGACAGTATGATACATATACCGCCCGGTATACATGATATACCCGGTATTTTCAAATACCGGGTATATCGTATACCGGAAATCTCAAAAATTGGTATATACCGCCCTTACCATACCGTTTCGGGCGATTTTTTAAACCATGCTCAGATAGCTTCGGAACAAGAATAAGGAAAATAAATATCTCCAAGATTCCAACAACCAAAAAAGAATCAAAAGCCAGTTTTTTCTTCAAAAGAAAAAAAGTCAAAGATGATAAAGAATTCTACAGAGTATCTCTACAAAAACGAGTTATAGGCGAATTGAATTAATAACCAAATTTAGAAACAAAATCCAATAGTAATTATCACTTCAAGTTATAAACCTAGGCAAATGAGTGATTAGGATATACTATTTATCTACATCAGTCGAGAAGATTCAGATTTGGACGTAGTAGTGGGCCAATGCGCCCAAGCAAAACTCAGATCATGTGTTATGTTTTACTTTTAGAGCCCCCACGAGTTTTGTACTCAAGAATTAAAATCAACTACTTCAAAGACCAAAGAGATCATAAACAAATTTTAAACATGGACAGGCTTAGACACATCATCATATAAGCACCAATGTGATATTAGCTTAAATAAAAGCAAACATGACATGACAGGATAGGGAATTTGAGAAGTAGCTTTCAACCCATGGTTTTAAATCCCAGTTCATACCAGATAGCAGCTGGCAGTCTAGTATATATTGATACCATACTCTATTAGATAGTACAGTCTTGTGCTGGCAGAAATGAGACAAGAAGAGCTGAAAGTATTGCAGAGGTGAGAGCAGCAGCAATGGCACAGAATGCAAGTCAGCAATTGTGATAAGTGTGGCTGGTGACAATATGAGTTGCTTTCTTCTTCATATTGCCCATCAACCATGCTCTTCAACTCTTTTTTTTCTTCTTTTTCGTAGACTGTACACCCTCTCCCTATATATCTTATCTTCTTTTTTTTTTAATCTCACGATTTCCTTATTCTGACTTCCCTTGTTAAATACATTATTACACTGTCCTCGGTGCAAAATATAAAGCAACTCATTATAGTGCAAAATATTACACTATCCTTATTCTGATAAGCCAGTCAATATGCCTAGTTCATCTTCAGATAAAATATAGAGCAATATGCCCAGTTCAAACAATACCATCCATTTTAGGTGCTCTACATAACTAGTCCATGACTAGACCAGTAAAACTGATCAACAGAACCAATTTCAACAAGACATTTAAACCTTATCCCCAAATTCCAACTTTCTATAAGATTGAAGCAAGAAAAGCTTTAGGCTATATCCAATATGAATTACTAAATAACTTAATACAACTGATATTACCACAGTAGATGATCCTGTAGACAACATTGAGTCTAATTAAGTCCCAGGTTTGAGCTTAAGCATAGTACAGAACAAGGTTCAAACTTCAAAATCTCGGATTTAGCACCGGTATCGGTACATACCAGTACCGTACCGACATACAGTACTGTCCAGTAGCGAAAAGGGGTACCGGTAATTTTTTATTTTTTAACCTGAAAAACATAGTTTTGAACTCAAATATTGTTAAATTTTACTATGATCTTTGAAATTGAAGTTTAAAATAGAGTTTAAAGTTATAAAACATCATACTTGACCAAGAAATGATGAAAAACATCCATAAAATTCTTAACATAAGTAGTCAAATACATCAAGGTAAGGTTTAAAATACCGCCCGAAACGGTATATACCGGTTTTTGAGTTTCCCGATATTCGATATACCCGGTTTTGAAAAAAACCGGGTATATTGTTTATACCGGGCGGTATATAGCGGTATGATGCGATATACCGCCCGGTATGGGCGGTATATGCTCATACCGCCCGGTATGGGCGATACCGGGCGGTATGTCACCGCAATGCCGTTGGCGTTGCCAACGGCTCTGTGGCCGACAGCCCGACAGGGCTGTCGGCCACATGGGGAATCATACCGCCCGGTTTGGGCGGTATATATCAAATACCGCCCGATATCGGGTGGTATTTGATATATACCGCCCAAACCGGGCGGTATTACATGCATACCGGGCGGTATACCGCCCGGTATGATCAATAGTGATCCCAAACGGCTATAGAGCCATTTGGGATAGATTTGGGTTGTTTGGGGGGCTATATAAAGCCCCCAAAACACTTCTTTCATCCTCACTCACCCCTCTACCCATCTAAACTCTCAATCTCTCTCAATCTCTCTCTTTATTAATTTCTACGTCGAAATTCTATCAATGGCGCCGAAATCTCAAGCCGACCCCGCATGGCAGCACGGTACTCGGTTGGAGAAGGCTCATCAATGGCAATGCCACCACTGTAATATGATTTCACGTGGTGGAGGCATCACTCGATTGAAGCAACACTTGGCCGGAGGATATCCCGACGTCGTCAATTGCGCCAAAGTACCGCCCGAAGTCCGGAAGATGTTCAAAGCGCAACTCAACAACAAGAAGGAGGAACGTCTTAAGACTGCAGCTCAACAAGCCGAGTTCGACCGACGAGCTACCCAAGATGTCAGCGGTGGCCATTATGAGGCTCGAGGTGGTGATAACGACGAGGATCCGGAACTTGAAGCCGGCATCCAAGCTTCATTGGAGCATGCTGAATTCGAACGAGAACGGATGTATTATCCCGGATCTCAATTCGAATATGGCGGCGGCAGTGGCAGCGGTGGGATAAGCAGCGTCGGCTCAACTTCGGCTGCCGGAGCAATGGACCGAAGCGGTCCAATTCCCTCCGGTCCTTATATTGGTCGGAGTTCTAGCATGAGAGCACCTCAAACTCAGAGCAGAGGAAGCAGCAGAGGAGGCCTTCGTGGATTCTTCACAAACCTCGGAGCAAGTGGTAGGAGAACTAATGTTGATATTTCTGATCTTGATCCCAGGGCATTTCCTCCTTCATCGGCAAAGCAACAACGCATAGACGATATGTACGGCAAGACGAAGAAGTGGGAGTTGGGAAAAGTCATCTCCAAATGGTTCCACTTCAGCCGGATTCCCGCAAATGCAGCCAACAACCCGTACTACCGAACTATGGTGTCTACCATCCAAAAGGTAGGCCCAGGTATTACCCCTCCAACTCCGTATGAAATTTCAGGACCTTTTCTTGAAGAAGAGGTCAAGGAAATAAATCAATGGATCGACAGAATCAAGCGGCAATGGGGAGATTACGGATGCACTTTGATGTGCGATAGTTGGACCGGTCCAACCCGAATGAGCATCATCAACTTCCTCATCTATTGCAACATGAGGGTTATCTATCACAAGTCGGTGAACGCATCCGATGAAGTCCATAGTTCTCTCTACATCTCGAAGCTGATGAAGGAGGTGATCGAGGAGAATGGACCCGAGAACTTTGTTCAAATTATAACCGACAACGGAGCTAATTTCAAAAGGGCTGGTGAGATAATTGAACTGGATTATTCTCACATATATTGGACTCCATGTGCAGCGCATTGTCTAGACCTAATGATGAAAGATATCGGTGATATATCGATGGTGAATAAGACGGTAAAAAAGGGGCAACAAATTACGCGCTTCATATACAACCACACATGGGTACACGCCCTTATGAGAAAATTTACATAAGGTATTTTTTAAAAATAATTTATAGTATTTATTTATTAATTAGTTTAGGTGATAATTACTAATAATAATTTCATATTTTAGGTGAAATTCTTCGACCGGGAGCGACTCGTTTTGAAACCAATTTCATCGCATTAAGGTCGCTCCAACAACGTAAGGCGGGCCTTCGATCAATGTTTACAAGTGATGAATGGTCTACATCAAGATATGTCGGAACTAATGATGGAAAGCAAACCGAGAAGAACGTCCTCAACACGTGGTTCTGGGATCACGTTGCGGAGATAGTCGTCGCCGTAGAACCATTGTACAAGGTTCTACAACAGGTGGAGATGGAAAAGACGCCTCAAATGGGTCATCTCTACTACTACATCCATCAAGCACAAGAAGAAATCAAGAGGGTGTTGATTTCGGAGACCAAGTATAAACCCTTCATCGACATTATCTCCCAGAGGTGGGAGGATCAAATGGGTCGTGACATACACATCGCGGGTAATTTTTTATTTAATTTTCTAAATTTTATTTAATTTTAATTCATTATGCTAAATTACTTATTAAATTGATAATTTTTTGTAGCGTATTATTTAAATCCCGCATACCAGTATCGATATGATCTTGGAACGACGGATAGTTTCGTATATCCGCTTCGCAAGGTCATACAACGAATGTCGGCAACAACCAGAGAAGTGGCGCAAGCTCTAAATGAATCAAAATATTTTCGAGATTCAAGTGGCAATTTCGGAGATCCATTTGCAATATCGTGCCGAGATTCTATGGATCCAGGTAGATATAATTTTTTTCAATTTATTTATTAACTATAAAATTGGTAATCTCGTTACTAAAATCAATTTTAAATCTATTGCAGTTGAATGGTGGTTGCAATTTGGAATCGAAGCTCCAACTCTTCGGAAGATTGCAACACGTATCCTCTCGCAAACCACATCAGCAAGTGGATGCGAGAGAAATTGGTCGACCTTCTCCTTAATTCATACCAAGCCGCGCAATCGGCTTTCATATGCCCGATTAGAGAAGCTAGTATATGTTCATTACAACATGCGGCTTCGAATGCGGACATTACAAAACGAAGATATTCGACATGTAGATCCGTTCGATGTTGAGTTCGTCCAAGACGATACGGACCCGATAATTGATTGGAGTGCAATGGAGAGCGACCAGCCTCTTCTTGATGAACCAGGCAAACCACCTCAGCCTTCACCAATTATATCTGATGCACTTGAGTCTGAGAGCCAACCAGAAGACATAGCCATTACTCCCTTGGACTCTCAACGAATTCGGCAAGCAAGACGCCGATCCAAATCAGACTCTCCATCTTCCCGATCAAAGGGAAAAAAGAAGGCAACACCTTCAAAGGCAAAAGGCAAAGCCAAAGGTAAACGACCAATTGATCCTTTGGAAGCGATTGCAGAAGCAGAAGAGGACGAAGAAGACGAGCCCTCCATTCATAGCAGCAGCGGCACAAAAGACGGAGGAGATGATGATGATGATGGAGCTGGTGGAGAAGACACTGTCGTGCCATCAACATTGTCATATGATGATCCATGGACAAATGAGCAATACTTCGATCACGCCACCCAATATGATGACCGTGGTGCTAGTACCGGACAAACAACTCAGGTGTACAAGAAGAGAGGCTCGCGTCGAAGAGGTGGACCGACAGCTTTGCAAGATTACCATCACGATATGATGAGTAGTTTGCAAGAGGTTTCTAAATCCACCTACTCTGTATCCAGTACCTACTCAACTGATGATACAGGGTCTAGTTCTTGGAAACCCAACAAAGAAACGCTAATGTCAATGTGGTATAATGGATACCAAGGCATTATGCCATGGGAAAATTTCCAAATATGGGCATTAGAGAACTATAGTGTTGACCTTAGCCGTGTATGTCCCGAAGCCGAAGATATGTATGGGTACGACGGACGTCATTCGTCCGCATTTTAAAAATTGTATTCATGTATTTGACATTCAAATATTAATTTTAAGCATTTCTTCATCAGTTATGTGTTATTGTAGTTAGTTCTTAAAAAAAAAAAAAAAAAAAAAAAAAAACCAACCGGCCGGCCGGTATGCATTTTCCATACCGGTCCGTACCGTGTGTCGGTACGGTACGGTACCGGTACCAAGATTTTAAACCTTGCATCAAGGTATGGGCATACCGGGCGGTATTGCCCGATATCGACCCAATACCGGGCGTACCATATATCGGTATGTATCACCCGTACCGAGCAGTATGGTACGAAATTCAGAGTCAACTCCGACTTAGTCAATAGATCTTATATCAACAGTCTAGTGCTCTATGTTACATGTTACATCATAATAATTACCACAAGTTTCTATCAATGAACAATCAAATTTCTGAACAGAACTTTATAGTGAACTGGAAGAAACTACACGAGAAAGTAATATTTCAATATGTAGTTAGTATTAAGAACTGTAGAGCCTCCCATAATCATACCTTCAATGAAGCGAGTACTGTAGCAACGCGAATAGCCATTGTATTCAAACAGGCGTTGTACTTATGAGAACCTTCTGCATTTTCCCCAAATAATTCCTCCAAAGCCCTCTCATGGTCAGTTACAAAACCCTAAATGGTAACAGATACAAAACATGGCAATTAGAAGGGTGAGTGGGTGAACTAGACCAAACAAATTCAGATAATTCATGTCATCAGCGATTGATAGTAACATAAAAGTGAAAATACTGCGAAACAATACATAGAAGAGGCCTTAAGAGGAAAAAAAGAATACCTGGCTATCAATAGCAAAATATTCCAAATTTGTCTGTGAATTTACATCAAAAATGGAATAATTAGACTTTGGGCAATAGTTCAATAAGATATTAAGATCATATTCAAATCCATTAAACATATTAAAACATCCAAAGGAAGAATTTTTCTAGGCATAAGAAATATGGAATAGAAATGATTTTTACCTCACTTAATGCACTTATGCGAGGTAAGACACTTATATCCTTCTTGATATGTGCTACTAATTCTCTATTCACAGGTGAACTGAAGAAAACAAACGCCCTAGGACAAAATGCATAAAACCTCATTAGAACCTTGAAAATTTAAGTTAAAGTCTTAAGAGTGGATATGATACATACTTTCTGTACAATGGAGACTTTCCTGACATATCTTGCAGGAACCTATCCACACTTTATAAACAAACGTAACATGTTAGAATAATCATCATATATACGTACAAACAAATAAATCATCATTTAAGGTTCCAGGAATGCAGCACAAAACAAACCACAGAAATGTTCAACCAAATATAATCAGAGTTATAATATAGCATCTGTGCAAAAACTTGGAAGGTTGAGAGATTAATATATTATTTCAAGATTTAAATGTCAATTTTTGCATGAGAAGAATCTCGTAACTAAGTCAAATTGGAGCAAAGCCAGATCAGGGCAGGACAAGCATAGCTGAGTTTATCCCTAACGTTTTCATATAGTCAACGCACTTCAGAGGATGTCATTATTGACCTCTTGGAGACTAAGATCTTTTTACATTCATGTAGATTGCAGACAAAGATTTTCATCTCTTTTTAGCGTCCATTATAAGGCACAGGTTGAAAGAAGTGGTAAAGCAACCGCATTCTTACGTTTTGTATTATCAATTGAACCAAGTTTTGTTTTAAAAAAACCAAGACATAATAAAGCTTGTAGAATGCATGAATTCTGCAGAGATATTAGAGAAAATGGCTATCTACTCGTAGAACTTCTTTACTACACAAACATTTAGATAATCGGGAAGACAAATAGACATACACTGATACACTAATGAAGGTTTGCAATCAAGAACCAGCTAAATTTAATATGGGATTTTGGCTATCATCAAGATTCAAGAAAGATGATTAAAAATTTTATATTCATTCAAAATGCATAATGATTAATAGCCTAGCCTGAGAAATAAGAATAAATTCACTGTCAGATACTCCAAGAAACTCTAAATTGTTGCAAAAAGGAAGAAAATACATCATAGCAATTGCATAGATCCTTGATTCTTTAATAAATATATTAGCAGTGCATACAAAAGATAGAGCAATGGCAACCTAAAACATGAAAGTTGAGCTACTATAGACACTCTGTTTATGTAGGCTTATGCTAAGATTCTGTTTCCGTGATGTGAACCTATCATGCTGCGCTAATTGAGCACCTGTGTTATTTAACACTATACTAAGATATGTTCCCTATCTTCGTCTTTTGTTGCACTAGCGGATGTTTTCTGTGTAGGGCAGTATAGTTTGATATTTAAAACCATTGGCATTTTGGGGAGTAAACTTTATACAAAATAAAGTATATAACTTGAAGTGGTCGTCAGTAAACATATTTTTGGAAATCAGTACATATCAAGTTTACCAACCATAATGGGTGTATGAATTAGATCTGCCTTACATGTCGGACCTTTCTTCTTTTACTTTCTCTTTCTTATTACATTTTTTTCCTTTTCAATGCAATCTCCATGTCTTCACCTCAACCTCATTGCTCAATTTGCTCTAACATCTCCAGTACCCTCTTCATTTTCCTTCCTCCATACCCTTACACTATACCACCTTGCCTACCAGTAAACTTTTTCTTCTTTACCAACTCATCCAGTACATTAGTCAGCACCCGAACCAATAGAGATGATGCCAACAATGGCACTAGACTTATTGAAAACCATGATAGTAAAAGCTTTCCAGATACAAGTATGTCAAACAAAAAATAACTTAATCAATACATGCATGCATTTATTGAGAGAGTTCCATATGCAGGAGTAACAAGAAGAAAACAGATCAAGCATAAATGCTCTTCCCTATACAAGAGTAACAAGAATTAAGAAAGATCAAGCACAAGAAGTTACTTTTCTTTGGTTGGTTGGATAAAATATATAGCATCCATGGAGGGTAATGGCTGTCGTCGTTTGTATAGATCTTCAACCACTGGAAGAAAGATTTTTATGTTAGTGCCATAAACTAGTTTTATATCGTTCACATCAACAAAGGAAGATAGATGCCTTTTAGGAAAAGCAAAAGCATGTAGGCACCAAGTGCAATGTTTATACTAAATAGTAAGATGCAGGACATCCTTGGCAACCAAGGCTGTTAGGAAAGCTATCATAGAAACAGTCAAAGGGTCAAGGGTCCGCAGGATCAGATCGTAATATAGAATCGTAGGATCTTGAAATTAATAAAACATTAAAACTACACTTTTAGTCCCAAAAATATACCTCCATTTTGAATTTAGTCCTCCTAATTAAATTGTTTCGAGTTTAGACCCTGTAAATTTTTTCCGTCACACGTTTAGTCCTCACCGCTAACTTAACACCATCAATTTTGTTAATATGTGGCAAACGGATAGTGATGTGGCATTCTGGTGTGGCACACCAAAAAAGCTCATGCGCATATCCTTTAAAACTATGCTGTTTTAACTTAACATTGTATTAAAAAACTTGTAATTTTTTTCGTCACACATTTAGTCCTCGCCGTTAACTTATAAGATAACACCATTAACTTTGTTAACACGTGGCAAATCGATAGTGACGTGGCGTTCTAACATGGCACACCAAAAAAGCCCATGCGCATAGCCTTTAAAACTATGTCGTTTTAAGTTTTAACTTAACATTACATTAAAAAAAATTTAAAAAAACAATGTAGTTTTAATTTTTTTTATTACAATGTTAAGTTAAAACGATGTAGTTTTAAAGGCTATGTGCATGGCTTTTTTGGCATGCCATGGCACTATCTGTTTGCCACGTATTGACAAAGTTAACGGTGTTATCTTATAAGTTAACGGCGAGGACAAAACGTGTGACGGAAAAATTTTACAGGGACTAAACTCTAAGCAATTTAATTAGGAGGACTAAATTCCAATGGAGGTATATTTTAGGGTCTAAAAGTGTAGTTTTCCCTTTATAAAATTAAAAAATTGTTTATAAGTATATAAGTTGAGTACTTGACGAACAATAAAAATATATTCGCTAATTGAATTATTGAACAATCACTCAATTAGGCATCAAATAACTGATTAGACCCAGTTAGTTGACTATGCACTATGCATCATGGCATCACAATTCTCAAATCAGAAAAAAGAAAAACATATCAAAAACCATTAATCACTAAATAATTCTGCTTTCCTATTTTACAATACAATTATTTACTTTACATTCAAAGTTAAAATAATTAAAAGCAACACCAAAACAATTAAATCAAACCATATCCACAATCCGATGAGACGGTGGACGGCAATCTAATGAGGTGGCAAAAGTAAATTGAGGAAGGATGCTTGGTCTCAATAGATTAGGGCTTCCAAGAAGAGATTTTGGAGCTCAATTTCATCAAATTTGGCTCAACTCCGATATAAGGTAGGGTTCTTTTTTTAAGAATCCAAACTTGCATTCATTTCAAGAGAATTGAATAGAATACAAGGGTGGGGGAGAGAGGGAAAAACGGGTAAGTAAAAAATAACAGGTAATCAGGAATAGAAAACAAGAGGACTGAACATCCTAGAGAGTGAAGTTGTAAAAGGTAGCAGCCTTGACAACTACCACAGTGGTAGTAGTTGCTGCATTTTGCAAACACTGTAAATTCCTCTCTAACCAAATAAACGAGCACCAGGTTAAGATGAGGCGACACTTCTGCCGGCTCTTCTCTCCTACATTAGGTGACTCGCACCCGGGCCTCCAGCTTAAGGGGAAGTGGCCTTGTCCAACAAGGGATACGAAGTGACTCCATCCATCGCAGGAAAATATGCAGCTACCGAAGAGCAGTTCTGGATGCTCGTCACACAGGGGACAAGATGTACTCGTCGTGATACCCAAACGGCCAAGTCTGTCTTTGGTGAGAAGTCTTTTCCTGTTTTGAGCCACCCAAAAATTGAGATCTTTGGAGGGAGTTTTGGGTGCCAAATGATAGAGTTCAGATGTCTGTGAAGTTGAGTAGCCCATATATTAATTTTGTGGAGAAGAGCCTTTCCTTAGTCCACTTCCACAAGGATCACAATTTATATTGTTGATATAAGGTAGGTTTATAATGTTGATCCAAATCTGAAAACTTTTTAACTATTTCCTTGTGAGAACGATCAGGATCGCAATTTCGAACAATGCTATGATCCAAAACGCTTTCAGGACCAATCCCATACAATGATCGGTTCTACACCCGATTCAGGTCAATTAGGTCTCTAGATCATAGGATCAAGTGATCCAATGACCCAAAAATGAGAGTTTGATAGCATTGTTGGCTACTGTTAGGGTTACAAAATGAGCTCATCTTCTACTGCCTCTGCTATAACCATGTCTTCCACTCCTGGAGTTGCCACTACTACCTCTTATAGTATGTCCTGAATTCTTGATCTGGTGCCTCTAATCATATTGCGTAATCAAAAACTTTTGTTTTCCTTTCATTCATCCTCTAAACTACCACATATTTTTCCATCCTAATGGATCCTCCTCTCCTATTTATGGTTTAGGATCTAGTAGAAGTCCTAATGCCTTTAATCTTGATGGAGCTTGTTATCTTCCCAAGTTTCCTCTTAATCTTCTTTCTATCGGTCAAATCGCCAAAGATCTTAGATGTATAACCTTCTATTTTTCTTATTGTATCATCCAGGATCTAAAGACGACGACAATGATTGATGGGAAAAGTGAATCTAGAGGGATTTATCTGTTATCTATTATTCCAGTTGTTGCTCATAACTCCACCACCATAATAACATCTTATCAATGGCACTATCAGCTTGATCATCCTTCAAGTTGAAGAATTTTTTTCCGAAGTCTGTTTCTTTACCATGTGAAGCTTGCAAACTGAGTAAACACCATCATATGTCTTTCCCTCGCAACTCACATAGTCGTAGTAAGTCCTTGTTTGATCTTGTTCATTATGATATTTGGGGTCCTAGTCCAATTATCAGTTGTTTGGAATACATAAATGTTTTATTACTTTCATTGATGACCACACTCGTATGACATGGGTTTACCTATTGAAGTGTAGGTCTAAAATCTATTCCCAACTTTTATTACTGAAATAAAAAAGTCAATTTGATGTTTCCATTAAAATTTTGCATACTGATAATGCTCAAGAATGGAGTTGTCATGGGATCATTTATGAGAGCCCCTATACTTCTCAGCGGCCAAACGTTAAAAACAACATCTTCTGGGTGAAGGCTCATTTGAAAAATCACTTTGTGATCATAGACTTGGATTGGCCCTAGGTAATTTATTGGAATCGAAATTACACAGTGCTAAAGGTGTGGTCTTATCTCAAAATAAGTATGATGTTGAATACTTATCGAAGTAGGGTTATTGGGGTGTAATTCTGTTGATACATAATTGAGTCTTAGATGCCTTTTGAAGTTGACGAGGATTTGATGACAAAAGTTTGTGTGGTCAGTCAGTTCATGCAGAAATCAAAAGTTTTCCATTGAAATGTTGTCCAAAGGATTCTACACTAATATAAAGAGAATCCTAACATGAGTTCGTACCGGTACAGGAAGAATGGACATTGACATCTCTATACTTAAGAGTTAAGACAATTTTGATGTTGATTATGTTGGCATTATCAATGATAGAAAGTCCACATCTTGATATTGTACTTATGTTGGCGGAAATCTTGTTATTTGAAAAAGTAAAAAGCAAATTGTTGTGGCTTGCTCCAGCGCTGAGGCAGAATATAGAGCAATGACACAGGTATTAAAACCCCTATTGGAGGAGTTTGGATTTACTTCTACTTTGTTTATGATATGCATTGTGACAAATCAGTCTGTCATCTACATTGCAAGTAATTCTGTGTTTCATGAGACAGCAAAGCAAATTGACGTTGATCATCACTTCATTCATGATGTCATGGACATAGTTGGTGTATATGCTCCGTCTTGAGGGGGGGGTATTAGAGTTACTTATATTTCTATTTAGTTGTTACCTTGGTTATTAGTGTAGGTTTAGTTGTTCCTATATTTTATTCTACTTTTTCCTATATCTCCTATTATTCTTAGGGAGACCTAGTAATGAGGATGATATTCTTTTTCCTCCTAACAACTATAGCATCATATTCTTAGGTTTATATATGTTTTCTCGTCTATGTACTAACATAAGAAGTATGAGAAATAAGTTTAAAACAAGAGGCACTATCACAAAGAGAAGCCCATGATAAATGGAGACAAGAATCAGGATACTTACTTATGTGCCTTTTGCTTAACGGAAGTATGATAAGATGTACAAGAAAATAATACAAGTATTTTATGATCACTTATTTAAACCATAAAGACAAGGATAAAGACCATCATTTTCAAAGAGTAGGTACTTACATGAAACTCCTTCGTCTGTGATATCTGCCATCTTGCAAGAATATGACATTACTTTAACAGTAATTTTATCCATGATGAGTACCTGTAGCAAATTAACTAAAATCAAATGTTAGTGCTCGGGTTCTGTGAGATGCAAATATAGGGAAAACAACTAGGAAAATTACTATGTATTACATTGACTATGCAATACAGGGAAGATATTCTTTTTACTAAACTCATTATATTGAGTATGCATAAAGAGGGGTCAATGGTAAAGGTAAGGATATGGTAGTCACATAACATAGGAAGACAATCAGCCACGACTTACAAGACAAATAAGGGGAAACAGAAACAGAAAGGTTATTAGAATGAATACCTTCCATGTCGATTTTGAGTCCTTTACTTTGGTGGAGCGCAACATTTCATACAATAACCCTGATAAAATCAAGATGAAGAAAATTTTAGATATAAGAAATGAGAATTATAGTCAACACAGAGTTTAGAAGAAAAAATGATGCATTATTATACACAAAAAGAAACAACTAAGGCATTAATGCATTATGAACACACCTCTAGTGCCCATTTTTAGTTACATGAAATGGGACTAGGAAGGGATTCCCTAAGCTTATGGTGCTTGGATACTAGGAATGAAGTGGAATGGGAATTAATGATTGGAGTGGAAATGAAATTACAATGGATTTTGATTCCATAAGACGGGATGGGTATAAGAGGAAATGAGCAACAAGAGAAGGAATTAATCACCTATTCAATATTTCTAGCTCAACCTCTTAAGAGCGTATGAATTAGGTATTATTCGTATTCCCATTTTTGATGACCAAGTACTAAAGAAAGAAATGGCATTCTCATTTTGATTCCCAGCCCCATATTCTCATTCTAATTCCCATGTTCCCATTCCACAACCCTGAACATATGGGATGCCTAATCTACATTGGTATAACCCAAGCCAAGAAAGAATATTATCAACTTCTTAGCCTTGCTAGTCATCAAGTAAAATTGTCTAGAATCAGTTGGGCTAAATCAAAGTAGGCTAATTGTGATTATGATAGCCAATTTGACAAGCCCAATAGATGAGAGGAATTAGTGGGAAGTGGGAACAAGAATGACCAAAAGAAGAAGAAGAAGAAGAAAAAAGACGAGGAAGAGGATAAAAGGACTATTAAAAAACTAAATTTTATTAAAGATGACATTGTTTATCATTGTTGTAACAATCACATATACCATCTACTAAAGACAAGTTTCAGAAAGTGTATGCAGGCAATATGTGATCTTCTCACTACATTGTGCATATATCCTATGTGAGTGCATGTACAGTCATAAACAATTAAAGAAATAATTATAAACAAACGTCATAAACAATTTGCCTTTTCCCACATATATAACTTTCCAAAATGATATGGAAAAAAAATGAAAGATATACAAAAAATAAATAAGAGTGACGGATAAAATTCAAAAAGTACTTTAACATACTGACCATGAAAATAAATATCCATCATAAAACTAGCTAATCACTATTGAAACAAATTTTCACTTGGCAATCTAGTGCATTAAAGACTCTTCAGTATGTTCATGTCTATATAATGTAGGATTGAACTACTTTAGTCAGTAATTTTCTGTTTGAATATTTATTATCTGATTGAATGGTACTTCTCATAGATTCTAGATTATCCAGATGTTTTGGAGGTAGATGACCAGAGCATTATGGAAGAATCTTAATATAATGTAACAAGATCCAACAGTATTTGATTAACTAAAAATTTGTTCTCAAATTAGCATGTGACTTAAGTACTCTAAATTACAAATAAGATATTAGATATTTCTGTGATCAGCTTTTGAAATCAGATGAGTCTGCTCAGGACCTCTGTCTTGGTAGTGAGGATATCTACTCATCTTTTCATGGATTGTTTATCTTCTTCCAAATCTTGCACCTTAATACCCACCAAAACTCTCATTTTATCATAGTCACACACAACATATAATTTAACCATTCCTCCATCTGTTCCACCCCTTTTCCTCTTTGATCATTCTTCTATTTATAGCCTTATCTGCTACTAGATTTTATAGAATTCAATGAGAAGGAGAAGTATGGTCCACAAGTAAGCACATAAATATAATAATACATATGTTGGCATGGTGTCTAGCTGATCGAACACAAGTCGTATTTAAAGACTTCTATCAAACAACTACCTAGACTCGAGAAACTGCCCCGGAATGATGTTTGACGAAATTCTTTACCTCTAGAACTTCTTCAATGTTCCATGCAAGATAAGGACTATTGATAGCAATAGGTGAGTGAAGATATTGTAGAAAAGGCCAATGTGCATCATGGACAACTCCTTATTTTCTCATATTAATAATAATAACTAGCCAGAGTGCCCACAACCCACAACCATCAAAAGATCACAGAACAATCAGTCATGTTATGTCAGTTAACTTTCTTGGGTAGATCAGGACAGTGTGCAAGCACTCTACTAAGATTGTTTACTTAGTTCTTCAGATATCTAAAATTTAATAGAAAATTTAAATTGTAGCACCTAGTAAAATGCTTCCTTTTTAATATACCATTTCAATTTTTTCTTTGTATTTTATATGTATAATCACATATGACATAAAACCCGAATCCGAAGATGATTTAAAACTGCCTAGATAATTCTTTCTTTTTTGGCTTAAAACCCAACTTTGCGTGTAAATCTTTCACAAACCTTCATCCTTAGCCTTATTAAAGTTACATCTAGTACTACCACAATTTTAGCTCCCATGTGCAGAAGTTATATACGCCATTAGATACATGAAACATCAGAGGATCAAGCTGCTCACATCCTCTTAACCCTGATCAAACTTGCCAAAAGTTGTGAAACAGTATACAAGATCCTACCCTTTTCATTATTTTAATTATAATTCTATATTGGGTTCCTCAAACAAAAACATACTGAGGAAAAAATGATCATTCAGATGAAGGAGAAAAAAAAATGGAAATTAATCTGCCAGAAACAGAAATCTATTAAGTGATAAACGAGGGGACAAAGATGGAGAAAGTACGGTCTCGGCTGATCTGGCGAAAGGTCTTCTGATCTCCGCCGTAAGAGGACGAATCGGAGTCCGACATCGACATGGTATCCTCGTCGGTCTCTTCAAAGATCTGGGATCTACCGTTCGCCAACAAGAACGAGGAGGGGACGTGAAGCGGCAGCCGAGGGTGGTGAGTTGACCGGCGCGGCCGAGGAGTCTAAACTGCTGTGCCGCGGGTAAGGAATATAAAAAGAGGGCGACGGGCAATGCCGTGGAAGAGAGACGAGGTCGCCGCCGTCAAATACTTTGGAATTATGATAATTTATTTATTCATTAATTTCTATTTACTTTTCCAATTTTCAAAAACTTTAATTTTGTAGGAAGAAAATTATATTTTTAGCTCGTATTTACATGGATTATATTTTAAAATAATAATATTTTAGCCATCCACTCGTAGCTTAGTGATTAAATATTAGAATATATATTTTTAGTGGATGTTGGGCTCAATCTTAATTACAGTACTTTATGCATTTAATTTTACATTTATGTATGTTTGTAAATAGTCTTATGCGTATAATTTTGTGTTTGGTTATGCGTCTTGTGTCTATAGACTATAGTTATGTTTGGCTATATCGCGTAATAGTTATATTATAAAAGCTAATTTAAAAAAAAAAAAATTAAAGAAACTATTGAGTCTATCATTTGAGAATAATACTAATGAAATCTTAAATATAATAAGAAAGTGAAGGTCAATACATTATTAAAAAAAAATGCTGAGTTGAGTAAGTTTTGTGTGAATAATATGTAATTGAGAAAAGTTATTTTCTCAATTATATATCATTAAGACTAATTAATACCTTAGAATTGTAACTATTTAATTATAATTGTAATATTAAGACTTCAAAAAATGTTTAGCGATAGTTTTATTTATTCGAGAAATAATGTATAATTGATTGTCAATTGCTTTAGACGATATTTGTTTCATATAAGATGTAAGTTTTTATATATATATAAAAAAAATATTTTTATAAATTAGCTTTCTTATGAACTTCATGAAAAATGTTAAAAATATGTTTAGTTGACGGTAAATAAATTACAATCTTCATAAAATATGTTTAGTTAATTTTCTATGTATCGTTTAGCTGAACTATCTACTTCTCAATAAGTAGACTTAAAATAACTATGTTATCCACTTATATTTATTATATTGATTTAAATAATGTCTTATTAATATAATATGACATCATACATATATTATGGTAATATATAGAATAAATAATACAATTATAATTACTAAATTTAATAATATTATAATTGTTGATACTATAAGTCCAAACCTAAAAGAGTTTGGTATGAGATAATCTAAATGGATTATTGATAATCTTAATTAAAATTACTTGGGCTCATTAAATTATCGCGTTTGGTTGAAATAGATTATTGATAATCTGGATGTCAATGATAATCTACATTACCACTCAACTGGTAATTCACATTACTAAGTGAGGGGATGACTATGCGGATTACCAATAAGGTAGCAATATTATTTCTTTATTTTTAACAAAAATATCCTCAACTAAAATACCCTCTATTGACATAGAAAAAATTATCGACTCATCTCATTTGCCTCATCTCATAGTAAATTAGTAACACTATTTTTTTTCTATTTTTATGTTTTTATTTTATTTTATTTTATTCTTTTTTAGTTTATTTTTTTATTTTTTATTTGATGATATTTTAGTTAAATATATAAGTTTTTAGTAAAAAAAATTTATATCAAATAAGGTAATGTGGATTACTAGCGAGATTACCAGTATATACCAAACATGGTAATGTAACATTATCGATAATTTTAAAAATAGTAATTTATTTGGGTGGTAATCTAGACTCCTAATAATTTTAAGTGGTAATGTACCAAACGCATTGTGTCGAGTTTAATATGTGTTAAGTTGGAATCTAAGTCAATAAACACAAATGTTTCTAATCTTAAAAACAGTTTAAGGAAATTGATAAATATATGTGCTAAAAAAATTATTCTTAAAAATTATATTATTTATACATTTTTAAAGCTGCTAAGGAAATGCTTTTTCCAATATTATTCTTTAAAGTAGTTTAAAAAGCTATGTCTAAATTCTAATCCAAAAGTGTAGCATTAAATAAGATATTTGCAATTATTAAGGGTTTGTTTGTTACACTCGATTTCGAATTTTCATTTTGTCCGAAATCGAAACCGGAAGTTGAAATAGTATTTGGTAGCTTTATCTCAATAATAAATGTTTGGAATGATGATGGAACTTTTCCATTTCATTCCCTTTTACTGTGTAATCATTTATTATTGTAATCTCAGTTAGCCTAACTTTACTTCTTTAAACTTTCTAATCATAACCCTAGTTGTAAATTGTTGTAAGATTTTGAAGTTGGAATAATATATTCATTACATTTGTTTTAATTTGACCATTTGAAAGTTAATTAAATAATACTTTAATTATTAAATAAATAATTCCAAATTAAATTAACATAATGCATGCACATTTTCAAACTTAAAAGTCTTCAACCATTCAAATAACGAGTAACTATTTTTCTTTTTACTCGAAATAAATAACTATATTAAAGCATGACTATAAGCCAGCAGCAAAAGAGTGGGACAACAAAATATCCTTCAGCTTCGGAGGCCTAATAATGGACCACACCAGTCCATCCTTACATAATCGGCCCTTATTTGCTGCCTAATGAACAACTTTGTTATATTCTCGAAAGCAAAAAAGGAAACCTCGACAGTTACACTCAGAACTAAGGTTCCGGATGTCCGAGATTAGAGAATCAATCTCCCAAGAAGGGAAAATTCCAGCGTTGATTGCCGAAATCAAAATTTTTGAATCTGACTCCATAACAAAATCAGGCAGTGTATTTTGGATAGCAAAAATGAGGCATTCACAGACCGCCATCGCCTTAAGTACCAACACAGAATCTTTCTCAAAATAGGCTGATCTCCCACCCAAGCAGGTTCCAAAACACGAGCGTATAATAAAGCCAACACCACCTGCAGAATCATTAAGCGAGGCATCACAATTAATTTTAAGTAGATTAGGTGCCAACAAAATCCACTTTCTAAGCAAGTTTGAACTATTACTCGATCCCTCAGATTGCGCACAAGGCGTTAATGCATATATATGTGAACCCGCAATAATTTTCGACACCAGGGTGGAGGGGACAGGCTGCCTAGCCTCATGCACCTTAAGATTTCTAGCGTACCAGATGAACCAATAGGCATTAGCAATAAATTTTGAGACCATCGGCACACCCTCATGAATCATGCTTGGAGACCGCAACCAACTACTCAAAAACCAATTTGATCGATTAAAGAAACCCAACCCAGTTCGAGCTGATAGCAGATTCCAAATCGAGCTAGAGAAAGTGCAAGAAAAAAACAAGTGATTAGAGGATTCTATAGGGGCAGAACACAATAGGCAGGAAGTAACAGAAGTAATTCCTAAACGGTGTAGACGCTCAAAAGTAAGAAGTCTAAGATGAAGAAGTTTTCAACATAAAATTTTTACTTTAGGAGCAAGTCTAAGTCCCCAAAGCACTTTCCGCGAGGGATCCGAAGAGTTAGCCTAAAGGTCATGGTTTCTAAGAAATTTAAAAGCACTCTTGGCGATAACACTACCCCCTACACTACCCTTCCAAATGTATTTGTCATCACCGGGTGGCATAGGCAACCTTAACTTAGCAATGGAGTCCACCAGCACCGGGCCAAATTTATCGACATATTCATCCAAGCTCCAACACTTATTAGAAATGAAATGATTAACCATCAAGTCATCAGAAATCGCATAGCAATTTAAAAAAGTCGATTCTAAAGAGATCGACATATCAAAAATCCAATTGTCCCATAAAATCGAGGAGGAGGTACCTGATGAGATCAATCTAAGGCAACCAAGATTAAAATTTTCAAATGTCGTCTTAAATAATATCCAACTCCAAGAGGACGGAGTGCGGGCTTCAGACCCAAGCTTAAGGTTTGGATACTTGGTGTAAACAAAGTCCAACCAAGGAGAGGAACTATCGTTCAAATAAGCTAGTACCCTCTTAGCTTGTAGAGCCAAGCATTTGTTGGAAAAGTCGGATATACCTAGACCCCCACTCTCTTTAGGCCTAATAACCACCTCCCAAGCTGAGTAATGAATGACATTCTGCCCAGAAGGCCCAACCCACAAAAAATTATGAATAACATGTTCTAATTTGTTGATAAATACAAGCGAGACCCAGGAGACACTCAGAGAGTGAAGGGAAATAGAATTAAGAACAGAGTTAATCAACACCACTTTGTCAGCCTAGGAAAGGAAATTAGCCTTCCAAACACTTAATTTGGCTTTCATCTGATCTAAGATAAAGTTCTGAGCCATCAGGGGAGGTCTCCTAGGGGCAATCATTGAACCAAGATACTTAAAGGGGAAGGTCCCAGTTTTCATATTGAGGTAGGAGCTAATTGAGTTAATCCGCTCCCTAGAGGCCGTTTTTGGAAAAAATATTTTAGATTTTGCAAAATTGATCAACTGACCACTAAACTTTTCGTAGGCTTCAAACACTTGCCGAATAATGGCAAGGCTTTGCTTGGAGGCCCTAAACGTTAGCAGAATGTCGTCAGCAAACATCAAATGACTAATTTTAACCGAGTTTTTTACTTTAAAAGGTTTCAACCTTCCAATTTCAACAGTCTTGTCAAGCAAGCAGGACGAGGATTAATCAGTCAAGACATATAAATAGGGGGACAGGGGGTCCCCCTGCCTAATGCCACGTTGCGAGGTAAAAAAAACAAACATATTTCCGTTGATAAGACAAGAGAAGCTAGCAGTGGAAATGCAAGAGAAAATCCATTGAATAAACTTCGACAGAAACTGGAAAGCATGCAGCATAGCTTTAATTGTGTTCTAAGACAGCTTGTCATAAGCTTTTTCTAAGTCTAACTTGATCATAACATAAGGTTTTTTCCCTTTAGACTCATACATTGAGTGTGCAATCTCCTACGCGAGCAAAATGTTATCGGGTATACTTCTACCTTTAATAAATGCATATTACATAGGAGAGACAAGCTTAGGAACAACCAACTGAATTCTATTGGCCAGAAGCTTGGCCAAGATCCTATAACTTATATTACAAAGAGCAATTGGTCGGTGGTTCCTAATCGAGGAAGGGCTACCAACCTTAGGGATAAAAGTGAGTAATGTTTTATTCCAATCCAAAGGTAGGAAGGCGGATTCATGGAACAAATTTAAGCGGTTCATAAAAGGACCATAAATTATATCCCAGTAATGCTTATAAAATTCGGCGGTGAACCCATATAAACCCGGACTCTTACCATTTGGCAGAGCCTTAATAACCCCCCCAAACATCAAGTGCAGAAAAATGTTTAGTAAGGTCCGAAAAATATTCAAAATCAACAATCGAAACATTAAGAGCATGCGCGATATCAACAAAACTATCATGCAAACTACTAGACCATAGCAATTTGTAAGAGGCCGAAAAGGCATTAAGGATGGTCATCTCATCAAATAAAACCAGACCATCAGAAATCTTCAATGAACAAATCTTATTGGCCCGACTGCGGGTGGTAACCACCCTGTGAAAGTAAGCGGAGTTATGATCACCGTCGGAGATCCACTTTTGCTTTGATTTCGCCCACCATTTCAAACTTATCTATCTACGCAAGGCCACTGCCTTATTATACATGATTCTCAATTCACATTCATCATATACACCCAGAATAGAAGTAGCATCAGACAATTCAAGAATAGTAATTTTAGAGACCGTATCCGCTAGGGCATTCTCTAGCATACCAAAACAATTAACATTCCAAGAAGATAAAGCACATTTAGTAAATCTTAGACTAAAAAACTTACTGGGCAGAGCAAGGTCGGGCGGCACTTCATGCCAGGCCTGAGAGACAACCTCAAAAGTTTCAGGGTACTCCACTCAGAAATTTTGGAATTTAAACAGCTTATTCCTATGAACTGAATCAGAAAACGAAAACAACAACAGACAATGATATGAAATATCCCTATTCAAATGTTTAACCGATGCATCATTAAAAAAGTGTAACCAAGCTATGTTACAGAAAAAGCGATCAAGCCTAATCTGAATCCTATTAACACGTTGCCGATTGTTACACCACGTAAAAGGAGAACCGAAAAAACTGAGGTCAATCAACCCCAAATCATGCACAAATTCACGAAAAGCACGAATCGAATGTGAAAGCCGAAAAGGAACTCCCCCTTTTTTGTCACCCTCAGCCAAAGAATAGTTAAAATCCTCGCAATAACCCATGCAAGGATAAGATGAGAAATCAAACGACAAAAAACTACGAAAAAAGTCAAGCCTCAATTTTGGATTAGTACTCGCGCAAACGTTAGAAAAAAGGAACGGCTTACAGCCATCAACCTCAAGCACAACAGAAATACATTGCGGACCAATAGAAAGAGGAATAGCCTTAGCGCTAATCGAGTTCCAGGCAACTAGCAAGCCGCCGGAAGCCCCCACGGAGGACTAAGCAATCCACCTCCACGAGCGACCAAAAGAGGAAATGAGCCTATTGGCCCGAGTAACTATTTATATCATATTTGTTTAAGTGGGTTAAGATTAACCACGATTATTCATACTTATAATCCGAAATGGCTGAGGAGAAGAAAGGTTTCCTTTTTAGGGTACTCTTGGAACAAATCAAGTGGAGATGAGGTGGGGTCCATAGCTCAGAGGATTAGAGCACGTCGCTACAAATAGGGCTGAGCATCGGGGGTATAACCCAACAAATATCAATAATTTTATACCCGACCCTACCCAATTTTTTAATCGGGGCCCGATCCGAATAACGCGAAAAAATCGGGACCCGACCCGTTTAACCCGAAATATATCATCAATTCACTATCATTCAAAATTTCAACTCCATAATTCAACGTACATAAATAAAATAAAAATTACACATACCATTACCACATAACTAAAAGTCTAAAATTACCACGTAACAACCCCTTACATTCCTAAGATGAAAATTACACATACAATCAAACTCAAACATATAATTACACATAACTAAAATTGAAAATTACCACACAATACATAATAACCGACCACTTCCATAATTTACACTAAGTCCACAATTCCACAATACATAACCATTAACCACAAGTCTACAACTACAAGTGTAACAAGTCCACAAGTCACATACAAGATACAAATTCAACCTACAAGATGAAAATTATGTAAAATAATTGTGACTCATTATTAAGGTTATTACAATTATACCCTTAATTTATTAAAAAGACAATTATGCCCTTTTATTTGAGAAAGGATGCAATTTCAAATATAGAGGTGTAATTTCAAATGAAAGGGTATATGACCATTCAAAAGGGTGCAATAAGTGGACATGTGTCCTTTGAAGAGTTGTTCCATCATTCTATAAACATCCTCTTCTTTGATAGAAAGAAGAGATAATTTTTTTTGTGAAAACAGTGAAGGCAAGAGGGTCTCTAGTCTACTAGTGAAGTTTGTGATGCTCCATCAATTCCAAACTTTGTGGTCTTGGATAGACTAGAAAAGCTTCTACACCTGATGGTGCTTGGCACGTGCAGAATTAAACTATGGTTAGAGGTATGTTCTTGATGATCTTCTGCATTTCATTAATCATATAGTATTTCCTGCCTTTGGTATCAGAGCAATAAAATCTCTGGTCTAATTAATTTCTTCATTACACGTATTATCTTCTTTTTCTACATCTTCCATGCCCGAGCAAGACTTGGTTGCATGATTTATAAAAAAAATGCATGGACAGATGGACTGTGGCAGCCTTCATGGCTGCCGAAGGATGTAGTCTCGAGATGAAAGTCGTTGCAGCACAACATGACTGTCTATACGCCAGTGCCACCTCGTCCTTGGCGGACATGAAACGACCAGTGGTGGTCGCAAGCGGCACGGTCGTCGGCATGAAGAGACGTCGGTGCGAGATGACGACTGGATGGGCTTGAAAAGTCACAGGATCGCCTGTGCTTAAAGGCTACGTTGTCGGCATTCGAGCATGCAGTCTTTCAGTCATCTCCAGCACGCCCCAACCTCTTCCAATCGTCTCAATCAACCTTCGGGCGGTGGCTGAACGACGCATGGCTGATTTGTGTCCTCAGCGAGGAAAGATGTAGACGTCGGCCTGCAATCCTTCTGCAAGGAAATGAGTAAACATTCTCCACAAAGAAGGTCGTCTCTGACCTGGTCGTGGTCGCTGTGGTCGGCCATGGCATATGAAGTGGTTGCATGAAGAAAGGTTGCAGCGTTTGGGTGTGGAGGAGACAAGAAGAAGCATGTTGTTTCATGCATTCATTTATTTAAGTTTTATTTATTTATTTGAAACAGTACATACATTCAATTAAATGCTCTTCGTAAATGCACTAAACCTGCATGCCTTGGAAATTGCCATTAAATTATAGTCGAATGCATGTAATTAAATGCCCATAATATTTTCTCATGGGTACTAAAATACTCCCAAAGGTTTTTTTCGAATCAAAAATACTCATTACGTTATGGAATTGAGTACAAAAATGCCCCCATATGTAAACATCATTAATAGATGGATAACGGAGCTGACGTGGCTGATGACTGAGACTGATGATGTGGACATGTGGCGCACATGCAGACTAAGACGTTTTCTCACAGGTACTAAAATATCTCTCATATTTTCTCACGAATAGTAAAATTGCCCCCTAACGTTTTCTCACGGGTACTAAAATGCTCATACTGTTTGTTTTGGAGCTAAAATACTATTGAAAATGGTACAAAAATGACACCAAACTAATTTTTGTTAGGTGAGACTTAACAAAGATGTCGTATGCTGACAATGATGTTGACTTTACACGTGACGCACATGTAGAGAGCAATTTGCCACGCATGCGACATATAAGAAATCGAAACAAAAATCGAAATCGAAATCAAAAATTGAAAATTTAGAAAATAAAATCCAAAATTGAAACCATCGAATCAGTTAATCGAAAAATTTAGTTCGGTTTCGAACTGATTTTTCGATTAATCGAATTTTCGATATTTGTGCTCACCCCTACGTTGCATATTATGTGTTGTTTGCGTGGTAAGTTACTCTCTGCATGTGCATCACGTGTAAAGTCAACATATCTATCAGCATCCACGACATCTCCGTTAAGTCTCACCTAATAGAAGTTAGCTTGGTGTTAATTTTGTATCATTTTCAATAATCACAAGGGTATTTTAGCTCCAAAATAAATATTAGTGGCATTTTAGTAGCCGTGAGAAAATGTTAGGGGTATTTTAGTACATGTGAGAAAACGTTAGAGGCATTTAGTACTCATGAGAAAACGTTAAAGGCATTTAAGTACTTGGGAGAAAACGTCTTTGCTTGTATGTGTGCCACGTGTCCACGTCATTAGTCTCAATCACCAGCGACGTCAGCTCCGTTATCCATCCATTAACGTCGTTTACCTATAGAGGTATTTTTGTATCCAATTTCATAACGTTAGAGGTATTTTTGATCAAAAAAAAATTTTATGGGCATTTTAGTACCAA
This sequence comes from Canna indica, assembly GCA_034359265.1. Lineage (NCBI taxonomy): Eukaryota > Viridiplantae > Streptophyta > Magnoliopsida > Zingiberales > Cannaceae > Canna > Canna indica. The sequence goes on along the minus strand of CP136893.1, from coordinate 17,041,335 downwards.
TGAGAAAATTGTTAGAAACAATTTTGTACATTTTTCCTAAATTATATATATAATGCATTGTTAATCACATGACATGCCTATCAATTTCATTGCATTAAATTTCCATGGCTGGCTACCTATTTGCTTTAATCTTATATGGTAACTAGAAAAATCCCCACGCTCTGCAGTGGGATTAAAATATTTTATTAATGAATTTAGTTTAATAATTATAATAATATTGATTTTATTTTATAACTTATAAAATAAATACATCTTAATCAAACAAAAAATATCTTAATCAAACGTTAAGATATGAAAATAAGATAATTCATTAATACAATTAAATATCTATACAGACTAACTTTACAATTAAACTTAAATGATATTAATAATTTTTCAATATTATAAATTAAAAAAATAGAAAATAGCAATAAGTGAAAATACTCAAAATAACTTACTTGCTAGTAAAAAATAATGAGTGTTTAAGAAAATTCAATATCGATAAATTTTTTTTTGCATTTTTTGACATAATTTTTATATAATAATTAAATAATTAAAAATTATGAATTTGATTATGTATTAAAGCATATAATGATTAAAATATAATTAAATAATATGATATAAATATAAAACTGTTTATTAATAGATAAAAAAATAAAAATTAGTCTTATATAATAATCAAAATTAAATTAAACAATAATAGTAAAATTTAATATACTCAATAAAAAAATTGAAATGCTTAATAAAAGCATCTACAATTTTTTAATATAATAATAATTAATAATTAATAAAAATAAATAACATTGAGCATAGACACTAAAAATAATATAATTGATCAATTAAAAGAATCATAGCTTTAAAAAATTATAATTTTGATAAAGGTTAAATAATTAAATTATATTTTCTTTTTTAAAAAAAATAAGAGTCCAACTTCCTATGTATCACACGATTATATTATTAATATCACTGTAATATCTTAAATGAAAGTAAAAGATAAAGATACAAATTAAATAAAAAATTTAATGAAAAACTTCGACATCCAATTAATATAAAAGTAATAGTTTCTTCATATGTAGTAGATAATAAAAAAATAAATATGTCATATCCATAATTTCCTATTTTATAAATTTAATTATTGTTGATTTTTTTTTGAAATTTTAGGATTATTTTAGATTTATTATATTTGAGTGGCTTTATACAAAAAGATGAAACTTATCATCTATAAATATGACACACACGTCATTGTCACGCTCACGTCTTTTTGGAATTGGTGATTTCGGAGAGTGAGAGTGCATGACGTGTGAGGGAGAGTGCTCATGAGTCAAATGGGTCTACATTCTGAGATAGAATTTTTTAATCATTTTCGCCTTCAAGTCATTAGTGTAGGGTAACCTGTAAATTTGAGAGGATTTATTATGTTCGGTGTTTGAGATAGAATTTTGTTCGAGTTTTTGTGTTGTTGGAGTTTTTCGGCAGATTTCATATTTCTTGAAGTTTTTTTATGATTCTTACCTTTCTTAGAGATTTTCGACAAATTGCCCAAAAAGAAAAGGTCGGGCCGATGAAGGCTCCTGTGAATTATCTGACCAGACAACACTTCCTAGCATGGCGTGGAATATTATATATATATATATATATATATATATATATATATATATATATAATCTACCTATTATATAAAATTATTTATTTAGAACAGCTAGTTCGAGATTTAAATTTTTTCTTATAAAATGGATAATTTAGAGAAAAAAAATAAAAACTTTAATGAAAATTTTAGAAATGATATTAAATTTTTAATGAAATTTTAAATATTAATTAATAATATAATTAAACAATATTAGTATAAATGGAAGTATTTAATTTTTCATAAAATGCATATATATACTTGATAAAAATTCAAAAATATAAAATTTTAACCAAAATTTTAAAAGTTAATAATAAATATGTATCAAAAGTTATTATAAACTAATACCAACAAAGTACAAAGTAAGTAAAAATTTTATTAGAAGATATAGATGACAAACAACAACAATAATAATATAGAAAATATGAAAGTAAAATAAAATAAAATAAAATAAAAGATATATAATATATAATACGAAAAAGTGTACATTTATATAATATATTTTATTAAAAAGATGTGAAAAATTGGAATGACGAAAGCATGATTTTTTCTAACGAAAGCTTATAGAAGTTCGAATCAATTTTAAATTTTGATCAAATTAAAATCAAATATAATTTAGGTAGATCTATAATATATTATTGAAATTGAAATTTTATAATGTATATTAATTTATGATTTCGTTTAATTCAAGGTTTTAGATTTTTGTTGGAAAATATATATTTTAAAAAATTATTCATGAAAAACTATGAAATATAATAAATTTAAGAAAACATAAATATTTAAAATTTTGAATTTTTTATGCAAAGCTAAACAAAAAAATAAAAGTTCAAAAATTGAATCAAATTTGAGAAAGGTGTTTAGAAAATTCAAAATTATAAAAAATTATAAGTTCCGTTAAATAAAAAAACCTCAATAAATTAATCAAATTATAAACGATCAAATTTTAATATGTGATGAATAAAATATAATAATAGCAACAATATGTTGTATGTTGTCTAGAGATCTAGGATGAACCCTAGTATGATAACCTATTGTGATTTTATATCTTTGTTAAAAAAAATAAAATAAAATAAAATAAAATAGTTAAATATTTACTAAAAATATATAATTAATACTACTAAAATTAAGAATAAAGAAAAGTTTGAAATCAATTTTTTGATAAAAAAATAAAATTAGAATTGAAAATTTATAAAAAAAGGAAATAGTTAAAACAAAAAAATAAAGAATAAACACAATTCAAAAAAGAAAGAAATGAAAAAAACAAAAAGGCACAGGCTCTTTCAGAACTGCCGTACAAATAGTTAACCACTTTTTTTAAAAAAGAAAAAAGAAAAAAAGAAAAGAAAACATAGAATGCTGCCGTACAGACCACTAGAAAAATTCTTGTACTTTGCGATCGGATTAAAATATTTTTATAAAATATTTTTTAATTAATAATTATAACAAAATCGATTCTATATTAATATATACATTAAATAAAGTATAATTACACGTTAAGATATAAAAATAATATCATTTATTAATAGAACTAAATATAAAGATCAATCTTTTTTTAACAACTATAAAAAATTATAAGATGTTACCACTACTCACAATTGACTAAAAAAAAATCAATCTTGCAATACTAAACTTAAATTCAATTATAATAATTATTTTTTTAATAATATAAATATAACAATTAGTGAAAATATAATAAATGTAAATACAATTTTTAAAAACAGAATAAAACAATATATTATATGAAAAGGAAAAATAAAATAAATGAAATAACTTACTTGCTTCTTAAAAATAATTAGAGTTCACAAAAGTAAATTTTAGAAAAGAAAAAAAATCACTTTTCGACGAAATAAAAAAAATATATAAAATAATTTTATCTAAAAATTATGGAATTATATATTAAAAGATATAGTGAATAAAATATAATTAAATATTATAATATGATTATAAATTCATGCATTAATAGATCTTAAAATAAATTTAATCTTACAACGGTGAAACTTAAATTCAACTATATATAATAGTAAACTTTGAATATACACAAAATAAAAAATTAACAAATATTTAATAAAGGTTTATACCATTTTTAAAAGAAAAGTATCAAAATAAACACATACCGATTAAATAAATAACAATAAATATAAACACTCAAAATGACATAATAAATAAAAAAGAATCATAGCTTAAGAAAATTACAATTTAGAAAATGCTCAAAAAAAATGAAAGTCAAAGTAAAAAAGAAAAACTTTAAAAAATGACTAAGAGGTCATACATATCGCGTATTGCTTTATTATATTATTAATCTAAATTGATGCCACCTAGCGTTGGTACTTAAGAAACCGATGTCTAGCGGTACTAATTTTTAAAAATAAAAAACCGGCAGCACCTAGTGCTAGTTTATCAACGAATTTGATTTTTTTCAGTCCCACATTTATTAAATTGCTTTTTTTAGAGTATTCTTAATTATTATAAATATTATTTTTTAGTCCCATATCACTTAAGCTTTTTTTCCTAGCACTCTTAACAATTTTAAATAATTCCTTAAACTTAAAATAATAATACTTGATCTTCATTAAATTTTTAGAAATTATAAAATACAAATAATAATCTTATATTATTATTTTTTAAATTACAATATTATAATATTCTATTATAATCTTAAATGTTATAATAATGTTATAAGTTTATATTATAATATTTAAAAGAATTGGAATTCTAACATCGTCTCCTATTATAGGCGTTAATATTCAAATACCGAGACTTATTATAGGTGTTAGTTTTATTTTTTTTCATTAATATTCAACATCATGTTATTTATTAATTTATTTTTTACTCAAATTTAGATCCTTTTAGAGGAGTCGAAATTAGAATAATGACACATGTATATTTTTTTAAAAATGTGTCCGAATTCTATTTTATTGTACTGGATAAACCAATCTAAACGAAGAATATTAATGAAAAAAAATAAAACTTGAATGCAATTAAGGGTAATAAATTAAAGGTAAAAGTTTAGATGTTCAATACACTATAGAATACAATAAGAAAATAGTTGTAATAAATAAATAATATATAATTATTTTTACAATATATTCAATAAATGATTATATACTCAACTATACTAATAATATATAGTTGTTTCAATCGGAGTTGCTAAAAAAGTAAAATACACTAACTAAATTAAAAAATTCAATGAAGAAACTCAAGAAATTTAAATATAATGTACATTATTTTTTTTGCACATATCTTATAAATAACAAATATAAAATAACAATATTAATAATAATAAATAGTAATGATAAAGAAAAAATTAAAATCCATCGTTATATATTTAATATTTAACAATAACGCAAGATCAATTAGGTTTATATCATAAAAATATAAAATTACAAATTAAATTAGAAAATTTAATGAAAACTTTTTAAAAACCACATATATTTTTATTCCTGATATACAACAAAATAAAAAATAATACTATAGATGTAATAAAAGTATAATAATATGTAGTATAATATATAATAGAAACATAAAATAAACATATAACTATGTACTTAATATTTACTAATATGTTCGGGATTCCAAATATTTTTTTGATGAATAATAACATGAAAAATGAAAATTATTCAAATAATAAAAAAATACAAAAAAGATGAGTAGATAGTTCTTACTTCAAATGTGTCGATCAATAGATTAATAAATTTTCAAATAGCTAAACATATAATATCTTATCTAATATAATATTACTATTTAATATAAACATTTAATGAATAAAGTTAGCTGAAAATCATAAATAAATTGAATTTAAATTTAAAATTTGAATTAATAAATCTAAATATTTAAAAATAATTATTTTTAATCGAAGATGTTTATATCAATTGATGGAAATAAAATAAATTGAGATTGTGGTGAATTGATGAACATTTTAAATTTTTGGTATGATTCAAATATATTTTATGAATTATGATTGATTGACTAATAATTTGATCTTTTTTGTATTTGATATATAAAGTTAGTTTGGAGACATTTGAAATCATGTTTTTTTTTCGAAATTGAGTTTTTTAAAAATTTAAATTAATTTGAAATTTTAGATTTAATGTGAGTGAAATCTGGTTAAATCATGAATTGATTGGAATATATTAGTATACATATATTATAAATCAACATATTATATAAAACTATTTGTTGACTATATTATATTCATTCGAGATTTAAAATTTTCTTATAAAATACAAAATTTAGAACCAAAATAAAAAAAAACTCTAATGTAAAAACTCAAAATTAAATTAAATTAAGGAATAGCTAAATAGTTAATTAATAATATGATCAAAACATGTTGATATAATTTGAATTATTGAAATTTCTCAAAAATGCATATATGAACTTGATATAAAAATAATAAAAAAACTTTAACAAAATTAATAAGTGATAATAATAAATAAAATATATTGACATTGTTAACTATTTATTTAAAATAATAAAATTCAATACTACCAAAAAAAATTAAATTTGAAATCCAAATGTTTAATATAAAATACAATAAGAACAAAAATATATAAAAATAAAAACATATTATCAAATAAGAATAAAAAATTATTTAAAAGAAAGGGCAAAATATTTTAAAAATAAAAAGTAAAAAGAACAAATTTTTTATTAAAATAAGAATAAATATATAATGTTTAATATAAAATACAATAAAAAGAAAAATATATATAAAGAAAACGAAAAATAATTAAAAAAACAAAAGCCAAGAAAAGTGAAAAAAATAAAATATACAATAAAATCAGAATAAAAATCTATTTAAAAGAAAAGACAAAATATTTTAAAAACAAAAAGTAAAGGAAAACAAAATTTTAAATAAAAAAAGAAAAAAAGAAAAAAATCCAAATATTAAAAAATAAATAAAAAAATAAAATTAAAATAAGAACAAAAATATTCAAAATGAAAAAAGAAAAACTCAGAAAAGAAGATAAAGGGCATAACTGTACTGCTCCCTCAGTGCTACCGTACAAAACCAAGAAAAAAAAGGAAATGGGGCAGCGCTCAATGCTGCCTGCTGTCCTGTACTTTTTTTCTTTAAAAAAAAAACAAAATGAAAAAAAGCAAAGCTAAAAAAATAATGAAGAAAAAAAAAACGAAGGCAACGTTGAGAGCTCTCAGCGCTGCCGTACATACCACATTCGTATCCTCCAAATTCACTTCCAAAATTACTATACAGTAGATTGGTGCAGGCATATGTCTTGATGGCATTTAATATGCATGTTTTTAACTTGCATGCCAGGTATCACATGTTAATTAATATGCATGTTATTTTTTATTTAATTTGCATATTGTCTTGTTTAATATGCATATGTCCATGATTAACATGAAATATTTTGTTTACATTCCATATTAATTTGAGTTTTTATGCATATTAATATTTATTTAATAAGGTTGATGTCATATTTGGAGATACATTAGAATAATTAAATATTGCCACAGCAATTTTAATTATAATAATGTATAGTGATTATAAATTCATTTCACGAGCTAGGTTCATGACATCAATAATTGTAATTAATCATGAATATAATAATTTAAATCCTACAGGATAATTATTATATTTAAGTGATTAATTAGGATGAGATGAAAATGTTTGTTAACAATATATATATATATATATATAGTCTCATTATAAAGATAGATAAATCATTATGTTATAGTCTAAGCCCACATGATAGATTATAATGACATTGATTTATTCACTTGGATAAATTTTCATACTTGGCTTCGTTACATGATTTAGTAAGCTTGTTATTTGTTATTTGTTTTTGCAGTTGTTCAAACTTTATATGTTCCAAAAATTTTATTCCTCCAACATTGCTCTTTTGAATGACGATTATCTCATCTCTTTAGTGTGTTTTGAATCTAATATGATAAATGTCTCTTATAATACCTAGTGGATTGATTCTGGCTATACAATCCAATGTTGCCAATACCATGCAAGGTTTCATAAGTCAAAGAAATCCAACGAAAAGTGAAAGCTCCATCTATTCAGGAAATAAGATAGGTTCACGTGTAAGAGTAGTTGGAACCTATCGACTTGTTCTTAGTACAAGATTTATTTTAGATCTTGAAAATACCTTTTATGTTCCATCATTTTCCAAAAACCTTATGTCTATGTCAAAATTTTTCACCTGTGGATTTGACTTTAATTTTGTTGGAACCTTAATGTATTTGTATAAAGATAGAATCCTTATTGGTAAGGCTAATTTGGAAGATGCACTACAAGAAAAATGAGCATCAATGATGAAAAGTTTGTGATGATTAAAATCCGTCACAAATTGTGACAGATTTGTGACGATTTGAAATGAACATTCTTTTTCCCAAAACAGTGACAGATTTATGACGAAAATTCGACACAAGACGATTCCTTCATAAATCAGTCACAGAAATTTTGATCAATTTGGCATAGAATTTTTAATAAATAGCATCAGTGATAGAATAGTGACTGATTTCATTTTCGTCACCAATATTCTGACACTAATCCACCACTGATTTTTTTTTTCATATCCGTCACTGAGCCACCGCATAAGAGTGACAGATTAGTGACGGAAATAGAAATCCGTCATAAAATTAAAATAAATTTTATCATGTTTAGTCCCACATTGGTTAAAAATGCTTTTTACCTATTCTTACCATTATAAATATAATTTTTTAGTCTCATATAGATTACTTTTTTTTTCTCCTAACTTTCTTGAATGTGATAAATTGATACCTCATGAGATTAAATTTTTTACTATCATGCTATCTTTTATAATTTTATTTAAAATATTATAAAAGTATAAATAATAATATAATATAATATAATTATAGATTATTATATTATAATATTACATTATATTATAATATTGTAATATTATTATATTATTATATTATAATAATCTATAATATAATATAATTGATATTTTTTATTAATAATAAATTATAATTAATGTTACAATTAGTGACGAAAAATTTATTTTCGATCGTCGACATCAGTGATGGATTTTGTGACGGAAATTTTTTCGTCACTAATTTTTATGACGGACACATCCGTCACAGAAGAGCAAATGAAGCATTAGCCACGAGACTTTTAGCGACGGATTTTGTGACGAAACTTTCCATCACGGATACCCTTCAGTGATGGATTTTCAAGCATTAGTGATGAATTTTTTCGTCACTGATGCTTGTTTTTCTTATGGTGATGACTTATTTAAACTTCATTTAAAATCTTCTAGTCTTAACATTGTGCATGGGATAGTATTGGTATTAAGCGTGGTATTATAAATGAGAGATCCTCCATGTTGTGGCATCAGAGATTAAGTCATATCTCCATTGATAGAATTAAAAGATTGGTAAAAGATGGGATCCTTGAGTCTCTTGATTTTACCAATTTTGAAACTTGTATAGATTGCATTAAAGGTAAGCAAACTAACAAGTCAAAGGAAGGTGCCAAAAGGACTTTTGAGATCTTAGAAATCATACACACTGATATTTCAGGTCCTTATGATGCATGTTTTAATGGTCAGAGATATTTCATCACCTTTATTGACGACCATACACGATACATGTATCTCTATTTGCTTTATGATAAAGGTGAGGCAATAGATGCCTTTAAAATCTATAAAACAAAAGTAGAGAAACAATTGGGTAAACCAATTAAGATCGTGAGGTTGGATAGAGGAGGTGAGTATTTTGGTAGGTACACTGAAAAGGGACAATTGGCATGTCCATTTGCAAGGTTTCTTGAAGAACAAGGTATTGTGGCACAATACACAATGCCAGACACACCATCACAAAATGGCGTACATGAAAGAAGAAATCGAATATTGATGGAAATGATAAGGAGTATGATTAGTAACTCTAATCTCACGTTGTCTTTGTGGAGTGAGGCTCTAAAAACAGCAGTATATGTATTAAATCGGGTACCAACCAAGTCGGTTCATAAGACACCATTTGAATTATAGAAAGGTTGGAAACCTAGTTTAAGACATGTACATGTTTGGGGTTGCCCGGCTGAAATTAGAGTATATAATCCACATGAGATAAAGTTAGACTCGAAAATAGTCAGTGTATATTTCATTGGCTATGCAGAGAAGTCTAAGGGATATAAGTTTTATTGTCCAACTCGTGGAACAAGAATTGTGGAATCTAGGAATGCAAGGTTCCTTGAGAATGATGTGATTCGTAGGAGTAGCAAACCTCGAAACTTAGTTTTTGAGGAAGATAGCAGATGTGAATCTACTCTAGCTCATACCTACACAAAGATTGGTCATAGTTCATAATAATCATCAATATTCGATTGCTCATGAACAACCAAACAATGAAGAACCACATCATCACGAGGATATTCCTACAGATCTAGTTACACAACATTCACAAGAAGGGGATGTTGATGTAACATTAAGAAGATCTACACGAGTTAGGAGACTTGTAATTCCTTCAGATTATATTGTGTACTTACAAGAATCTGACATAAATTTTAGTGTCGAAGATGATCCTTTTACGTTTTCACAGGCCATGAATGAAGATAAATCCACTTTATGGTATAACGCCATGAAGGATGAAATAGAATCAATGGCTAAAAACCAAGTCTATGATCTTGTTGAATTGCCTAAAGGGGCGAAGGCCATTGGCTGTAAATGGATAAAACCAAAAGAGACACTTTAGGCAATATTAAAAGATATAAAGCAAGACTTGTAGCCAAAGAATTCTCTCAACGAGAAGGTATTGATTATCATATCACCTTCTCTCCTGTTTCAAAAAAGGATTCATTTCGGATAATCATGACACTAGTAGCTCATTTTGATATGGAGTTACACCAAATGAATGTGAAAACGACGTTTCTCAATAGAGACCTTAAGGAAGAGGTTTACATGAAATAACCAGAAGGTTTTGTTTCAGATGAGAATGAGCATTTAGTTTGTAAACTTAAGAAATCCATATATGGGCTAAAACAAGCTTCTCGTCAATGGTATTTAAAATTCCATAATGTAATTACTTCATTTGGTTTTACGGAGAATATTATGGATCAATGTATATATCAGAAGATCAATGGGAGCAAAATAATTTCCTTAGTCCTATATGTGGATGATACTCTACTTGCTTCAAGTGATTTGAGTTTACTTCATGAGGTGAAATAATTTCTTTCTAAGCATTTCGATATGAAGGATATGGGCAAAGCCTCTTATGTCATTGGCATAAAAATTGAGCGAGATATATCCCGTGGGATATTAAGATTGTCTCAAGAAGCTTATATCAATAAGATCTTAGAAAGATTCTGCATGAAGGATTGTTCATCAAGTGTTGTACCTATTGTTAAAGATGACAAATTAAGTTTGGAACAATGCCCGAGAAATGATTTGGAGAGAAATCAAATGAAAAACATTCCTTATGCTTATGCAGTTGGAAATCTAATGTATGCTCAGGTTTGCACAAGACCGACATTGCATATGCAGTTGGAATGTTGGGCAGATATCAAAGTGACCATTGGAGAGCCACTAAGAAAGTTATGCAATACCTTCAGGGAACCAAGGATTACAAGCTTACATATAGACAATCTGATCATTTGGAGGTTATTGGATATTCAGATGCAGACTTTGCTGGTTGCCTCGACTTAAGAAAATTGACGTCGAGATATGTCTTCCTATTGGCAGGAGGAGCCATTTCTTGAAGAAGTGCAAAACAATCTTTAGTTGATACTTCTACCACCGAAACAAAGTCTGTATCATGTTTTGAAGCGACATCACAAGCTATATGGTTAAGGAGTTTCGTTTCAGGGCTTCAAATTATTGACACAATTTCTAAGCCATTGAGGATTTACTGTGACAATCTCGCTGCAGTGTTTTTGGCCAAAAATAATAAGAGCGGGAGTCGCAGTAAACATATCGACATTAAGTATTTGGTTATTTAGGAACATGTCAAGGCAAACGAAGTGTTTATTGAGCACAATAATACTTGACTAATGATTGTAGATCCATTAACTAAGAGTTTGCCACCTATTTCCTTTAAGGGACATGTTGAGCATATGAGACTCAATTCTCAATATATCGCACTTATATAAACTCCATTAATGTTATATGTCTTCTCTTATTTATTTATTGTATATACATAAGGTTTAAAGAGTGACAATACATTTGATCCAGCTATTACTTTTATTCCTCTTCTGCTTTATACTCTGAAGCTATTGCTATTCTTCATGCTCTATCTTATGCTCATGGTAGGGGAATGGACAACATCATCATTGAATCAGATTACAAAAGCTTGATTGACTCCATCAATGGTCATGCATGAACTCTTCACAGTATTGGCTCAACTTATGAAGACATTATTTCCATCCTTCCCATGTTTATTCATATTATCTTTTCTCATGTATTTAGAATTGCTAATAAAGCTGCAAATTGGGCAGCAAATCTGGCCAGGAATCGTAAAGAATCCATTGTATGGAATTCGTCTCGTCCTCCTGAGCTAGAAACTTATTTGTACCACGACTATAGTTCGATCGACTGATAGCCTAATATAAATTTTTCTTTTGCAAAAAAAACCAATACACTTGATGACCCTGGATGACCATTTGGTGGTTCATCCATTAAGATATGTTTCACATAAAGTTCACATTCAAATATGTTAAGTTGTATTGTAATACATGGATGATAATACTTGCTTTAATAAGGACTTATCGCCATGATTCATACAATTAAACCTTTTGTATGAGAAATACCGATATTGAACCTAAGGGAAAGGCATTTGCATACATTAACTACTAATGGGTCAAGTGAGAGAATGTAAAATAATTATGACCCATTATTAAAATTATTACAATTATACCCTTAATTTATTAAAAAGATAATTATGCCCTTTTATTTGAGAAAGGATGCAATTTCAAATATAGGGGTGTAATTTTAAATGAAAGGGTATATGGCCTTTCAAAAGGGTGCAATAAGTGGACATGTGTCCTTTGAAGAGTTATTCCATCATTCTATAAATATCATCTTCTTTGATGGAAAGAAGAGATAAGTTTTTTTGTGAAAGTAGTGAAGGCAAGAGGGTCTCTAGTCTATAAGTGAAGTTTGTGATGCTCCATCAATTCCAAACGTTGTGGTCTTGGATAGACTAGAAAAGCTTCTACACCTGTTGGTGCTTGGCACGCGTAGAATCAAACTATGGTCGGAGGTACGTTCTTGGTGATCTTCCGCATTTCATTAATTATCTAGTATTTCCTACAAATTACACTAAGTACATAACCAAAATGAAAATGAACAAGTCCACAATTTCATTCCAAAATTCATATAAAAATCCACAATTTCATTCCACACTTCAAGTATTCAAGTATTCAACACTTCAACCTATAAAATGAAAATTATAATAAAGAAGTCAATAATATATTAAAATTGTAACTAACATTAAAAATATCTAAAAATTGAATTAATATTTACTGTATTCATTCATGTAAGTCTATGATGCCCACGTTAGATGATGATACTCCCACATTTGCACTTGATTGTGTCCATTGACTATCTTTTTTATTGAACTTTTCCATTTCTAATAGATAGACATAAAAAAAAGTAAATAATTGAAATAAACAAACATTAAATATGTTAAATGATAAGCATTTAAAAAAATACTCACCATCCGCAAGCTTCTCAATCATTTCCAAATCTTGTTCAACCCTTATATGCTCATGACTTTGTCGAAGCCAATCTTAAGTACATATCAAATTAAAGCCTCTACAACCTTAGGAGTTAAAGAACTCCTAAATGGATCAAGCACTCTCCTGCTAGTGCTAAATGCGGACTTTGAAGCCACTATAGAAATTGGGACAGCTAGAATATCTCGAGCCATACTTGACAATACCGGAAATCTATCAGAATTAAGCTTCCATCATTTCAAAAAATCAAAGTCCCCTTTATCATCCTCATATGCAGCTTCATTCAAATACATATCCAGTTCAGTTTTTCTATCACCAACTGTCACACTTTCTACCCTTTTACGCTTGATCTTTTGTTTCAAAAGGTCTCTTTGCTTCGTACCCTCACCAGTTGAGAGTGAGGTTGGTTGGGTAATAAGTGATGAGTTGGGATCAGGTTGTAGTTTCTTTTTGTACTCCTCAAATAACTCAGATATGATAATTTTCACACCATCAAATAAGTGCTTACCCTTATCATCACCATAAATTTGTTGTAGAGCATCCTCCATATATTCAAACTTTTCATGGGGATCAAGAGATGATGCCATGAAAATCAGTTTATTCATTTTATCATAATCCCCCAGTACTTGTCAAATTTGTTTTACATACTCATTGCCATATCTCTCAACTCAACATCATCACCTTTTTTTTTCAAATCAAATAATTTAACATATAAGTCACTAATTTCAGTCCAATAAGTATTAGAAGTGACATAAATGGAACCATAAATACGTAGAGTAGCAAGATAAAACTGATGCAACATGTTAGCCATCATCTTAATCAAATGTCAATCAATAAAACTAGAGACACCCACTTGATCATCTGATTCTACTTCAACCCTAAAGTATGGCTCTGCACTCTCAAAAGCATCAAATGCCCCCTCATATTGGAGTTCCACCTAATTGGCACATCTAAATTCAATTACTTGGACCATTCCATACCTTCAGAATCAACACACTCCTTAAACTTCTTCAATATAGCAGGTGATGATCTAACATATTTAACTGCATTCCTAATTTTTGTCACGGAAGTTCTCACATCATTCAACCCTTTCTAAACCACTAAGTTGAATATGTGAGCAATACAACTCACATGCATGTACTTACCACTTGCCACAACTTTCCCTGTGACTATAATTTTTTTTCTCAATATATCAATCATTTTCTGATTGGAAGAAGCATTATCAGCTGATATAGAAAAAACTCATTCAATGCCCCGTTCTTTCAACACCTTTTCAAGCTCAAATGCTATTGCATCACCCTTATGACTACTAATTGAACAATTACTCAAAATCTTTTTATTCAACTTCCAATCATTGTCAATGAAATGAACAGTTACAACCATGTAATTTAAATTTTGCACAGAAGTCCATTTATTAGTGGTAATGCAAATAGACTGTGAATTATTTCTAATGAACATCTTCAACTTTGTTTTTTCATCCTGATACAGTTGTGAACAATCTCGTGATACCATCCATCTAGAAGGCATTTTAAACTTGGGGTTTAAATTTTGTACAATTTTTTTAAATCATTCCCCTTCAACAAATCTAAATGGAAGCTCATCAAGAACAATCATCAATGAAAGACACTTTCTACTATATTCTTGATCAAACTTCCAAGTACTTAACACCCTCATATTATCATCCCCAATTGATGATTGCAAAGATAATTGCTTCTGTCTAGTTTCTACACTATGTGCGTGCTTCTTGTAATTATTCGATCAAATGATTGTGCAGTGAAGTTGTGCCATATTTCTTAACATCACAATAAAACTCTTTAGCACAATATAAACACTTGCCTTTTCGGACACCTTGAATATCATAGATTTCTTCAAAGTGTGTCCACACAATCGACCTTTTAGAACAAGCCTTCTTGGGAAGTGGTGCCTCTGCCTCATCGGCTTTGCTTGATTCACCTTCCTTAGTAGATGATGCTTCATATATCCTTTCTTGTTCTACTTCCATATTGTCACACATCTAAGAAAAAAATAAGACACCAACTTAATCACAACTATCAATCAAATATCAATCAAATAATTCAATACAAGTATACTTAATTCAAAAAAAAAGACATCAACTTAATCACAACTATAACCATCTATCCTTAATTCAATCAAATATCAATCAAATAACAATCTATCCTTAATTAATCAAAACTTATCAAGTATCAATCAAGTATACTTAAACTATTAAACAAGTATATCAATCAAACAGTTAAACTATACTTAATCAAGTATCCTAAATTCCTAATTCAATACATATTACAATAATTCAATATATAATCAAAAAATTAAAAAAAATCATATTACCTATAGACTGTCGAGTGTCGGCTTGCTGGGGACAGCCGGACAGGCGTTGGGCAAAGGTTGAGGACTAAGGAGTGGGGGGAGGATCGCCGAGCAGTCGGGGACGGTCGTCGGGTAACGCCGCCGAAGAGGAGTAGACGACTGGCAAGTGCCAACTGTGGAGAGGAGGAGGCGAGCTTCGATGTCACCGGACGTGAACGAGAGGAGGACGCGAGCTTCAATGTCGCCAGAGAGGAGGACGGAGGAGGATGCAGGCGACAATCGCGTTAGGGAGTCGGGGTTAGGGCAGAGTCGCAGAGAGAAGTGGGGGCCGGAGGGGGGGGGGTTCTAAATTTTATGAAGTGGATTTAACTTAAACCGGGTCAGGTCAAGTTAAACAGGGTTTTCACCCGAACCCGACCCGACTGGAAATGTATGTGATTTTTTCAAAAATAAGACCCGACCTGACCCGTTATACCCGAATAACTCAACCCGAATTGAATTTTCGGGTTGGATTTTTTGGATTTTGCGGGTCGAATCGGGTTTTGCTCAGCCCTAGCTACAAACCACGGTGTCGGGGTTTCGAATCCCTTCTCGCCCACAACCTTCCCCTTTGTAAAGGGTCTTTTCCCTCTAGGGGTAGGAAAATCATGATTGGGATAACAAACCCAAAGCTTTTGAACTTGGGTATGGTCTTTTGTCAAAATGGAATGATCTTACTTTTTCTTTTTACTTATCGCGAAAGATCTTATCATTACATATACTAACCAAGGTCGGAATGACAATGAGCTTATCGGACTCATAGCCATTTTTTAGTGGCATCTTGGGATTGCAGGCTGGAGACAATCTGGCATGTTGATGGGCTTTGCTGGTCTTTAAGGGCCTACATGGACCAAATTCTCCTATCAATAGTCTCCTAAGCATTGACACGACTATAGAACATATCGACAACTAATTATAACTTCATTCTTTGCTTGTCATGGTACTCGTCTAGGCATTACGTGATTAAAGCATTGGTTGAGGCTTGGGGAGTGAGTTCATTTTCTCAAACATTACCTCGATGTGTCTTGGTACCCTTGTGGGGTGTGACTGGGCCTCTCATTGGACGTGAGTGGTCGGATGGGTCTGCCGAAGCCCCAAATGTTAAGGTCCCTCGAGGACTCATCGGGACAAGCCGCTTCCGTGGAGGATAGGGGGTTCGTAGGTGGTTGTTTTGACAAAGGATTGTGGAATTGCTACTTGCTTTTGTCGAGTGTGAATGCTTTAACCCGTTCTTAAGCGCTGTGGATTTTTGAGCAATCATGCTCAAATGAGCAAGCTTAGCCCGTTGTAGAGGGGTTTCTTTGTCGGGGTGTTGTTGAGTGCCTTGTGGGGCTTTAGGCTTGGGTTGTTTGTCGCGGAGTCAACTTGCAAGCTTGTATGCGAGGACGTTGTTTTATTATCGGATAAGTAAGTGTCTAATACTAGAAGAACAAATTACATTTTGTTTACAATTATCTTTTTTTTTTACAATTATCTTAATCTCACTCCTTATGTATGATTAATAAAATAATTAGAATTCAATCTCTAGTTATAACCTAGCTAGCTTTATAATGCTTTTGTTTTGTGGGATAAAATAAAATCATAAGGAATATGAATAGATAATGAATAAAATAGACAAGGAATAATATTACTTTGACAATGAATAGTATTACTTAGCATAATAAATTAATAAAAAATTAAGAAGAAAATGACTAAAATATCTTTATAAAAATATAAAAAAATTGTATTATAATTTATTCTAATTAATAATAACATAATAAAAATATGAATTAACGTAAAATAATTTATTAATTTTAAAATAGTAAAAAATTTATTTATTTTATTTTTATAAAAAGTAATTGAATTTATATAAAATAATAATTAAAAAATATTAATAATAAAAAATGATTATCTGCTTAAGATATGTAATTATTAAAATTAGATTAATATTTATATTTTTATATAATATTATAAATAGGGTAAATAGCAACAAAAATACGAAAAGTTATGTGCCATATATTTGCACTTTCATATTGAAGAAATTAGGAATTAATAATTGTTCAGTTATATAATATAATATTTTGCAGTTTTACCTTTTAAAATATTTAAATTTTATTTATTATTTAAAAGAATAATGTGATACACATAAAATATGCAACTTCCCATCTACAACTTCCAAACAAGAAAACACTTTTCTCTTCTTAACATTCATTCCTGCTAGGGATGACAATTCAAATAGGTTAACCGTGGTTAACCGGTTAATCAATCGCAAAATTCGGTTTTAGATAGTGAATTTGCAGTTCGATTTTGATTTCGGATAGTAAAAATAAAAAACCATTTAAAATCGATTTGATTTCGATTATCGGATCGCGGTTAATCAGTAACCGAAACCGGTTATATATTCGATTTCGGTTACTAATTTTTTACGGTTAATCGGTATCCGAAACCGATTTTGTTATTAATCTTTGAACCGATTATTCGTTTACTGCCAGTTTTTTACGATTAATCGATATCTGAAATTGAATTTGTTATTAATCTTTGAATCGATTATCTGTTTACTACCGGTTAACCGATTAATAAACGGATAACCAATTCTATCCGAACCAAAAAATTCGGTTTCGGTTTCAGTTAGCGGGTTTGAAAATCGATTTCGGTTTCGATCAACCCTCAAAAGTATGATTAACCGAACCGTTGTCAAGAGGAAGTTTTGGATGGAGTAAGAATATCTATTTCGCACTATTTTTTCCCAACTACATTATTTTCAACCCTTCAAAATTGAAAGAATTAGAAATGAATCAGTTGTTTAATTATATAACATAGTATTTTACAATTTTACCTCTTTAATATCAAATTTAATTAATTAGTTAAAGAATAATATAATGCATACTAAAAATATAAGGAAAACACTTCCTCATCTGAATGAAAAACTCCCGAGTCTCTCGCATAACCAAAAAAGAAATTCCTGGACAAGTGCAGGCAAGTTAGAAATAGAATCCAGAGAAGATGTACTTCATACAAAAATTAAAGAACTCGGCCTAGAAAATATAAATCTCATTCGATCCGTGCTTAGCAAAATCAATCTGTGACTACACATGGGTGAAGCAACAAGACTTGGCTCTGGAACAATGTTAAGATTTTGATCTCTTAAGTATAAAGCCATTAGGAATATGATGTCCAATCTATTTTATATTCTCTATTACATATCGCAGATGGATAATTCAAATTCTTTAAAATGGTTATATTAAGAATACGTTGAACTATCTATGATACACTGTAGTGTACTGTATACTAATTAGATACACTATTATATACAAGTTATACAACCAATAATAATATCTAACTATGATGTGTCAAAACCTTTAAGGAGTTAAATCACGTCTGGTGCATAAATTATATCTCAAGATCATCCAATGAAATTTCTTCAGCTGAGAGCATCTTCAATTTCTGCATTAAAAAAATCCATGGAAGACTGTCAGTATCTGAAATTCTGGTTTTTACTCTTCGACACAGTTTACGAAAGCTAGAGACAGTTTATACTAGTGACAGAACAAAGGTAAATTATAAGGTTCAATTAAGATACTTTGTTGCCTCAATCATGGTTTAAAAATTCGCCCGAAACGGTACGGTAAGGGCGGTATACACCGGTTTTTGAGGTTTCCGGTATACGATATACCCAGTATTTGAAAAAACCGGATATATCATGTATACCGAGCGGTATATGGCGGTATTTTGCCATATCGGGCGATATCGGGCGGTATGATGCTAAAATGCCCCAACGGCGCTGAGCACCGTTGCTCCAACTTGTTCCGGAATCATACCGCCCGGTTTGGGGGCTATATAAAGCCCCCATTAGGTACTGTTTGATACTATATTAGAGTTTTTCACCGATACAAGAGAGTTACATTAGAATTAATATAGGGCGACACAGGCCCACAACCCAAAGGGTTTAAAAAATTTCCGAGGGCTCCGCCCCACACTCCTGGCAGGGGGTGCTGCCCCCTTGATCCCCGCCCGCTAACCGGCTAGCGGGACCGCCAAAGACTCTGCGTAGCGCAACATAAGACATAGTGCAACATAAGACCGTACCAACACATGATATTCATCATCTCAGTCGATGTTGCGCTACGTC
The DNA here is from genome assembly GCA_034359265.1 of Canna indica. Classification (NCBI taxonomy): domain Eukaryota; kingdom Viridiplantae; phylum Streptophyta; class Magnoliopsida; order Zingiberales; family Cannaceae; genus Canna; species Canna indica. The sequence goes on along the minus strand of CP136893.1, from coordinate 17,021,601 downwards.
TTATGTTGCGCTAGACCCTTTGGGTTGTGAGCCTGTGTCACCCTATATTAATTATAATGTAATTCTCTTGTATCTGTGAAAAATTCTAATACAGTACCAAATGACTTTTAAACATTGTATTCATGTATTTGACATTTGAATATTGATTGTAAGCATTTATTCATCAATTATGTATTATTGGAGTTATATCTAACCCTTAAAAAAAAAAAACCTGCCCGGTATGCAATTTTCGTACCCGGTACCGGTACCGGCCGGTGACCGAAATCGGTACCGGTACCTAGATTTTAAACCATGGCCTCAATTAATTATTAAGCTGGTTAGTTCATTCCTTGGATGTACCATCTTTTTCCAAGCTAAACAATCAATTGCCCAGAACCATAATTACACAGAAAAGAAAACTAGAAAATAAGAAAAATACTTATACATATAATCAGGGAATCATTTAATACAATATATAATGCTTTCAGGTGGCTGGCATATACATACCTCTACTGGTTGTCGAGCATTCAATGATACCTTTTATAGTCATCCAAGTGAGATTTAGGGGTTGTGCAGGTAATCCGGCTTAGCAAGTTTGGAATGAACAAAGTGTATTCCTTGATGACTTATCCATTACATAGCTAATTCCATTACACAGTTCTTTCCATTATAGAGCCTATTCCTAGTGTAGCAAAGAGGCCCTAAATTGTTCTCAACAGGGAATGATAAGGTTGGAAAATTCAAGCATCTTCGGATTTGGTTTGAATGAAGTTAGTTTATCATTACAAGAGGACAAGGTAACTGCTTTACAACTGTGGCAGGTAGTCTAGACATAGAAGGTTACATCCGGAATGAATATCATATGAAATGAACTATCAATTTTTATCTTTTCTACATGAGAATCATGAGAAACAACATGGTGAAAAATTAATTTATATTTAAAACCTCAATTAAGGGAAAACTTCTGTCCTACTGAAAGTTTAAATACTAAATTATACAGATTGTAGATTAAGACTATTGACTCACAGTAAGAAATTGGGGAGGATCATCAATACTGGATGAACCAAGGATGACTTCCCTCTTAAGTTTTGACGTAAGCTTGTGGACTACACGTAACTGTTATAGAGAATAAAAGATTATTTTAAAAGGTTATTCACATTAAAAGAAGAAGAGGTTGCTCACATGGAATCCTAGAAGCATGAACAAATAATAGCAGAGCTACCTCAGATCGAGTGGCTCCACCAATGATAAAAATAAAAATGCGCTGGCCCATCTTTTTGAAATCACTTGATGCGTGCCTCAAAACAGAATCACTGCAAAAAGCCCATAAGTCAGCAAAATAAAGAACATCACCTCTAAACACCGAGATTTGATCAGGAATTGCTTAAACCAATGAAAATAGTCCAAAATCATGCAGGATTATGATCAAAGAAAGCCACTGATGCTGTTAGAATACCTTGAATATCCATCTTCAGAATTACGTGGCCTAGCCCATGTGGCCCGCCTGGATCTCTTGGAATGAGCTGGTGCATTGTGAGTATTGGGAATGGATACATCATGCAAAGGCCCATTGGAAGTAGGACTTGGGTCATTCATACAAGGATACTCATCATGACTAAGTTCACTTTTGCTAAGTTTCTCAATCAGCTCCTAAACATAATATGAAAGTTTCAAATAACTGACAAGCAATCAAAATATAGTTACATGATAAACATAAGTTATAATGTGGAGTACAAGAACCACGTCTTAAGGCAGTCTTATACAACTTGAACATGGTAGAGTTTTAGGTTTTGTTAGGGTATATAGCTTAGTGGGTTAATATTCAAAATCAGCAAGTAAAAAGATTTAATATCTCACACATTTGGAGAGATATTATTAAGCTACAAGATGTGTTCAAAGCAGGCATCTCTTACATGGTTGGCCCTGGGACTCGCATCCAGCTATGGCGTGAAGCCGTGAACCTTGGTTGGGTAGCACAACGTTGGCAGACAAATTCCCTCATCTTTTCAGATTTGCCACCCAGACACACATTTACATAGAGGCCAGAATCAGAGATATCAGGGGAACCTTTTCAAGGGTGGAATCTCTCATTCAATACCTTTATCAATACCACCCACCTTCTGGATTTGTCACGGGAGCTTTCGCCTGTTCAGTGCGGCCAAGGGGAGGACACAATTTCTTGGAAATGGTCGGCCACCAATATATACACCACTAATTCTCTTTACCACTTGCTGGTCTACAGGGGTATAGGAGATGCCTATCACCAATTAATCTGGTAGATTAAAGTCCCACCTAAAGTTTCTATTTTCGGATGGATTTGGGCACGTAAGCGGCCTCCGATGCAGACCGTATCGGCAAACCGAGGTATAATTGACATCACAACTTGCCTGCTGTGCTAAGGTGATTTGGAAACACATGACCATGTATTCTTCAGCTGCCCCTACTCGCAATCGGTATCACGTTGATACCTCGTTCATCTGGTTGTTCCTTTTTTTCAGTACCATTCTTCTTCACTGGGATGCCTGATCTCAATAACTCAGCGCAAAACTTGAGGAAGGCACGATTATTATTGGTTTGGAGCTAGTTTATTTGGTATGAACGAAACAAGAGATGCTTTGAAGGGACCTCAACCAACTGCGAAGCCCTTGTTGTATCGTTACTGGGCTTTACCTGTAACTACCAGATCCTGTAATGTGAGGAGCTGTTGTGTCTGGGTGTGTGGACAGTGGACACAACACTTCTTTGTCTTTAATGTTTCTCTCTTCTCTTTTCTTTCTTTCTTTCTTTCTTTCCTTCTCTTTGTACAGTTTTTTTCTTCCCTACCTCTACCTCTATTGTATTCCATTCACCACTCTTGAATAGAATACAATTGCTTTCTTTCAAAAAAAAACCCATGATACAACTCAGGCCAGTTTTTGTTGCTTTTTAGATTAACATTGCAGATAATCTGATTAAACCCATTAAATTCATATTGCACTTCCATTGTAAATCAATTTTTCATCATTACATCCTTGTGGCTGTTCTATCAACTTCTCAAAGCACGCATTGTATAGATTGTTATCCAAGGATGTAAAAATTACCGAGAAAAAATTTATTTATGATAACAAAAAAAATCAATTATGCTCTCTTGCAACTTAAGACCAAATTTGTAGCTAACTTGCTATTTAGAGTGTCTTTACATATGATCTAATCAAACCTGTTAACATCATTGTGCAATTTGATTAGGATTCATTTTTAATCATGAGATCCTCCCCAAGGTAACCACAAAATTCTCAACTATCATAGAGAATTTTAAATACTCAGACGCTATGCAAGTAATATGGTAGTAGCTATTCATCGCCTCTACTTTTAAAATACCTTTTGAACTTTTCCTTACAAAAACTTTTTGAACGGATGCCTTTCACAGGATATGCAGCCTCCTTTCATCTCACCAAGCCAAATGAAAATGACTACCTCAAAGCAACTCAAGGAAAGTTTAGATAGAAGTAATTCTAGGGTTTCATCATCTTGACATCTCTTCTTTTACCTGACTTTTTGCCTCTCAAGACTCTTAAGTTCTGATCCTCTCCATCTTTTTTCCATGGATCAAGAACATATTTGTATGGACATGTTGGTGGGTAATGGATTGAAGCAAAAGCATGTATGCTTCCAACTAACGGCCGGCCTAAGGGCATTAAAATAAAAAAAATGAAATAATTGTTCTAATATTGTAATTTTTACTTCACCAAAATAATAAGGTGCTCGCAAGACTTAGGACTTCAATTTTGTAATTCAAAGTTAGTCACATGTATTGGCAATAAGCCAACAGAGTCCACAGAACAGACAAGTTAGTACTATCTGATCTGACAAGATAATCTCCCATTATTCAATAATTCAAGCTTTTACACAATCTATTCGATCTTATTACAATTAACATACATAATATAACTCCTTGTTTCTTCCCACCAGCTTCCTTATTGTAGTTCAAATGTTACCATTTCCCCTTATCTATTTTTAATTTCTTATATTTCTTATTCAGAAATATTTGCATTAACATACCAAATGTGGCTTTCTTCTGCCTTTTCTAGAGAAATTTTTCCATCACACTTAAAAGATAAGATAACATGAGGGGGGAGGGAAAAAGATAATCCATTTAAATTTGATTAAGCTAGTAAGATTGATTGTAATTGATCTGAAGACATCAGGCAACAACGAGAAGTACTTGTTAAACAATGTAGAACACCTGTCTAGTTATAATTTCAGATTCCATCATCATATAAGATGTTCTAATTGGATAAAATAATACCTCTATCATAGGATAAAACTTTGATAGTTGCCAGGTCGTTTCCTCATTATTCCGCACTTTTCTCACTGCATGCTTCTTCTGAGAGGAAAAAAAATCATGAAGAGTTGTCAGAAATGAGTTGCAAAGAAAATATCAAAAATTTGCCAGACATTTTCTCAGGCAGAGAGGCAGTACCTTATGAACATCAAATTTTACGGGGAAACTACTTTTTGATGACTTTTTAGTAGCAGAACATCCCAAGAAGCGCATGTTATTTATAGCGATCATATCATCAGATGATAGTTGTGCAAGCTGAGAAAACAGAGAAATGATATAACTAGTTGATACCACGTAAGTATATAAGACTTTCTTCAAAAAAATAAAAATGTAAGTACAGAAGATGAAGACAACAATTAGCCAAGTCCAAACTATTTGGGGATATCATGATGAGTATATAGACATGTAACATATATCCTCATACTTTCACATCCTAAATAATGCTTCAAAACTTATGTAATATCAATGCTGAAAAATACAAGCTTCACAGAAAAGAAATCTACGATGCATATGGAACATAGTTTTGTTCAGGTATACCCTCAATAAATTTATTTTCTGCTGAATAATTATATGCATGCACCCATGTTCATTGGAAGTATACCTGAACAAAACTATGTTCCATAGAAGACGAAGACAACAAGCAGCCAAGTCCAAACTATTTGGGGATATCATGTGAGTATATAGACATGTATATATCCCCATACTTTCACATCCTAAATAATGCTTCAAAACTTATGTAATATCAATGCTAAAAAATACAAGCTTCACAGAAAAGAAATCTATGATGCATATAACTATTGCATAATTAGCTCTTCAAGATGTTTTTAGTGTATTGGTCAATTCCAAGAAACTTCAGTTTTGTGAAAAAAAATCTTCAAAACTCCATTAAGGACAAGAGACAAATTAGATTTCAAACATAAATACAAGAGACAAAATGAATATTGTTTTATAATGCAGAATTTAATTTCTCTCATATTTAATGGATAATTATTCATCTTCTCTTGTCTTGTGTTAGAAATAGGCATTGTGTTATTGGAGTTATTTTTAATAGCAAAAAAAAAATTTCACTGGCTGGTATGCCTTTTTCGTACCGGCCCGTACCGTGTGTCGGTACTAAGGTTTAAAAAATCGCCCGAAACGGTATATACCGGCCGGTATATACCGGTTTTTGGGAATTCCGGTATTCGATATACCCGGTATTTGAAAATACCGGGTATATCATGTATATCGGGCGGTATATGGCGGTATTTCGCCATATACCGCCCGGTAAGGGCGGTATATGTATCATACCGCCCGGTATGAGCGGTATGATGCGATATCGCGGAATTTTTTTTTTTTTTTTTTTTTTTTTTTTTTTTTTTTTTTTAAGAGTTAGATATAACTCTAAACAATACGTAATTGATGAATAAATGTTTAAAATCAATATTCCAATGTCAAATACATGAATATCTAACGTATTTAGACGTAGTGCAATAGCCGAATTATTTAGAGTTATATCTAACGTATTGTTGCACTACGTCTTATGTTGCGCTACGCAGAGTCTTCGGCGGTCCCCTCCCGAAATTTTTTTTGACCAAATGACTTTTAATATTCATGTATTTGACATTGGAATATTGATTTTAAACATTTATTCATTAATTACGTATTGTTTAGAGTTATATCTAACTCTTAAAAAAAAAAAAAAAAAAAAAAAAAAAAAACCGGTATGCTATTCCCGTACCGGACCGTACCGGGTGTCGGTACGGTATGTACCGGTACCAGCCGGTGACCGAAACCGGTACCGGTACCGAGATTTTAAACCTTGGTCGGTACAGTTGGTACCGGTACATATTGGTACCGGTCACTGACCGAGATCGGTACCGGTATTTTAAACCATGGTTAAGACTTAAGAGTACCTCAGATCACTCGGTCTTCTTTTGCACTTCATCTGTTGGGAAACGAGTGATTCTCATAGTCTATGTGGATGATATCATTATTACAGGGGATGATACTGATGGGATACAGAAATTAAAGTCTTACATCAGCAGTTTCAAACCAAGGATTTGGGTGATTTGAAATACTTTCTTGGCATTGAAGTAGCTCGATCAGGGGGAGCTATCTACATTTCTCAAGGGAAGTATGTTCTTGACATGCTAGAGGAGACAGGCATGTTAGGTGCGCGATCAGTTGACACTCCCAAGGATCCAAATATAAAGTTGCTACCAGGACAAGGGGAGTCCTTAGCTGATCCGAGTTCATACCGAAGACTAGTAGGCAATTTGAATTATCTTACCATCACAAGGCCAGATATTTCATTCGCTGTGAGTGTAGTTAGTCAATTTCTTGAGTCACCTTGTGTAAGTCATTGGGAAGCTGCACTGAGGATTTTTCGTTATCTCAAGGAAGCTCAAGGGAAGGGACTTCTTTATCGTGACAGGGCCATCTGCATGTAACTGGATACTCAGATGCTAATTGGGCTGGCTCACCTACTGATCGCAGATCTACTTCAGGATATTGCATGATGCTTGGTGGTAATCTAATTTCATGGAAAAGTAAGAAGCAGACTATTGTGGCTAGGTCTAGTGCTGAAGTAGAATATAGAGCTATGGCCCTTGTGACATGTGAACTAATATGGCTTAAGCAATTAATGAGAGAACTTGACATTATCCAAGCAGAACCAATGAAGTTGTTTTCTGACAATCAAGCTGCAATGCATATTGCCTCTAATCCAGTTATTCATAAGAGGACAAAACATATAAAAATTGATTGTCACTTCATCAGAGATAAAGTATAGTTCGAGATAATTATGTCATTTGTGAGTTCCAATGATCAGTTGGCTGATATGCTAACTAAATCATTAAGAGGTCCTAGAATAACTTACAATGTAGCAAGTTGGGTTTATATGATACTTTGCCCCAACTTGAGGAGGAGTGTCAAAGACCTAATTGTAATTATTATTATGCCTTGTACCTATATGGCTATATGTAAACATTTCAATTATATAAATATTGGTAGATGGGGCTACCAAGAAGTATCTTTCTCTCCCCAATTTCCACAATTATTTTGACACTTTTTCCCTGGTGGCTTGACTAAACTCAGTCAAAATTCTCATCTCTATAGCTGTTAATCTCAGATGGAGCATGTACCAAATGGATGTCAAAAATGTCTTCATGTATGGTGATCTCATAGAGTTCTGTAGAGCAACCTCCCGACTATGTTGCTCAAGGGGAGAATCACGTGTATAAATTAAGGAAGGCCATATATGGTCTCAAGCAGTCCCTCAGCTTAATTGCACAAGGCATTGGGTTCAGGGGCGGGGCAACAAGCAAAGCAGATCATTCAATCTTCATTAAACACTCCTCTGCGGGAGTTGTTATCGTGATAGTGTGTGTAGATGATCCTGCTTAGAGGCAATGATGAGGATGGCATTACTGAGGTGAAGTCCCACCTAACAAGTCATTTTATGACTAAGAATATGGGATGCCCAAGATACTTTCTTGGAATTGAGTTCGCTTACAACCCAAAAGGAATTGACCTATCTTAGAGAAAATATGCTATATATCTTCTCAATGAAGTTGGTTTGTTGGGGTGTAGACCCGCCAGTACCCCAATTGAATCTCAGTTGATTCCTGAGCCTCAAGGGGATGAAAATTTTGATGGCTGTGCTAGGTATCGAAGACTTGTAGGTAAACTCATTTACCTTACAATGACTAGGCTGCAGTTAGTGTGGTGAGTCAATTTATGCACCGCCCTAAAAACAATCACTGGAATGCAGTCTTGAGGATTTTATATTACATCAAGAAATCACATGGAAAGGGCATGTAGTACTAAGAAAGTGAACACATTACGGTCAAGGCCTATTCAGATGCACATTATGTAGGCTCCTCTTATAATAGGAGGTCTACATCAGATTATTGTACCTATGTTAGTGGCAATTTGATCACATGGAGAAGCAAGAAACAAGGTGCGGTAGTACTAAAGCAAAATATCGAGCCATGGCTCAAATTGCCGGTGAGCTAATGTGGTTCAAGACCTTTCCTATAGAACTTGGGACCTTTCTTAAAGAACTTGGTTTTAACCTCACCTGAGCCTATGACCATGCATTGTGACAATCGATCAGCCATTTATATTGCCAAGAATCAAGTTTTTCACAAGCGGACCAAACACATTCTATCCAAGAGATATGAAGAGAGACAGAAAATGGGGAGGGAGAGAAAAAAACATGAAAATAGTAAAAATAATAATAAAGGTCATCCAACAGGGTGACCGGATAAAAATACAGATGATTCACCGAGCACGACAGTTCAAAGAGTATCTTCTCATGAAGGCATCTGCAGCAATGGCCGAAAGTTGAGCCGAAGAAGATATGTTCTGAAAGATACGCTGATTTCTCTCGCTCCATACAAACCATTTCCATATAAAAGAAAGATATGAGAGCCTTTTGCGTTGAAGGGGACCCATAGAGTTCCAACCCGAAGGAGATCGTGAGTGCCAAGGCCACGAAGGTGAAGCAGAATTTTCCATCCATCAGAAGAAAAGGTGCAATGAAGGAAAAGGTGGCAATGCGTTTCTCGGGCAAGAGAGCATAAGACGCAGGAGTCATCTGGAGCAACCCCCCATCGCGCCAACCTGTCGCGTGTGAGGAGTTTTCTATGGAGCCAAAGCCAGCCAAATAGTGCAATCTTCGGAGGGAGTTTGAGTGCCGCCACAAATTTTGGTGGTGATGATCGATGATCCCCCGAAAATTCAAGATCCTATAGAGGCTCTTTGTAGAGAAGGAACCATTTGTCCCCCATCACCAAGCTATAGAGTCCTCATGAGTATAATGCCAAACACATTGAAGTTGATGGCAAGGTTTAAAATCTCGGTACCGGTACCATACCGTACCGTACCGTACCGACACACGGTATGGTCTGGTACGGGGAATAGCATACCGGTTTTTTTTTTTTTTTTTTTTTTTTTTTAAGAGTTAGATATAACTCTAAACAATACATAATTGATGAATAAATGCTTAAAATCAATATTCCAATGTCAAATACATGAATATTAAAAGTCATTTGGTACTGTATTAGGATTTTTCACAGATACAAGAGAATTACATTAGAATTAATATAGGGCGACATAAGCACACAGCCCAAAGGGTCTGAAAAATTTTCGAGAGGGGGCACTGCCCCCTTGACCCCCGCCCGCTAACCGGCTAGCGGGACCGCCGAAGACTCTGCGTAGCGCGACATAAGACGTAGTGCAACATATCTAATAGCCGGCTAGCGGGCGGCACCAAAGTTGACGTACAGTCTTTTTTCAGACCCTTTGGGCTGTGTGCTTATGTCGCCCTATATTAATTCTAATGTAATTCTCTTGTACACACGGCACGGACCGGTATGAAAATGCATACCAGCCGGGTTTTTTTTTGTTTTTCGTGACATACCACCATATACTGCCCATACCGGGCGGTATACCGGTATATACTGCCCATACCGGGCGGTATACCGGTATATACCGCCCATACCGGGCGGTATACGCAATATACCCGGTTTTTTCAAAACCGGGTATATCGAATACCGGAAATCTCAAAAACCGGTATATACCGGCCGGTATATACCGTTTCGGGCGGTATTTTAAACCTTAGTTGATGGTCATTTTAATATTTTATACGAGATGTTGTTCTTTCCAAGAAAATTATTACTCGTTATACTTCTTCTCAAGAAGAGATAGTTGGTGTTTTCACTAAAGCTCTTGGACCCACTCGGTTGAAGTCTCTATGTAACAAGCTGGGCATGATTGACATCTATGCTCCAGGTTGAGGGAGAGTGTTAGAAATAGACATTATCTACATGCTCTTCTTGCTAGAGTAGGATACTTAGTATTGCTCTTGAGGTACAATATACCATTGTGCACTCTATTTATTCTTAAAGTATCAATGTATACCAAGACCTTTTCTTTTCTTCTCTTCTCTTAACATCTTGCAATGCCATATATTATGCTCTCACTCAGAGATCGAGTGCAATACACCAAAAATGTCTAATTATTTTTTAAAAAATTAAAATATATCAAATTGGAACATTGATTACACCAAATAGTCATAAAAATCAATTTAAAAGAATATATTTTAAAAACAATAAAAAAACACACATACTTGGGTAAACCAGCTGGTTCACCATTGAACGAGAATCAGTTTGCTACTGTTTCAGTTCGGTTTAGGGTGAACCACCTGGTTTACTAGAGACTAGGGTTCTTCAAACCATGCTTTGGACTGTCATACACATATGAGGCAACTTTGCTGGCATAGTTGCAAAAGGGATAATGGAGTCTAGAACAAGTCAATCAATGTAGGACAGCTTATTATATGTAGCTTTTCTTTTTTTGCAATAGTTCGCCTAAAAAAGATTTACAAAGCAAAATTATCATAGGTAAAACCTCATGTGGATGCTGAAAAAATTAACGTAAATTTCATAGAACCAAAATTCATTAGTATGTAGTATAAAATATTAGAAATCACAGATGAATCCAGAATTACTATTAGTGGGATCTGATTTTGTAACCTACTTGCATCAGCTTGGATGCTTTGTCACCTTCGAACTTCTCTGGATAGATGGATGAATAAATCATCATTAGACGTAATTTGTTTTCTCGACTGACATCCTGCAGAAGAAAAGAAACAATAAGCAAGATGTGATTAAAATTACAACCCATTGCATACTAATAATATAGTGTAAAATGCTTAATCACCTGCTTTGTCCTTAGAAAACTAATTAGTTCCTTGGTTCCAGCATCTCCAAATACAAGATCTTGTTCCAGCTTTCCTACTTCTTGGAGCCATTGTTCTCTAATAATCCTATTGAGCTTACGTGCAATCTGACAAAGTTGCACTAGTTAGAATTTGTTAAGTTTGATTAGATGACAACTTATCCCAAAAGCTTAAGTTCTTACAAAAGGGCAGAATATATACCTTTATATTCATATCAAGTGTGGATGAGCAAACTGAACTAAAGTAGCCTAAATTTAACAAATGTACACATAACCTAATTGGGGATACATAAAATTTTCTACTTGACTTTGAGAAAATTAGAACATAAAATCTCGCAACTCTGATATCATCTTAAATTTGATTATGTGACCCACTTATCCCCAAAACATAAGCTGCTAGAAAAGGATTGATCTATTCATTTATGTTCTCAAAAGACATATTATACTACATTACTACTTAAGATATCATGGATATAATATAAATGTCTAATTTAATTTTATAAACTATAATATAAATTGTTATTATTAAAGAATATAGAAAACATGAAAGGAAAAATAGGTTTCATGAAAAATGTACAATTTTAGAAATTTATTTCCCTGGACTAAGATGTCAATAACTAAAAAGTAACAACAAATATTGAGAAACAAATCAGAAAGTAAAAACTCCTAAAAGTATGAATAGTTATTTTTAAACCAAATTAATGCATTTACTATTAAAATCTCAATTTTTCAATTAATATGAGAACAGTCAAATCTTATTAAGAGTCAACTGTCAAGAGACAAACAGAACTGGGAGATAAAAAGTAGGCAATAGATATTATGCAATTCTTCATAAAGGTAATAGTGAAATTTTATAATGATCACTATTAAATTTAATTGAATGACCAACTTTCCCAAAAGCTTAAACTGTTAGGAAAAAGACCAATCTATGCATTTATATTCTTAACACTCTCCCTCACTTGTGAACGGGTAAATTTGATCATAGTGACCAAAGCCCAACAAGTGGATAGACTTAATTAAATTGGGGGTATTTTTTTTAATATCAATGCAAGGAGAATTTGAACTCAAAACCTCCCGCTCTGGTGCTTTGATACAATTTTAAATTTGATTGAATGATCAACTGATCAACTTTACCAACAGCTGTTAGGAAAAAGACCAGTCTATGCATTTATATTCTTAACAATCATAATCTCTTTCGGTTCAGAAGCATTAATCTAAACAGCTAGAGACATGCTTTTGGCAAGACAGAAGGTTCTGTGCATATGGAATTCTAGTTTTTATATCAGCCAAAATATAATAAACATAAAAAAAAATTGAATCTTTCTTAAACCACACTAACCTCTACATGGAGGGAAAGCTTATCAATTTGCTCACTGTACTGGGGCAAAGCTTGAATCATCTTTTGCAAATCTCTTGTGGACAGCTCACCACCATCTCTAAGTAACAAGTAACCAGTATAAATAAATATATCATCAAGTCACTTAAGAGGTACAAAAATATGAACAAAAAAGCTAGAGCTATAACAAGCCTAACTTAACTATATTCAATCTTGTCTAGCTCTAGCTCTAAGAAAAAGTTGTTCAAGCTTGTTTATCGAAAAGTTTGTCTAGCTCAAGCTCCTATCAAACAAGTTGGGCACACAAACAGGATTTGGCTTGTTTGAAAGTTTATTGAACGTGTATTTAAGCGCAAACATACAAATGAATTTGAGTTTATTTACAAACTTATTATAAGCTTTATTAATACACCTAAGTTTATTAAAAGAAGATTACATACTAAAGCTATTTGTACACATAAATACCAATCTTGGAACCCCACTTAGTTTGAACCCAATATTTATGAGCTGCTATACGCAGAAGTGTACTGGGTATTTTTAGTTCAAGCAATTTTGGGAATGCTTCTGAACACCCCAGAGACCCCTTTTTATCTTTTATTAATAGCATTTCATATAAAACATAAATAGACTCACAAGTTTGAAGTCTAAAATGCTTTAGAAATATCTATGAAGAACAGAAACTTCCCTAGAAATTGATGAGTAAATACACTGTGATATAGTGCAAAAATTGATGGGAAGAAGAAGATCACAGTGCAGAAATTGTGGGGAAAGCAGAGTGCTGAATTGGTGAGAAGAAGAAGAAGACAGAGTTTACAGAGTCAAAAAGTTGATGATTCATACAAACATACAACTTGTTCAATAGTTACAAGAGCTTAATGAGAAGCCTATAATCATCAAAAGAGAAGCCCAACAACATTTGAATCTAACTTGCAAATGAACAGTGAGATCAGATTTTTCCATTGGTTGGCCACATCTCAGTACAATCCCAGTGTTAGAAATAAGCATTCCTTATTTATTCATTTATTTTATGTATTAGGCATGATAGCTTATCTTATACACAGCTATATATTCTTGAGATAACTAATGATAAGAGTGATTTGCTTCTTCTTTCTCAACATGGTATCAGAGACAAACCTATGGTTGATATAGGGCCACCTACAAAATTCCACGCTCCGGATGTAGATCGTGGGCGTGAAGGGTGTGTTAAAGTCCCACATTGCTTGAGATTGTGATCTAGATAGTCTTTAAATAGATTGGACCAAGGTTTAAAATACCGATACCGGTCATCATCTCGGTGGATGACCGGTATCGGTACGTACCGATACCGTACCGTACCGACACACGGTATGGTCCGGTACGGAAATTGCATACCGGTCCTTTTTTCTTTTCTTTTTTTAAAAAATTTTGTTGTTAAAAATAACTCGAAGTCTCGAATAACACATCATTGATCAAGAAATACTTAAAATTAAGATTCAAATGTCAAATACATGAATGCAATGTTTAAAGAGCCGTTGGGTACTGTTTTGATATTGTATTAGGGTTTTTCATAGATACAAGAGAATCATTACATCGGAGTTTATATAGTCGTGTATATCCCCAAGATATGTACGAGTACGACGGACTAAGATCAACACCGTATGTTGAGATGTGTAGCGACTGATTTGCCCTAAGCGTCTTATGTTGCGCTACGCAGAGTTTTCGGCGATCCTGCCAGGGGTGTGGGGGTGGAGCGATAACAGATTTTTTGGGCCCTTTGGGTTGTGGGTCTGTGTCGCTCTATATAAATTCTAATGTAACGATTCTCTTATATCTATGAAAAACCCTAATACAGTATCGAACAATACCCAACGGCTCTTTTTAAGAGCTGTTGGATCATACCGGGCGGCATGGTTTAAAATACCGATACCGGTCATCATCTCGGTGGATGACCGGTACCGGTACGTACCGATACCGTACCGTACCGACACACGGTACGGTCCGGTACGAAAATTGCATACCGAGCTTTTCTTTTTTCTTTTTTTTGATTTTACTGCTAAAAATAACTCTCGTGTGCTAAATAGCTCTTACCGCCCGGTATTTAGCAAATACCGGGCGGTATTTATCGGTATACCGGGCGGTATTTATCGGTATTTATCGGTATTTATCGGTATTTATCGGTATTTATCGGTATTTATCGGTATTCCTAAAGTATACAAATTTTGCTACAGTGCAAAATATCATACCGGGCAGTATAGCCCGGTATGATAGCAAATACCGCCCGGTATTTCATAAATACCGCCCGGTATTTCATAAATACCGGACATACCGGGCGGTATTTACCGAGATGCCCGGTATTTACCCATACCGGGCATCTCGTATACCGGTTTTTTCAAAAACCGGTAAATACCGAGCTTACCGCCCGGTATACCGCGAGATTCGAAACCATGCCGGGCGGTATTGCCCGGTATTTGCTAAATACCGGAGCATACCGGGCGGTATTTACCGAGATACCGGTATTTTCCAATACTCGGTATGTTGCAACAGTACACAATGTCATACCGGGCGGTATAGCCCGGTATGACAGCAAATACCGCCCGGTATTTCATAAATACCGGGCATACCGGGCGGTATTTACCGAGATACCCGGTATTTACCCATATCGGATATCTCGTATACCGGTTTTTTCAAAAACCGGTATATACCGAGCTTACCGCCCGGCATGGTTTAAAATACCGATACCGGTCATCATCTCGGTGGATGACCGGTACCGGTACGTACCGGTACCGTACCGTACCGACAAACGGTACGGTCCGGTACGAAAATTGCATACCGAGCTACTTTTTTTTTTTTTTTTTTTTTGATTTTGTGCTAAAAATAACTCCAATAACCTATGATTGATCAAGAAATACTTAAATTTCATATCCAAATATCAAATACATGAATACAATGTTTAAAATGCGGACGAATGACGTCCATCGTACTCGTACATATCTTGGGGACATACACGACTAAGGTCAACACCGTAAGTCTGCAATGCCCATATCTGAAAATGATCCCATGTCATCATGTCTTGGTATCCATTATACCACATACCCATCAGTGTTTCTTTGTTGACCGTCCAAGAACTAGTCCCTGTATCATCAGTTGAGTAGGTACTTGATACAGAGTGGGTTGATTCGGAAACTTCTTGCAAGCTACTCATCATATCGTGGTGGTAATCTTGCAAAGCTGTCGGTCCACCTCCTCGACGCCGGCCTTTCTTCTCGTACACCCGAGTTGTTTGTCTGGTTCTAGTACCGTGATCCTGATCTTGGGTGGAGTGGTCGAAGTATTGCTCATTCGTCCACAGATCGGTAGGTGCTAGTGTTGATGGTACGACAGTGTCTTCTTCCCCAGCTCCATCATCATCTCCTCCGTCTTCTGTGCTGCTACTGCTACGAACCGAGGGCTCGTCTTCTTCGTCCTCTTTCGCTTCTGCAATCACGTCCAAATGATCAATTGGTCGTTTCCCTTTCCCTTTGCCTTTGCCTTTTGCCTTTGAAGGTGAAGGTGAAGGTGCCTTCTTCTTTCCCTTTAATTGTGAAGGTGGAGAGTCGGACGTGGATCGTCGTCTTACTCGTCGAACTCGTTGAGAGTCCAAGGGAGCAAAGTTCATGTCCCTCTCAAGAACTTGACTGTACGTGTCTTCTGGTTGACTCTCGGACTCAATAGCATCAGATATAATTGGTGAAGGCCGAGGTGGTTCGCCTGGTTGAGGTTCATCAAGAAGAGGCGGGTCAGTCTCCATTGCACTCCACCAATCAATTATTGGGTCTGCATTGCCTTGGACGAACTCGACATCGAACGGATCTACATGTAGAATTTCTCTATCTTCGTTCCGTGACGCCCGCATTCGAAGTCGCATGTTATAATGAACATATACGAGCTTCTCTAATTGGGTGTACGAAAGGCGATTGTGCGGCTTCGTATGAATCAAGGCGAAGGTCGACCAATTCCTCTCGCATCCACTTGATGATGTGGTTTGCGAGAGGATGCGTGTTGCAATCTTTCGAAGAGTTAGAGATTCGTTTCCAAATTGCAACCACCATTCGACTGCAGCAAATTTAAAATTAATATTAGTAATGGGATTTTATCTTTGATAAATAAATTGACAAAGAAAATCTATCTACCTGGATCCATAGTATCTCGGATGGAGATTGCAAATGAATCTCCGAAATTGCCAGTTGCATCGTGGAACCATTTTAATTCATTGAGAGCTTGTGCCGCTTCTTGGTTGGATCCCGACATTCGTTGTATGACCTTGCGGAGGGGATATAACAAACTATCGACCATTCCAAGATTATACCGATATTGGTATGAAGGATTTAAATAATACCCTATAAAAAATTAAGCATAATGAATAAGTAATTAAGCATAATGAATTAAATTTAAATAATTTTTGAATATTAAATAAAAAATACCTGCGATGTGTATGTCACGGCTCATTTGATTATCCCATCTCTCGGAGATAATTTTGATGAATGGTTCATACTTGGCAGGAGAAATCATAACCTCTTGATTTCTTCTTGTGCTTGGTGGATGTAGTGGTAAAGATGACTCATTTGAGGCGTCTTTTCCATATCCACCTGTCGTAGAACCTTGTACAAAGGTTCTACGGCGACGACTATTTCTGCGATGCAATCCTAGAAATGCGTGTTGAGGATGAACTTCTCTGTTTGTTTTCCATCGATTTTTCCAGCATATCTTGATAAAGTCCATTCCTCACTTGTAAACATGGTTCTAAGGGCCGCCTTTTTTTGTTGGAGTGACCTTAATGCGATGAAGGTGGTTGCAAAACGAGTCGCTCCCGGTCGAAGAATTTCACCTAAAATATGAAATTATCATTAGTAAATATTTATGATAAACTAATTAATAAATAAATATTAGAAATTACTTTAAAATTAATAAATTACCTTCTGTAAATTTTTTCATTAGGGCGTGTACCCATGTATGGTTGTAGATGAAGCGGGTAATTTGTTGCGCCTTCTTTACCGTCAACTTCACCATCGGTATATCACCGATATCTTTCATCATTAGGTCTACACAATGGGCTGCACATGGAGTCCAACATATGTGAGGATAATCTTGTTCAATTATCTCACCTGCCTTTTTGAAATTGGCTCCGTTGTCGGTTATAACTTGAACAAGGTTCTGAGGTCCAATCTCCTCGATCACCTCCGTCATCAGCTTCGAGATGTAGTAAGCGTCATGGATTTCATCGGACGAGTTCACCGACTTGTGATAAACAACTCTCCGGTTGCAATAGACGAGGAAGTTGATGATGCTCATTCGGGTTGGCCCGGTCCAGCTATCGCACATCAAACTGCATCCGTACTCCCCCCATTGTCGCTTGATTCCATCGATCCAGGTTTTTATTTCTTCGACCTCCGCTTCTAGGTAAGGACCTGAAATTTCATAGGGAGTTGGAGGGGCAATACCTGGGCCTACCTTTTGGATGGTAGACACCATGGTTCGGTAGTATGGGTTGTTGGCTGCATTTGCGGGAATCCGGCTGAAATGGAACCATTTGGAGATGGCTCTCCCCAACTCCCACTTCTTCGACTTGCCGTACATATCGTCTATGCGTTGTTGCTTTGCCGATGGAGGAGGAAATGCCCTGGGATCAAGATCAGAAACATTAATATTAGTTTTCCTACCACTTGCTTCGAGGTTTGTGAAGAATCCACGAAGGCCTCCTCTGCTGCTTCCTCTGCTCTGAGTTTGAGGTCCTCTCATGCTAGAACTCCGACCAATATAAGGACCGGAGGGAATTGGACCGCTTCGGTCCATTGCTCCGGCAGCCGAAGTTGAGCCGACGCTGCTTATGCCACCGCTGCCACTGCCGCCGCCATATTCGAATTGAGATCCGGGATAATACATCCGTTCTCGTTCGAATTCAGCATGCTCCAATGAAGCTCGGATGTCGGCTTCAAGTTCCGGATCCTCGTCGTTATCGCCACCTCGAGCCTCATAATGGCCACCGCTGACATCTTGGGTAGCTCGTCGGTCGAACTCGGCTTGTTGAGTTGCATTCTTAAGACGTTGCTCCTTCTTGTTGGTGAGCATATCTTTAAACATTTGTCGGACTTCCGGCGATGCTTGGGTGCATTTGACGACGTCGCTGGATGTTCCGGCCAAGTGTGCCTTTAATCGAGTGACGCCTCCACCACGAGAAATCATATTACAGTGGATGCATTTCCAGTGGTTAGCCTTCTCCAACCGAACACCGTGTTGCCATGCGGGGTCGACTTGAGATTTCGGCGCTATTTGAGCAGAATTTCGACGTAGAAATTAAGAAAGTAGACTAGTAGAGAGAGAGAGATTGAGAAAGATTGAGAGTTTAGAGAGTTTAGATGAGTAGAGGGGGTGAGTGAGAGTAAAAGAGGTGTTTTGGGGGCTATATATAGCCACCAAAACATCCAAAAATGACCAAAAACACCCTAAGAGCCGTTTTTGGCTGTCGGTGCTACAGTGCTGGCTGTCGGCACTGTAGCAGCCCAACGGCTCTTAAAAAGAGCCGTTGGGTTGGGACGTTGGGTGATACCGGGTGATACCGGGCGATACCGCCTGGTATCATAGCTCTTACCGCCCGGTATTTGCTAAATACCGGGCGGTATTTATCGGTATACCGGTATTCCTAAAGTATACATATTTTGCTACAGTGCAAAATATCATACCGGGCGGTATAGCCCGGTATGATAGCAAATACCGCCCGGTATTTAATAAATACCGGGCATACCGGGCGGTATTTACCGAGATACCCGGTATTTACCCATACCGGGTATCTCGTATACCGGTTTTCTCAAAAACCGGTAAATACCGGGCATACCGCCCGGTACGGTACGAGATTTGAAACCATGCCGCCCGGTACGGTACGAGATTTAAAACCATGCCTTGTACACAACTATATATTCTTGAGATAACTAATGATAGAGTGATTTGCTTCTTCTTTCTCAACACCCAGTTTAGAAATACTACTTCTAAAATATATAATGTACTTCAAATAAAACACAATATCTAATATATGGTTGACCCAAATACAGATAAGTTTATGTCTTTAGTCTTTAGCATGTATTTTAATAACTTTAGTCAATTAATGATGTTTTATATCTTATATCTGAGTACATAGTAGACTAATTGGGTTCTTTGTGCATAATGTCTCTACTAGACATAACTATAAAAGGATAGGAGAAGAAGGTAGCAAGGATCATGTTGACCAAATTCTCTCTCTACTTGTCTGTTTCAAATGCATCACACCACTCAACTAGCCAACAGATTAAAGAAGTATAGCCTTTACCCCAAATACACAATAAAGTCTATAAAGTATTTTATAGGCACAACTGCACAAGTACAACTGTACAAGGTGAAAGAGAAGATAGAATAAGCAGGG
The DNA here is from genome assembly GCA_034359265.1 of Canna indica. Lineage (NCBI taxonomy): Eukaryota > Viridiplantae > Streptophyta > Magnoliopsida > Zingiberales > Cannaceae > Canna > Canna indica. Next base: position 17,001,831 of record CP136893.1, on the reverse strand, counting down.
TGTGAAGCCTTGGCTGATTGGCTCAAACCACCAGGTCCTTCAAAATCCAATGTATCAGTTCATTAGTACACTTTAATTTTTCTTTTAATCTGTAAACCAATTTAAAGTAGTTTGATATTCCATTTGCATAGTAGTTTGATAGTTTTTATTTTATTTATTTTTTGTTTTCTACCACCAATACAAGCAGAATAGTATGGTATAATATCCATACCAGTCTTTAGAAATTGATATTACACATAATGTGGTTCATGGCACCTAGGGAGTAGTGAAAGAGTAATATTTAGTTTTCTTTTGCCATATATGCAAATGGTTTCAAATATTGATTAGACGGGTTCTAGTGGGCAGAAATTACTGATCCAACCAAAAAACTTTCTGGGTCATTCTTGACACCAGTCAATATTGTTTTTTTTATCTTTTGTTCCAGAAGTAGAAGTGGTATAGGTCCGCATAGTGGTCACTATACCAGTACACACCTATCTTACATTCTTACATGTTGCTGAAACTTGATAACAATGATAATTAAAACCTAAGAATCATATATCAGTCTCAAAGTTCACAAATACATTACTTATTCCTGAGAAAGGAATCAGATAAAAACTGAAAAACAGATGAAAAATGTACGTTTTACTCAAAGATGCTATATTTAGATCAAAACAAGGAAAAAACACAAACCACTTAATACTGACCTTGAGTTATGCTGAATTTGAGCTGCTTTATTTTTTGATACGAAATTAGTCATCTTCTCGTGCAATCTTTCACTGACCTGCAAGAGATTAATTTAAGCAAAAGTTAAGAAAACTATAACCCTTTACCTCAAAAAATTGTTCATTTAAGAATAACATAAGAAAATAGATAAATTGTCAAACTGACATCTCCTATATGTGCATGCCGAAGCTCAAACCAAATAGGATCATGATCCTCCAACAACACATCCTTCTTTTCGATTGATCCTGTTTTGTCGGTGACCTATTTAAATAAGAAACACTATATCACATTATTTAAAGATACCTATTAATTAACATAACTATAAGAATGGAAAATGGCTCCTCACCTCATGTGCATATTTGTTACCATCCATAGTTAGCAGATCATGGCATATGGCATCATAAGTCCATTCATGTATAATAGGAGCAATCTATGGAATTAGGAAAACAAGGTAAATCTCACAGATCATAAATCAACCAGACGGCATATTATTATTTAGTATTAAACATGTACTTGGTCAATTGAACGGTCCACAATGAGTAGCTCGCATGTCTCCCTCTGTGGAAAATCAGGAATTATAGTTCTGTACTTAGAAAGACAATTCCATACTGCAGCAGCAAGCTTAGTTGGGACAAGATCATGGAGTGTCGTCACTGTAGAAGCATCCATGGATGACTTTGCAGCACGGTACCGTACATAAGGAAATTCCTGAGTAGAATTGCAGCAAAATCATCGTTGATATTGAACAACTTCTTACATTTAGTCACTCAAATTTACTATTGATTTTTTTTAAAATCATGTTGATCTCAGAACATTTTATACAATATAATAAATTATGCATGCATCTAGCAGAAAAGTCTATACTATACAGATAAATTGATAAGCTAAAATGGACATCAATAAGAAGGCCAAAGAAGATCTAAATGATATAGATCCACATAATAGGAAAATCAAACTTGGTGTATCTGAAAAGTATTTATATTGCAGTAATGCTTAATCTTTAATGCATCAAATTTTCCACTGACATTGATAATTATATTTAATTCTTAAAAAGTCATTCTAAAGTTGAGTAGCTCAAAGCTGAAAAGGTAAAAAGAGAATAAATCAAGACTTTATGCTCTATGTATATTTCAATAGCCCAAAGGACCAAACAATGTTCATGACATCAAAATAATGAGAATAGAGAGAATACTGTAAGGTATAAATTAGCAGACATGAAGAAATATGCATAAACAAATAAGACAAGCACTTACTATAGATGAGAGGAGTCAAAGAAACACACCACCATTAAGAAACAAGAAGAGCTAACTAGAGGTGACAGTGGGTTGGGCTTGGGCTGTGCCTGGCATGGCTCGAAGATTTTAGGGTTGCCCCAGCCCCACCCATGGTCTGGGCACTTGAGCTCGGGCCGGGCTCGTGCGGGTCTTAAAATAATTAAAAATTAATTCAAAAATAAAAATAATTTTAAAATTAAATAATTAATTAAAAATGTACTAAAAATCTGAAATATTGTTAAATAAATAATAAAATAGTTAAAAATTTAAAAACTAATGCAATAAGTATTAAAGTATTTTAAATTATTAATTTATTAAAAAATTAAAAGATCAGGCAGGGGTTGAGCTTGGCATGTGAGTCTGGGACAAGCACATCCCACATGTCCTAGAGGAGTCGCCCAGCCTAGTTGTGATAGTTCTTGACCTCAGACCTTGTCCAAGGTCTCGAGCAACCGGAACCACTGTCAATTGATTCCAATTCCGAGCATAACACCTCCGAAGGTCATGAGCCTTCTTCTTTCTTATGGTGACTGTTGGGTGGAGAACAGGAACAAGAAAGAGCAAAGGAGGAAGAGGGAGAGGAAAAAGAAAGAAATCAAAACTTGTATTCGAATGAGTTTGTCAACTGAGTTGTTACGTTGCTGTTTTCCCACCTTATATACCCCTATCAGTTTACAATGAATATGACTACAGTACCCCTCCAATTAATTATTATTGTATCTCCACTCAAAGAAGGGTAAAAAGGTAAAACAATGCAATAAGAAAATGAACAAGTGCTGGCTGAATTCTGGACCCTATAAACTTTACCATGTTCAAATATCCTATAAACTTTCAGCTCTGGTTGATCTAACACTGGTTGGTTCCTAACACTGGTCCTCTAAAGTGGCTGGACTGAGCCCTCTAGAGCTGACTACAGGCCCTAATAACCTACTATCACCTGTTTAGGTTCTGATCTAAAAGTCTAAAAGTTCTTGAGATTAAGGTTTAAAATCTCGACCGAAATGGTATATACCGGCCGGTATATACCGGTTTTTGAGTTTCCCGGTATTCGATATACCCGGTTTTGAAAAAAACCGGGTATACTGTGTATACCGGGCGGTATATAGCGGTATGATGCGATATACCGCCCGGTATGAGCGGTATATGCTCATACCGCCCGGTATGGGCGATACCGGGCGGTATGTCACCGCAATGCCGTTGGCGTTGCCAACGGCTTGGGCTGTCGGCCACATGGGGAATCATACCGCCCGGTTTGGGCGGTATTACATACATACCGGGCGGTATACCGCCCGGTATGATCAATAGTGATCCCAAACGGCTCTATAGCCGTTTGGGATACATTTGGGTTGTTTTGGGGCTATATAAAGCCCCCAAAACACCCTTCTTTCATCCTCACTCACCCCTCTAAACTCTCAATCTCTCAATCTCTCTCAATCTCTCTCTTTATTAATTTCTACGTCGAAATTCTATCGAAATGGCGCCGAAATCTCAACCCGACCCCGCATGGCAACACGGTACTCGGTTGGAGAAGGCTCATCACTGGCAATGCCAGCACTGTAATATGATTTCACGTGGTGGAGGCATCACTCGATTGAAGCAACACTTGGCCGGAGGATATCCCGACGTCGTCAATTGCGCCAAAGTACCGCCCGAAGTCCGGAAGATGTTCAAAGCGCAACTCAACAACAAGAAGGAGGAACGTCTTAAGACTGCAGCTCAACAAGCCGAGTTCGACCGACGAGCTACCCAAGATGTCAGCAGTGGCCATTATGAGGCTCAAGGTGGCGATAACGACGAGGATCCGGAACTTGAAGCCGGCATCCGAGCTTCATTGGAGCATGCAGAATTCGAACGAGAACGGATGTATTATCCCGGATCTCAATTCGAATATGGCGGCGGCAGTGGCAGCGGTGGGATAAGCAGCGTCGGCTCAACTTCGGCTGCCAGAGCAATGGACCTATTCCCTCCGGTCCTTATATTGGTCGGAGTTCTAGCATGAGAGCACCTCAAACTCAGAGCAGAGGAAGCAGCAGAGGAGGCCTTCGTGGATTCTTCACAAACCTCGGAGCAAGTGGTAGGAGAACTAATGTTGATATTTCTGATCTTGATCCCAGGGCATTTCCTCCTTCATCGGCAAAGCAACAACGCATAGACGATATGTACAGCAAGTCGAAGAAGTGGGAGTTGGGAAAAGCCATCTCCAAATGGTTCCACTTCAGCCGGATTCCCGCAAATGCAGCCAACAACCCGTACTACCGAACTATGGTGTCTACCATCCAAAAGGTAGGCCCAGGTATTACCCCTCCAACTCCGTATGAAATTTCAGGACCTTTCCTTGAAGAAGAGGTCAAGGAAATAAATCAATGGATCGACAGAATCAAGCGGCAATGGGGGGATTACGGATGCACTTTGATGTGCGATAGTTGGACCGGTCCAACCCGAATGAGCATCATCAACTTCCTCATCTATTGCAACAGAAGGGTTATCTATCACAAGTCGGTGAACGCATCCGATGAAGTCCATAGTTCTCTCTACATCTCGAAGCTGATGAAGGAGGTGATCGAGGAGAATGGACCCGAGAACTTTGTTCAAATTATAACCGACAACGGAGCTAATTTCAAAAGGGCTGGTGAGATAATTGAACTGGATTATTCTCACATATATTGGACTCCATGTGCAGCGCATTGTCTAGACCTAATGATGAAAGATATCGGTGATATATCGATGGTCAATAAGACGGTAAAAATGGGGCAACAAATTACGCGCTTCATATACAACCACACATGGGTACACGCCCTTATGAGAAAATTTACATAAGGTATTTTGTTAAAATAATTTATAGTATTTATTTATTAATTAGTTTAGGTGATAATTACTAATAATAATTTCATATTTTAGGTGAAATTCTTCGACCGGGAGCGACTCATTTTGCAACCAATTTCATCGCATTAAGGTCGCTCCAACAACGTAAGGTGGGCCTTCGATCAATGTTTACAAGTGATGAATGGTCTACATCAAGATATGTCGAAACTAATGATGGAAAGCAAACCGAGAAGAACGTCCTCAACACGCGGTTCTGGGATCGCATTGCGGAGATAGTCGTCGCCGTAGAACCATTGTACAAGGTTCTACAACAGGTGGAGATGGAAAAGACACCTCAAATGGGTCATCTCTACTACTACATCCATCAAGCACAAGAAGAAATCAAGAGGGTGTTGATTTCGGAGACCAAGTATAAACCCTTCATCGACATTATCTCCTAGAGGTGGGAGGATCAAATGGGTCGTGACATACACATCGCGAGTAATTTTTTATTTAATTTTCTAAATTTTATTTAATTTTAATTCATTATGCTAAATTACTTATTAAATTGATAATTTTTTGTAGCGTATTATTTAAATCCCGCATACCAGTATCGATATGATCTTGGAACGACGGATAGTTTCTTATATCCGCTTCGCAAGGTCATACAACGAATGTCAGCAACAACCAGAGAAGCGGCGCAAGCTCTAAATGAATCAAAATATTTCCGAGATTCAAGTGGCAATTTCGGAGATCCATTTGCAATATCGTGCCGAGATTCTATGGATCCAGGTAGATATAATTTTTTTCAATTTATTTATTAATTATAAAATTGGTAATCTCGTTACTAAAATCAATTTTAAATCTATTGCAGTTGAATGGTGGTTGCAATTTGGAATCGAAGCTCCAACTCTTTGGAAGATTGCAACACGTATCCTCTCGCAAACCACATCAGCAAGTGGATGCGAGAGAAATTGGTCGACCTTCTCCTTAATTCATACCAAGCCGCGCAATCGGCTTTCATATGCCCGATTAGAGAAGCTAGTATATGTTCATTACAACATGCAGCTTCGAATGCGGACATTACAAAACGAAGATATTCGACATGTAGATCCGTTCGATGTTGAGTTCGTCCAAGACGATACGGACCCGATAATTGATTGGTGGAGTGCAATGGAGAGCGACCAGCCTCTTCTTGATGAACCAGGCGAACCACCTCAGCCTTCACCAATTATATCTGATGCACTTGAGTCTGAGAGCCAACCAGAAGACATAGGCATTACTCCCTTGGACTCTCAACGAATTCGGCAAGCAAGACGCCGATCCAAATCAGACTCTCCATCTTCTCGATCAAAGGGAAAAAAGAAGGCAACACCTTCAACGGCAAAAGGCAAAGCCAAAGGTAAACGACCAATTGATCCTTTGGAAGCGATTGCAGAAGCAGAAGAGGACGAAGAAGACGAACCCTCCATTCATAGCAGTAGCAGCACAAAAGACGGAGGAGATGATGATGATGGAGCTGGTGGAGAAGACACCGTCGTGCCATCAACATTGCCATATGATGATCCATGGACAAATAAGCAATACTTCGATCACGCCAGCCAATATGATGACCGTGGTGCTAGTACCGGACAAACAACTCAGGTGTACAAGAAGAGAGGCTCACGTCGAAGAGGTGGACCGACAACTTTGCAAGATTACCATCACGATATGATGAGTAGTTTGCAAGAGGTTTCTGAATCCACCTACTCTGTATCCAGTACCTACTCAACCGATGATACAGGGTCTAGTTCTTGGAAACCCAACAAAGAAACGCTAATGTCAATGTGGTATAATGGATACCAAGGCATTATGCCGTGGGGAAATTTCCAAATATGGGCATTAGAGAACTATAGTGTTGACCTTAGCCGTGTATGTCCCGAAGCCGAAGATATGTATGGGTACGACGGACGTCATTCGTCCGCATTTTAAAAATTCTATTCTTGTATTTGACATTTGAATATTAATTTTAAGCATTTCTTCATCAGTTATGTGTTATTGGAGTTAGTTCTTTAAAAAAAAAAAAAAAAAAAAAAAAAAAAAAAAACCAACCGGCCGGTATGCATTATCCATACCGGACCGTACCGTGTGTCGGTACCGGTACCGAGATTTTAAACCTTGCTTGAGATATCAAACTGCTCCATGAGTTTTCAAGCACTGCAATTCTTCTATGCCTGATTTGGTAAACATTACTAATAAGATGCTACTCAATAATCTGTTGATTACTTAACCTGTGGATGTTAAATCAATATCCACATATCTGAAAGCACCATTAACAGTTTAACACAACCATTCCTCTAGAGTTTATTATGAAATGAGTTACTCTCCTCTTACCCTCAAAGATGCAAGAGCTGTTGCAATGCGCATGGACATTGTATCCAAACAGGCATTATACTTCTGAGACCCTTCAGCATTCTCCCCCAGTAATTCCTCCAAAGCCCGATCATGGCCAGTTATGAAGCCCTAAATAAACAAATCAAAATGGTAGCAGTGAAAATTAAACAGAAAGCCAGAAGAAAGAAACTTTAGTTTATGTGACAGAACATGTTATGTAACTGAAAATTGGATTGAGATCTAAGGAAAGCATAATGAAGAAAAATAATACCTGACTATCAATAGCGAAATATTCCAAGTTCATCTGCAAGGTTTGGCCAAAAGAAGAACCAATGAAACAAATACAAGGAACATACAAAACATTATATGGAAGATTAAGAAGTTAACGATCCACTGAGGCACTGACTAATAGAATTGAGAGAATGTGTTAGTTTGAGTAAAAAAGATTAAATTCAGACCTCACTTAATGCACCGATACGGGGTAAGACACTTGTATCCTTCTTGATACGCATAAGTAACTCTTTGTTAATAGGTGAACTAAAAAATATGTAGGCCCTAGAAAAAGTAGCACAACATTTCAAATAAGCAGTGGCAAGTTAAAGCTGAAGGCTATTATAATTTACAAAAATATTATATTAGATGTGAAGTATGAACATACTTTTTATACAAGGGGGCCTTCCCAGACATGTCAGACAAGAACATAACCACACTGCAAGAAAGCCATTACTACCATTCTTAAAAGCACAATAAAATACAAATAATCATGATAGACGTCAACATTTTGAGAATGATATATCTCATTATAGTTACTAAACCTAGTAACCCACAGTATAACCCATGGTTTAAAATACCGTACCATACTAGGCGGTACGGGCTGTATTTACCGGTTTTTCAAAAAACTGATATTCGGTACCGGGTGTACCGATATATACCGCCCGGTACAGGCGGTATTTATCAAATACCGCCCATACCGGGCGGTAATAGTCCGGTATGACAGCTGCCAGTGAGCTGTCAAAACAGCACAGTAAAAAAATAAATATAAAAAAACTTTTTTTTTCACTCTCGGTGTGGGTTTTTTGTACCCGTTCGTACCGTGTGTCGGTACAGTATGGTACGGTACCGGTATTTTAAACCTAGGGGTGAGAAAAAAAATGGTTAACCGAAAACCAGTCCGAAATCGAACCGGTTTTTCCGGTTAACTGAACTAGTTTTTTCGATTTCGGTTTATATTTTTGGAAAAATCGGTTTTTGGTTTTAGTTTTGGTCCGAGATGTAAAAAAGTCCACCGGTTTCGGTTAACCAACTGATTCCATATAATTTATTAATTTTTAATAATATATATATATATAAAAATTATATAATAATGATTTATAAATTATTGAAAAATTAAAAAATTAACCAAATGATTAATAAAATAAAATAAAAAATTTAAAAAAATTTAAAAAAATTAAAAAAAATTAAAAAAACATAAAAAAAACATAAAAAAAAATTAAAAATTAAATAAATAAAAAATATTAGTTTTTGCGGCACATTATCTTGGTTCAAGTGGTTTCACTTTTTTTTCTTTTTTCTCAATGGAAATTCGGTATTTGTTTGGATTTTTCTCCATATGTGATTTGCATAATATTATTATGTTTGTAGGTTAAAATTTTTATTGGTTAACCGGAAATTATCGGTTAACCGAACCGAAAAAACCGAAACCGAAATAACGGTTAACCGAAGTTAATGGATCGGTTTACGGTTAATGGTTTTGAAAAACCGAAGTTAATGGACCGGTTAACCGGTCCATGCTCACCCCTTGTATAACCTATATGATATATCTCATAATAGACGTCTACTGATATTTATTAAACCCACGATAGTATAAGTTATAACCTATATGATATATCTCAGAATAGTTATGTATACTACAATATCCTGACAAGATAGTTTATAGGTAATGCATTCTCCAAGCTTTTCCTAGCTCAATTTTTAGTTTTCTTGATTTTCGGGTTTGATTTGGTATGAATATGACATGGTCAGTTTTGGAGTAATAAACTTTTTCTTAGCGTCTGTTTGAGAATCCTCAAGGTCATACAATTTGCAATACATATAAGTTCAATGGAAGCACTACAAATGTAATTACATGAAATAGAAAGGTAAAAGAAGACAATGTGTGCTGCAAAATTCAGCAATTGGATAAAGTCAAAGACAAATCAGTTAGAAACAGAAGCACTCCCACAACTACTACATTTGACAAATAATCCCTATAAATCAATCATTCATAGTCTGTGATAGCCAAGTCCAAATTCTATTGCAATATACCGTATTTCTTTTGCTATTATCCACATTTAAATTTCAGCAAATATCTTGGTCATATGACTGGAAATCAGAACAAGATAGTCAGAAACACCTGAAGTCAACCTGACTCAGCCAGATTATTCAAGCCACTTTCAAACTCACAAAATAGGAAAAAGAAGAAGAAAGGAGAGAAGAAGAAGAGGAAAGACAAAAATTGACTATGAAACAGAGAAGAACTTTCTTTTTTCTGTTTCCATATAACCAAGATAGTTGAAGAAGTGCCATCTCATATAAGATAGCAAGGCTATAAGAGGGCAGAAGTGAAGAATAGAGAGTAACAATAGTCTATTAAGTCCAAGTATACAAGGATGCTATAAGTAAAAAATGGAAATGACAGAGCTCAGAGAGATTCAGAAGTAAATATTTTTGCATACTCTACACTCCATTCACAATTTCACATCATTAAAGAAGAGGCAGAATAGTACATTTCAATATTAAATTCTTGTACAGTATGTTTTCTAATGAATAGACAATAAAAATTGAGGATGTTGATCAAATTCTATTGTTTATATTACATAATCCTTTATTTTTTAGATGTCAGCTTCAAATGTTTTTTTGGAAAGAAAGATGATATATTATGAAAAATAAGGATAAAAACATCTATTGGCAGGAAATGGTTTTATTTCAATAAAATTTATTGTGTATTATTCTATTTTATATTTTTAGTGATTACAGAATTTACAGTTATTATATTCTAAAAGAGGCATACTTGAATTTCAAACTGTGGGAGTTTGGGTATCCTCAAAAGAAAGAAAAAGGAGTTGGAAGTGGAACAAGCTAAGAAGAGGTGCAACAATAATGGTGCATACTGCATAGTAAATGAAAAGAGCACTTGTTGATCACTTCACTTTATCTAAAATCTTAAGCCATTAGAGGATACATAGATTTATTTATTTATATTCTTAGAACTTTCTCTCATCTGTGGGGGCGTGAACATGACTGACCCAATTCCAATATGGACTTCGACTTAAATAGTGCTCAATTTGATTGGATGGCGAACTTTTCCAAAATCTTAAGCTGCTAGGAAAGGGACCAATCTATGCATTTATATTCTTAACACTTCCCCGCACTTGTGGGCGGGTAAACTTGAGGAAACTGACCCAACCCAACAAGTGGATTGATTTAATTAAGATTGGAGGTATTTTTTTTAACACTAACACTAGGAGGATTCGAAATACCATGTTAAATTTGACTAAATGACCAACTTACCCAAAAGCTTAAGATGTTAGGGAAGAGACCAATCTATGCATTTATATTCGTAACAAATGGGATATACTTTAAAAGTGTTGCCCGCACAAGACTTGAGCTTATACCATCTTAACTTTTCGATGAATGTTATTCCATCTAAAATATTAAAAGATATGATATTTATATTCTGAAGTTCTTTACCATAAGGTATACAACATTTCTTCTTTTTACCTCTGCTTTTTCTCTTCACCGCTGTCTTTTTCTTCCTCTCTCTTTCTCCCGATTTTCTCCAGCATTTTTCTTTATCTCCCTGCCTGTCATGAGCCTAATGCATGATGGATTTTTTCTCTTATATTAGTATTAATGATGGTTTGTTGGTTTGTTATGAGGAGTTTGATTTAGTGTGGTGATTTAGTTGATGGTTAATGGGTTGTTGGAATTGTTAGTGCATTGTAATATGGGTGGTTATCTTAGCCTTAGGGGTAATTAGGTCTTCTTTTAGTTTTATACCTCTCAATAAAAAGAGGGATGAATGTTGTTAGAGTTATCTGTATTTATCTATTGAGTCATTACTTTTATTGTTCCTATTTTGTGTGCCCATTACTTGACCAACAAAATGCCACTTAATAGACTATTATGCCCAAAATTAAAATTCTGATTGAGTAAGATAATATTTAAATAGAAATAAAGACTAAATGTAAGTTCAAAAATCATGAAACGTTTATTGCCAAAAATCAAGTGGAAGTACTGATGGCGCCTTCTCTAAACATCAAAAGGTGACGTCTCAAATTAGAACAATGTAATCACAATTAAACACATCAAGCAAACAACAAATTACATGAACGTTCAGAGAGTCCATGACAGTGTTCCCACTTTATGATGCCAAATCAAGTGTAATGAGAAGAAACAGTTAAACATTCTCTCTTTTTTTAATGAAACTGGAGGGGAAAAGCCAACTAGGAACAGTTAAACATATTTTAGAAAAGAGAATATTCATCAAAAGGTACAATATACTGCATACTGCATAGTGCATACCCTCACAAAGTTAAACTTCCAGCTTCAATAAGTATGACCTAAACTAAATTTATCATGCCATACTACCAAAAATAAACAAAAGTTCAGGATGGTACATTATAAGAACAAAAAAAGTTACTATACCATGGAATGAGGGGAAAATGTGAGAAAATTATTTGATTGCAATAAGAACATACTTTTCTTTTGTAGGCTGGATGAAATATATAGCATCCATGGAAGGCAATGGTTGCCTTCGCTTGTATAGGTCTTCAACCACTGCGAGAGAACTTTGAGCATTAATATAAGCACATCCAATCAGATTCAATTCTGGACATATAAGAAATCAAAAACATTATAGGGCTAGCTCTTGTCAAGCGTAGCTGGATGACCACTTAACCCAAAAGCTTAAATTGATGTCAATCTATGATTTATTCCTAACACTTCAGCACTCCCCCTCACATAAGGGCCGACAAACTCGATTAGTCTCACCTGACCAAGCCCCATGCATGGACTGACATAGTTTGGAGTATATACTGGCAAGATTTAAATATATGATTACTAACTCTCATACTTGTGTAGTCACATATCCCAAAAGCTTAAGTTATTATAAATGGCCAATCTATATTTTATATTCTCAAATCTCAACAACTCTAAAAAGTTGAAGATACCAAAGACATTAAGTCGTCGACCCATAAATAGTAAGGAAAGAGTTATAAAGAGAAAACTAAGCGCAGAGCTCAACGGCTAATGACTTTGCAACTAATAGAAAAACAAAGAGAAATGAAACTACGAACAATTGCTCCAACTATCTCGGAACACTAAATAGAAGCTATGGACTTATGGGTCATTACCAACCATTAAACTTGGTTAAGAACAACATAATAACTTAAAAAATTCAACCAAACCAATTATACTACTTCTTTTAATGAAACACTTTATGTGATGACCCGCTCGATGGGATAACTAACCCATCAACTTCTTAGGCCCGCCCAACCCATTGGCCTAATGCTTAAGTTGAAGTTGATGGTAGCACACTCATCAAACCTTATAAACCAACACAACATCCAATATACTCCTGATGAGGGACTAAATCAGGGTATTATATTCTCCCACAGTCCCACATATGTCTTGACATCCTCGTCAAGACCCAACTCAAATCTAACGCATAGCCTAGAATCACACCCAAGTCGGAGGCATGTAAGGCCTAGCCTAGTAGCAGTTCCACCTCGTCTCCTGGGCAGCCCTTTCTCACATAAGCTTCCTTACCATGCCTAGAATTAGGTCCTACTCCGATATCATTTGTTTTTTTGACAAATTGAAACCTGCATTCTATGCCAGAGTAATAAATGGATTATAGGTTAAGAGGGGGAGGGAGAGAGAAAAAGAGAGAAGAAAAAAAACTTTCAAGGCATAGGACCATGGAAACAGCGTCAAACATTATTTACAGTAGAGACCCCACAATAACAAAAGCTGCAGCTGAAGCTGCCAACCCACAAGAGGAGAACTGGCTCTTAAAAATCCTACGATTCCTTTCAAACCAAACGAACCAGCACCATACAAGCATCAGTCGAATCATCACACACGGCTCACTGAAGTGACCATCTAGGAGATCCGAAGGCATGGAAGAAAGTGGAAAGCATATCCGACCACCCAGACAACACAAAAGCGCAAGAGAGAAACAGATGCTGGTGGGATTCCTCTCCATCCAGGCAAAGCAAGCAGGAGCCCTCTATCGCCACACCCCAGCGCCTCAACCGATCTCTGGTCGCGTAACAGAGCCTCCCCAATAGTGATACCAGGATGCTGGGCATGCAAGAAAAGATCTGGATAAATATCAGCCAAGCATCGCCCATCTGAATCTATCAAGCCACAACCTGGTTAAGTTTCCTCGCCCCACTTGATAAATTGTTCCAGCTGCAAAGACCTCCTTAAGATGCTCGAGGTCTCTCCAAATTGGGGACGCACTCCTACTAATCCAACGATCAAGCCAAATTTGGAAGCTTCCATAGAAATGCACAACCAAACAGACCCAAGGTAACGAATCATCCTGGATTACCTTCCAAATAAGGGAACCAAGTCTCGCCAAGTTATGCGCCCGAAGGTCCAAGACTCTAAGCCCCCCCCCCTCTCGCTTTGTACAAGTAATGGAGCTCCACTCCACCAGACACCTCCCCCTAGTAGATTGTCCACCCACCGCCTACGATCAATCTGATTATGGACCCACTTCGATGCCAAGAAAAGGGAGAGAAAGTAGCACACTTCTTAGGCCCAAACTATTGGCCTAATTAAAATGCTTAAGCCGAAGTTGATGGTAGCACACTCATCAAGCCTTATAAACCAATACAACATCCAATATACTCCTGATGTGGGACTAAACCGAGGTAATATATTGGCCCATCAACTTCATAGGCCCAAACCATTGATCTGATTGAAATGCTTAAGAGGATGTTAATCGTCCCCACTTAAGTCTTGATATCACTATCAAGACCTAAGTTGAACTAACACATAGTACCAAACCACACACACCTTAGTCAATGACATGTGAGGCCTAGCCTAGTAGTGGCTCCACCCCATCTCCAATGTTGTCATTTCTCACATAGGCTTCCTCACTATGCTTAGGACTAGGTCCAGCTCTGATACCATTTTGTTACGACACGTTTGATTGGATAAATAACCCATTAACTTCTTAGGCCCCAAACCATTGGCCTAATTAAAATGCTTAAGCCGAAATTGATGGTAGCACACTCATAAAGCCTTATAAACCAACACAACATCCAATATACTCCCGATGTCGGACTAAACCAGGGTATTACACTTTTTTGGTTATTAAGATTTTTGTTTTGTTGACTAACACAAGTGACGAGTTCTGGTAATAAATCCATCAAGATGGTAATGTTAGAGCCTTCAAAGTGGTCATTTAAGGATGTAAGGGATCATGAAGCATCAAATATATGGCCATTTAAGGATGTAAGGGATCATGAAGCATCAAATATATAATAGAAGTAGCTCAAGAATCAAGATGCACTAGCATAATGAATGAAGCAATGGAAATCAATGGTAGATAGATCTGTCGTGTGTTGTCTAAAAGTAGAGGTGTCATACAGGCTAAGCCACCAATGTTCAGCTAGGACTAATGGTTGAGGCACGTGGTTTTGATGTCAAATTGAAGCTAGGACTAAGGTAAGAGGCTATGGTTTGATTTGGAGTTGGAATGGATTAAGGTAATTAAAACCTGAATGACTACTCTAATTTGCATCTTAATCATTTCTAAAGTATCATCAATATTATTTGATTTTTTTAATTTTAATATGGTTATTACAAATAAGAAGTTTATGAAAGGAAATGGTTCAAAGTGTAAGATAAAGTACTTAATATCCTTACTATCCTTTAACAGATAAATATACTAAGGTTGTATAGCACCTTCAGTAACTTCTGTTCCTCATTTAAAAGAGAGAAAACTAGTAGGTCTAATGCTTTCTAGTATTGGACAGTTCACTAGTGACTTTTCTAATGCCAAAACTCCATTGGTATCTAGATTTGAGATACTTCCTTATAGTACAAATCATAGCATTATAGTATTCAGTATTTTGTACCAGTTCCCTCTTTCTCTCAGTCCAGAACAGTACAAATAAGTTACAGAAATAATAAACAAACTAAAAACAGCAAGCTAAGAAATATTTATGGAGTAAATAAAGATATTACATTTTTCTTGTAACTAATAAATAACACAAGAGCAATAATTCAGAAAAGTAGGAATGATATACCATCAACTGCATTTTCTAAGAACATTGCTATAAGGATACTTGCCTGGCAAATAGGCTATTTCTAAGGCAATTAGGCTGACACTTGCACTTTAATTTTTAGATCATAGCTTGGAAACCACATTGGATGTTGTACAACTAATATTGAGAACAAATGACAAGAATTAGAAGCATATCAAAATAGCTTATATAAACTTACAAGAAACTCCTTCCTCTGTAATTTCTGCCATCTTGCAAGAGTGTGACATTATTTTAACAGTAAGTTTGTCCATGATAAGCACCTACAGTTGATGAAATAAACCAAATATAATTTCTAAATATTATGTCAAGAAGATTTAAAATGATAATAGCATTGCTAATAAATAGCTAAGTATTCTTATTTAGTATGAGCTCTCTTGGTTCACATGGGAAGTAATTTCTATTTTCTACAAAAAGTTGTACTTCCTATGGATTAACTTCCTACATCTTGTTTGGTTCAACTGTCTACTTCCTCAAGAAGTACACATCAAATGACTAATATGCCTTCCATTTTAACTATTATAGCAATATCATATTAATTCAACATAATTTAATAATTAGCAATACAATAATATTGATTAATTAATTATAATTAATAATAATAGAATATATTATGACTAATAATATTATTATACCATATTATAATTATAAAAAAGGTATTATTGTACTTTTGCATCCAAAAAACACAAGAAGTGCAACTCATTTAGGGGGTGGGTAAGCCACTTGCTCTATTCTGTGGGAAGTATAACTTCATTTTACCCATTTATTGTCAACCAAACAAGGGAGAAAATTTCTACTTCCTTGGAAATTCTACTTTCCACATCACTTGTAGTCAATCAAACGAGCCCTATGTGTTGGTGTTAGTTCAAATTTATACTTGAATCATTTCTACAGAAAGCTTTTTATCCATAACTCTCTCAAGGTTGTTATTTTTGCAAAACTGTGAAAACTCACTTATTCCTTGTAATCAAATTACCAAAAGGACTTCTATACTAACCCAGAACCAACCTCCTCTAATTCTCTTCTAAAGTGGTTGCATGCACAGATTGTATCATTCTAATTATAACTAATAGTGGTTTTATTTTAGACCTTATTTGGTAATCCTTAGATTAAGGATTAGAAGGATGCAACCTGAGATGAAGAGAATCAAAATGAAAATATGGGAATGAAAATGCATACAAGTATGCAACATTAAATGACATTCCTTTGTTTGGAATAGTAGTGATTTACTTCTATTACCAAAAACTAATAGCTATTATAATTTTTCATTCTCCCATCATCAACTCTCCCCCTCATATCCACCCTTTTCTATTGTGATGAAAAACCATTAAAATCTGAGTCCCCTATCAAGTCATATCATATATCTACACATCCTAAAATCATGGAATAGCTTTTTCTTCTCATTCTACCAACCTCATTCTATGTTACCAAACAATCTATTAGGGAACAAGGATCAGAAAACCGCTTGACCATTCTATTGTATTTATTGGTCCAACCACAAAGTAGGTACATGGATAGGGCATGGATCGGGCATGGATTGCTAGGGGTGGCAATCTGTGTCGTGTCATGTTTAAACGTGTCGTGTCTAAACGTATCTCGTGTTGTAAAAGACTAAATCCGAACCCGACCCGTTTATTAAACGTGTCCGAATATGCAAACCCGAACCCGACCCTTTTATTCCCGGGTTGACATGACACGACACACTTAACCCGTTTAAGTAAACGTGTCTAAACGTGTACACCTACACGATACAACACGATAAACACAATTTCAATAGTGAACAAAATGAAAGCTACTGAAATTAAAAATTAAACACAGTAGAAAGACTATTAATAACAAGACATACCCAACATCCGTAACTTCTTACTTTTTATTATATATATCCTTATAAACGGGTAAATTGATTAAATATGTTCAGTAACACGATTAAACACGTTTAGTTAAATGGGTTTAATCGTGTTTATACGGGTTACACGGGTTCAACCCGGATTAACACGATTATTTAATCGTGTTAATCTGGGTTGAACCCGTTTAATCAAAACACACGTTTAGCCAAACCCAAACCCGCGTAACTCCGTGTCGTGTCGTGTCGGGTTATCGTGTCGTGTCAGAAATTGCCAGCCCTATGGATTGCGCAATTGTTCTCATTGTATCAGGATTACAATCCAAACAAATCCAAAAAGTGGGTGTACCAATTGGTAAGATGACCCAAGTACTCGACACTACCAATGACCCAGCCACCCAGGTACTTCGAGACACTACCAATACTTTGCAAGATAAGAAAAGAAAGAGGCGGCTAGAGAGGAAAAGAATAAAGAAAGACAAAGAACAAAAGAAGAGAGTGGGAGAAAAGAAATATTGAGGTATAGATCAGGGCTACAATTAAATTTGATTGGATGACTAACTTTTCCCAAAGCTTCAGCTTCTAGGAAAGAGACCAATCTATGCATTTATATTTTTAACACTCCCCCTCACGTGTGAGAGAGAATATTGACCGAAGTCCAACATGTAGATTGACTTAATTGAAGTTTTTTTTTAATATTAACACTAGGAGGATTCAAACTCAAGACCACCTACCTTGATACCATGTTAAATTTGTTAGGAAAGAGACCAATCTATGCATTTATATTTTTAACACTATCCATACCAAACAAGTATTCTAATCCTTCTTAGGGAAATTAGGGATAAAAACTAAACTTCCATAATTTTCACCTTAATAGGTTTTGCTAAGAAGGCAGCTAGTGCCTTGTGAGACAATGACACAACACAAGTTCTACATACAATAATACACTGAAGGACTTAGTTCCAAAACTGAAGTGTAGCTCTAAATATCATAATAGATAGAACCACATCATGCCTATATAGGGGAAACTTGTAATAAATCTAAGCTTCAATCTGAAATAGAAAATGTCTCTTTAATCAAAGGCAGGATCCTATAAAATTCCGTAATGTATAGAAGGCACATATGTCGAACATGCAGATACTCTTATGGGACTTGAGTACTGGCAGCTTAAAAGAAACAAATGACAACTTCTAAGAGGCTATATAGAAAACCTAACTAACAGCACAAGAAGAATTTTACATAACTATGGATCAAGTAGTTTTTTTTTTTTTGAGGGTTGAAATCTGTAATGCATTCAAGAGAATTGAAGTATTACAGATGAGGGAAAGTATAGGAGAAAAAAACTACAACTAAAAATATAAAAAAACTAAAACAGTTACAGAGGAGAGGCCAACAACACAATAACCACAACATCACAAGCTCATGAAGAGCAAAACAAAAAATAATTTGCAGCAGAGACAGCCACATCAAGTTCACGAGAGACAGATTGCTGGAAGACTCTGGAGTTACGCTCGAACCAAACAAACCACGACCAGAAAAGGATGAGTCTGCTACGGGATTTCCACTGAGCCTCGCTTTCTAGAGGAGACTGAACCAACCGAAGAGAAACATAAGGAAGCTTGAGGAAGGAAAGGTAGACTCTCCATCCACGCCGAGTGAAGGAACAAGAAGAGAACAAATGATTGAGCGATTCCTTTCCTGCCGGACAAAGAACACATGAATCGTCTGAAGTAACACCCATACGAAGCAGCCGATCACGGGTTAACAACCTTTTTCGAAACCTAAGCCACCCAAAAATTGAGATCTTGGGAGGTAATTTGTTCTTCCAAAGAACTGAGAAGAAGGGACGTAGAATGCCCCGGAACATCAGTAAGCGGTAAACACTTTGAGTAGAGAAACAGCCATCCACCGACCACTTCCATCCAATCAAATCCTCCTCGGATGAATAGCGAATCGCCTCTAAAACACGATCAAGAAGTAGAAGGATATCAGCATGAATAGCAGCGGAAAAGCCAATGTCCCAAGTCCCAACCAATAAAAGCGCCAACTGAATTAGTAATCCGGGCATCAAGAATCGAACAATTTGGTTGAAGAGCATGCCGAAATAGAGAAGGAAATAAATCTGCCAGACGAACACCA
The DNA here is from genome assembly GCA_034359265.1 of Canna indica. NCBI lineage: Eukaryota > Viridiplantae > Streptophyta > Magnoliopsida > Zingiberales > Cannaceae > Canna > Canna indica. Next base: position 16,982,374 of record CP136893.1, on the reverse strand, counting down.
CCTGACCATTTATCCAACCATAAGCGCACCCTTCGACCACCACCAACGAAGAAGGATAGACCTGAGAACAACAATTCAAACAATGGAAGCAAATCTTTCCAAATAGGAGAAGCCCTACGAGCAAAGGAGGAATTGTCCCAAAATTGATAATTGCCATATGTTAAGAAATTAGCCTTGGACCTAACTCCACCCCAAAAGCTAGCTCTTGGGGATGAGTTAGGCCTACTAATTTCTTAACATGGTATGAGAGCCTCTTTGAATCCCTAAAACTCTTTTTTTTCTCTCCTCTTCTTTTCTGTCCGGCTACTGTTCATGCGCCACTGTTCACGCGCACTGTTTGTGCGGTGCTGTTCATGCGGGTTACTGTTCATCCGAGGCTCTTTTGTTCGCGAACCTTCTGCCTGCACGCATATCGCTTCTCCGTTTTGATATCTCCGCTATGCCGATTCCATCGTCCATATCTCATTGTGGAAAGAGAGGTCTAGCACAATCGTAAAAGTCATCTTCTTATGATGGTATTTTGAGCAACCAACCTATTCCTTCGGGGACTATCGTCAATACTAGTATTCATCCTGTAGATGAGCATTCTCGATTTCGTATCAGTTTGCACAAAGCTCTCAGTCAAAGTAGTTAGTCTCTACTTTTGCTGCCAAAGGTACTTCTACTGCGTGTTTGACACATACTACTGGTGCACACCCTTGGATTCTAGACTCAGGCGCATATGATCATATGTCTGGTAACTTGTCAAGTTTCTCCAATTTAATCACCCCTACCTCATCTCCTAGTGTCACCCTTGCTGATGGTTCCTCTTCAGCAGTAAAGGGCATTGGTCATGTTTCACCCACACCATCCATACCACTTACGCATGTGCTTTATATACCTCAATTTCCTTTGAGTTTGCTCTCTATTAGCAAACTAACTCGGGATTTACATTGTTCTGTCACATTTACCTCTGATTCTATTTTTATCCAGGATTCTCGGACTGGCAAGGTGATTGGCACAGGACATGAGTCTCGGGGGCTGTATCACCTAGTTGTACCATCTTCATCTGCCTTGGTGGTCGATTCAACTCCACTATAGATACACAGCCGGTTGGGGCACCCTCATTTGCAGAATCTAAAGAAGATGTGTCCTAGTCTTTCTTCAATTTCGAGTCTTGAGTGGAGTCTTGTCAACTGGGTAAACATTCCCGGTCCTCTTTCCCACGTAGTGTCAATAAACGTGCTTCAGCACCTTTCTCTCTTATCCATTTAGATGTATGGGGGCCTAGTCGTGTTTCCTCCAAATTGGGGTTTAGATACTTTGTCACCTTCATAGACAATTATTCTCGTATGACATGGTTATTTCTCATGAAGGATCGCTCTGAACTCTTTCATATATTTACTATGTTTTATGCTGAAATAAAAACCCAATTTGGTATTCCTATTCGTGTGCTAAGAAGTGAAAATGCAAAAGAGTACTTTTCACATGCATTTCAATCTTTTTTCTCCACGCATGGTCTCCTTCACCAGTCTTCATGTCCTCATACACCTTAGCAGAATGGGATTGCGGAACGGAAGAATAGTCATCTAGTTGAGATTGCTCACACCCTTTTACTACATATGGGCGTTCCATTGCAGTTTTGGGATGATGCAGTTCTCACTGCCTGTTACCTTATTAACAGGATGCCTTCTTCCGTTCTCCATGACCAAGTTCCCTTTTCTATTCTCTTCCGTTCTCCATTGACTATGTTTTATGCCGAAATAAAAACCCAATTTGGTATTCCTATTCGTGTGCTAAGAAGTGACAATGCAAAAGAGTACTTTTCACATGCATTTCAATCTTTTTTCTCCATGCATGGTCTCCTTCACCGGTCTTCATGTCCTCATACACCTCAGCAGAATGGGATTGCGGAACGGAATAATTGCCATCTAGTTGAGACTGCTCGCACCCTTTTACTACATATGGGCATCCCATTGCGGTTTTGGGATGATGCAGTTTGGATGCCTTCTTCCGTTCTCCATGACTAGTTCCCTTTTCTATTTACTCACCTGAGTTGCGTCGTGCCTTTGTCTCAACCAACGTTACTTTCTTCGAGTCCACACCATTCTTCTCAGATCAGTCTACTACACCTATATCAATTGTTAAGGTCCTCCTTGTTCCCATTCCATTATCCATTCATGAGGTCACATCTTCTCAGATTACCGATGACTCATTGCCGCCCCGACAAGAACCCACTAAGTTCTTTACTCGACGTGTTCCTCCTGCGGTTACCCAGGTCGCCCCTTCTGACTCCGCTGTTTGTGCCGATGCTTTACCAATCTCAGATCCTCCTGTACCATCGGATCTTGACCTTCCTATTGCTTTAAGGAAGGGAGTGCGTAAGTGTTCTACTTCTTATCCTATCTCCCACTTCGTTTGCTATGATGCCTTATCACCTGAATATTACACCTTTCTTCCATTTCTGTTGTTTCTGTTCCTAAGACTATTTCAGGTGCTCTAATCCGGGGTGGCGCCAGGCCATGATTGATGGGATGATGACATTGCATTCTAATGGGACATGGGAGTTTGTTCCTCTTCCCTCAGGAAAGTCCACTGTCGGTTGCAAGTGGGTGTTCACTGTCAAGACAGCTCCTGACGGTTCTGTTGACCGGCTCAAAGCCCGATTAGTTGTCAAAGGATATACACAACAATATGGAGTTGATTATTTGGATACATTCTCCCCTGTTGCCAAGATTGCCTTTGTTCGATTACTTTTCACCCTTGCCGTGTTTTTTGGTTGGCGAATGCATCAGCTTGACATCAAGAATGCATTTCTGCATGGTGATCTTGGTGAGGAGGTTTATATGGAGCAATCTCCAGGGTTTGTTGCTCAAGGGGAGTCTACCTTAGTCTGCAAGCTGAAGAGATCTCTTTATGGTTTGAAACAGTCCCCTCGTGCATGGTTCAGCAAGTTTAGCTCTGCTATTACTCAGTTTGGCATGATGAGAAGTATTTCAGATCAGTCGGTCTTCTTTTCCACCTCCTCTACTAGGAAACGAGTCATTCTTATTGTTTATGTGGACGATATTATTATTACTGGGAATGATACAGATGAGATACAGAAGTTAAAATCTCACTTGCATCAATATTTTCAGACCAAAGATCTAGGTGACTTAAAATACTTCCTTGGCATTGAAGTAACTCGGTCAGGAGGAGCTATTTACATTTCTCAGAGGAAGTATGTCCTTGACATGCTACACGAGACAGGCATGCTGGGAGTCCGACCGGTAGACACTCCTATGGATCCAAATATAAAGTTGCTACTAAGACAGGGGGAGTCCTTAGCTGATCCGGGTTCATACCGCAAATTGGTAGGCAAGTTGAATTACCTAACAGTCACAAGGCCTGATATTTCATTCGCTGTAAACGTAGTCAGTCAGTTTCTTGAGTCACCTTGTGAGAGTCATTGGGAAGCTGCATTAAGAATTCTTCGTTATCTTAAGACAACTCCAAGAAAGGGGCTTCTCTATCATGATAGGGGTCATCTACAAGTGACAAGCTATTCTGATGCTGATTGGGCAGGTTCACCCACTGATCGTAGATCGACTTTAGGATATTGTGTTATGCTTGGTGGTAATCTGATCTCATGGAAAAACAAGAAACATACTGTTGTTGCTAGGTCTAGTGCTGAGGCAGAATATAGGGCTATGGCCCTTGTTACATGTGAATTAATTTGGCTAAAGCAATTGCTCGGAGAACTTGGAATCACTCAAAGAGAATCAATGAAGTTATTTTATGACAATCAGGCCGCCATGCATATTGCCTCTAATCTTGTTTTCCATGAGAGGACAAAACATATAGAGATTGATTGTCACTTCATCAGAGAAAAAGTAAAATCCAAGGAGATAGTTCTGTCCTTTGTGAGTTCTAATGATCAGTTGGCTGATATGCTAACTAAATCATTAAGAGGTCCTAGAATAATTTACATTTGTAACAAGTTGGGCTTATTAATATCTTTGCTCCAACTTGAGGGGGAGTATTGATTAAGGACCTAGTTGTAAATATATATTATCTCTATGTACTTATTTGTAAAGATGGTATATAAATACTGGTAAAGAGGGCCTCTATTAGGTATCTTCCTTTTTCCAAATCACATGGTATCAGAGCAGTCATGGAGAACGGAAAAAGGCATCATGTTAATAAGGTAACAGGTAGTGAGAACTGAAGATGTCAAGTCCTGCAAAACTCCACGCATCCTGGTCATGGAGAACGAAAGAAGACATCCTGTTAATAAGGTAACAGGCAATGAGAACTGCATCATCCCAAAACTGCAATGGGATGCCCATATGTAGTAAAAGGGTGCGAGCAGTCTCAACTAGATGGCGATTCTTCCGTTCCGCATCCCATTCTGCTGAGGTGTATGAGGACATGAAGATGGGTGAAGGAGACCATGCATGGAGAAAAAAGATTGAAATGCATGTGAAAAATACTCTTTTGCATTGTCACTTCTTAGCACACGAATAGGAATACCAAATTGGGTTTATATTTCACCATATAAGCATTCTAACAAGCCAACCCAAAAGAGATCCGCCCCTTGCAAAATTTTCCAGACCCAACCACCTCTCCTAGCCATACAATGAGAATATAAATCAAGCATACCAAGCCCTCTATCTTCTTTAGAACAAGTGATAGAATCCCATCGCACAAGACATTTTCCATTCAACGATTGCCCCTCGGAACCAATCCAAAAAAACCTCCTCCAACGCTTATCAATAAGATTAATAACCCACCCAGGCGCCCGAAATATAGAAAGAAAATAAGCCACTGAACTTGATAGAGTGCTATTAATCAAAACTAAGCGCCCAGCACGGGAGAGAAGCTTGCCTTGCCATGTCGAAAGTCTTGCATCAATTCTTGAAACCAGATTCACCCAATTAGCCCTCACCAACCGACCCGCCCTCAACGGAAGACCCAAGTAAGTGACAGGGAAAGAAGAAGCACAACAGCCAAGCAGAGCAGCCACCTGCTCCGCTGTGGCTCTATCACCACAAAGACTAATGACCTCCGTCTTGCTAATATTGATCTTGAGCCCAGAAGCAAGTTCAAAACACTTCATGAGAAGTATCAAATTCCTTAAGGACTCCTCCAAATTCTTACAGAAAAGTCAGATCGTCGGCAAATAATGAGTGAGTTACACCACCCTCAATGTGGTTAGAATGTACCCCCTCGATATCATTATTCCGAGCAGCCAAGGCGAGAAGACGAGAAAGACAATCAATCACAAGGTTGAAAATGAAGGGAGAAAGAGGGTTTCCTTGCCGAACTCCACGCCGATGCCGGAAGGGAGATCCCACGGCTCCATTAATAAGAATAAAGGATTAAGTATTGAGAAGATGCTGAATCCAACCAATCCACCTAGCAGAGAAACCCCTAGCCTCCAGCATACACAAAATGAAACTCCATCCCAGAGAATCAAACACCTTTTCAAAATCAATTTTCACGATAAAACCATCCACTTGTTCACGATGACAAGCCCACACCGTTTCATGAACTCCCATGAAACAATCCAAGGTGCTCCGCCCCGTCATATAAGCATTTTGACATCCACCAATCAAATCACGAAGGAGCGGGCATAAACGACGAGCAAGCACCTTAGAGAAAATGCGAATTAAACTATTCTACAGATCTTTTACCCAAGAAGCCCCATCCACCTTGGGAAGCATAACAATATGGCCAAAGTTGAATTTTCTCAGCAGATCAGGATTCAAGAAAAACTCATTGAAGATACGGAGTACATCAAGCTTAATATAGTCCCAAAAAATGTGAAAAAAATCTGTAGAGATACCGTCCGGACCCGGAGATTTGCGGAGTCCCATATCCCAAATAGCTGATTTGATCTCCTCCAAAGAAAAAGGAACGTCAAGGGCAGCCCTATTAAAAGAAGGAAGGTCCAATAGAGGCCAAACTAGACCCAAAAGCGGCCTGCAAGCAGACCCCAGAAGGGATTGAAAAGCATCCCGAAACCCCTTGGAAACAGCCTCTTCCCCAGAGAGAACTCCCACATTTGTGTTAAGAAGATGAATCCAATTGTTCCGCTTCCTTACCCGAAGCCCATTGATGAAAGAATTTGGAATTGAGATCTCCCCCTTCAACCAGCGACGCTTAGCACGAAGGCGCCAATATTCAACTTCATCTCTATAAAGAGCATCAAAATCAGCCTTTTTTGACTGAAGGGACTCCAATTCATCACGAGACAGATCACCCCGATCGGCTTTGCTATACAAGCTGTCAATCTCTCTCTCGAGTAGAGCTTTTCTGGCCCTACAATCTTTCTTGAATTCCGCCACCCAACGAGGAATAATTTTCCTCAAAATTCTCCAGTGCCAGATCCATTTAGAAGAGGCCGAAATATAAGGATCAGATCTGGACCATTCAGCCTCAATAATTCTGCGAAAACCCTCCTTATGCAGCCAGCAGGTTTCAAGACGAAAAGGCTTGATCTTGGGCAGCGATACCAATCCAGACCAGAAGAGAAGGGGAGAGTGATCCGAGAGCCACCTCTCCCCTCCGGTGATAGACACCAATGGAATGGATAGAGAAGAGGGGAGCGATATGAGAACCCGATCGAGGCGAGCAAGACTCGGAGGACAACGATTATTAGACCAAGTGAAATGTCTCCCCTTAATAGGATCCAAGCGATATGGATCAAGTAGTTGAGCTGCATAGCTCGTTCGAATTGCGAATCCAGTGTGCAGGCCACCTAACTTTTCTATAAGATACATTCAAGATAAGCATAACCTACTAAAGTACTAAACAACTCTTTATATACCGGTCGGTACGGTACGGTAAGTCCGGTATTTACCGGTTTTTCAAAAAACCGGTATCCGAGATGCCCGGTATGGGTAAATACCGGGTATCTCGGTAAATACCGCCCGGTATGCCCGGTATTTATCAAATACCGGGCGGTATTTGCTATCATACCGGGCGATATAGCCCGATATGACATTTTGCACTGTAGCATAAGACCGAAATTTTAAAAGTACCGGTATACCGGTACATACCGGGCGGTATTTACCGGTATACCAGTATTTTAAAAAAAAAAGAAAAAGAGGCTCGGTATGCAATTTCCATACCGGACCGTACCGTGTGTCGGTACGGTACGGTACCGGTACGTACCGGTACCGGTCATCCACCGAGATGATGACCGGTATCGGTATTTTAAACCATGCTCCATACCACAAATATGAGAAACAAACAAGGTCCAAACTAGAAAGGAAAAAATAAAAAACAATCGCATTTTATCATATAATGAAATCCATTCCTCAAGACTGCATAATTTGATCAAGCATGGAGGACAATGAGAAAGAAACCTCACAAAGCTTTCTGTGGGATGGGGGCAAAAGTCTCTCATAAAGACGTAAACTATGGGACTGCAAACAAATATTTACTCATAAGTCATAACAACTTAACACCTGCAGGATACGAAACAATAAGAAAGGGTCTCCCAGTGTATGAGACTCCATCAATGTGGGCTTTGGTTACAGTAAACATATGTCAAAAGTCAAAAGTCAAAAGCCCTACTATGAAGAAAAACTGTTTTCACAACTCCATCTTAGTCACCCGGGTTATTGAATAATGACGTAGAAAAGAGCTTGCAATATCAAGAGATAATATTAAAAATAATATTGTTTTATTTTCCTCTGGAGTTTGGAGCAATAAAGACTCAAGTTATTTCTTCTCTTGGTTACAACTCAAACATCCCCGAAACCTAGAGCTCTCAAAACAGTCTATTTACTAGTATTTAGGTGAACCCCAACATCCTATCTTTCTCATGATGGAAATTTGGAAATCATGTATTGATGCCTTCTTGTGAAGAAATAAAATCAAATTTGAGTTATTTGTATGACACTATGCTCAAGGATTCAACTAAAAAAATCTTCTTTTTACGTCAGTGAATAATGAGACATGGGTGGTGGAGAAAGACAAAATCATGATGTGCCTTTTAAACATCTAAACTGAATATGCAAAAAAAAACTTGAATGAGACGAGATATAGCAAATCCAGCAAAAACTTGCATATATACATGCATGATTGCATTCAACTATGTTTATAACTATCAAATTCAGAAAATCTAAAAATATCAAAAAGCAATCTTTAATATAAATTATTCCAATCTAAGGAAATTACAAGTCAATTATATTGCAAAGAAATTGTTAAATTTGATTGAGTGATCATCTTTCCTAAAACCTTAAGCTGTTAGGAAAAGGCCAAGTCTGTTCATATATTCTTTATTTCTTAACACAAATGAATTATCATTGAGCACTAACATCATTTTTATGAAAAATGAATAAGCATGGGAAAAAAAGGGCAATAAAATTATGAGACTCTACCTTCCATGATGACTTTGTGTCCTTCATCCTAGTAGATCGAAGCATTTCAGATAATAAACCTAAAAAGGTAAAATAAATTGAATAGATTATGGATAAAATAAAATAAAATATATTAGTAGAAACATATCTCAAGCTAGCATACTTAATTTCTTACAAGTAAAAGAAATATAATTCTAACATTGATATTAAATTAGAAAATACAGCTGGAAATCGATTTTTAAAAAAAATAAGACCGCTTGTATTTATCAAAAGGTTTGAGAAGTACAAGCAGTGGGGAAAAAAAATCGATTGATACAAGCTATCAATCATATGTGATGTCTTACAATAGGGGTGAGCATCAGTCAAAACCCGACCCGACCCAAATAACCCAAACCTGAATAAGGAGACTCCAAGACCACCGGACCCTATCCAAATAAGAATTAGAGGCTCGACCCAATTAACTTGAATAAGATCGGGCCCCGACCCTAATAACCCGAATTCCCTTTAAAAAAAACCAACATTCACCATTTCGTCAAATAGTTTTACATGTTTTAAATATTATTATCTAAAATATTCACTATTCTAATCTATTATAAACATATCAGTTTTAAATATTATCATATGAAATATTCACTATTAGGGATGGTATATCAAGGTTTCTTTTAATTTTTCAACTATTATAAACATATCAAATATTCACTATTTGATGATTTCTTTTAATTTTTAGGTCGGGTCGAGTATATCAAGGTTTTACCCGACCCGACCCTACCCCAATTAGGGGTATAAACTCCCTAAAAATCAGTACCGACCAGACCCAAACTACCCAAATAACCCGACCCGAATTGAATTTGTGGGTCAATTTTTTTGGGTTATTCGGGTCGGTTCAAGTTTTGCTCACCCCTATCTTACAATGAAATTGATGGGCACATGTGGGAAGATAAGGAAGTTGAGAGGTTTGACTATGTTCAACCTTTGCATACCATATATTAAGTTCAACGAATGTAGAGTATTTCTCCAATTGGATTTGCACTTGGACATAGACTTCTGCTGAAACTTGAAACTACCATGATTGCTTCATGATCAAGGACATGACCCATTACCCATTAGGTTTGTGTGCCCATCAAGTTGGGGAACCTCAACTTTCTTTTACCTTAAGTGCACCAAAGGAGTGCCTATATAGCATGAGCCTGTATCCAATGAGGATGAGAATTGCATCAGAGAGTTGCCATGTGTACCTTAGGGATGTGCCTTGTGCTAAAAAGGTGTGATGGGCATGCACCAAAGATGGTGAGAGATATTGTCCTCTAGCACCCTTGTTACATATGGTAGAATACCATTCCACTGATGTGAGTTTTGCTCTACTTATGTGTTCCTTATTTTTGGTGTTCATGTAGAAATCTACAACCTTCTCGTATAGATGTACAGTACTACCAATAAATTTAAATGTTTCTTCAATTTATTGGCTATAGTTTGTCTCTTTTTCTTATTGGGCAATTCTATTTCCATGATGCTACTATCAACTTATCAACCATACATATAATCATGTTGTTTTTTTACTGAGAAGGGACAGCTTGTATTTATTTCATAAGGATTGAAATGTTACCGGTGGATAAAAGAAGTAGGGAAGGAATCACTGTATAAGGAAATCTAAGAAGCATCCAAAAATAGCATAAGGAAATAAAATAAAGGAAATGGCTGGGAAGGGAGTTAAACAAACATCCAAAATGCATCTAAAATAGGAAGAGACCCAGTAACTAATAAGTTGATAAAGAGAAGAATGCTTGTTGTTGAATGTCTCTTGGTGCACTCTCCCTAAATATCCAACTTCAAATCAAGATCTTCTCCAGTTTCTCCATCCTTTTTGTCCTGAGTGCCGTTATTGTCATATCATCCCATGGCTTTTAGTCGAGTGTAAAGAATGGCTCATCTATCAGGCGAAGAAAGTTCAACAAACATCCAATTATAAATATCTAAAACAAGGTTTAAAATACCGGTACCGGTCATCATCTCGGTTGATGACCGGTACCGGTACGAAAATGCATACCGGATAGGTCTTTTTTTGTTTTGATGTTAATCAAGAAATACTTAAATTTAATATTCAAATATCAAATACATAAATACAATGTTTAAAAGCCGTTTGGTATTGTATTAGGGTTTTTCATAGATACAAGAGAATCATTACATTGGAGTTTATATAGGGCGACACAAGTCCACAACCCAAAGGGTCCAAAAAATCTCCGGGGGCTTCGCCCCCACACCCCTGGCAGGGGCGCCGAAGACTCTGCGTAGCGCAACATAAGACGTAGCCCCCGGAGAGTCAAGGTGGCAATGCCCCCTGCCAGGGGTGTGGGGGCGGAGCCCCCGGAGATTTTTTGGACCCTTTGGGTTGTGGACTTGTGTCGCCCTATATAAACTCCAATGTAATGATTATCTTGTATCTATGAAAAACCCTAATACAGTACCCAATGGCTCTTTTTAAGAGCCGTTGGATCATACCGGGCGGTATTTACCGGTATACTAGTATTTTTTAATATTCTTCATTTAATATAGCCGCTATATGCCATCATACCGTCCCATACCGGGCGGTATGATGCATATACCGCCCATACCGGGTGGTATGTGATAAATACCGCCTGGTATGACCGAGATACCTAGTATTTCTCCCATACCGGGTATCTCGCATACCGAAAATGCAAAATATCGGTAAATACCAGGCGGTATGCCTGGTACGGTAGGGATTTTAAAACCATGATCTAAAATAGTAAGAGACCCAATAACTAAGTTGATGTGTAAAAGAATGTTTATTGTTAAAAGTGTCTTGGGTTGCACTCCTCAAATATCCTAGATCTCTAGGTGTTCTTCTTGAGTTTCTCCATCCTTCTTGTCTAAGTGCTATTGTCGCCACTATCATTTGAAGGCTTGTAGTTGGGTTCAAAGAATGGCTGATCCATCGGGTTAAGAAAAGTAACCTACTCAGTTGTAGTGTATTGACGGCTGGTGGAAGAGGTGTAAGTGGGTTTCCAAATAGTTATCACAGAGAGCACAAATTTTTAACAATGAGATGATCAACGGTTTTAAGTTTGCTTTGCATTCCGATTCAGTAAAAATTGCAATCTAGTGTGGTACTCTTGTCTTTCTTATATATCCTGATTCCTGACTCCAATCCTGGCAGCCACCAACACATAAAAGTTTATAAATAGAACATGTAGTGAACGGAAGGTCATGTTTCCAACTCAAAAAGGTGTTTTCGTGGTGGTGTAGAAATCTTGCTGATCCAATACAAATATTTCTATTACATCTTAATCTAAATAACTCTGGATAACCATTTTGGAATGCTTGGTAATTAATCACAAATTTCTGTCTGAAAGCAAATATGGTTGTCTCACTCAGTTATGTAGTTTAAACTTATCGTGAACATAGGTTGTAACTTAAAAATATTTTTCAAGTGTTAGGTTTGCTAGTTGTAGCAGGCCTTCTTCTCCTTATTTTTTTTGTTTTATCTTTTCTTTTCTTCTTCACATTTTGTTTCTTATGGAATGCATACAAGTTTTCTCAGAAAAAAACTTGAAGATATTTCTCTATATGCATGAACAATACCTAGTGTTGGAGATGTCATACCAGCCTATGTGTAGTATTTGTTGTTGATAATGGAGATCCGTTATGTTTATCAGGTCAAATGATTTTCCATAGCCATGTGCCTAATCTAGCATAGCTATGCTGCGTAAGATCCTTGGTACCTAACCGGTTTGACTTTTTGTTATGTTACCATGCAGGTGCTTCATCATTCATTTAAGTAGACACGTAGTCATGAATTCCTCATGGAAATAGCTAGCTTCTTTGCATTTAGGTGTCATTTGGTTCACACAAAAAGTTGTACTTCCTAGGAAGTGGTGTTTTATAGTCTTGTTTGGTTACAATTTTGCAAGAAGTACAACTTTCTCAAGAAAAAAGATTCTGTGTAAAATGCAGGAAGTAACGAAGGCCTAGGCAAGTTGCACTTTATGTATTATATTTGAAAGAAAAAGACAATTATATCCTCACAATTGCATTTAATGCTGAATTTACTATTTATATTTTTCCTAAATAATAAATTATATATTATATTAGTTATATATGAAAAAATACTATATCCTACATAATATGTTAAAATATTAATTTACAAGTAAAATTTAATTTGTCCATGTATGCTAATATATAAATTAATATAAGAAGGGTATATTAGTCATTTGATGTATACTTCACGGGAAGTACTCATGTCAACCAAACATGTTTTGGGTGGGCACTAACAGAGCTAGAAATCAAGAAGAAGGGAGCAAACTTTTAATTTTTTTTCAAGATATGGGACAAAACATACAAAGGGGGAAAAACATGAATTGAGGGGGGTCAAATTTGACTTTTCCCCTATATAATAAGACAAGCTGAAATTTGGGGGGTGGGGGGTGGGGGGTGGGGGGTGGGGGGTGGGGGGTGGGTAATCGCTCTCCCCCTCTAAGTTACACTTCCTATCATTTAACTTTTTGTCAACCAAATACTTTTTGGTATTTCCCAAAAAATATATGTAGAAAGTTAATTCAATTACAACTCTATGTGAAGTTACTTCCCAGGTCAACCAAACGAGGTCTTAGATTGTTCTTCCGCATGGGAAGAAAGTTCCATACACTAGGCTGCCCTTTTTTGTCAATCAAGGAATTCAACAAAAGTTTCAAATTTGGGACAACTGATGAAGGTAATTGTGACAATTACCAAGAAAAAAAAAAGATGAACAAAAGGATCTCATCACCTCGTACCAGGCTACCAGCTCATCTACGAATCTACGATGCAACAAGGCATCGCGTTCACTAATGGCATTTTATACTTATCAACAATAATGTCACGCAAACAAAAGTATACCAAGGCGGCATGTCCTTATAAGCAAAGAATAAAAATAAAAGCAACTGGAGCATCACGAAGAAATGACAATAAGCCAACAATTTAATGAAGAAAACAGAGCTCTTAAAAGTACGTACGATCTCGGGTGATCTGGCGAAAGCTTTTGTAGTCCCCGCCGTGCGACGAGGTGTCCGAGTCCGACATCGACAAGGCCGCTATTTATCTACAATTGGATTCGGAAAAGATTAGGTTGAGAGAAGCTTCACAAGCGGAAGCGGTAAGGATTAATGGCCGTCGATTCTAAGCCGCCTCTCCGCCCCCGCCTCTTAGAACGAGGAAGGGGGGCGACGAACGAGACGTCGCGTGCGATGGGAAACAAGGAGAGACGGGGAATGAGAATGGCTCCGCCCCCACCGAGGAGGAGGAGGAAGGCGACGAGCGAATCGAGGCGTGCGACGGGAGAAAATGGGGTATTGGAATGGCGGAGAGGGACGAAAAGTTCGGAAGCAGAGAGGGGTTGGAAAAAGAAGAATCCCGTTGGCGACGCCACCCAATGTCATACCGGTTTCCTCATTTATAATTTTCTTTAGAATTACAATAAATATACGCGCTACGTGCCTTCATTCTTGAAGTGATGGTAAGGATCGTGAGGGACGCTTCTTCCACGATTCGGTATTTATTACTCTCCCTGAAATGCCCTTGGAAAAGTTGGCCGTTCTCATATGAATTTTCAAAGTAGAAAGTTCGAGTTGGTTAAGAAAGTAAGAAACGGTATCGTCCGAGTTGCACGAGATTCGAAGTGTGGATGGGACCGAATCGGTCCGGTTTTGGCCCGAGTTTGATCCGACATAAAATTTGTGGATCATATTTTTTAATTCGTATTTGGTTTTTGACCCAATTTTCAAACATTCGATTCCGTTTGGTTTTTGAGTTAGGATCTCAGATTAAAATTTAATTATTTTTTTCCTATTGGATGAGCAAAATTGGATAACTCAGATTCGTATTAAGTCAAATTAAATTCTAAATTCATTTATATATTAGTTCCAATCAAATCAGTTTTTAATATAAAATCTCCAACCTAAATTGCAAATTCAAAAATCTAAAAAAATAAGAAAAATACATGTATCATCATAATTGAAATAAATATCTTAATACATCTATACAAATAAGACAAATAAAAATATAAATTATAATTAAGACAAATATTAAAATACATATTATATATAGATATTTTTTTAAAAAAATATTACTTATATCTCCCATGAATTATACGAATGCCCCTATTAACTAGAGTCTGCAATTGGACGAGACAAAAGGTTCAAGTTGATGAAGAAGAATATCAGCTCGGTATCAAAAATACGCATAGTATAATTCAAGTCAAAAAAACATATATTTATATATGAAAACAGGGCATGTTAAAACATATATTTATATATGAAAATAGGGCATGTTAAGGAAGGTTCAGGGCAAAAGCTGCAAAAGAGAAGCCGAAAAAAATGATGACTGTTTTGGAACTTAACTTGATATAAATTTCATATAGTTTAAGATTTTAGTAATTAGAATGTGCCCTCTCATTTCTCAACTTGTTTGGAGGTTTTTTTTAATAAGAACCTTAATTCCAAAGTAATTAAAGTAGACTATGACCATTCAGGTCATTAAACAAAACTTGTGCTATCTCAGCAAGAATAGAAGCTAACATAGTCAAAATATCTAGAGGGAGTAAGAGACTTGTGAGCTACCCATCGTGCACCATTGCATTCTCGAAAGACATGATTGATAGCAATAAATTCGAAGGTTGATGAGGTTTGTTTTAAGTACATGGACTGGGTCTTATGGGAGCTATCGGTCAGAACTAGTTAAGTTGGCATGGAGCCTGATTAGCACCTGGAAAACTGCTCCACTGAGTTTGGACCATCGGGAGCACCCTTTATAATCAAGTCAGTAATCAATTTGATTTTTTCCTCTCAAATTTTAATTTGTCTATAATAAGGAGAAAAGTCAAATTTGACCTCGTATATATATTATTTGCTCCTATATAGGGAAGAAAAAAAAAATCAAATTTGCCATCTTATATAATATCATTCTTTTTTTCTTAATTTTTTTTTTGTTTGCATTATTATATTTTATCATTTTAAAAAAATAATAATAATTAAAGTTGCTAAATTTAATTCGTTTAATCCTTATTTCTTGTTCTTTTCTTCTTTTTAGATATTATGTGAGTTGTCTCATCCTTGCGCTCACACTATTATATGTTTTTATCCTTGCACCTAGGCTTCAATCACAAACAACTACAACCTTTGTCCATGCATGGTCATGATTCTGCACACCAGTTTGGCGTATAGTCTATCAATCTCCAATGCACATTTATTAAGTGAGATATCTTTCAATACAATTGACGATAAGATTATTATGCAATAATATCAACACATAAAACTCGTTGAGAATATATTATTATTTTTAAAAAGATTTAAAATATATTTTATACTTATAAATTATGTATGGATGCTATTTATAGATTTTATAGAAAATATAATGAATTGTCTTTTAAAAAATATATTGATTATTTATTACTTTAAGTGTACCCTGATTTTGATTCATCGCTCCGTCACGGCAAGTAAGGAACTAATGAGTGGTAGCTCATCTCGCATTAAAGCAAGCATAGTAAATGAAATGGATTATGAAGAGAGAGAGAGACGGCCCCCACCACTAGGTGGGGGCCGGGCTACCTTTTATAGAGTTGTGGAGGTGCACTTTTTGTTATTTCAGTCAAGGGCATTTGTCATTATGTCAAGTTGTCCCATCGCTCCATTGGGCTATTGGGGTTGATTTGGGCTTGGGCCAAGCTCGAGGACCTAGGCTAATCAAGCTCGATGGCAGCCTATGGCTTTTGGCTGCTTTCGCTTGCATGGGCTTTGAGCTCAACTAAATAGAGATGGCGGCTTGATTTGCTAGCCCTAGCCCGATTGGGCGAGCTGGCTTGGTTGGATGAGTTGTATGTGGAGATCCCAATGATGCTAATCTTTCCCAATCAAAGGTAGACATAATTTCTAAAATATCCTTAACAAGTTGAACCATATGTCAAGGAGTTTGCATTTGTTGATTCGTAACTTTAGCAAGGACTATTGAATCAATTTTAATTATCACTTTTGCCCAACTAAGTTCTGCAAAAGTCAAATTATTCTTGTTCCCAACAACTCCACTGTTGAGAGGAGAATTAGCGGCATTCAAAAAAACTCGTGAAAGCAATAGATTCACTATTAGAGTTTTTTTTGTCACAATGTCATTACTGATTGTCTTAGACTAAGCACAAAAGGCTCTATCTGTGTTTTTTTAAGAAAAACATACTCAACTAAGGTCACTTTCTATCCAATTGTGGAAAAAGAGAACATATGACTCAATATCTTGCATCCCTCGCCAGCGAATTGAGTAGAAATATATTCCTCTTGGGTATGAACCATTCTAATAAAACTTTCAGTAATCTGTACATTGTCTACATTACAATTATTGAAAATCAGAGAGCCATTACTGCTCAAATTACAATTAGGGAGCATATAGGCATGTACATTTATAGAAGAATTATTTACATTATTTGCTAGGGCCAGTCCTTCATTAGAATGACCCAATAGTCCAACTTTAGCTACCTTATGTGCTTCATCATTCAGCTCTCTTTTGATGTGTATCCAATCATCACACACAGTTTCTTTGGTTAATTTCCAAATATCCACTGTAAGACAATATAAAAACCAAGGAGGAGTAAGATTTTTATTGAGAATTTTCACTACTTATTGGCAATCAGTTAGGATTCTAATATCATGTAGTTTCAGCTCCTTTGCCTTTAGAATTGTTTTCCAAATAGCACACATTTCAATAGCTAAAGGAGAATGAGCTTTGTTACTATCATTGCCCTCAAACATGATTGATCCATTTGAATCCTTAATTCTGAAACTAAAACCTTCATTACTTGTCTTACTTATCCATGCTGCATCACAGTATATGTGATACCTTTTATTGTCATTGCCTTCATCAACACTAACATTAGTCTTTCCTTTTTTTTCTTCTACATTTTTGTTTGAAGACCAATGGATGTCAGCTATAGCTCTGCAAAACTAAGTATTCATGCCTATTTTCTTCCCATTAAAGCAGCATGAGTTTCTATTTTTCCAGAGTTGCCAAGGAGAGGCAACCATCACCTCTTTTATCCATTTATTGATCCTTTTATTATCAAAATCCTTTTCTTGGAGCCATTTCCCCATGTACCAATCCTCTTTGAAGCTAAAACTGATATTTAACTCATTTTCAACTTTACCTAGAATAGCCTGGCAAATTCACATTAAAAAAATATATGTTTAGGATTATCCTCATCCTTGCCACAAACATAGTAGCAATTTGGAGCAATTTTACTTATATTATAAAGATAACTTGCAGTAGGAAGTCTAACCCAAAGGAGTTTCTAGAGGAAATTCTTGACTCTAGGTAGAATCAATGCCCACAGGCTATTCCAATTACAGTTGTGTTCTCTCACCTCCTGCTTCTTTTCAGCAATCAAGTTATAAGTTGTAAATACAATTGTGTTCTCTTACCTCCTGCTTCTTTTCAGCAATGAAGTTGTAAGCAGTTTTGCAACTGAGGTCATCATTGGCACTCCAAATCCATTTATCCACAACTCTTTCATTTGGGAGATAAATTTGGACTTGACTATTATAGTGATGTTCCCCAAATAGCTCCAGTATCAGTTCAAGGTCCCATTTTTTATTCTTAATCAGTTCCTTGACCCTACTGAATTTTGAAAGCAATTTCATATTGACAAAGGTGGGCCATTTGTTTAATGGAATGTCTGAAAACCAAGGGTCTTTGAAGATATCAATATCAGAGCCATCACCAACTCTCTTCCTAAGTCTTTCTCTGAGCTCCTGAATTGCTCCGTGTAGGCATTTGAAAGACCATTAAAAAATATTACATTTACTGAAGAACCAGGGGTGGTAGTCAGTATATTTTATGTTAAGGAATTTGGGAATTTGTCCCACATTGAGTTTCATTGAAAGGGACTATTTTCTTGGCATGAGTAGAAAATTTCATGATCTCCAAGTTTTTTATTCCTAGACCCCCAATGCTTTTTCTGACTGTTAGTGATGGCTTTTGTATATTGGCTATATTTGGCAAAAGTATTCCAAGTTGTTCTTAATCTAAAATAGACAATCACATCTAAGAGGAGTTCTGCTTGTTGAAGACTGTTTCAACTGTGTGAGGATAGTTTCAACTGCTCCTACAGACTATGGATTTTAGGATAAGGATGCAACGCAAATGTCAACCTTTTGTTTCTAGCGCATATGATGACTTTTGGTCTCATTCATTAATGATGATTCTCTTTGATATTTCTGATATTTTTAATCATCGTTAATTATATTTTTATTGCCCATTTAATTTTATGAGTAGAAGAGAGGTCCTCTTTAATATTTTTGGGCGTTACTCCTTTGATCTTTATGGTCATTGTGTTATGGTATTTTAGTGCCGACTGTTTGGTTTGAACCGATGATTGTTTGTTTTTTAAACTGATGGTATTATTGATCAATAGTTAAATCAGCATTGATTCAAATCTATCAGTTGTCATATATAAATTTTGGTGAAAAGATCTGATTTATCAACTCCTGTGTGTGTACACTGTGTTGCCAATTATTTGGAGGAGTTGAGATTGCTGAGTGCAATACGACAACAATCTATATTTCTTAGTGAAGATGGATTTGGGCTGTTAACTCACAACAACATAAGGACTGTGTGGAGGACAGAACTCTGTGGCTGGAATGTCATAGAGAGGCAAGTTGACATGTACTTGTAATAACAAATATGTTTTTATTATTTCTAATTCACTGTAGTACTGGTAGTCGAATTTCAGAGTGTGAAATCCTGAAGACTTATATTGTACTTGTTGATAGTAAATTGAACATCTGTCCGGTGAGTACCCCGTAGATTAGGTGACAAGCTTTGTTACTGAACAGCGTAAACAATCCTTTGTGTTTGCGTGTGATTTTTGTTTTGGTTCTTACTTTGCTACTAAGTAGTAGTTGCAATAGCAGTTGCAACTTCCTGTGCAACTATCCTAAATAGAAGTTCCCTTAGAGACCTATATTGTCAATTGGTGTCAGAGCGGTTGTGCTAACCTTTACCTACACAAGATCTTTGATGTGTCTCTTTTCTTTCAGACTCAAGATGAAAGGAAAATCTATGGGAAATTCTATCTATGTTTCTCCTTTACTTATTGGAACAAACTATGCATATTGGAAGGATAGGATGAGGGCTTTCATCAAATCTTTGGATGATTATTGTTGGGACTCTATAGAAGTTCGATATATTCCTCCTACAATAGATGAGACTGAGCGCAAGCCAAAGAACCAATATACTAAAGCAGAAATTGTTGCAGCAAACCATGACAACAAGGATCTCAATGTCATATTCAGTGGTGTTGATCCTTCTCAATTCAAACTCATCTCTGCTTGCACTAGGGATGTCAACGGGGCAGGTTCGGGGCGGATAGTGTCACACCCGCACCCGCACCCGTTTACTAAACCCGTCTCTCGTACCCGCACCCGCACCCGTGATGGATATCCATCACCCGCACCCTCGCGGGTAATTGATACCCGCGGATATCCGCGGATACCCATTTAATATATGACAAGAATTTTTATTTTATTATAATAGTATACCACCAATGATTCTCGTTTCACCACTATTAATAACTTGGTTGAGAAACATTAATCCATATAATAAACTACATAACAATTAAATTCTAAATCATAAAATTATCTTAAGAAATATCAATAATCATTTATGCAACATTAAATTTAAAACCAAAATTAAATTTAAAATCAAGGTACTTTCAATTAAAATTTGAAATTGATATCCCTAAAAATATATTATATTTAGATTTATTTTTAAATTTTCCATTAAATATCAATATATAAAATTATAAATTTAATTTTTCATATATATTGGCGGGTAGCGGGTATCCGTGGGTGTGGATAGTATAGTATCCATACCCGTACCCGTTTATTAAATGGGTAAAAATTTATACCTGTACTCGTACCCGTGGGTATAATATGTTTACCATACCCGACCCGTGTCGAGTAAATATCTGCGGGTATCCGCGGGTACGAATAATATTACCATCCCTAGCTTGCACTCTATCCAAGCAAGCATGAGAAATTTTAGGGACAAATCATGAAGGACCTTTGACTCTTCGTAAGTCAAAAGTTGAAATCCTCAATATCAGATTTGAAAATCTGAAGATGGGAGAAGATGAAAGTATTCAAGACTTCCATGGGTGTATCAAAGATCTTATGAACAATGCTACCAATCTTGGAGAGTCATTTTTAGAAGAAAAGGTAGTAAGGAAAGTTATGAGATCCATGCCTACCAAGTTCGATATGAAAGCTGCTGTCATAAGTGAAGTTCATGACCCATCTACTATTACTTTTGACACTCTGATGAGCAAACTTGAAACTTATGAGTTGGAATTATCTGGAAAAATAACTCACAAAGAAAAGAAGAAGAATCTTGCCTTTAGTGCTACTGAGGATGAGATCAAGCCAGAAGATTGTTCTGAAGATGAGATGAATGTTGTGTTGGCTCTTATGACTAAAAATTTCAAAAGAATCCTAAGAACAATAAACAAGCAAAACCTAAATTCTCATATGAATTCTCAGTTCAAACAACAGTTTCAATCGTCCAGTGCGATCAGTTCAAAATCAAGCTTTCCTGCTGGAGAAAATAGAAAAAGTCAACCCTCGGGACAAAAAGATGATCCCAAACAGAAGTGTCACGCCACGCCCTATTTTAGGATTAGGTGACCGGTCATGTAATATCCTAGATATTTTTATTTATTTTTCTCTTTTACTATTTGTGTTTGCCAGCCTAGCGGGCTAGTTCGAGGTCGAGCCAAGTCGACTCGTGGTCCGGTGCGAGCTTGCGAGCTCGGGTAAGTTGAATTATGAGTTATAATTATATAGCTAATTTATTTGATTATGTTACATGTGGATGTCCATGTGTTTATTGCTTGTATTTTATCATGGGGTTAGTTTGGGTTAGCGGGTTGTGGATCCAGATTGAGAAGAGTGCGGGTTAGGGTATGATTAGGTGAAAGTGCGAGAGGATTATAAAAATCTCCCCCCTAGGGCTAGAGGCTCCCTATTGGAGCCGCACTAGCAAGAGAGAGAGGAGCTACCGCCCCTCTTCCCTTGAAGCCAGCCGTCGAGGAGAAGAGCCAAGCCTAGCTGAGCCCTTCTCCCCCTCTCCTTCTTCTTCTCCCCTTTGGAAGCCAAGCCAGTGGCTTGGTGGAGCCGCCGCCCCTTCCTCCTTGTGGAATCGATCTGTCGCCGCCACCTTTGAGGCTGGATTCGGAGGCTACCGATTGGGAATTTCCTCAATTTCTTATTCCTAATCATGTGAGTGGTTTTACCTCTCCTTTTTCGGGTTCTCTCGTAATCTTGAGCCAATTTGAACATCTTCTTGTTTCTTGTGATTTTCACCGAATCGTGGGTTTGATCGTCGTGTTCTTGTGCCGGTTTGTGTGAGGAGGGCCCGAGATTCTAACTTTGTGGCTCAGCAGCCCTAGGTTTACCCTAGGGGTGCTCGGCCAAGGGTGAAGCAAGGGTGCCCTCAAGGTGTTCGATAAAATGCCCAAGTGAGAGATCTTGTTTATCTTGAAGTTTATATCTTGAGTTGCTTGCCTAATTAGGTTCTTGAATTGTGGTTGCATGCCTTAGATTTAAAACTGTGACTTTTGATATGGAGCATGTTCTACAAAAAAATAAGATTTGATCTTGAAACCATGAGTGTTCTTGATATGAGATTTTTTATCATGTAATTTGATTCTTGCTTGAAGATTATTTTGATTCATGCAATCATGACTTGATTCTAAAGAAGTTTTGCCTCAATGATATAATTTTATTGTGTTGATAATTAAGGAATTTAATTCTGAAATTTTCGAATTTATATAATTACCTTTATTAGGCTGAAAACTGCATGTTGGATTATTTGTTTTAGGACTGATTTTGAAATTCTATTTGTAATGTGCATAGTTTGCTGAATATAGTCGTGTAACCTATCATTTAAATCAGAAAATATAGTTTGGAAACATAGGCCACATTCTGGAGACCAGATTCGGGTTAGATACATCAGTTTCGGGCACAACAATAAGCTAAAATAAAACCCTAAAATAAAACCCTAATCTTGGTGATCTAAATTTTAATTGCATAATTAAAATTGAGCAAGGGATCAGCATAATCTGTTATGAACCAACAAATAAGTTATGCATGAAATAAAACCTCACAAATTTATGACATTACAGGTCTAGGCGTTAGGGGTCAGGTATTGGAGTGTTGAGACACTTCCCAATAAGGACACCCCTAAGACACCGTAGGAGAGACTTGACTTAGGTCATGATGCGTCATATTTTTATGAATGACGAAGAGGCTAGTTGAGGAGCCGAACTGTGGGCTAGGCCCAAAAGGTTGGATGGCTAATTCTCAACCTGTGGAACAAGTTCGGATGGGCAAATTCTGATTGTTCCTGCTTATCTTGTGGAACAAGTTCGAACGGGCAAATTTCGATTGTTCCCAAGATTCTTTATTTAAAGTGGCTAAGTTCGGATGGGCGAATCCCGATTACTCCTACTTTATTTATTGGAACAAGTTCGAATGGGCAAATCCCGATTGTTTCGGTTTGGCCTCGTGGAA
Organism: Canna indica; assembly: GCA_034359265.1. NCBI lineage: Eukaryota > Viridiplantae > Streptophyta > Magnoliopsida > Zingiberales > Cannaceae > Canna > Canna indica. The sequence continues at coordinate 16,959,447 of CP136893.1, read as the reverse complement.
TAAGTTCGGAGGGCCTACCCGATTATTCCCGATGTGCTTTTAAGGAATAAGTTCGGACGGGCAAATCCTGATTATTCCTGTGTTATCTTAAATAGGCAAGTTCGGATGGGCGATTCCCGATTGTTCCTTTGTGTCTCGTGGAGCAAGTTCGGATGAGCCAATGCCGATTGCTCCCAAGTTTCTTTATATTAGGATAAGTTCGGAGGGCCTTCCCGATTATCCTAGTATGTTTTGTTGCCTTAGGGCATGGTATGCTTAGGTCTGTTGATCTTCACCATTTGGGTGTTGGTTGCCTTCGAGCGGGTGGTGGCCAGATGGCCTGTTAGTTGGTCACTCCCTTGTGACCTTTCCTGCTCGAGTCAGGAGTTTTTGCTTTATGCTGCCTATCTATATTTGGTTTCTCGTGGGGGTTGGTAGGATCGCTCACAGAGTTATTCTGAACTCACCTGTTGTCGTTTTATTTTTGTTTTGCAGAGTCTGACCAGTGAGGTGGGCTGGAGCACTTGGCGCAACTGGAGGGCAGAGGAGCCACATGATCTCATAGCAGTCCTAGTTAGGGGTCGTAGTCGAGTTTTTTGTAGTTAGTCGTGCACTTATGTTTCAGTGTTTTGGAGTTGTAGTCCTTGGGGACATTCATGTCTTTATTTCAGTTTTCATTGTAATTGAATAGTTGATCCGATTTATTTTTTTCGCACTTTATATTTTTACTAAACTTACTTATAATGAATTCTGTTTGATTTTTCATTTGAAATAAAACTTGTTTATTTCTTTCCGATATGTTTTATTGTTGAGTTGGCATGTGCATGATTTAGGCTGTAAGGTATAGACACGTATATCCTGGCCGGTCACGTGATCCTGAGTTGGGGCGTGACAGGCCAGGGTATAGGTGCCTATACCCCGCAGCCTACCTCATGCACATATCAACTCAGAAATAAACATAGTGGAATTACAAGAAATTTTTTTATTGCAACTAAGAAATCAATCAATTTTCATTATTAGAAATCAAGTTCAGCAAACTAAATAAAATGCGGAAAATAAAAAGTTTAACAGTTCTTCCCAATGAAGTAAAATAGGAAATAAAGCATATAAATGTCCTAAATGTCTACAACTCCAAAATGCTAAAACACAAGTGCATGATCAACTACTAACAAGACTCGACTACGACCCCTAACTAGGACTGCTATGAGATCAATGGTACCATGCTGCCCTCTAGCCGCGCCAAGTGCTCCAGCCTAGCTCACTGGTCAGGCTATGCAAAAAAAAGCAGAAAAGAAACGAGGGTGACTCCAAAGGAACTCAGTGAGCGATTCTACCAACCCCCACCACAAAACCAACCATAGAGATAAAACATATAAATATAAATACACCTGTCTCATACAGAGGGAATGCAATAATTGTGGTATGTCTAACTAACGACCACTTGGTCGACCCATGCTCGAAGGAAAGCCTACTCACATAGAGTGAATCTACAACAAGCTTAACTGTCTACCCATGTCGAAAGGCATACAAGTCAGTCATAAGGGTTATGAGGATAATCAAATTTTACCCATCCGAACTTATCCTATGACATACCCTTAAAGAAACATATGGGAATAATCGGGATTTGCCCATCCGAACTTATTCCAAAAGAAATGAGAATAATCGGGATTCGCCTATCCGAACATATTCCAAAGAGAAGCGGGAATAATCAAGATTCGCTCATCCGATCTTATTCCTTTTTAAAACACAGGTTGGAATTTACCCATCCAACCTTCCGGGCTCAAGCCCGCAACACCGGCTCCTAACCGAGCTTCTCTGCCATTCATGAAAGATATGATGCCCACAAGACCTAAGTCAAGTGTCATCCACGGTGTCCTAGGGGTGTTCATATTGGGAAAATATCGTAACACACTATGCCCGTTCCCGATGCCCTAGACCCGCAATGTCCTCAACCCATGAGGTTTTGTTTCATGCATTTAGATTATTGTTGGCTCTTAAATAGTTATGCTGCCCCTTGAATTTTAATTCTATAATTAAAATTTAAATTCCCGAAATTAGGTTTTATTTTCAGCCAATTGTTTGAGCCCAATTCTGGTGTACCCAAGCCGAATCTGGTTTCCAGAGTGTGTCCTATGGTTCCAGACTATATTTTTATGGTTAAAATGATAGATTACACAACTATATTCAGTAATCATCACACTTCATAAACATAGTTTCAAACCTCAACATCATTAGTGACAATCCAGCATGTTTAAGATTTCAACCTGTCAAAATTTTTAATCCAAAAATTATAGTATTAATTATCCCAAAATACTGCCAAATCAGATTAAACCTTTTCACATGAAACATAAATTTACGTGAAACATAAATTCAAGACTCAATATTAATAAAACAAGAACCACATCAAGAAACATATCATGCCATCAAGATTAAACCTTTTTACATAAAACATAAATTTACACACTGATATTCAAGATTTTGACATTAAACATGCATTGGCATCATAGGAACATAAATAAGATTATCATTGAAAGACCTAGATCTCTACAAACACAAGAAATCCACTTAGGCATTTTAACAAACACCTTGAGGGCATCTCCTTTCCATATTGGCCGAGCACCCCTAGGACCATCCTAGGGTTGCTGCACCACAAAGGGGGAAATCCTCGGGCCTCCTCTTTCATGGTAACATGAGAAAACAATCACCCACGACGAAAAACAACAGAATTCCCAAATTCCAAAAGGCGGCTCAAGAAAACGAGGAAATAGAAGGGGGGGGGGGGGGATGGAGGGATCGAGAAACCACTCACATGATTAGGAAGAAGAATAGAAAGTTTTGCCGATCGACGGCCTCCGAATCCAACAACACCGCACAACGGCGGCTCGGCTCCAAGAGAGGGGAAGAGGGGTGGAGGCTCCTCTTCTCCTCAACAACCTGGCTCCCCAAGAGAGAGGGGGAGAGGAAGATGGCTTGGTGGCGGCTTGGCTTCTAAAATAAAGGGGGAGGCAGCAGCTCCAACAAGGGGAGGGGGCTCCCCTCTTCTTCTCGCCTCAAGCTCGGGTCCAAACCCGCTAACCCTTCAACCCAAACTAACCCCAAGCTCAACACAAACATCATCATTATGCTCAAGCACATGCATTAAAACAAATAATTAAATTTATTTAGGCAAGTAAAGAAGATGAAAAATTTATATTTCGACTTACCCAAGCTTTCAAGCTCGCACCAGATCATAACTCGACTCATCTCGGCCTCGAATCAGCCCGCTAGACTGGCAAAGATAGATAATACAAATTATTATAATATCTCGGATATAACAAGAAGTCCAAAGGTACGTGTTCAATATTTTGAGTGTGAAGGATTTGGACATGTCAGATCAGAATGTCCAAACCTACATAAAAGACTCAAAAAGTCCTTTACTGTTACCCAGAGTGATGAAGAAGAAGAAGTTAATCTAGAAGAATCTGAACAAGGTAATTTTAGAGCCTTCATAGCTCGTATTGTTGACACAGTTAAAACTCCCAACAACTCAGATACAGATGATGATAAATGCAAGGTTCAATACGCTGACAATTTTGAGGAAGCTTATCAGGAGATATTTGATAAATGAGTTGAAGTGGCAAAACTCAACAAGTCCCTCAGCAATCAGAACAAGCTTTTAATTGAAGAAAAAAAGATTCTTAAGAAGAAAGTTCAAACTTTTCAAAGTCAGATTATTAAAAAAGAAGACAAAGAGTCTAAGTTGATTTCTGAACTTGAAAAGGTAAAGAAGGAAGTTAGAATGATGAATTCTACTAGTATTATTAACGAAATTTTGAGTGCGAAAAAATGTCCTTCTAATCATAAAGGACTAGGATACACTAGTTCATGCCAGTTGAAACCTAGTCTCAACTGCCTACTCAATTGAAGAACTTTCATAGAGACTCTTCAACTCATCAAAAGCCTACTACGAGGAGGGGGAATAGGGTGCCCATATGCTACTATTGCAGGCGCAAAAGACACATTATAGCAAATTACTTCAAACTCTTCGACAAACTGAGGAGATAGAATCATGTAAATTCCCCTAGGCAAAAAGATAAATAAATCTGGGTAAGAAAGACTGATCTTAATTGTCATGTTGCTTTTATGTCAAAGACTGTTTCTTCTCTTGGATCTTGGTATTTCTACAGTGGGTGTTCTCAGCATATGACAGGAAGTTTAGAAAATCTGAAAGATATTGAGGAACATGGAGATGCAACTATTACTTTTGGAGATTGAGGACATGAAAATATCATAGGAGTTGGAACTTTCAATGTTCCAGGAATTCCTAATCTGGAAATTAAATATCTTGTTGGTAGAAGGTCTCAAGGCTAATCTCGTGAGTATAAGCCAATTGTGTGATCAAAATTTAAATGTTCAATTTACTAAAAACACTTGCAAGGTTTTTGATAAGGATGGTGATTGTATTCTTGAAATGAATAGATCTAAAGACAACTGTTACAAAATTATCTACTCTTCTATTTGTCTTTCGGTTGTTTCTCCTGATATTAATATGTGACATCGACGATTAGGTCATGTTAATTACAGAGATCTGAAAAAACTTGTAAATGCTGAAGTCGTCAGAGGCATTCCTAAACTTTTAGGAGAACTTGAAGTTGTTTGTGGTCCTTGTCAAGAAGGAAAGCAGACTAAGCAGTCTCATCAGCAGTCACAACTGGTAGCTACATCAAAACCTCTTAGCTTCTTCACTTGGATCTTGTCGATCCCATACAAGTTGAAAGTAATGGTGATAAAAAGTATGTTCTTGTTTGTGTAGATGATTTCTCTCATTTTACTTGAACAGAGTTTCTAAAAGAAAAGTCCAATGCTTTTAGCATTTTTAAATCTCTATGTTTGAAACTTCAGAATGAGCAAAAACTCCCTATTCACTACAATAAATCTGGCTTTTAGTGACGAGATTTGGTGGGGGTCGTGCATCGACCCTCACTAAATCAACCTATTTATGGGGGTCGCTACCCTCATGAAAATCCATCAGTAAAACAATATTTTTGTGAGGGTCGGATATGACCCTCACTAAAAAGTATATATAGTGAGGACAACACTATGACCCTCACGAAAATCCGTCAGTAAAAATAAAACATTTTGTGAGGGTCGGATATGACCATCACTAAAAAGTATATATTGTGAGAACGTCTTGGCTCTCACGAAATCCTGCATTTTATGAGGGCCGATCATAACCCTCACTAAAAAGTATATATTGTGATGACATCACGACCCTTACGAAATCCTTCATTTAGTGAGGGTCTAATATGATCCTCACAAAATTTTTTTTGTGAGGATAACATCATGACCCTCACGAAATCTCGCATTTTGTGAGGGTCGAGTATGACCCTCACTAAAGTATATTTTCTGAGGATATTGTGATCCTCACGAAATCCTGCATTTAGTGAAGGTCTAATATGGTCCTCACTAAAAAGTATGCATTGTGAGGACAACATGGTGACCCTCACCAATTCATGCCTCTCACTTCTAAATCTGAAAATAAACAAATATTAATTTAAAAATAAAAATAAATTTAGACAATTAAATAATTGATTAAATATATTTAAAAAATCTAAAATATTATTAAGTAAAAAATTAGAAATGGACTAAATTGAGCAGATTACTTCATATGAAGCCTACTAGAGAAGTCAGTCGACAAGCCCGAGAACGGCCCAGTATATATATAAAGAAACTTACTACATTGAATCACTTTCAACATTAACAAAAGAACAAAGTATTTTGCCAACTTTACTACAAACATATACAAAACTTATTTCTTTCTCTATTTTATTTCATATTATAATCATATCAGTTTTGTATATTCTAATTCCTCACTATTTCATTGTACATGTAGAATATATTGATAATTCATATGAACTTCTTTAATTGTCACATGAATTTTTTTTTTTCCTGTAGTCACATGAATATATTGATAATTCACACTACAAGAAAAGTGGTAATTAGTGGCGGATTATAACCGGCGGTCTGCATATGCGTCGGTTATTAATCGAGTTATGCAGACCGCCGATTATTAATTTCCTTTTCGTTTTTTTTTCCTGCTTCTTCGTTTTCCAACTTTTCCAGCACCGTGCTATCTCCTTCTCATCCAAAAACTCGCACACACCATCACCTTCTCATCCTGCATTGTTCGCCTCCGGAAACCCTAAACTATTCTCTTCATCTTCCAACAAAAACCCTAACCCTCGTCGTTCTCCTCGAAGTTCTCCAAGTGTTCTCCGATCCGAAGAACTGTCATCTGAGCTCGATCAGCCCAAACAATGGCGGGTGCGCTCCAGTACCTAGAACCACAGCGCGACGCGCAGCTGAAACTCGCGGACTGGTACAACGCCTTGGCGGATTTGTACCAACAGAAGCTTTGGCACTAGCTCACTGTCAAGCTCGAGCAGTTTGTCGCCTTGGTCGTAGTCCAGGTCGTCCTCTGGCCTCTCTCCTCTACATTTAGGATCCATAAACTTATACTGATCTCGTTCTTTGTTGTGAATTGCTATGTTTTCTTTTTCCTGTTATTTTTGGAATTTTGCTATTTGAGTTCTTATGAGCTTCCCAATGTTTTTTAAGGACATCTTAATTACATTTGTTTATAGTTATAAAAAGAAAATACTTTTGCCAACCATTTTGGTATTTCTTCCTGTCTGCTCGAAGAGGTATGTTTGAGTAATTTGCCCTCAGAAGAGTTATAATGGGTGAAAAGTTTATTCACCAATCTGAATGTTTGGAAGCAAACCTTGAGTTTCTTAATTGCGATCACTTACTGAATCGATTTCCATTTCTCATCAAATTATATAAATGCTCCACACTTTATTTTCCTCGACCAGACATGTTAAATTGTGATAGTCTTCGTTGCTGCTAAACATTACGTAGCAAACTTTTTTCCTACACTTTATTTTCTTTCATAGGAGCTTCTCCCTTATGAATTATGAGACTGTCATACTGACATAAATCTGGCTGCAGCATATAGACTGCTAGAATAAATGCTATCCTCAATCTACTGTCCAGTCCATTCATCATCTCATGGTTGGTTCATTGGTCCACTACTCATCAATTATTATATGTGAGCTTAATTTCTTTCCTTTGAATTGATCTAGCCATCCTCTTTGTCTAGATTTAAAGAAAGCAACTAAAGTGATGGCAAGGTTGTTTAAGATTTATCTGTTTTCAGACCTTTATTTAATGTCTAATCTTGGTACATTTATAGTTAACTGTAACATGATGGTTGTTTATACTGTTTGTATTTTGAGCGTCTATTTGAGTTATCATTTTAGATCTTGATAACTTACCTTAGGTTTTTTTACTTATAACAAACTTATATATTGATAACTTTATCTTAGGTACTTATTCAGACAGATTTATCTTAGGTTTTTTTTACTGATAACAAACTTATATAATGATAAGTTTCTTTTCTATTTTATTTTTCACATTTATAATTTAATTCAAGATATATAAATAAGAACAATATATATAAATATATATAAATAAGTACAATATATATATTGATCTTAATGTAGATTTGCTGACCTACTAGTCTACTAACATAATAATTAATTTTATCCTACAAATCTGTTTGGATTGTGAGTTGATCCACGTGATCTCCATAAACTAGCTGTGTATATAATGGCACACTAGAGGGGGGTGTTGGCTTTAGATTTTCAACCTTAGTCTTAATCTCGATTTTGATGATAACAAACATGGATCTAATATTTCGTTGAGAAATCTTTCAAGTTCCATATTAATTAGCGTTCGATGTCCTCGATCGGATAAATCGGAAGAAATTGGAAAATCAGAAGGACATTGATCGTCGCGCTCGGGTTCGTCGTGAAATTTCTCGAAGATCAACATGAGCACCAAAGTCGTCTTGGACGAGCTCAAAGATCACACGAAAGATCTCCAAGTTCATGGTCATTGAAAGCCAAAACCCGAAAACAAAGCGCGGAAGAAAATCGACTGAAAAATAAATTTCAGCCTAGGTTTAGTCGACCGGGCGGTCGATCGAATAGTGTAAGGAAAAAGACAGTAGCCCTTTCGGTCGACCGGTCGGTCGACCGGTCGGTCGACCGAACACTGCCGAAAATAGACAGTGGCTACTTCGGTCGACCGAAAGAGGCCTGAAATGGGTAGTAGCCCTAGCGATCGACCCATCGGTCGACCGAAGTGAGGATCGCGCGATCGCACGTCTGCTTTCCCCTGCGTCGGTCAACCGATGGGTCGACCGAATTGAGGGAACGCGATCTCGCGTCTGGCGGTTGACCTGTTGGTCGACCGACCAGAGAGAAAAGGGCAGCGATTGAATGAGCGGTCGATCGGTCGATCGACCGACCAATCGACCGGCGTCTGCAACGGATAGAAAACTATTCGTTGAGCTGTCGTTTCTTCAGGAGGGTATAAATACACCCTCATATAACTCATTTAATTTTTTTTCCCTGTAGAATTATTGAGCATTCTAAAGGGAAATTTGAGCCTTCCAAAGATTGATCAACGATGCTCTGTTCTTCCGCCAACATTCTCACAAGCGCCCAGTCTTCTTCCTCAACTCAGGATTTAATTCGAGCTCATCCCCTTGAAGAGTTGAAGGCGTTGAAGGCGTGAAAAGAGCATTGATTTTTGGTTACATTCCTTAGCTCTTTTCATTGTAATCTTTATTGTTTATTTGAACGTATTTCTTTGATTTGGGTTTGTGTGAAGACCTAGGTTGTTAGGTCTTGCTGTGTGAGTGGTATCCTTGGTGTAGGAGTAAAGCTACTTGTGTAAACGTAGTTTACTAGGATTAGTTCTAGTTGACCCTTAGGTTCAGGTGGGAAAGTGCTCTCGGTAGGAAGGCGGGATACTTCCGGGTGTGGAAGTGCATTCGGTTTGAGAGAGGAGACTTTTCGGTGAAAAGTCCTCTTTGTAAGGGAAACTTGATATAAACTAGTAAACCTAGTTTGGAAATCCTAAGCGGGGTGCTTAGGTAGTGGAGTAGGCATTGGGGCCGAACCACTATAAATTACTGTGTTAGTATTGTTATTTATTATTGCTTGTGCTTAATTGTTTATATCGCTTTCACATCAAATCTTAAGATTGCAAATTGCCTAAACGATTTAAGTAAACGATTAAATTGGAATTTAGGCTAATCAATTTAGTTAACACACTATTCACCCCCCTCTAGTGTCGTCATTTCGCTCATAATTGGTATCAGAGAGGGTCGTGGATTGAGATTTCACCATCTCGTCTACATCTTGTCTCGATCCGAAAAATAGCTCTAGAGAGTATAGCATTTGCACTACCTAGGTTTGATGAAGAAAACTTTGGTGTTTGGAAGAGTAGGATGTATATCTTTCTTAAAACACAAAGTTTAGATCTATTGTGCATGCTAAAGAATGAGTATGTTGAGCCTACCATTGACTTAAATGATTGGACTCAAGAACAAGTTAGATTATTTGAATTAAATGCTAAAATAACGCAATCCTATATTGCTCATTTTCAAATGAAATTCTTGAAAAAATTATGCATTGTTCTTCCGCTTTTGATATTAGGGCAACATTAAATATGTTATATGACTATGCTAAAATCGAAGAACTTAATACTTTTGTTGAGGGTGGTGATGACAATGGTCATTCCCCTAGTACTAACCTCGATTTTGATGCCCAAATCACTTCTAGCCAAAGAAGCACAAGCAAGAATCGGAAAAGAAAACTTAGGTGCTTCCTTTGCCAAGAGAAGGGACACAAGAAGAAGAATTGTCCACTCTTGAAGAAGAAATCCAAAAAGAAGTGTGTTTCTTCCTCCACATCTCAATCAAGTGAAGCCTCTTCTAGACATGACGATGAAGCTACATCAAACTGTTGCCTCATGGGTCTTCGAGATGAGGTATATTCTCCATCTTCTAGTCATGTTCAAAATGTTAATGATAATGACTCTAGTAGCTCAAAATCCCTTGATATGTCATATGAAGAACTACTAGAAGAATGTAAAAAGATGTATAATTTGCTCATGAAAAAGAATAAGAAAAATAAGAAATTAAAAAAGGAAAATTTAAGGCTTAGCTCTCATGTGCATGAATTAGAAACTGAAAAATTGAATACTAGCCCTTTTGATTCTTGCAATGATGCCTCAAAACTTCAAATTAAGGATTTGAAACATAGAAATGAAGAATTAGAAATTGAGAATGATGAGTTGTTAACTAATATTTCAAAAATTAGAAATGAGAATGAAAACACAAAAAATAATGTGAATCATAATAGTAAGGATTGTATAAGTTATTTCAAATTTGAGCATGATATTTTGAAAAATGAAAATTGCTTGTTAAAATCTCAAATTCAAATTTACACAAATCCATCGATGACTTAAAAATGAAGTTATTTTCTTGAGTAAAAAAACTAGTAACTTATCAAATGCTTCATCTTTTAGGAGTCCTAAAAATCAAAATGTCTCATTTAGAAAATCTCCAAACAAGAATGCTCATGCTCATAATATTTCACATGTTAAGCATTCTAACTTTAAACCTCATGTCCATAGCAAAAACAAAAAGAAATTTAATGGACATTGTTTTTGTTGTGGTGTTTATGGGCATGCCATATATGATTGTGCTTTCAAAGTGAACCCTACTGTTGTTAAGACACCTTGGGTACCTAAGCCCATTAACCCCCAAGGACCCAAAGCCATTTGGGTACCAAAAATGTCTTCTCTTGTATGGGGAGCTACCATACAAGGGTAAAGAAAAGTGAAGAGTTGAAGTTGACCATGAACTTAAATGAAGTATCATTCCTTGGTTGCAACTTCAAACCATCATGATGCCATAGGTATGAAAATTGGCATCTAGGTATACTTTGTATCACCTCCTTACTTTGATTTATTTTATTTAAGTTGGAGTTATGATACATGTTTAATTTGAGTTGTTTTTCCCCGCTCTTGATAAGAGTCTTTTGAAAAATGATTTTGATTTTTGATTTCCCGATCTCCTCGGAGACCTAAGTAGCCTGTAATGGGCTCATGCGACCTTGCGATTTTAAATCGTAGGCTAATTATGGCCTTTCGGTTTTCAACCAATAGGAAGTGTTGGAGATTATATTTTTATTTATATTTCATTTGTGATATCTAAAAATTCGTTTTGGTATGACCTGATTTCATCTTTAAAACGAATTTCAAACCATTTAGCAAAGTGATCTTTGATATTGTTACTTGATGCTTCTCTTTGCTTTTTGGTTGAGTTAGCTTGCTAAGTAGCTATATTTTCTCTAAAAATATTAGTGTAGCTTACTTGCAAGTTATAAGTATTTAGGAAGGCTAATAATTAGGAAGAAAAAGATTAATTTGGCAAATTATCATGAATAAGGTATAACTTTGATAAATTCAAAATCTTAGGGTTATACCTCAATGCTTAAGCTAAAATCATGTCTCTATACTCATGACTAAAATTGCATGTCAAACCCTTGAACTTTCATGAGTAGGTAGAATCTTAGCACTTAGGCAAATTTCATTGAATGAAACTTGCTCTAGGTTGATATCTATTATTAGAGACCTTCTTGTAAGTCCAAACTAATTTAACATGAGTAGAGATCTTATTCTTCAAATGTTGCACATGCTAAGATCTCCTTAGATTCATTTTGATATAATGATATCCTCGTTGAAATGAATCTTTTCTATCTAGCATAGGTTAAATCTTTTCTATCTATGCCATTTTCGGATCGAGACTAGATGTAGACGAGATGGTGAAATCTCAAACTACAACCCGCTCTAATATCAATTGTTGTATAAAATGGCACACCAGAGGGGGGTGAATAGTGTGTTATCTAATTCTATTTGCCTATTTCGATTTTAGACGTTTCTTGAATTATTTAGGCAAATCACAATTTCTCGATAAGATGCAGAAGCAAAAATAAACCAATCAAGCACAAACAAAATTTAACAATGCTAACACTGAGATTTATAGAGGTTCGGCCCCAATGCCTACTCCACTACCTAAGCACCCTGCTTAGAATTTTCAAACTAAGTTTTACTAGATTAATTAGTTTCCCTTACACAGAGGACTTTGACTCGAAGAGTCTTGCTTTCAACCTAAGGTACTTCTACACCCGGAGGTCTCTGTCTTCTTATCGAGAGCACTCTTCCACCTCAACCCTAAGGGACAACTAGAACTAACCGAGTAAACTATGTTTACACAAGTGGTTTTACACACCACTTAAATCGAAGACCTAACACTAGGTCTTCTTACAATTCAAATACAATGAGATGAAGAACAAATTAAAACAAAAATTATTACAAGAAGAGGAATGACAGCTTATCACACTTAAACACATCTTCTTTCCACACCTAACCAACTTGTTGAACCCTTTGAAGGAGAGCTCTTTTGACAGCAAGGGATCAAGCGTTAGGCTGATGAATGTTGACGCGTTGAAGCTTGGAGGATGTTATGGAATCACTCTTTGAAGATTTTCTTGCATCCAAAAAATTCAAGAGAGGTCGACAAAAGAGGTTAGAAGAGGTATTTATAATCCTCAGCTAAAATAGGGCGTCAACGAGCATAAATTTTACCGTTACAGACGCCCGGTCGATGGTCCGATCTATCGTCGGTCGATCGCCCGATCGACCGCCCAACTTTTTGGGAGATTTACGCGCCATTCGATCGACCGACGGGTCGACCGACTGTTGCGAGATTGGCGATCCCGAATCTGGTCGACCGAATCAGTGATGCCAAAATCACGCGTCTCGCGATTTGCCATCCGGTCGACTGATGAGCATTCTGCCATATTTTGGCTTTGGTCAGTCGATCGACCGGTTGACCGACGCAGCCATTTTGCGATTGCTTCACCAATTTCGGTCGACCGACAGGTCGACCGAATGGCTACTGCCTCTTTTGCGCATCATTCGATCGATTGACCGGTCGATCGACCGGTCAACCGAATCGGCTGCTGCCACTACTTAACACCATTCGATCGACCGTCCGGTCGACCGAACCAGAGCTGGAAAATTTTATCTTGGCTTTCTCATTTTGCGCTTGGTTTTCCGGCTTCGTTTTTCAGCTTGCTTTAACTTTAGAGGATTCTCCATGCTATCCAAAACATTTTTGATGCACGCATTGATCTGTTTTGGAGATTGATCGAGAGACGTAAGGCTTGACGTATCTTTCATCAATCCTGCAATTTTCATACTTCAAGTACTTGTTAAATAGGTTTGTTATCATCAAAATAATCATGAGGAGAATAAAGCATAAAGGAGGAACCCTTCAGCTAACACTAGCATGCATGTTAATCCCAATATCTTCTACTATATTATCAATCTATTGATAACTAAATGCATTGAAGTGTTTTTCCTTAGGTGACAAATGAGAAATTCATACAAAGCCTTTTGAAGTCTATATCCCATAATCTCATGCTTTCTAGATTATAACAAAATTTTCACTCTAATGTTTTGTTTTATCAATTAAAATGAATTTTGATCCTTGTTCATGGTTTCTATATTTATCAGTTTTGATGCTTGGTGGATTTTCTCTCTAATATAAGTATGCACGGTTTCTATATTTATCAACTTTGATAAGAAGTTGGTCTCCTCCAATGCCCCCTCCATTGCTTTCCATATCATGGTAAGAAGACACTGCATGCCAATTGCCAATAAGAGGTGTACAAATTTTTTTTTTAAAAAAGAATAATTATCTTTTGAGCTTTACTGGTTAAATTATGTTCTCTGCTTATCTTGCTAATTTGCCTACTTATCTTACCTTAGTTCTCTGCTTATCTTGCCTACTTTCTATCTTTGATTCTCTTGTGGTGTTTCAGGTCCCATGGTATATGGTTGCTTGTACTGCCCACTGTCATACCAGGAAACCCTCACCACATTGAACAGTTCAAAGAATCTTAAAGACCCTCACCACTGCCCACTGTCTTTTCTTTTCTCATAGCTGCTAACTTCATTTGTTTGTTGGATGCACGTACAGCCCATAATCTTGAAAAATGTCCATGATGGAATATATGGTAACTTCACAATACACATCCCTTCTTTCTGACAACAAGAATCTATAAAAGAATACTTAGTTGATTGGGTGCATGGTGGAGCAGAGTCACTGACAAACCTATTTATAGTTTTGGGCTTGAGGTCAGCTTTGAGGAAACTGAAGGGATCAAAGAAAAGCACACATCAAGTTGTTTCAGAAGTTAAAGAGACCATATCTATATAAAGTAAGTAGACTATAGTAGTTGTTTATGATACGATGAACTCTTCTACTGTAGCAACTTGATGATAATTCACTTTGACACAGTTAGTTAATTAGTTTACTTCAAAAAGCTTTAATTTTCAACAAGAAGTTTACATTAAATTGTCATTCTTATTTAGATTTTGCAGCAAAATATTTCAGCTACCAGATTTATCGCACAATTTAAAATCATTCTTGCATATATTCAAAATATTTCATTCTTGCACAATTTATAAAGATTTAATTTTGTTTATGCTAAAGAGGCTTATGGTTGAATGTGCAATATGAAATTCTATCCTTATAATTGATTCAGACAAAGAACTCTAACTTTTATCATTGACTACTGTGTATATGCAAAGCTGGAGTTCTTATGAAAAACTGATGTTCTCCATAACCTACTGGCCAATCTCAAGGTATAGTTTTATGGACTGACTTTTCTGATTTTAATTTTTAATTGACAATGTAAATGTAAATGTGAGACATCAAAAATTGAGATTAATTTGCTCGCTCTTATCTACTTCCATTCAGACTTTTCTCACACTAGGATTAAATTACTTTATATGCACTAGAGGGTTGGGACTAGCCAAACATAAATGATATTGTTTCCACGAGCTTGTTGTAAAGTTAAATGTATTAAGATCAGTTAATTTTCTATTTAGTTAATTGAGTTAATTTGCTATTTAGTCAATGAGATTAATTCATTAACTGCTATTTAGTTAATGAACAACTATGCAGCTTTGAACAATTTAGATGTGCAACAGCAAACCAGGCATGAAGGTGAATTTGCACAATAAAGTAGAAATCCCAGAGCTGGGAATGTAAGCAACTTTTTGAATCATCATATTCACATCTAATTGATGTTCTAACAAAATTTGTTGAGAAACAAAGATTGATACCATCGGTCCATTAACTTTTCTCTAGCTTCATATTTATAGAGGGTGTCTCCAAATTTAACACATAAGTTTTTTCAATTGTTTTGTTCATGATTATTAACTTGTAGTTGTCTGCATTTTGACTTTGTTTATTAAATTGAGCTATTTTTACCATGGTTTAAAATCTGGACTCCGTACCAATATAGATAAATAGTTGTATTTGTTTATTAGATGGACCTTTGTTTATTTGTAGCTTATTACCCTACCCAAAACTAAAACTGACCACATCATTTTGCTGCTTTTCAGGGGAATTATGTTCCTGATATTTGATCAATGATTTAAATCAGGATTAAGATCATGTTTAATGCAAGGTCATTTTTTTCCTTGTTTTGATGGCTTCAGTATATCTAGGAAACAAGCTCAATTAGGTTTGGTTTTTACAGCCAAATGTAAATCATTCTTCTTCTTCTTCTTAATGTAAAGGTCCTCATCATCTAGTGCTCGACACCTAATTCATATGAGCTTACACACACAAACTTCTAAAATACATGTTTTAATATAGGATGTGTTTTTGTTATTTGTACATACCAGCATACTGCTCTTGCTCAATATGTTTAGAAGCCAACCACATCCTATATTAATGCGAATACTCTTATGTTTTTTAATTAATTAAACTGTTGTTAACATACAGAATTAGCTTTTCCCTTTTAAAAGGTTGTGAAACGAAAAAGGACATTCTTACCAAGGGCAATGAGATAGAACACCTTACCGAGGGCACGGCCTTTCAGGTACTTTAGGCATGACTGTGCACTTCAGGGCAGCATGTAGGTAGTGCCTGCTTAATTAATTTTGTGAATTTTGTTGATTGTGACATCATTTTTATGTTGTCCATTAGATTGAGGGAGGGTGTTCTTCTGATACTCTTGGTGGCTCCCGTTTCGAGAAGAATTACTATTGAAAGTAAGAAAAGTTCATTTACTCTTTCACATACATTAGTGTACGAATGATAATAAACCAATGCTTCTGACCTCATGTGAAGGGGTAAGTATCTTCAAATTAACTATGACATAACATTTTACTTTTTAATTTTAGAATATAATCGTTCATTGCATTGGAATAAGAAGGTAACATGTTATATTATTTAGTGGTCTTAGCCTGTTGTAGTCCTCTTGCCCTGAGATGACAACCTTCAACATATGTAACTAGCTAGTAGTTTGCAACACTTGACTTCATACTCCAAGTAATTTTTTTGGAGCTATTGTTAACAAATAAAGAAAATTTTCTCTGCTTGTCGAGGCCTCCTATCGCCTGCCCCATCTCATGTGCTTCCCCGAATCCAGCTCCGAGCTCTCTCTTCCAATTCCGGTAGGTTGTGCCTTCTTGCTGCTGGTTACTAGGTCTCATTTGATTTACGTATTAAAGAACATGCTAGTTTATTCTTGATGTTGAGCAGCTTATCCAAGCCCCCCTGTTTGGACCTTCCATGGGAGAGCAGACCTTTCCCATTCTTTTTTTGCTTCAAGTGCAAATCTTGAGCATGAGGTGAACCAAAACAATGGGCATATAAATACCTTGAGCATTCAGGAATCAGGATGATCCTCTCCCAATATTAAATGCCAACTGCAGGACAGCTTTGATGAGCCCACGTAGTCTTAAGATGGTAGAAATATGGCTCATGCTCTTTCTAGATTTCCTTGTCATTTATTTCTAATATGTAGCTAAGGAATCTTTTTGATGTTGCATTTATAAGATTGATCAGTATTAATCTACAATTTGATTGGTGTGTTTGATACATTGTTCAAAGGATGTTGTGTCAATGAACTTGCGATTTGATTGGTAATGCTTGATGAGATCATCAACTATGTTCAATCACTACAACATTAGGTTGAGGTATGCTTCATATCATGAAACATGAAATGTCTGCAAATTTTTTAATGAAAGTCATTTCCTGGCAATAAGAAAAATCATGACTATGAGAAGGATAGTAAAGAAATGGATTATTTTCATTGCCAGTTTCATTAAATATGTTACTTGTACTTGTTCTTGTAAAATTCCGATACAAGTTATTGCATCTGTTTCCCACATCAATATAATATAATATATATATATAATTGTGGGTTAATTGTAAGTTAATAAGATATTGTGGTCCTTCAATTAGGGTGGAAAAATCTGACGGAGCATGTGGCTTCCTTGTCTTCCTTGTTTTCATATGTTTGTCTTCATCTTATTTTTCATAAATATTATTCTCATTAATGAACTGCCATCAATGGTGGATTAAATGGTGGATTATTAACTGAGTTCATGACGATCTCTACTATAATCATTTGTCTATGGATCTTATCAGATGCCTAGTGTCTCCTTGAAAGCAAGAATGCTCATTGTTAGAGTTTGCGACATAGTTACTAGAAGAGCTGCCAGGTTAGTTGCATCTAGAATTGCTGAGATATTAAAGAAAGTAGGCTGAGATGGAGTGGTGGAGAGACGAACGGAAGAATGAAACACAAACCAAAGAGAACAGTCAATTATAATTACTAAATTTATTGCAGAATGTGTAGGATATGTGAACAGAATATACTGAAGTGTAATTACTGTTGAATATGTGAACATGAGTGTTTTCATATTTTTGTGGACATAAATGTTTTCATATTTATGTGTTTTCATATATATGTAATTTTATGTAATGAGATTGATACTTTATTAGATGTGTTTTTTGTAATGGACCATGTAGTAATAATTTATGAATTTTGTAATAGATATATTACAAAATAAATGATGACATGTATTTTTTGTCTTTATATACTACTTAAGATCTATGTAAATATAATTAAATCATAAAAATATTAGATTTTATATGCATATTATGATAACTTTTAGTGGGGGTCAAAAAAAAATCTATAAAAAATATTTTAGTGGAGGTCAGCGACCCTCACAAAATGTGGAATTAGTGAGGGTCGCGACCCTCACTAAAACCTTATATGACCCCCACTAAATTCTTTTAGTGATGGTCACCTGGCCCTCACACGTCGTCAGGAAAAATTGTCACTAAGGGCCCGTTTGGTACCTTGTATAAGCCTCTTGTATAGTATTATCCTATAGTATTAGGATAATACTATACAGTATTTGGGAAAGGTATTAATTAATACCTGCACTAAAAATAGCACCTCATAAGCTGTCATAAGATGTATTAGTAATACACTCTCAAAGCTCTTCATTAGCCTGCACTAGAACTTTCAATATTTTGGATACTCATTTTACCTCCGGCCAAAAATTAAAAAATGTATAAAAAAATATTTAAATAAATAATTTTAATTTATAAAATATTTTTAATTATAAAATATATTATATTATATTATATTATATTATACATGTTAGTCAATACATACTAGTACTATACAGGCTAGTACATGTGTGCACCAAACACTATATAATAATAGTACAATACAGGCTAGTACTATATAGGTTAGTCAATACAGACTAGTACTATACAGGCTAGTACTATATGATGTACCAAACGAGCCCTAAAAGTATAGGTAAGGGTCATGTTCCAAGCCTCATGACTAAAAGTTGCTTTCGTGAGGCAGAACTGACCCTCACCAATTCTCATATTTAGTGAGGGTTGCGATCGACTCTCACTAAATATGAGAATTAGTGAGGGTCGGTTCTGCTTCACGAAAACTAACTTTTAGTGAGGGTCAATTTTGCCTCACGAAAATCACCTTTTAGTGAGCATCGGGATATAATCCTCACCTATACTTTTAGTGACGATATTTTTCCTGACGACATGTGAGGGTCGGGTGATTCTCATTAAAAGTCTTTAGTGAGGGTCATATGGGGTTTTAGTGAGGGTCGCGGCCCTCACTAAAACCCAGATTTCTTGTAGTGATTCTGAAGGTGATCATGGAATAGAATTTGAGAACATTTCTTTCTTTGAATTTTGTGATGAAAATGATATGTTGCATGAATTTTCTGCTCCAAAGACTTCTCAACATAATGATGTAGTTGAAATAAGGAAGAACCGTACTATCTAAGAGATGGCTCGTGTTATGCTTAATTCTAGGCAAATTTTTGAAAGATTTTGGGGTGAAGCCATCAACACAGTTTGCTACATCATAAATCGAGCTTATCTCGGACCAAGATCTACTGAAACTCCTTATGAATCATGGAAAGGTAGAAAATCTAATCTTATATATTTTCATGTTTTTGGTAGCAGATGCTATGTTCTACATGATAAGGAATACCTTGGAAAAATACAAAGCAAAAGTGACGAAGTCATATTTATTGGCTATTCCAAAAATAGCAAGGTATATCGAGTCTATAACAAATGCACTCAAACTGTGATAGAGACACAAAACGTGAAGGTTGATGACTCTCAAATCTGCCAAACCCTACCGGCTGATGAGAAGGTAGTTTTAACTGATGATAAGACTGTCAGAAATTCCTCCAAGGCCACTAAACAGTCAATTGAAATTGCTAATTCAACTGACCATGAGACTGACACTAAACAGGAGATGAAAGGGATAACTCCAGAGCTAAAAAATCTTCAAGAACACTCAAGAATCTTCCTCTACAAAATATAATTGGAGATGTACATGATGGAGTTAAGACTAGAAATAAATCCAAGAAAAGTCACTAGGATATGATCAGGTACTCTTATTACACTTCCACTGATGAACCTAAAAATATCAAGGATGCCTTAAAGGATGATTTTTGCATTTCTGCTATGCAAGAAGAGTTGCAACAGTTTATCAGAAATGATGTGTGGGAACTCATCTCAAGACTAGAAAGTGTCAATGTTGTTGGAACTAAATAAGTGTTTAAGAACAAGACTAATGAAGCTGGAAACATTACAAGAAATAAAGCACGTCTTGTTGTTCAAGGCTTCAACTAAATTGAAGATCTGGACTATGATGAAATCTTTGCACTAGTTGCAAGATTGGAATCCATCAGGTTACTTCTAGCCTTATCATGTTGTATGAAGTTCAAACTACTTCAGATGGATATTAAGACTGCCTTCCTCAATGGATTTCTAAACGAAGAAGTCTATGTTGAACCACCTAAAGGCTTTGAAGATCCTGCTCATCCTGACCATGTGTACATATTGAAGAAAACTTTATATAGGCTTAAACAAGCTCCTAGAGCTTGGTATGAGAGACTCATCTAGTTCTTGCTTTTGAAAGGCTAAAAAAGAGGAAGTGCATATCAGACCTTGTTCATTAAAAGAAATGAGTCTCAATTGGTAATTGTTCAAATTTATGTTGATGATATAGTTTTTGGTCCAATCTCTGAAATTTATGTTAAACAATTTGTGGATGACATAAAATCTGAGTTTGAGATGAGCATGGTTTGGAAAATGAGTTATTTTCTCAGTTTTCATGTAAAGCAATCTAAATATGACATATTTATCTCTCAAAGTAAGTATGCAAGAAATCTTATTCACAAGTTTGGACTAGATAGTTCCAAAGCTGTTAGAACTCCTATATTTACTCATGAAAAACTGAGGAAAAATGATGAAGGGAAGAGTGTTGATCCTAGTCTCTATAGAAGTATGATTGACAGTTTATTGTATCTGATTGCTAGCAGACGACTTATGTTTCAGTGTTGGATTATGTGCCAGATATCAAGCTAATCCAAAGGAGTCTCATCTTCAAGCAGTTAAACGAATTCTCAAATATGTTAAAGATACTTTGGATTTTGGTCTTTGATATTCTATTGATTCTAACCTCTGTCTAGTAGGATTTACAGGGTTCCCTTAGAGACCTATATTGTCACTGAGCATTACTTTATTCCATTCAATTAGATGGAAGCTTTACTTTTTAGAGGAGGAACCCCTAAAGTAATTTCTTGCAAGTCCTTGATATCTTCTTATTACTTTTCCATCAACCCAAGAAGATGAGATTGTGTACATAGGCAAGGCATTCGTGACCGAGTTTAGGAGAATCATTCTACCACTTGTGAGATTGTTTTACTTGCCCAGCCTTCAATCGTGCTTGTTGCCTTGTGTATCAAAATTTTTTGGCTGCTTATATCAATCTTTTTAGGAGTTATAGTGCACCTAGGTACTTTGCAGGGTATTCCCCCTCTTTAAATCCCAGTAACTTGCTGATTTCAGTCCTTACTTTAGCTTGACATTGCATAGGGAAGAAAATTTCTGACTTAGTTTTATTGATCCTCTAATCAGTCAAACTGCAATATAAGGAGATTGCTTCCATTACATTTTTACAATTCTTAAGGTTTTCTTTAATAATAATCAGAATGTCATCAGTAAAGGCTAAGTGGCTTAGTTCCATTTCACTATAATAATCAAAATGTCATCAGCAAAGGCTAAGTGGCTTAGTTCCATTTCCTTGTATATGAAACCTTTAATTGAGCTATATCCGTAAGACTCTTCAATATTCTAGACTTGCATAATTATGAAGATATAGGGGGAAAGTGGGTCTCTTTGTCTTACCCCTTTTGAACTAGAAAAGCTTGTGGATTTCAAATCATTTATACTGCAGGAGAACCTAGCTGAGCTGAGGCAAGCATGGATCCATTTCCTAATAGTTTCAGGAAAATTCATGAATTGCATGATTTTTTCTAGGGGTGAGCATGGACCGGTTAACCAGTTCATTAGCAAAAAAAAATCAGTCCATCAACTTCGGTTTTTCAAAATCATTAACCGTAAACCGGTCCATTAACTTCGGTTAACCGCTATTTCGGTTTCGGTTTTTTCGGTTCGGTTAACCAATAAAATTTTTTAACCTACAAACATAATAATATTATGCAAATTATGGAGAAAAATTCAAACAAATACCGAATTCTCATTGAGAAAAAAGAAAAAAAAAGTGAAACCACTTGAACCAAGATGATGTTCTACAAAAACTAATTTTCTTTTTAATTTTTAAATTTATTTTTATAATTTTCTGTAATTTTTTATAATTTTCTGTAATTTTTTATAATTTTTTTATAATTTATAAATCATTATTTAATATATATATTATTAAAAATTAATAAATTATATCAAACTGGTCGGTTAACCGAAACCGATGGACTTTTTACCTCTCGGACCGAAATCGAAACCGAAAACCGGTTTTTCAAAAAATAAAAACCGAAACCGTAAAAACCGGTTCGGTTAACCGGAAAAATCGGTTCGGTTTCGGACCGGTTTTTCGGTTAACCGAAAAACCGGTTTTTTTTTCTCACCCCTAATTTTTTCCACTTCCTTCCAGGAGACCCTGTCAAGTGTCAAAAGCCTTTTCTAGGTCTAGTTTTAAAATTATGTAGGGTCATTTCCTCTTGGATTTATTGAATGTGTTAACTATTTCATTTGCAATGAGTATGTTATCTTGAATTCTCCTTCCTTCAATGAAAGCACATTTCTCCTTGGAAATCAGCTTCTTAATGCATGGCTTTATTCTATTTACTATAACCTTGGAGAGTATTTTGTACAGGACATTGTAAAGTGCATGGCTTTATCTTTGAGGGGTCATCTTTTTTTGCCACAAACACTAAGGAAGTATCACCCCAGTAATCAGGAAGCTTAGCTGATATGGCAAATTCCCTGAGGGCTTTCATAATTGTGTCACTAATGATGCTCCAGTATTTGATGTAGAATTCTACATTAAAGCCATCAGATCCAAGGCTTTTGCCCCTTCCCAGGCTATTGACTGCAGTCCAAATTTCTTCCTCAGTGAATTCCTTACTCAAATAAGTTTTCTCATTTCTGTTTAGCCTTTTCCATTTTAAACTGCCAGCATATTCCCAGCCTTGGCTAGAATTGTCACTGCTTTCCTCTTCCCAGAGTTTTTTATACCAAGCTGCAAACTCCTTAACAATGCTAGAAGAGTCACTAATGATATTGTCATCAACTGTAATTTGTGCAATGTAATTTCTACTTCTCTTGTACTTCGTCTGGTTATTAAAAAATTTGGTATTTTTGTCATTTTCTTCAAGCCACTTAGTTATAGCTTTTGTCCACCATTTTATGTGGAGTTGTCTATTTAAGGTCATTGCCTTATTTGAAAGGCTTTTCATTCTAAGAATTTAGACCAGTTTCATCAAGCTTGTCCAGTTCATCTAATTTTGCTTTGGTTGCCTTCAGTTCATTTTCCATAGGACTGACATTCTTCCTTGCCGAAGAGGTAATGTCTCCAGCTAGCTTAGTGAGACTAGGACCCATTACCTCTAAGTGATTATGGGAATTATTGCTTTGGCCCTATTTCTCCCTAATCAGCTCTTCTAGTTCACTGTAATCCATCCAGAAATACTTAAAAATAAAATGTTTGTCTTTATTTTTGTTATTTCCCTTGTTTTCAGCAGTGAAAAGAATTGGCTTGTGGTCAGAAGCACTTCTACTTAGGTGTGTTACTGAGTTTGAACTATACATGTTTAGCCACTCCCAGTTAATTAGTGCCTTGTCCAATCTAGCAAGGATTCTATCATTTCCTGTTTGTTGTTACTTCAAGTGAATCTGCCACCTTGAAAATTAACTTTTATCAAACCTGTGGAGGTACACATCTCATTGCAGTGACCAATGGATTATCCCCATTAGAATTGGCTGCCTCCCCTTTTATCCATTTGACTACTAATACAATTAAAGTCACCAACTAGGATCCATGGCAGCCCTCTAGTATCAAGATTGCTTAGGAATTCCCATAGAAAACTTCTTTCTTTAGGACAATTACTTGCATAGATTCCACTTAGTATCCAAAGTCTTCCTTTGGTTGGTGTTATAATGACATTAATCACCTGACTGCAGCTAAATATCATTTTTATGTCCATATAACAGCTTTCCAAACCAAGACAATTCCCCTTGATCTACCATCACCAGCAACATGAATTCCAGATCAGTTAACCCCAAACTTCCTTATGCAAAGCAGTGAATTTTCAGCATTAGTGAGTCTCTACTAACAGAACTATCTCAGGCTTTTGATCTTTCAGTAAAATATTTAGGTGGTCCCAAGCAGAATCTTTCAACCCACCTCTGATGTTCCAAGAAAGTATTTTCATAATTGAAGCATTGCAGGTATATCAGCTTCCCTCCCTTCTATAGGGTCACCATCAGGATTGATTACTTTGGAGTCATTAGAATACCTCCTCTTCTTCCCTCTTGGATTCTTGAGATTAAAAGGAAAGCTTGAGGTATGAATATGCTGAGTGGAGGACCTTCTTCTTCTCTGATTAGGAGATTATGAGCTCATCAGTGTTTCAGAAACATCAGGTGTATGTTGGCTCACTGTTTTCAGTCTCTCCTTTGCTTTTTATTTCATTTACTGTAATCTCAAACACCTCAGTCATTTTATTATAGAATTCTTCAATGATTTTATCAACATTGATAGGCACCTTGGCTGGCTCATTCCTGCTTGTTGAAAATTTGTCAATTTTCTTCATAGCTGATTGTGCCCTGAGACGAGTACTGCTTGTGAAAGGATTAATACTATGTGAGTTAAGTTCAGAAGTTTTCATTCTCTTACATCAGTGTTGCTATCATTTAGATTCCCAGAAGGAAATACTAAATTGTTTTAATTCATGCCCTTTGCCAAGTTAGAATCATTAACATTTCCATCTTTACTTTGAGTACCTTTCCTTATCACTGAGACATTAGTTCTTCCAATGTTTTTTTTTCTGCCAAGCCCCTTTTTCCTTTCTATTAATCATTTGCCAAGGTCCATAGAGACTATCATGTTCAGTAGAGTTGTTATCAGCAACATTAAGCATTGTAATCTCATTTTCCATGCCCTTCTTAATCTCTCCCCGAGCTTTAGAACCTCCAGATATTGTGCAATTGTCAATCAAGTGGCCCATTTTACCACAGTTGAGCAGAACTTTGGTATGTTTTCGAAAGCTACAGCTTGCCAGAACTTGTAACCCATACAATTGACCCAAATTTCACTAGGAACACTGTTTTTTTTTTTTTTTTTGAAATAAGAACACCTGGAATCGTATTCAAGAGCGTTGAAAGATTACATGTGAATAGGAGGGAGGAGAGAGACATTGAAAAACATCAAAGGAAATAAAACAATAAGACACCACAAGGCAGATACGCAGACATAAGCATCTATTGATGCACATCATATAAGTGGCTGCCCTTGCAGCCAACTCTTGCTGTGAGTTAGATTGTTGGCGGAAGAGGCGGGAGTTTCGCTCGAACAAGACAAACCAATACCAAATAAGAGACAACCTCCTCCTGGAGCGACTTAGGGCAGCTGTCGAGCTGTTAGAGCTAAAATCTGCGACTGATGTGAACTGGAAGAAGGGCTACTGCAATAAGGAGAGGAGAGCGGACCATCCGGCAGAGGTGAAAGGACAATTTGAGAATATATGAAGGTGCGATTCCTGGTTCCTCGAACAGAGAAGACATCTTAAATCCGAAGCAATTCCCCACTTGGCGAGCTTATCCAGTGTCAACAGTCGACGCTTGAGCCAGAGCCACCCAAATATAGATATCTTCGGCGGCAGGTTGCTTCGCCATAGGGCAGGATAAGAGGTGGAAAGAACGCCATGGAAGGATAACAAACGGTAAAAACTCATGGTGGAAAACCTTCCATTGGCAGCCCATTTCCAATCTAGAGAATCGCCACCTGATTGAAGCCGAATAGGTTCCAGATCCATAACCAGTGCCGCCAACGTCTTGGCATCTACCGGTGAGGTGAAGGAGATATTCCACCCTCCGGTTGAGCCTTCGTCGCCAATAACTCGCGCATCAGCGATGAAACAGTCCTTGGATGAGGATACGGAGAATAACAAAGGATATTTCTCGGCCAAGCATGAGTCATCTAGCCATCGGTCCGTCCAGAGCTTAATGCGATTGCCATATCCCACCTGGAAGGAGATACCCGAAATCATCATCTCCATCGACTGAGCAATATCGTGCCAAATCGGAGAAGCCCGACGAGAGAAAGCTGATCCGCTCCATTTCCTGAAGTTGCCATATAGGCTTGCCATTATCTTTACCCATGGTATGTCCGTTCCTTGTATTATCTTCCATATCCATCCAGCAAGCCGAGCTTTATTGTAAGATCGGATGTCCAGGACTCCAAGCCCACCTTCCTTACGCTGACAGGTAACCTTGTCCCATGCAACTAGGCATCGCCCGGCTGGAGATCGGTCGTCATTCCCTGTCCAAAAAAATTTCGACGACGCTTGTCAATAGATTTTATCACCCATGCTGGAGCCTTATATATGGATAGCATATATGCAGCCATGCAAGTGACCAAGCTATTGACAAGGACTAGACGTCCAGCGCGGGAGAGCAGCCTTCCTTGCCATGTAGATAATTTCGCATCCATCTTGCTAATTAATATCCTCCAATCCGCCTTCATAGGTCTAACCAAGCATAGAGGAAGACCAAGATATCGCAAGGGTAGGGCGCTTGCCTGGCATCCGAAGTATGAAGCTACTTGGTCACCAACGGTAGAGTTTCCAATAAGGCTTGAGACTGAGGATTTGGAAGGGTTGAATCTAAACCCACTTGTAAGAGCAAAACAGCCCAATAGAAGCCTCAGATTATAAAGGGAGCTTATCGAGTTTTGGCAAAAGATAACCATATCGTCTGCAAATAGGAAGTGATCGATGCCTCTAGGAATCCGTTGGCATAATACACCGGAGATAATGTTGTTTCGAGTAGCACGTTCAAGGAGGCGCGATAAGCAGTCCATAGCAAGAATAAATATGAACAGAGAGAGCGGGTTTCCTTATCGCACCCCACATTTGTGGCGGAAGGGCAAACTCCTCTCGCCATTGACCACGATAAACGATTCTGTGTCGAGGAGGTGAGCAATCCAGCTTTGCCATTTAGGAGAGAATCCCCTAACCTCCATCATCTCCAATATGAATTCCCATCCGATGGAGTCGAAGGCTTTAGCAAAGTCGATTTTGAAGAGAAGATTGTCCTCCTGTGTCGAATAGCATCCCCAAGCTGTCTCATTGACACCCAAGAAACAATCTAACGTGCCACGCCGAGCCACAAATGCAGTCTGGGTATTGCATATTTGGTCTTGGATGAATGGCTTGAGCCGATTGGATAAGACCTTAGAGAAAAGGTGGACAATCATATTCTCAAGGCTAATCGGCCTATAGTCTTCGACGAGCGATGCCCCTTCCGACTTAGGAATCAACACTATGAAGCCTGAGTTAAACCTTCTGATAGCGGTCGACTGGATGTAAAGCTCTTGGAATATTAGGAGAAGGTCTGCATGCACTGTGCTCCAACATGCAATGAAGAATTCAGCAGAGAGACCATCGGGACCTGCCGCTTTATTCTTGCCAAGGTCCTGAAGTGCCTCTCAGATCTCTTGCACACTGAATGGGCTGTCAAGACAGTCGCAAGCTGTATCCGAGAGGCAAGGAAGACCGAGGGAAGACCAGTTGGCATGCAAGAGAGGCTTTTGCCTATGGCCAAGAAGCTGTATGTAAAAGGCTCTGAAGGCTTGGGCTATATCACTGGAGCTTGATAAGGTGCGGCCATTAGATTGGATTTGATGAATCCAATTTTGCTTCTTATTCAACGAAGCCCATTGATGATAGAATCGGGAGCTCTGATCTCCTTTTTTCATCCAGTGCAGCTTTGCCCTTTGCCTCCAGTATGCTACTTCATTTGCATAGAAGCCATCCAACTCCTTTGCATGGGCCTGAAGAGTCAAGATTTCGGCGGAGGATAAGCCTTGAGTACTGGCCTTGTTGAGCATATGGATGCCATTCTCCAGATTTCTTTTTATGGCATTGTTTTCCCTTTTATTTATTGATGCCCATTGCTTAATAGTCCGGCGTAACTTCTTCCATCTCTTGATCCAAGTAGATGCAGCCGAGCTAGCAGATATCGGCAGAGGAACATTGTTATTTAGCTTCCATAACACACAAACCCTTGTATATTTTGCCCCTAATCCCGGTGCAACAGGACTGCAGGAGCTCGAGAAGTTAACGGGGAAGATCTTGTTTAAATTCCCAAGAATGATAGAAAAGGAGCATAAATGGGCTCAGAGGGTTAACCAAATCTACCATGAACAAACCCTCAGGACAATTACAGAACTAGAGAAGCTGTTGGCCACGGCATACCTTCAAAAGGCCAGACTTGACCAAGCTGCCACTAAAGACAATTGGGCATCTGACGCACTAGAGCTAGTGAACCATCACATCGGGAATCTCGTTCAGTGCCATAAGATGATAAGCAGCACTAAACAAAATAACACTTACTTTGTTTGACAACTGGCAAAACAATAACGAAAGGACAATAATGGAGGGCAATAATGCAGAACCATGAGCTGGAGGATAACATCAAGGACATCCTGTCACTATTGTGTATAGTTATAAACTTATCTAGTTTGTACGAAGGAATCCTTCTACTGTTCAAGCTAATAATTCAGTGGTCGATGGGGCCCAATGAGCACCCGCATTGAATTATTAAGCTTCTTCAAGAAGCTTCCCTCACCTCTATATAAGGAGTGAGTCTAAGAGTTGGATGATGATGAAGATGATTTCGAAGCAAGATTTCAGCAGTTTCGACTAAATGATGAAGAAACTGCGTATGCAGCGGAGATGGAATATCCAATATTCAAGAAGCTGATGGATAAGGTTGATGAAAAGAAAGTAGAGTCAGCTTTCACAACCGCAACTACAGCTGAATCATCAGTAACCAGACTCCCGAAAGAATCGATAATGGGTCCAGCAATGTACCCACCTGGAGCATCATCAGGTTACAACCCAAATGGGATTGGGAGCTCAAACATCCCCAAAATCAGCTCAAGAGTGAATGGCCTTAGAGGCGGATATTCGAAGCAGCATGATGAAAGATTTATTCTACCGTCAGCACAGTCCAATACAGGGGCTATACTGGTCCTGCCAGAGCATGTAGGATAGTACAGTGATGTAATTTCAAGATGAGAATCCATCACCTTGAACCTGGTAAATGAGAAAAACTGGTTATGGCATAATCTGCGAATTGCACCGCTAAGGTGCCATCTGTCCTTGTGCGGATGCTAGAAGTCTGCGGATTATGTGTAACAGTAATTAAAGCAGGTCGAATAATCCACTGCTGACCTTGTAGGCTCTCTGTGGTTCTTATTTGTCCAGGAATTGCTCGAATTCCTCGACTTGCCAGGTGATCCGCTACGTGTTGTACGTTGTAGCGAAAGTTGGTGTGGCTGCTATTTGAGAGTCGTCCAATCAGTGATCTGGAGAGTAAGAGGTTACTCTCTCCTCCTTGCCATCCTTGATAGCCGTGCGTTTGGAGTACAAGTTGTATGTGCTCCCTGAAATCATGTATGCTGATAGTTATGTCAGGTGCTGTGTATGCTAGTTGCGTACCTGACGTCAGATCTACTTCCATGGAGCTAATAACTGCTCTGTCATTAGACCACCTTGTGTCTCTTAACAGTATTAGGGCGTTTACGCCGGCACTTCTCCGGTGCAAGGTGTGAAGTCGCACCATCACCATCCCCATGTGGAGGTGTTGTAATCCTTCTTGGACAAGGAGATTGTAGCTTTGGTCGGTTATGAAGGGTAATTCTACTTGTGTACCCTCTGTGACCAGCACTCTTTCATCTAAATAATATTGATAAACCCTGTGGTTTCTCTCTGACCATCCTGCTTGATAGAGTGTTTCGGCAGGAACTTGCTGTGCTCGTTGGTACTGAGAGATAGAGAGTTCTGTCTCTGGGTTTAATTGTGACTCTAGGCTTCGTCTGAAGCCAGTCCTCCTGTTTGAGGTTGCCATGCGCCTTTGTACTTCATGGCGCAATCGGTTACTGAGACGATAGCTTCTGATTTGATCGTCGATGGTTGGCTGGCGGTTTTCTCCGCCTGAAATTGAAGGTCGAGGGCCAACAACCTCTGATCTTGTGGTAGTTCTGGCAGAAGAAGTCATCTTTGTTTGGCTTTCTCCTTTTCTTGCTCAAAGATGTCTTTGGGATTTTTGTAGACAAAGAGTTTCCCTTGTGCTTTTGGGATTTTTGTCTCAGATGTTGAAGCTTCTCCAATCTCGAGTCTCTGCAAATCTTTAGCTAGACTTTCGATAGAAGCAGAAATGTTCTGTGGGTTAGCTTTATCTTTTGCTAGCTTCAAGATTCTTACTTCTTCTTTTAGCTCGTCAAGTTGTTCTTTTATCTTTATTGTAAGCTGAATTAGAGTATTAAGCTGTCTAAACAAGGTTTCAGAGTATTTCTGGGTGATTTGAGATGGTTTAACGAATCCTTCAGCCGGTTGGCTGAGAGTTTCTGTTGCCTTGAGAGCTTCTATATAGACTGTACTGGCTGCTGTTAAGTGCCAGTCACTCATAAATGTGTTTAAGATCTAGATATAGCACTTTAGCTATTGTCTTCTTAAGATTACGAACGTTGGAAAATCTTCTTCTTATGCGAATACTATTATCCCTCTTTATCGCCTATCTTAAGTTAACAACAACGTTGGAGTACTATATCAAAATAAAAACACAGGAACTGTGTGTACCTTAACAAAGCTCTGATACCAGGGTGGGGGCGGAACGCGTGCTTCTCACACCGATCGCTGGTTGCTAAGAACGCGGGAGCAGATTTCCCAACGTTGCGCGTCTGAGATATCTTTCATGGTTGACCAATATGTTCCGCGGTTTGAATCCGCAAGCTTCTTGAGTTAATCAAGTATCATCTTGGAAATAAGAAAACCTATAAAACAAATATTAATTAATAAATGTGGATCTTAATGCAGGGGTTATCCACTTCCCCTATTGGTAACTTTTGGATCAGTCTCTAGCTGGGTACTTCCCCTTCCTCAGGGTCTCGTAATCCAGCTGTGGAAGCTCTTCCTGCTTGCTAAGTTCATCGGCAAATTCCTTGCCCTCTTCATGCATGTTGAACCAGAAAGTTCTAACGCCCGTTCCCAACGACAAGAAGAACTGTTTTGGTCCAACATGCATGAAGAGGGCAAGGGTTAGTGACTTCATCAAACTTGATAAGCTGGCCAATCTTAGCAACTAATTTGAGAAGGATGTCTTTATACAGATATTCTACAGGTAATCCGAGAAACTAAATCTACACTGGGATTGTTTCAATCCTCTCAAGAAAAAGTTGGAAGTTTGCTTTCCAAGGGTTGTTAACAGGACTTGGCCATTTAAGAACCAGAGTTCGTTGCGGTCATCATCAGATGGACAGCTTGCTTTTTTGAACAGTGCAGCCCAAGATCCTAGCTTACTTGCTTGCTAATTAATAGAATCCCTCTTAGTAGCATCAGTATTGGAGACCTTCCCTCGATCCCCCTCTTTTCCAGATAATATCTTATTCACATCGCAGCTTCATCTCCACCATTAGGGAACTGGTTTATCTCCTTCACCTTCTCCGCATTTGGGATTTCAATTGAATCTAAGGAGAGACAGGGATCCAGAGGTTTCTTTGGCTTCGGGATCCAAATCTAGTTGGCCGATTAGGGTCCGACGCCTTTTTCCTGGTGTTGCCAGCGCCGTCGCCTTTCCCGTGCTCATTTCAAAAACTCTTCCCTTAATCTAGTAAAAAAGGCTCTATCTGTGTTTAATTTGATACAATCCTCAAGGGCTTGCTCCAATGCATGCAAATTGAGAGGATCTCCTTAGGCGCCTTAGGTTTATAGATCTCGTCATGGTCACTCAAATAAGTGATTGCCTCAAGGATAACTATGTGCAAGTTTAATTAGTCCCCTAACAATTCCAAATTTGCCAGAGGATAGTCACAACCAAACCAAGCGTATGTTTGTAGCATAATTTAAAGGATGGGGCAAAATTCAGCTAATCATCGCAGAGCCAATTTTTCATTAAAAAAGATTTACAATTGGTTTTTGTTCAAAGTTTTGAGCAGAGAAGTAGTGGATAAAAATATGTGGGCATTGAATGAGTAATACCCATTATATCAAGTCTAACAGTAATTAGGATCAGTTTGCTATGAAGTAATTTCCAATCGAAAAAGATAACTTTAATTAGGAATAACTGGAATGCTCTAAAGCCTAACAAGTCTCTAATGCCAAGTCCCCAAAATGTTTAAGAAGTGACTAAGTGTACGTATGCCATGAGAACTCTCATGCAAAATCTTTAATATTGTTGCAATTTTTTTTAATCAGAGCATTAGACATCTAGGAGATAACAAGTCTGAAGAAGAATGAAATTAGGAGGCGTTTGGTACGAGGCAATCCATCTAGATTGCTGACAATCTTGTCTTTAAATTACTTGGACCCCACACATTACCTTGTTTGGTGTCTCACTTATGCAGGTAATGTAGATTGTCTTGGTAATCTAGATTGTCATTAAAGTGGTAATCCAGATTGCTCAATAGAGAGGTGTCTATGTGGATTACCTCTGAAATGATAATCTTGAATTAATTTTTAAGACAAAATTGCCCTCCTTAAACTCTAGCTTTTTTACAAGTTCTTTGCTCCTCCCACGACTTCTCCCATGACATATATTATAATATAATATTATAATGTAATATTATAATATAATATAATATATATTTATATTATATTATATTACACTATTTTAATATTATATATAATATAATATAATATAAAATAATATAATATAATAATATAATATAATAATATAATATATAATAATATAATGTTATATTATTATAATAATATAATAATATTACACTATAATATTATATTATATATTCTTTATATTATGTTATATTATATTATATTATATTATGTTATATAATATAATATAATATAATATATTATATTATATATAAGCATTCTCACTTTTGATATCTCTAGGTGTTGTCACCAAAAACCTTCCCCGATTGACAGAACATCTCGCTATATAATATTATATTATATAATATATTATATTATATATTATATAATATATATAATATATTATAATATATTTGTGTAAAGGGTATTTTCAGAAAGTATATCTCATTACTTGATAATGTATTTGTTATACCAAACACTATATTCTATATTACCGACAATCTTTTTAGTGACAATCTATCTGAAAGGTAATCTAGATTGCTTGGTAATCTGAAAAGTAATGCACCAAACGCCACCTTAAGGACAAACGTAACAACCATCACTTTACCAGCTTAGAAAAGAAAAGAGTAACTTCAAGTTCCCAATCAAGACTTAACTTATTTAATAATGGTCCTTTTTAGAGGGGGGGGGGCAATCATAATATTACCCAAAAATCTTAATAATAATATTTTATTCTTGAGTGGGGGGATCGTGGACCCTAGTTAGCGCGGATTGGCGGAAAGCTTCGGGATTAGACCCGAGTAAGCATTTAATGTAGAAAAATTAAGAGAAATTTTATTTGTCTTATCTCTATGATTTAGCATGCTAGGGTGATAGAGGGTCTCAAGGCGAATTTGGCAATAAAATCGGATCTCGAATCAGAGTTAGATCGGATGAGTTATGGGTTGTTTAAGTTGAATATCGTAGGTAGGGGTATTTTGATCATTTGGACTCAATCGGTGTCTATAAATTAGACCCTGGGGTGTGTAGCCAGGGGTTTTGAGCCGCACACCACCCGAGGCAAAGGAGAGGAGAGAGAGGGCACCGTCGAGGAGGAGGAGCCGCCGAAGCCGGATTTCCGCGAGTTCGTCGGTGTCGATCGGGCAAAGATCTTGTGCGTCTTTTTCTTCCGTTTTCTCTCCGTCCGGTGAGTGGATTTAGGTATTCTTTTCTCCAATTCTTGATTCATGTCGATGTTCTCATGCTTCGAGGTTTTTCATCAATTTTTGACATGTTTTCTCATATTAGATCGGAAGTTGAATAGATCATTTCTTAATTAAACCGTGTTGGAATAAAATATTTTTTCATTTTTTCCTTTTCCTTTTTCTTTTCTCTACTCTCTTCCCGTGCATCTTGACGGCAGGCGCCGGCTGTGCCAGGAGGCGGCGCCCCGCGAGGCGCCGCGGCGGCATCAGACGTCGGCGGCGGCGGTAGTGGGCGCCGGCGAGGCGCTGCGGGGGAGGCGGTTCCTGGCGAGTAGCGGCGCTCGACGTGGCGTCGCTTCCATCGCCGCGTGGCGTCGCTGCCACCGTTGCGTGGCGGTGGTAGTGCGTTGGCGTTGGCGCCAGAGACTCGGGCGGCCCGACGGCGGTTGGGGAAGGGCGGCGATGGTAGGTGGGTGAGGAGAGGTGGAGAAGATGACCTAAGGGGGTGAGTTAAATTGATGGTTGAGATTGATTTGGGTAAGATGAATGGTTGGATTGAATTGATTGAGATGAAGGGCACAGATTTGATCTTGTGTAGATGTAAGGCTTAGATTGCATCATGTAGATGGAGGATTGCATTAGGATAGATGTAAGGTTGTGGGTGCATCATGTTAGATGTAAGGCTGAGATTTCATCATGGTTAGATAGAAGGCTGAGATTGCATCATGTTAGATGTAAGGTCGAGATTGCATCTGGTTAGATGTAAGGCTGTGATTGCATCATGTAGATGGAGAGCTGTGATTGCATCTGGTTAGATGGAGGGCTGTGATTGTCTCTGATTAGATGTAAGGCTATGATTTCATCATGTAGATGGAGGGGGTAATTGCATCTGGTTAGATGTAAGGCTGAGATTATATCATGTTAAGTAGAAGACTGTGATTGCATCATATTAGATGGAAGACTGTGATGTGATCATGTTTAAATAAATGGCGGAGATTTCATCACTGATTATTGAATGTAACACCGTCATATTTATTCGTAATAGTGATTTATTAAATAAATTAAGACATTTCTTTCATTATTCTAAATAATTATTTCGAGACCTTAAAGTTAGCAAAACTATTCATGTTATATATGAATTTTCACCTAATCGACGTTCTGGATTCATTGGTGAGGTCTGTTTCATCATCAGACCTTCGGATTTTGAAAATAGTAGCTGGGGTGTCGCCTCGTTTTGCGTGCCAAGCTGAAAAATCATATTATATATATTTTTATGATTCGATCTGAGGTGATTCATGGATATAGTAGTTAATGAGGTGAATTTTACCTTAGATCAGTTATTTCTATGACGAGTCATTTTATCATGTTCTACTTCATTGATTTATAGTTGGAGTTTCTTTTTGCACTGCTTTCATGATACACGAGCATCTTTTCTTATAGTGCTATAATTCTATTTTATGGTTGTTTGTTTGTGCTAAGCATTCATGATTTATGAGCACTACTTTTACATATATATATCTGTATGTGATTGTGATGTATAGCAGGAGGAGGTGGAGGATGAGGTATGCACTTGACATACCATTTATTACTTGTTGATAGCACATATTGTTCATACTTATATACTTGCGTGTATGGTGTTGTGATGTGCTTGTTGCATTTCCTGGAAGCCTCGCTGGTGAGGGGAGGGTATGCCCCAAAGAGATAGCGTTGGCCTTATTCTGGAAGTCCGACTAGTGAGGGGAGATCATACCCCAAAGAGACAGTCCAGAGATCCGAGCAGGTGAGGGGAACGTATGCCCTAATAGGCTAGCTCGAAAGAGCCAGTGCCGGTGAGGGGAGGGCATGCCCCAAAGAGACGGGACTGAGCTGGGTCGTAGTTCGGCGGCCACCCGTCTACCTACCCTACGTGGCTATGTGGGACCGACGGGTCCAGAGAGCATGCATATGATCGGGGTGTTGCATCTCATGCATATGATTGAGGTGTTGCATTCATCCTATTTTATTGTTGTGGATATGTTTATAACTATTGATGAATGCTTATACTTATTGTTGTGGATATGAGTAGAGTAGCGGATGTGTTATTGATGCTTGTCCGTCATTTTTAAAAAGATATTTTATACTTGTTAACGAATGTTGATTTCATGCGTAGAGCTATAGATATATTATTGCTGATTTCTTCTGACGTTGTTGTTACGCTATTTATATCGGCTATTTGTGTTTTTATGCATGATGATTGAGTTGATGAATTGAGGAGTGATCGATCTGCTCACTATATAAGTCCTAGTTGGACTTACCCCTCATTTATGTTATTTTTCAGCACCTAAATTAGATCAGAGAGGTACCGGGGTGCAATAGCGCGGCTGGTGGCGGCAGGGCAGCGGGTCTCGTGACATGTCGTGATCGAGGAGGATACCTGAGTCGGTTTAGTGTCTCTTTGAGTTGTTGAGTCATGTTGACTCGGGTTGTGATTTTTGCACTTTAATTTATTTGAGGAGTCTTGTTTATTTATTTGAACTCCTTTTTAATAACTTTTTCAGTGTGTTCATATTGAGTTTTGGTTTGGTTTGGTTTGGTTCGTGGTGTCATGTCTATTCTTTTCAAAAAAAAAAATCTTCCACTGTTCAGGTTATTGTTATTTTGTTTGAGTTGGGTTAGGCTTTGGGATACGTGACGTATCCTGGCAGATCATACTGAATTTGAGGTGTGACAAGAAAAGAAAAGAGTAACTCCAAGTTCCTAATCAAGACTTAACCGTCCATCGTCCCAAGTCGTCCCAAGCATATTACATATTATGGTTGAAGTGCTATTATGAATATTCTAAGGGAAGAAAACTTCAAAAAAAATTGAATTTTTACACGGTGTAATTTTTGCCAAATTATCACTTTCAAACACATCTTTCTTGTTTTATCATTTGTGGCTTTTAGTTTTAAATTCGTATCAGTATTGGTCTTTTCATTAATCATCAACGGCAAAGGTCAAGTCAAATTGAGCAAGGTCTTTTCATTAATCAATAGCAAAGGTCAAGTCAAATTGAGCAACTTTCAATTGCAACAGGTCTGTATTGATTGAGAAATTTTAGTTGTCTTTTTTTTGCCCGATTCCATGCAAGTTGGTTCCAACTCGAATTCAGTGATCTTAGTTCAACCAATAAGGTCATATTGGTATAAGGGTTGTAAAAAATCATATAAATTGTGCTGACGCATGAACCCACCAAATCAACTTGAAATTCAATTTGATTTATTTTTTTTTTAAAAAAAGAGAAACCTACCTCTCTATTCAGGAGGTGTGAAAAGAATACAGGTGTAGGGGCAAGAAAGAGATGAAAAATATTCAAATACAGGAAAATAACTAAATAAAAACTTTCATCCAGTAACTATCAAGTTCAGAAAAGCTCCTCATGAACACGAACTGAAGAAAGCTGCAGCAGAGATTACTCTAGAAGCAATGTCGCCCTACAACACACGGGAGTTCCTCTCGAACCACACAAACCAAAACCAAATGAGGATCAAACGAGCTCTATTTCTCTTGGTAGATAAAAAGTTCAAGCTCCTCTCCCCCCAAGGCCAGCGGGGAAATGGGAAAAAAGTGGTATGAGAAGTGAGAGGAAGAAGATCCAACCGTCTAAAGTGTAAGAACACTCTCCAAACAGGTGTTGGTGTGATTCATACCCAACAGAACAGAGAGGGCAAGCAAGGTCTGTGGTAACACCCCAACTGCTCAATCTATCCTGAGTCAAGAGACGTCTTCGGCTCCAAAGCCACCTGAAAATAGAGACCTTAGGGGGTATACTCCGCTACCACAAGAATCGAGCAAAACAATCTTCCACCAACTGCAACAAAAATTTAATATATTGACTGATTTTTTTTTTACGGAAGATATAGACGTCAAAATGTTAAAAAATAAATAAATAAATAAAAACAAATTTCGACGCCTGCTGCAGGCGTCAAAAAAATTTCGACGCTCGGCCCAGCAGGCGTCGAAAAATTTTGACGTCTAGAGGCAGGCGTCGAAAATTTGACGTCTGGGGTAGGCACCGAAATTTTTCGTCGCTCAGAGCATGCGTCGAAATGTAATAAGCGTCGAAATTTAAAATTATTAAAAAAACTTAATATAATAAATTTCGATGTCAACATAAGGCGTTGAAAAATTTTTGACGCCCGACAACATCTGTCGAAATATTTCGGCTCCTGGAAACTGGAGTTTGGCGTCGGTATCCACGGGTTGGCCCCGCCAACCCGTTAACCCGCGCCAGTTGGCGCGGGTAAGCGAGGCAGTGAGCGCATGCTAGCACGCACTCGCCAGGAGGCGGGAAATCTCTCGTCTCCTGCAGTATTATTTTTTTTAAAAAAATAAAATTAATTTTATAAATATATTTCCTTTTTTCTATATATATACCACTTCTTTCTTTCTTTTCTTCTCTTCCTCTTCTTCTTTCTCATTTTTCTTCTTTCTTCTATCCTCTTCTCTCCTCATACCAGATGAGATTTCATTTTATTTCTTTAATTTTTATTCTTAATTATTTTTTTTCACTAATGATTTTCTTTTCACAGGTTATCAAATTATACCAGGTTAGTAATTTCATTAAACTTTTATTTATATCGAAAATTTAAAAATTTATCACTGTTTTAATATTTTATAATTTTTTAATAGTCGCACCGCTCGATTTCTGCCACATGGCGGAAATCCAGCGGACGCAAATACACTGCCGGTCGATTTTCGCCGCGTGGCGGAAATCGAGCGGCGCAGAGCTGCCGCACGCGGATTTGGCATTCCGCGTGCGGCGGATAAAAGGCAGGCACGAATCCACGCTTGCTCGATTTCCGCCACACGCGGAATTCCAATTCCGTGTGCGGCGGATTCCGTTGATTTTTTTTTAATATATATATATATATACTGACGTCTTATTTGACATCGAAATGTAAAAAAAAAATTATTTAAATTTTTTTTTGACGTCTCAGCGGACGTCGAAATGTTCAACATTTCGACGTCCGGAGACGCCTATACGCAGGCGTCGATATGTCTAATATTTCGACGTCTGCTTAGGCGTCAAAATGAACATACTAGCTCTCGTCATCTTCCACATATTTTCGTCGTCTTTGCTAGCGTTAGTAAGTTCTTTTCGACGGCGGTTGCCGTCGAAATGTTAGTTTATTCTGACGTCAAAATATTAATAGTTTGTTGTAGTGACCCCTCGAAATATCAGCGTTCGGTAGAGACTTTGGATAGAGATGATGCCATTGTTTGACCAGTTCCATAGTAGAGAGTCCGTCCCCGGAGGTATTTTGAACCTCCTCCAAATCCGAAGCAAGACGCTATAGGCTAATCTCATCCACCCAAGAAGAGAAACTCACATTCCATCCAACAAAAACGCCATCAGAGTTTGTAACTCGAGCGTCACAAATAGTAATGTTAGGTTGAACCGCAAATCTGAATAGATTGGGAAACTTATCAGCCAGGCGAAAGTTACATTTCCATTTATCATTCCAAAGCTTGCAACGATCACCTCTCCCCACTTGGTGTTGAAGACAAGCTAAGAACATGTCAGAAAGCCGCTAGAGGTCCTTCCAAGTAGGAGAGACCTTTCTCAAGATGCCACCACGGTTCCAAGATCTAACGTCTCCATAAACTTGCCACAAAAACTGCACCCAAGGAATATCAAGTTTCTGAATAAATTTCCATATCCAAGAGCAAAGCCGAGCAGTGTTGTGCACTTTGAGATCTAGGATCCCGAGTCCACCATCCTTTTTATGACAAGTAAGGCAGCTCCACCTAACTAAGCACTTTCCCCTCGTCTCCGAGCAGTCGGATCCACACCAGAAGAAATTCTGTCTTCTACGATCGATCATCTTAATAACCCAAGTAGGAGCCTTGAAAATAGAGAGCAAGTAGGCAACCGAACTAGTCAATGTGTTGTTGATAAGCGTGACTCGTCCAGCGTGGGAGAGCAATCTACCCTGCCAAGAATCAAGTCTAGCATCCACCTTAGTAATCAAGTGCAGCCAATCATCCTTCTTCAGTCTTCCAATCCAGAGTGGAAATCCCAAATACTTCAATGGGAATTCAGAAGCTTGACATTCAACCTCTCTAGCCAACAGCCTGGACACATCCAGATCACCATTCAATGAGAGAATGCTAGTTTTAGTGAGGTTGATTTGAAGACCAGTTGCAAGCTCGAAGCAGCGAAGGAGAAAAATAAGATTCCTCGGGCTGCAACCATCATTTGTGCAGAACAAGATTAAATCATATGCATATAGAAAGTGTGTGATACCATCTGTCATCGCATGCTCCAAGACTCCCCCAATGTGCCCATCTCTGACAGTCGAGTTGATCAATCTAGAAAGACAATCAATAGCTAAGTTAAAGATATACGACACAACAGATTCCCTTGGCGAACTCCACTTTTGTGACGGAAGAAGGTGCCGGCAATGCCTTTAATAAGAAGAGCCAAATCTATGGAGAGCAGATGGGATACCCAAGAGCACCACTTGCTCAAAAAACCTCTAGCAGCTAGCATATCCATAATGAAATCCCAATTGATAGAGTCAAAGACTTTTGCAAAGTCAACCTTGAGTAGAATCCCATTCTCCTTAAGCTGATGACACGCCCAAATGGTTTCTTGGACCCCCATGAAACTGTCTAGTGTACCTCGACCGTATTGGCGTAACAAAGTTACCGGTTCACTTTGGCTCACTCCCTCATACGTAGTCATATCAATGCCACGTCAACATATCAGCTTCACCACAACAAGACGCCACTACTCACCTCTATTATTGTAGTCCGTTGCTCTATTATTGCTGGTGGTTACGTTTAACTCTCTATAAATACTGAGCTCTGTAATGAATCGAGATAATAATGAAGCAATACTTTTCCACCTCATAGTGCCTTTATGGTATCAGAGCCTGTTCTCTAACGAGATCAGTCTCTTCTTCTTACTCCACCCACTTCTTTTTTCTTTTCTTTCTCTGTAAAAACTGTTCTTCTACGATCGGATGACTACTACGGATGCTCCAGCTGCTGAGGTTGTTAACCCATTCAATGCCGGAAATCAAGTCATCACCATCAACCCGACGTCTCAGCTGTCGATCAAGCTTACTGGTAGCAGCAGCTACATGAACTGGCGAATCCAGATCGAGCTCCTCCTCCTTGGGTATGATCTTACAGCTTTTATTGACGGTAGTTCATCTTGCCCCTCTGTCAATGATCCTACTCGTCTCATATGGCTAAGACAAGATGGCTTGATCCGCCATGCCATCATG
This sequence comes from Canna indica, assembly GCA_034359265.1. Lineage (NCBI taxonomy): Eukaryota > Viridiplantae > Streptophyta > Magnoliopsida > Zingiberales > Cannaceae > Canna > Canna indica. Next base: position 16,918,565 of record CP136893.1, on the reverse strand, counting down.
GCTTCGATGGATCAATCCATCGTCTCTATTGTCGCAACTTCATCATCATCCTATGATGCTTGGATGCGGCTTGCAGCTCAGTTCGCAAATAAGTCCCAGACGCGAATTTTTAGTCTTAAAGATTCTCTTTCTAGACTAACAAAAGGACACAGAACAATTGCTGAATACTTCAGTGAGATTAAAAGCATAGCTAATGAACTATCGATGGCTGATTCACCCATTAATTCTGCTGCCTTAACCATCAAGATTCTAAGTGGATTGGGACCGGAGTATAACGACATTAGTGCAGCAATACGCTCACGTGATACTCCGATCTCCATTGAAGAGCTCTTCGACAAGCTTGCTGGTCACGAAACATTTCTCAAACTCAGACAAGATGCACCTCCTGCATCATTCAGTACATGCAGAGACAGAACTATTTCACTCCCAACAAACAACAATTCTGGGACAATAAAAAGGCTCCATCGCATCAGAACAATCACACTCAGCCTCCATATCCCAACTATCAACAGCAACAGAGGTCCCAGAATCAGTATAAACCAAAGATACAATGCCAGATCTGTGCCAAATTTGGTCATCCGGCAAGAATTTGTAGATTTCGTTTTGCATCTGATAACAACCGATCCCAATCTTCTGGGTTTCGTTTTGCATCTGATAACAACCGATCACAATCTTCTGGGTCAGAAACCAGTCGTCCACAACTTCATTCCTCTGAATTGCAGCATAAACAAATTTCTCCCTGGATATTAGATTCTGGTGCCACACATCATGTAACATATGAACCGGATGCAGTGCAGTCTATGTCTCAGTTCAACAGTGAGTACAACATTTCCCTTGGAGATGGCAATCTGGTTCCAGCATCCCACTCTGGTATGATTCATATACCTCCAAACTTTAAACGTACTCCGTGATGTCCTTTATGCGCCTTTGATAACCAAGAACTTAATATCTGTTGCCAAGTTTTGCAAACATAACCATGCATCTATAGAATTCTTCCCTAACCACTTTCTTGTCAAGGATCTCAACACCAAGGCTGTGATCGCACAGGGCCAGAATGAGGGTGATCTGTACTCGTGGACTCCTTCCCAATCAACCATTTTCACTACCTCAGCTCTTCCAGTTGACAATAACATTTGGCATCAACGTCTTGGTCATCCACATAACAAAGTTCTCCTTTCAATTTTATCCAAGCTTAAATTGTCTGCTGTTCATTCTACTTTCAATACATTGCACTGTAATGCCTGCATGTGTAATAAAAGTCATCGCCTTCCATTCAGCACCTCTTCTATAAAAACCAGCAGACCTCTTGAACTTCTATACTCGGATGTCTGGGGCCCGGCTCCAATAACATCTGTTGAAGGGCATCGATTCTATGTAATTTTTGTTGACCATTACTCCAAATACACATGGCTGTTCCCAATCAAACAAAAGTCTGATGTCCTACAAATCTTCTCAAAATTCAAGCCATTAGTTGACAATTACTTCAATCAATCCATTAAGAGTGTGTATTCAGATGGAGGAGGTGAATACGTAGCTCTATCTTCTTTTTTATCCACTAATGGCATACAACAACTTTTCTCTCCACCATACACTCCTCAAAGGGTGAGCCTTGCTGAACGCAAACATAGGCACATAATGGAAACGTGCCTTACACTTCTATCTCATGCTTCAATTCCTTTGCAATATTGGCACTTTGCCTGCGTTACTGCCGTGTATCTCATAAACCGAATGCCAACACCTACTCTAAAAAACAAAACACCATTTACATGCCTTTTCAATGACCAACCGAACTATCACAATCTCAAGGTGTTCGGCTGTCTCTGCTATCCATGGTTGAGGCCTTATTCTCAACATAAACTCGACACCAAATCTACACCATGTGTATTTCTCGGCTACTCAACTCAACACCATTGTTACAGATGCCTCGATCCAACAACCAACAAAGTCTTTCTCTCACGCCATGTCAGATTTGTTGAAGACAAATTTCCCTTCTCCTATACCTCTATGAGTCTAACAAGGGTTGATCCTTCCACAGTCGATACGTGGATGGACATTTTTTCAAATCTTGAAACACCCACCACTACAACTCAACCATCCCATGAGTCCACAGATGACTTTGACATATGTACACCTACGACCTCTAATCGGTCCTCCATTCCAGTGAACAGGTCACCTTCACTCTCAGTCATGAACGAGCCAGTCCATGAAGAGATGACAAGGAACTTATATACCTCAAACTCCATAACTGAACCAGCTCATTCTCCACTCAGACGCATGAAAACAAGGTCCCAATCCAATATCTTCAAGCCAAAAAAACCACTTGACTACACAGCATTACTAACAACAGCCACCCATCAACCCATACCCAACACTCACAAACAAGCCATTCAACATCCAGAGTGGAGAGATGCCATGCAACAAGAGTACAATGCCTTAATCCGGAGCAAAACGTGGACACTAGTTCCTGCACCACAGCATCAAAATATAGTCGGGTGCAAGTGGATTTTTAGAGTAAAACACAAATCCGATGGAACCATTGATAGGTTCAAAGGGCGCTTAGTCGCCAAAGGATTCCATCAGAAAGAAGGCATTGATTTCACAAATACATTCAGCCCAGTCATTAAACAGGCAACTATCAGAATAGTACTGAACATTGCATCCAAACTTAACTGGGAACTTTTCCAACTAGATGTCAACAATGCCTTCCTTCAAGGCCGGTTGTATGAAGATGTATATATGAAGCAACCGCCTGGCTTCATTGATCGAGAGCATCCACACCATGTCTGCAAATTAAACAAGGCCATATACGGGCTGCGCCAAGCTCCGCGTGCATGGTTTAATGAACTCAGGTCTTTCTTAAATAGTATTGGCTTCAACAACTCCAAGTCAGACACTTCACTATTTATAAAACATGATTCTACTGCAGTAACTCTTCTATTACTCTATGTCGATGATATAATCCTAACAGGAACTTCCATAGCTCATCTGCATGAGATACATTCACAGTTAGCTTCTCGGTTTTCCCTTAAAGACATCCAACCGCTAAGCTACTTCCTTGGTGTCGAGGTTACTAGGACTGACAGAGGTTTGTTTTTATCTCAGAGCAAATACATATCAGATTTACTTCACCGAGTCAATATGAATGAAGCAAATCCTGTCCAGACTCCTATGTCATCATCTGCTAGACTCTATTTAAATGATGGAACATCTCCAGCAGATGCAAAGCAATTCAAACAAGTCATTGGAGCACTTCAATATCTATCGTTCACTCGGCCAGACATTGCTTTCACTGTGAACAAGCTTTCACAGTACATGCATCAACCATCAACTTTCCACTGGCAATGCTGTAAGAGGCTGTTACGCTACCTAAAGGGAACTGACAACTTAGGCATTATGATGAACTCAAATCCACAATTTGACATCAAAGCCTACTCCGACTCTGACTGGGGAGGTGATCAAAATGATCGAAGATCGACCGGTGCATATCTTATCTTTATAGGTAACTCACCTATTAGCTGGAGCTCTAAAAAGCAAAAAACAATAGCACGTTCATCAACAGAAGCAGAGTATAAATCACTTGCCAACACCACTACAGAGGTACTGTGGCTGATCAGTGTTCTCAAAGAACTCAATTGCTGCCCCATTCCAACTCCCACATTGCTCTGCGACAATCTCGGCGCAACTCAGCTCACCAAAAATCCCACCAACCACAGCAGGATAAAGCATGTTGACATTGACTTTCACTTTGTTCGTGAACAAGCTGACGAAGGAAATATCCAAGTGCAACACATACCTGCGGATCTGCAACTAGCAGACTCTCTCACTAAAGCGAATGCGTCACCTCTGTTCCTGGAGCATAGGAGCAAGATGGGCGTCGTCAACCGGTCCATCTTGAGGGGGGATATTGGCGTAACAAAGTTACCGGTTCACTTTGGCTCACTCCCTCATACGTAGTCATATCAATGCCACGTCAACATATCAGCTTCACCACAACAAGACGCCACTACTCACCTCTATTATTGTAGTCCGTTGCTCTATTATTGCTGGTGGTTACGTTTAACTCTCTATAAATACTGAGCTCTGTAATGAATCGAGATAATAATGAAGCAATACTTTTCCACCTCATAGTGCCTTTAGACCGGCTATATAAGCGCTTTGGTTTTCGGATATCGGGTTGTTCATGAAAGGCATAAGCCGACGAGCCAAGACTTTAGAGAAGATACAAATGATACTGTTTTCAAGGCTTATCAGCCGAAAATCCTGAACACTAGTTGCCCCTTCACCTTTTGGAATCAAAACAATATGCCCCTGATTGAATCTACGCAGAGTATCTGTATTGATATAAATTTCATTAAGGATCTGAAGTAAATCCTGTTGAATGATATCCCAGAATGCTCGGAAAAATTGAGGAGGCAAACCATCCGGACCCGGCGCCTTGAAGGAACCCATATAAAAGATTGCAGCTTTAATCTCATCCAAGGTAAAAGGAGAGTCAATAAACTGAGAAGTAGGGAGAGAAGGAAGCAGCACTTGTTGCCAATTAATTCAGAGAAGGGGCTTCTTATTACCCCCAAGAAGCCGCACATAGAAGCTCCGGAACTACCATGCAATATCCTTCTGATTTGTGAAAGATCCATGTTCAGTAGAAATATGATGAATGTAGTTAGATCTTCTACGGATGGAAGCCCATTGGTGGAAGAAACGTGAGTTTTGGTCCCCCTCCTTCACCCATCTACGCTTAGTTCTCTGTTGCCAAAAAGTAGCCTCATCCTTGTAGAGAGCATCTAGACCAACCTTCTTCTCTCGAAGTGAGCTCAGCTCAGAAGCACTTAACACACCAGACTCAGCCTTGCCATTCAAAACATCAATTTCTCGCTCAAGGGTCAACCTCTTTTCGTTGTGAATTTTCTTAAGCTAGTAAGCCCAAGCAAGGATAATTTTCCGAAGACCTTTCCACCGTAAGTTCCAGTTAGAAGCCGGTGAAACAGCGACCCCCAAGTGTATCCAAGCTTCTCGGATGATACCAAAACTCTCATATTTGAGCCAAAAAATCTCCATTCTGAATCTTAGCTAATGAGATACACGGGGCTGACACGATTTGAAGATTAAGGCATTGTGGTCGGATAGTTTGCTATCTTCACCCAAGGCCACCGCAAAAGGATCCGATCGCTTTGCAAAACAAGGGACAGTCTGCTGATTAGTCCAGGTGAATTTCTTTTCTTGTATTGGAATGTCAAGAAGCTCACGATCAGCTATCAACCTATTTGGTTTAATTATTTAGATTTTAGTTTTTGAAAATTTTGACTTTGGTTGTTCAACACGATGTTTGGTTGGAAGTTAATTTTTGAAGGGAATGATAGGTGATTTTGATATCATGTCTTTTTTGGTTGAAGGATATATAGAACGAAAGGCAAGGTGATTGTAGAAGAGATAAAATAGCAAACTATTTAATATTTACCACCAAAGATTGGGGGATTTGAAAGGAATTATTATATTTGTTTAAAGGTGTTGTTGACTAAATTAATTATATTATTGCTTTGAATAATATGAACTAGCTACTTATCTATGAAACTTTTTACTCGCATTTTAGTCAAGAAAAAGGAAACATACTACTAACTTCTGTTTGTGTAAGACATGAAAAGATAACACCAATTTCATGTGTGCTTGTTCGTTGTGGCCTTGCTATAATGGTCGTGAAACAATATTTTCCTTACAAAAAATTATGGATTATGCAGATGGTGTAGATCTAATAATAATAATAATAATAATAATAATAATAACACTACAAAAAAACAAGCTATCACCGTATTAAATCCGTCGGTAATATTTTTGCCGACAGATACTTCTGTCGGTAACATCTGTTGGTAAAATCTACTAGGTAATACCGACAGATATCGTAAAATCCGTTGGTATTACCAACGGAAATTTGAGTATGTTGGTATTACCAACGCACATATTAATCCGTTGGTATTACCAACGGAATTTTGTGTCTGTCGGTATTATCAATGTCTACTATCCCGTCGGTATTTTCGTTGGTATTACACCTGATTTCAATTGATCATCAGATTTCATACATACACCTGATTTCATACATTTATACCATATTTAATTTCTTAAAACCCTGACTTCATATCATCCACACAACTACATTTATACTCTCAATAATGATACATTTAATTAAATTCACAAGTAATTTCAAAATACATAGTGTATTGTGTTAGTAGATCATATGATTTCAATTGATTCCAAAATTCATCAAAATACATCTCCTGATTTCTAAATTAAGTACATATCGCTTATTCGTTTTTGCCAAAAAGTATATCTTGACACCAAAACTTTTCATCCTTTGTATACCTACATGTAAATATTATAGAGATATTAATAAACCTGATAATATCAACACAAAAGAACTAAAATATGTATTGAAAATAAAAAGAAAAAATTGAAAAAAAAAGGAACTAAATAACTCAAATAAATACCAGTTGATTCACTTGGATGAACACTAATATTAGAACCAAATAAATCTTAGAACATTGATCCACAAAGAAAACACTAGCAATGAAGAATTGACAAATTGAAGATGTTGATTGGTCATAAATCTTAGAACATTGATCCACAAAGAAAACACACTAGCAATATTGTTGCAGCCATCATTTTGAGCAATTACTGGATATTATGTGGATCCATCATCTTTGGGTACAGTGAGAGAAGAGCGATAGAACTAATCTTACTGGGACAAGGAGAATAGTCATGGTTCTCTGGTAGCAATTCTTTAATCGGCAGATTTATGACCATCTGATACATAGACATGCAGGAATGTAATATCTGTAATTATGTAATGTGCAAGAAATATGATTCATAGACATGCAGATTTATGACCATTTATGGATTCATCAACCCACCATTTGCATGATCTTGAAGATAAGAATCAAGCACAAGGTGAGGTTCATGTAGCTGATGAATGGACATGATTCAAGCTGGGCCTAATCTGACTAGAATGTTGACCCCAACCACCCATAAATGTTCTTCTCTGAATATGCAGCCACATGATGAGAGTGGTTTCTTTGTCAAAGGCTGGAGCTAAAAGAAGCATTATTGTTAGGTTACTCTAACTACCACCCACCCCTCCTAAACAAAAACTAAGACAAGATATGAGCCCACAGTGTTGTGGTTGGATAATAATGGAAAACCAACTTGACTTGCTATGCTTAATTGGCTGATGGTTCAGCTCTTAGTTTGTGGACAGTTGCATGTGTTCACGGAATCCCCAATTGATAACTGATAAAGCTGGTGGTAGCCAAGAAGAAACACCATCATTAAAATTGGAAATGCTAATTTAATTAAAGTTATATACAGAAACTATTGAGAATTATACGAGTTAGAATAAATTTTAACTATCATATGATAAATCCTAATGACGGTGTCCAGTTGAGCTTAATGAATCTTATGTTGAGTTTAAGAACATTCTATATGATACAGTGTTCAGTTGAGCTAGATTATGTTTGATTAATCAACAATCAAAATGAGAGATTTGCTTATTATGGAGTCTATCTATTGAGAGATGCAACGTACCATAATCATAGCCCAGCTGATGAAGGTGGAGGTGGAGGTGGAGGTGGAGGTGGTGCAGTAAAACTCGAAGGAGAATCTGTTGATTGCATGATAGGAAAACCAAATTGTGTCAACAGTAAACGAACTTGTGATTGCACTTGAGTCTGCACTTGTGACTGTATTGATGCCTCCAAATCAGTAATGTACTGTCGCATGGATGTCATCTCCCTCTGCATCGTGTTCCACTCATCTTCTGCCTGACCATGCCCATAATTCGAGGATGTACGAGATCCTGCAGAGCTAGAACTCCCAATAACGGATTTAATGCCCTCTCGACATCCAAAACCATAAACTCGATTATGAGATGGAGGTCCAGAGGCATTAATCCATTCTTTAGGATCAAAATCCGGATGTAATGTTACATCTGTGACATACTTCTCTGCAATCGATGTTTCATAAGACTCCTGTACAACTTTTTAAAAATTAGTTAATAATTATATTTCAAAATTAAGCACTTATAAAATAAGTACATGCCACAACTCTCTGTGATCTGGTGTCGACATAGTCAGCCTCACCTCTATTTCGCTTATGAGTATGCTTAAACAACTCAAGATGTGTAGGTGGTCGATTCAACTTTTCTTCCTACAAAAAAATGATAAATAATATTTAATTAATAATCTTAAAATTAATTTTGTATGACAACAATATTATCAATATCATACCAATTTTTTTCGATGAGCCACAAATGAAATAGATCCACATGTATGACGTGTGATGTCACCATCTACCTCTTTCTTGCGATTATGACGACCGACTTCTGATTTTCTCCTCCATTTATCTGTGACCCAATACTCAGTAATAAGCTATTCCAAATATCTGAAGGTATCCATGGAGGGCCAAAACCACTAGTTCGGCTTATATAATCGGTATTAGTTTTTCTTTTTTGCATAGTTTCTAGCATCACACATATTATCAGAAAAGCGTCGACAAGCTGTCATATCCCATATTTCTCGAACCTCATCAGTTCGAGAAGGATCCCAATGATAAACTACGAAAAAGTCAAATACACAATAGTTAACTCCTTACAGTAATGAGTTTATATATTAACAACATATAACATAAGATAAAGATTATAGTTATATAATTATCATAATCAAATACCTTAAATTTGTCCCAAAGTAACTCCTTCAGATGTGATGGTACTTCATACCAATATGGCCATACACCCGTGAAATTTGCTTTAATTATTGATGAAATATCTCGAACCACTTCTGTCTCGGGAAACCTGCAAAAAAAAAATTCACAAATTAGTAGATCTTATATATATATATATGATGGTAGTTTGAAAATCTCATTATATATCTTTTCTTATCGATAATTAATAAGTGTCTATCATCTGGTGTCTCTAGCGGTTGTGAAGGCTGATTTGGTCCTCTTCCTCGACTCTGATGTGAAGTATTGTCACTTTGTGTAGGAGCAGATGTGTCATGTGTAGACATAGATGGCACAATAGGAGTTGATGGCATCAAATACAAATGGACTGAAGGTGGCGAGGGTATCGGTGTCGGTGTCGATGACGCTGAAGGTGTAGGAGTAGTAGGTGTTTCTAGCGAAACTGTAATAGGAACTGACGCAATTATAGACGGTGTTGTAGAAACGATCACCGGTACAGTAGGAGTGGGCATAGACATCGTGGCTCCAACTATAAAATCTTCGGATGATGATTGTGTAGAGGTCGTATAAGGATAATGAATCAATGGAGGACGCCCTCGACCTCGTCCTCGACCTCACCCTCGCCCTCGCCCTCGCCCTCGTGTCACCATCACTTAATAAAAGTTCATTAAGAATAGTTGATAATTCAACACACATGAATTAAAAATTTCAATTACAAATAAATGAGAATTTTTCATCATGTTCACAACAATTTTAAGTAATTATCAAAATTAAACTTATACAAAAAAGTTTCAATCATCATTCTCCTCATTTGAGGAATCCTCAACATCTTCATCATCTTCAGTATCATCTTCAATGTCGACATTGTCCACTTCTTCATCCTCCTCAATGGCTTGTATTTGAGTTATCAAGAATAATTCTTAATGTTGATCTACTTCATCAACTACACCATCATTATTAACTACATCCAACTCAGTTGTAGGCATAATAGTTGTACTGCTTCAACCTCATACACTTGAAAAAAATCATCGGTTTGTGGAGGGATATTATCGTATGTTTCTTCAACCTCTAATACATCATATCTATTTCTTGCTTTAATTTTGCATACAATCCACCAATCACTCCTTCCTTTTTTCTTTGATGGATAACTCGTGTAATAAACTTGTTGAGCTTGTTCTGCTAACACAAAAGGAGCATCATGATAAAGTCTCAACTTGTGATTGATTTCAACAAGTCCATAACGAGGATGTACTCTAACACTTTTTTCGGTATCAAACCACTCACATTTAAATAACACCACATTATTTCAACCAAAGTATTCTACCTCCACAATATCAATCAAAATGTCATAGTAATCAACTTCAAAGTCATTGTAGCAACTACCCTTGACACAAACACCATTGTTAATTGTTTTCTTTCCATGTGAATATTCCTTGGTGTAAAACTTATATCCGTTCACAAAATAACCCTTCATAGATCGAACCAATCTATGTGGACCTTGTGCAATGGCAAGTATTCGATTATCAACCGTGCCAATGTTATGATTAGCCTATCACAAAAAGATGAATAGAACAATTTGTAAAGATAATTTAATCATGATTATTCACATTGACACGAAAATGATTGTTCAACTTACATAATCTCTCAACCATTTTGGAAATTCTCTATCTCCTAACTTCTCAAGCTCTGCATCAGTCAAGTGTGGTTCTCTTTGCCTAATGATATAATTAAACTCACTAAAAAATAATAAGGTTTATATTAACATAAATTGAATATATGAAATAATTAATAGAAAAATGGATGTTAATACTAATACGTACTTGATAAAAGGAGAGATTTCTTGACAATTCATAAGTATGTAAAGCTCAATTGCTTTATACTCATTTTCATCGACAATCATCCTATAAGGCCCAACGGCCCCACAAGGTCGACCAGAGTAGGTAAAGATAGATAGGCATCCCATGGTAGTTGAAACTCCACCATCATCATTTCGAGGTACTTGATTCAACCTTGTTTGTACCTAATTTGATACGAAATAGAGTCGATATAAAATTAAAAATTCCTTATAAATTTAAAATTTAAAATTTAAAATTGATTCAACCTTGTATGTACCTTTGGTTCGAAGTAGAAAGAACAAAAATTAGAAATTTCTTGTATGATATATGCTTCACAAATTGATCCTACAACATAACTCGATTCTTCACTTTTTTCTTCAATTGAAGCATATACCTAAAAATATTCTTATAGGTTAAGACATTATAAATTTAGAAATTTGAGTGAAGAATCAAAAGGGCATATGTATTACCTTTCGAATCTATACATCCATCTATATTGTACAGGACCACCAACTTTAGCCTCATAAGCTAAATGAATGGGGAGATGCTCCATAGAGTCGAAAAAAATTGGTGGAAAGATTTTCTCAAGCTTGCATAATATCTCGACAATGTTTAACTCGAGTCTTTCTACATCCTCAATTTGTAATACACTTGAACACAAATCCCGAAAGAATAAACTCAGCTCAGTTAATGTATCCTATACTGGATCGGGTAATAAATCACGAAATGCGATTGGAATAAGCCTTTGCATGAAAACATGACAATCATGACTTTTCATTCCATAAAATTTATAATCATCTATATTTACGCACCGGCTTATGTTTGAAGTATAACCATCGGGAAATTTTAATTCTTTGACCCAATGACATACTCCTTTGATTTGATCTTTGCTCAACACAAATGAGGCTCTTGGCTTCAATAGTTTCCCATTAACATGTTGTAATTCTAACTCAGGGCGCTTGCAATACTTAGGCAAATCAGCTCTAGCCTTGACATTGTCTTTTGTTTTCCCCTTGATGTCCATCACCGTATTGAATATATTTTTAAATACATTTCGTTCAATTTGCATCATATCTAAGTTGTGTCAAATTAAATTTGTATGCCAATACGGTAAACTCCAAAAGATACTTTTTTTAACCCAATTGTGTTGTTGCCCAAATCCTGAAATTCTAGCAATACATTGATTTCCAAATTGAATATCAGGCAGTTTATCAACATGTGCCTTCATTTCATCGCCCGATAATCGTGGAGGTGGAACATCTCTTTCAATTCAGCCTTTCATAAATTTGTCTCTTTGCCTTCGATATGGATGATCAAGAGGGAGAAATTGATGATGACAATCGAAAAATGATGTCTTTCTCCCATTTTCGAGAATAAAAGCTTTGCTACGCTCTAAACAATATGGACAAGCTAACCTCCCGTGTGTGCTTCATCTTGATAACATAGCATATGCAGGGAAGTCGCTAATAGTCCACATAAGTGCTGCCCTCATTTGAAAATTTTGTTTTCTAATCACATCATATGTCATAATCCCATCAGACCATAACATGTTCAGTTCATCAATCAATGACCTCAAAAATATATCAAGTTCTTTACGTGGACTCTTTGGTCCAGGAATTGTATACAGTAATGAGCACATGTCAAACTGAATATGGAATAGAAGAATGCCCGAATGGGTTGAAGCCATCGGTGCACAATCCTAATATGACATTCCTTGGATCAGAAGCAAATGAAGGATGGTGAGCATCAAAATGTTTCCATGCCTTACTATCTGCAGGATGCGCAACAACATCTGAACTGCGATTCTTTGCATGCCAAATCATATGCTTTGCAGTTTTTTCAAACATAAAAAGTCTTTGAAGCCTTGATGTTATAGGAAGATACCGTAAGACCTTATATGGTTTTTTTTTCCTCCTACCATTATCTAATGGCGTATTCTTATATCTAGCATGTCCACACATTGAGCATTGTATTAAATGTGATGTTTCTTTATAAAACAACATGCAATTATTCTCACATGCATCTATCTTCTCGTACCCAAGTCCTAATTTCTTCATCATCTTCTTCGTTCTGTAAAAATTTTCTTCCAACTTGGCATCTTCTAGTAACATATCTTTAATTATTAACATCAGTCATCATAGCAAGCTTCACTCATGTTAAACTCAGATTTGCAATTAAGTAACTGTGACATGGCTGATAGCCTGCTTTGACTCTTACAACCACTCCATAATGGCTCATCTGCATAATTCAATAATTCAAAAAACTTGGCAACTTCATCATTTGGTCTTTCTTCTGCATTTGATGAGCCAATACCTTCAATACCGATTGAATCCATCACCATAGTTCTATATGGATTTTGAGGAGCATCAAAGCTTTCTGATTGAGGAATGGTTGACGATTCACCAATTTCTTCACTTGTCAACTCCCCATGTGCAATCCATTGTGTGTAGCCAAACATAAATCCCTTCGAACATAAGTGATATTCCACCTCATCTCGATAATGAAATTGACGATTAATACATCGTCGACATGGGCACTTAATTTTATCACCAAAAATATATTGAGTTTTGGAGTATGCAAAATCAAGAAATCCCTCGACTCCTTTCATAAATTCATCAGTCAAAGCTCCTCGAATTATTTGATGTTTTATCCAACTACGACCGGTATACATTTTAATTAACTCTTTTCAACCTAGCAACAATATTAAGCACATTAGTTATTAACATGCATTACATGTCTGGCAATCTACATGACAGTAGGACATGGAGAAATCATAGCAGGTGATTCATGTAAGGGCAAGAAGGGGCTACTAATAGCCATTGTTTAATATAAAAATGATAATTAGAAATAACTGAACTATACATTGATAATTTATAGGTATACTGAACTAAAAATTTACATTTCTTTTCTTTCGTCAACATTGATAATTCATAGATATAACTCATTTCAATCATTATCTGAACAATATGATATTACAAACAATATGTCCAAGAATCTGACTTTTGCAAAAATATTATTTTTCCACCAAAGATATTGAATAAAATGACTCAAATGCAAAAGTAATTCATTAAACAAAAGAATTCAACCAACCTTAAGTTAGTTGGTTTCAAACAACGGTCTTCCAAACTGTTATCACTTCTCTAAGTTATCTGAGGATGTCTGTAATTCTGAAACTGCAATTCTGAAACCAGTGAAGATTAAACAAGATATATAGAGCAACTTATTGGACCACATCCATTCAAAGCAACATTAATTAAATATCAGTTCATTCATTCATGCACAGAGAAACAGATGCAGTTCATTCATTCATGGCATTGTCTTTTAACTAAAACCATGCATGCAATGATAGATGTAAAGATCAAATCATTTTTATCCAGTGCGTGGTCATGGTGTTAGAATTGTATCAAAGGCCGGAAAGGAGGTGATTAGAAGCTATGAAAGGAATGGGTTGTATCATGTGATTGGAACCACTGAGATAAATCTGGTCACTGCCAACAATTCAAAATTGAATGAGACTTTTCTATGGCACAACAGGCTTGGACATGTGGGCAATAAAGGCCTATGCCACTTGGAGAAGCAAGGTATGTTGGGAAAGCTGAAAGTAGAGCCTCTAGAGTTCTGTGAGGGATGTGTTTTGGGCAAACAACATAGATTTTCTTTCAAAAATTCTAGTGCTAGAGCAAGTGGAATTATGGATTATGCTCATGCTGACCTTTGGGGACCCACTAGTGTTCCCACTCAGGGAGAAAACAAATATTTCTTGTCTATCATAGATGATTACTCCAGAAAGGTCTGGATTTACTTGTTGAAGATCAAAGACAAGGCTTTTGAAGCATTCAAGCAATGACATACTCTTATGGAGAATCAAACTGAAAAAAGGTTGAAGTGTTTGAGAACTAATAATGGTTTGGAGTTCTGTAACTTCAATATTGATTCATATTGCTCTACTAAGGGAATCAAGAGGCATAAGACAGTTAGGCTCACTCCACAACAAAATGGAGTGGCCGAGAGGATGAATAGGACCATATTGGAGAAGGCTAGATGCATGTTGCTTACATCAGGTTTGAAACAAACTTTGTGGTGGGGGGGGGAGCAGTTAATACTGTAGCTTATTTTATTAATAGAATTCCCTCCTCTAGCATAGGTTTCAAAACCCCAGAAGAGATGTGGTCAGGGAGGAAGCCAAGATTGGACTACTTAAGGACTTTTGGGTGTGCTGCTTACATACACCAAGATGTTGGGAAGCTTGAGTCAAGATCAGCAAAGGGAGTTTTGTTGGGGTATCCTGAAGGTGTTAAAGGCTATAGGGTCTTATTGCTTCAACTTGGTGGATATAAGATTCAGATTAGCAAGGATGTTGTGTTTAATGAATCTGAGTTTCCTTCATTGAATAAGGAATGCAACGTGAATGGTGAAAGACACTCAAAAAATGAAGTATTCGGGTTTGAGACTCAATCTGATTCTATTAAGCCTTTACTTTATCATCTTGATAATGAAGAAGGTGATAAAGTTGATGATGAAGAGGGAATCAACACTAATATGTCCTCTCAAGGAGAGGCACTTGACCCGGAGGATGTAAATCCTAAGGATCAGGTGGATGAAGAAGGGGATTTGCCACAACCAATAATTGAAGAACCTACATAATCTATGGATATCTCTAACTATCAGTTAGTGAGAGATAGAGAGCCTAGAATCAGAGTTCCTAATAAAAGATATGAAGCTGGAAATTTGATAGAGTTTGCACTAATGACTTCAGAACAAGTCAGGTTTATTGTTCCTGAAAATTATCAACAAGCTATTACTGGTCCAGAAGCAAGGAAGTATCAACATACATTAATCATAAGATCATTAATATTGCAAGAAAAACTAGTAGTAGAAATGCATACCTTAATCCAATTAATAAACTTGGAAGAAAAATTAAGCATGTTAAGCATATTATAAATGGAGCTTCAAGAAACACTATCATATCTATAATAGTATAGCCTAACAATTTCTGATAAATTACTCCAAATATCTCTCAAATGCTCAAGTGCATAGCCATATAACTAAGCAACTTTTATAGATGACATATTTGTATATATAATACAGATATGCAACACAACAATATATAGGTAACAAGGTTTAAATATTTGGGAGTAACAAGCAATCGAAATAGAAAGCCAACAACATGAAACTCATATCCGATCATACAATAACCTAGTAGGAACTTTAGAGAAACAAGTATGAACCCTTAGGATAAAATGACCCTTTGGTGAAATTTTGAAGCTGTGGAATTTTGCTATAATTTTTCTATGCTAAGAATATTGCTAAATGAATTCAAGAATTAGTCAACTGGAGTCAGCATGTAAAAGGAAAAGATGTTGGTTGTACAAGAAGCATAACAAGTTTCTAACATATTTTCCTTTTTTTTTCATATGTTTCCTGACAAACACTTTATTTGTGTTAATGTGGAGAAAGTATCAAATGCATCGTTCAAATTCTACAACTTCAACCCAGGTTAGCTTATCTTATCTGGCAGTTGATCAACAACCACATTGCTAGGAGCACAAACTAGGACTTGGTGTCACCAAACTGTCAAATTTGATTAGTAGATTATCAATAGGCTATTCCATTAATTATTACTCAGCTACCTGCTCTTGACCTTGTTTGGCCATGTGACATACAATGGCTACAGATGTGATTGTCTTCCCTATGCCAGTTGGGCCTTGTATTAAATTGACTGGTTTTTGTAGGATATTCTTAGCAGCAAAAGCCTGCCAAAAATTGATCCTATCACATATGCAATAATCTTCTATACATGATGTAAAAGATTAGAGATTCTAGTAGTGAAAAAAAGAGTAGCCATAGTAGAAGAAGAAAAGTTAGCTATGAACACACTTTTCTTCATTACTACTAATTTGTGTGGGGAAACAGTTAGAGTTTCTCATTACAGCTACTAACAAGTAGAATTTTTTATTGTTTACCATAATCAAGTACATATGCAAAGTTTATTAGCTTTGACACTCAACTAGGCAAAGTGTGTAGTGAACACCTTTGGCTCTCTCTAACTTGGGAAAGCTGATAGCCTTAGGCATAACTAATTTTCTTATTTTCTAGCTACTTATGTTCATAATTTGTCAATACTTAATTTTTCACCTGCACATCTTAATTTAATAGTATATATAGACAAGTTGCAAATCCTTGAACCGCTAGAAATCATGTTTGAAAAGTTTCAAAGATGACCAGAACTGATTATTTTTCCTGAAACATCTCTTACGTACAGAACATCTTTTCATATAAGCAAATAATCTAAACTTCTCATATGATTTAGATAAATGAGCATGTGCATTATTTAAAATGATAAAATTGACTAAATAATAATTAAAAATCAACTCCTCAACCTCCAATTCTAGGATGCAATTAAGACAATAAATAAATGCTAATCCTATGATTATCTTCTACAACGGGAACATTAATCTAGTTTGACTCATATATAGTTACTGCAAGCAACTTCGAAACTAGTTTGACTCATTCCAAGGCTATTAATTGATCTCTAGAAACAAAAGATTATTATATAATTTTCTATGTACTCATCCTTGAAATAGTAAAACCAAAACAGTTGTCATATCTCTGAGCTTCTATATCACTTTAAATTTAGCTTACTTTACATCTCTATTAAATAGGAAAATCTTATGCCATTATATGCATGGAACATATATATTTAATTTCTAGGAATGAATTTAAGTATATATAGATAGTTCAAAAAGGATAATTAAGGAATTTTATTTTTTACCAATAATTAGGAAATTAGTAAAGCATATATCCTTCAGTAGCCAGTAGTCGTCAAGCATTCAAACAATCATGTGATGATTCTTAGACAACCATGTGCTCAACTCTGAAGAAGAAATGGTCCACCAAATCTTCTCCTTTATCATAAATAAAAGACATCTATTGATCCACAAAATATATGGACCACTCTCTTGATAATTAATTTCTTTACAATCTCATCGTCGATGTATGTACGCATAGATGACATTTAATTATTTTTCCACCAATGAAATTAACTAGTTGATGCACCACATGTGATATACACACGTGTCAACAGCTCAAAAGAACAACATGGAAGTTTTGTGGCAAGAATGGCACACAAGATCATGATCTCAAGCAACAGCAGCCAAATGCTGGTGAGAAAGATCAATAATATTATGATCTCAAGCCAAATGCTGGTGAAATTAATCATTTGCTAATTGCCCAAATTCTAGATCCTAACATCTTCAACAGTGATAGCCTCTGATAACAAGCATTGCTTGACAACATGATAAGAAGCTTTGGCATTATATATGTCCTTAATTAGTCTTAAAATAAATTCAGAGGCATCTTCGCTTTTACTTGCTAGCAAAGATCCTCCAAGTCGGCAAAGCATGATGATATCCTGAGTCTTGTACGATCGAGAGAATTAATTAAAAACGCTAATCTCACTAGTTGATGAACGAAGATGGTAAGTTGTAAGTATACAATAACTATGATTTGCTAGCTAGGTAGAAAACTTTACAATAATAGATACGTACAAAAACTTAAGTAAAACTATGTGATGATTGAAAATTGATAGCTAGACCAACTGATACGTTAGCTGAACTAAAAGACTACATTTTCTAGACCAGTAACTAAAACCCAATCATTCATACTAATAGAATAGTAAAACTGAACTAAAATATGTAGAATTTCTCAACAACATTAATAAGTTGTAGCTTGTGCACAGAATTATTGAGAGCAGCGTTGTAGCTTGTGCAATTAATAAGTTGTAGCTTGTGCACAGAAGTTTATTTATTGTAGGGATTTCCTACACATTGACAAACTCCCTGAGTAAACTCATTGGTGATTTGGTGGCTAGGGCTTGTTCTCTTGGTTGTGTGACTTTCATGAAATAAGGGAGGAATATGTAGGATTGTTTTTTATTTCATTAAATTCACTTATATTTTGCATCAGTTGCAAGTTAGGTATTAGTTGGTTTCTAGTTGGTTACAATGTGCTTCAGTTATGTAGCAACCATATCAAGAACTATAAAATGTTTGAGATTGGAAGTTACAAGTTAGAGAGTCTTTTTCTTTTGGGATCACAAGAGTGACAGTGAGGTTGAGAAACACTTGTATGAGAGATTTATTAATCTTTGTGAGTGATTGGTTTGAAACTCATTACTTGTATTCTTGATTTCATATAATGCACAATCATATTTAGTCTCAGATTATTTGTGGATGTAACAACCTGTTCATTAGATCAAGTTAAAGTCCTAACAAACACCAATAACAGTTTGCATATGAATTTGTGTGATCACGAATGAGAAATAGAAAAGCAATGCAACAAAACCATATAGAAGTGAAATGAAAAAATTATACACTCAAACCATACAGAAGTGAAATCAGAAATCAGCCACTAAAACTACACTACTAGAAACATGATCTTCAGCAACGGCTATCAGCAACGGCCGCTCAAGCCGTTGCTATTTGCAACGGCGTTCTTACGGCCGCTCGAGCCGTTGCAGATATTTGTATCTGCAACGGCGTTCTAACGGAAACCCGAGCCGTTGCTGATTATTTTATTTATCAGCAACGGCTTTCGGACGGAAAGGCGAGCCGTTGCTTATATTTTAATTTTCAGCAACGGCTTGCTAACGGATAAGTGAGCCGTTGCTGATGATAACTTATCAGCAACGGCGTTCTAACGGGCGAGTGAGCCGTTGCTGATAAGTTTATATAGGGCACGCTCTCGCGCCCGACTCTTCTTCCTCCCGCTGCTCGCTCCTGCCGACGCCACTCGCCGCCGCTGCCGCTACTGCCGACGCCGACGACGCCGACCGCTGCTGCCGACTTGTTCAGGTAAGTCTCCCCTGCTGCCGTCTCTTCCCTGCGGCCGGCGGAAATCACCCGACCGAAACCCTATTTCTAGGGTTTCGGCCGGCGGCGGTCGGCCGATGGCCGCCGCCGGACCTTCTGCAGTGGCCGGACATTGTGTCCGGCCACTGTACGCCGGCGCCGAAGGGTGGACTCCGGCGCCGAAATTTAGTATATATATATATAGTTTATATTATTTTATATTTGTTAATTAATTATTTAATAATTGTTAATTAATTGTTTAGATTAATTGTTTAATTTGTTAGATTAATTATTAGGGTTTAGATTAATTTTGGACGCGCGCCGGAATCGTCCACTTCGGACGCGCGCCGGTATCGTCCAATTCGGACTCGCACCGGAATCGTCCACTTCGGACGCGCGTCGGAATCGTCCAATTCGGACTCGCGCCGGAATCGTCCACTTCGGACTCGCGCCGAAATCGTCCACTTCGGACGCGCGCCGAAATCGTCCAATATGGACTCGAACTGTCTCGAAACATTTAGAAAATAATCATCCTCCGACGAGTTGATATGTTTCACGTACGCATCGACGATCGGATATGATTTAGCAAAACCTTAGATCCGTTCGGGAATTGTATGTTCGTGTAAAAGAAGTAGATGATCTTTTATACGACGTACAATTCTTGAATTGTCCCTGATTGGACAATTTGGGAATATAGTTATTTGTACTGCACTTACGTTTTTATTTTAACTGTTAACTAATTATTCTAAATTTCGGCAACATCTCTCTTGTTCTCCGATACGCGCCCAGATGATATGCGTATTCGGAGAACTGTAGGGAGATGCTGTCGAAATTTAGAATAATTAGTTAACAGTTAAAATAAAAACGTAAGTGCAGTACGAATAACATAAATCCCGAATGGAATAGGACAATCTCACCTAAAGACATTAACCAAAGAAATTGTCATTGATTGACAGAATCATGTCGGCTGATCGAAGTTGGATGTACCGACGTCTTAATCGTGGAGCTTTAACGAATGAGTTTCGATTAGGCGTAACGTACTTCCTAAATTTCGCCTATTCGAATCTGAATTTCGTTAGCATGGATGATCAAATCCGATGTCCGTGCCGCATTTGTTCAAATGGACGATTTTTGGATCGGGAGACTGTCACTCTGCATCTATATACCAAAGGATTTGCACCGAGATATTTTCTATGGACTTGTCACGGGGAGTCACGCGAAGTCGGGACGTCGAGCAATCCTGTCGTTCAGACATATGGTGAATCTTCCTCTGCTGGTGCTTCTTCATCCGGTCAATGTAATCCCTATAGAACTATGATACTTGATAGTCTTGGGGGTCAATTCCGCCTGAATGATAATGTTGATCGGCCAGTTCTTCAGACATCAGTCCCACCAGATACTACAGCGATTGATATCACAGAAGTAGGGGCTGCGGTAGAGATTGAATTACCGAATAAAGAAGCTGCAGAATTTTACGAGATGTTGAAAGTTGCCGATGAACCTTTGTATGAGAATTGTCCTAAATACACTAGGTTTTCAGCAATGACACAGCTCTTAAGCATCAAGGCCGATTGTAATATCAGCGGAGTTGCGTATGATCGGATTGCTGGATTGATTAATGGAATGCTGCCTACTGATAACAAGTTTGAGCCAACTTTAGATGTCATTGGTTCGATACAACAGAAAGGGGCATGAAAGTTCATCAAAAATACAAACTTGTTGAGGTTAATTACAAATCGAAATTGGCAGCAAATGAGCCGTTTATATTGGCATCACAAGCCGAACAAGTATATTACGCGAAGTATCCGGCTCGAAATAAAGATAGAGCAGATTGGCGTGTAGTCTGTAAGACAAAAGGTAGAGGAAAAATTGATCCGATAGTAGGAGAAAATGATCCTCCTGGTTTCTATCAAGAAGATGATCTTCCTGCTGTGGATCGTATTATTCCAATACTCGAGGATGCAGACACAACGTCAATTCAATTAGAAGTTGAATATGCTGATGATGACGATCATGAAATTGAGGAAGCTGGAGATGAAGAAGATGACGAAGAGGAAGAAGAGGAAGAAGAAGAAGAATTCGAAGACTATTATTCAGATGATGAGGAATAATTGTAAAGTATATATATTTTATTAAATATATCTCTACTATTTATACAATAATCTGATTATATGTCTGTTCGACAAATATGTCTGGTCGTGGTTATCGACGCAGGAGAGCTTCGGAGTCTCCGATCGGTGAGACTCCAGCACTTACTCATGCTGCTGATCCTCCTGTTGCTGATCCTCATGAGGATGATACTGCCGAGGCTAGTACATCCAGACGCAGGCGGCCACGCGGACCGAACAGGTGGCAGCCTCCACCAGCCACAGAGTCACGTAGATTGATCAGCGTGATTGGGGAGCGGTAATATATCATGAATTATGAATCATTACAAATTCATTATATCATAATATAATATTAAAATTTATTTTTGTTGTGCAGGTTCGAGCAAGAAGAAGTGCCGAGGAGCATTTCTTCTACTATTCGACGATACATGCACGGGGCATGGCCTACGTGGTCTCACGTGCCTAGCGAGCACGTCGACATGTTATGGTGCGAGTTTGAGGCACGTATTTTTTTTTTTTTTACATGCATGATGATATATTAAGAATTTGTACTGATATTATTATTTTGCAGGCTCGCTATACATGGGCCGAGGACCAGAGGTCCTTCATTTACGCTGCCTGGGAGTCTATTTCCCGGGCAAGGTACAACGGGCAGCTGGGGCAGGCTCGGTCCCGAGCGATGGCCCGAGCTGGGACCACTAACATCGCGGAGACTCGGGGATACGGCCCCAGTTGGATTAATCCGGATATATGGGACCAGCTCGTGGGGATATGGTCGACGGATCGATGGCAGGAGGTTTCTCAGAATGCGGCTAGAAATCGCATGTCGGGGGGAGCAGCGCGTCACACCGGCGGCTCTGTTGCATTTGCAGTGCACGCAAACCGTATGGTAAGTATATCATTTAATTATATATTTTATTTGTTATTATGTGTACTAATTAATGTATTTGTTTTGTAAATGTAGACGACGGTGTCGGATGACGGGACTGTCCAGCGACCCTCCCCGATGGCGGTGTTTGAGCGGACTCACCGTCGAGCACATGGGACGGGGGAGTACATCGACAACCGCGCTGCATACATTGTGGTAATTATATATTTGTTTAAATTATTCATTATATATTTATAATTTAAGTTTTATGATAAATATTAAACAAAAAATCAAACTCGAGTAGGAGACGTACAGCCGGAGGGTGGTGCAGCGTGGGGGTACCCCCGAGGACTTTGACGCAGCATCGTGGGTCGAGGCCGCAGGTGGCTGGGACCATGGCCGCGTATATGGCTTCGCAGATAGTGGTCATGCGCGAGCCGTACTAGGGCCACTTGGGGCACCGACCCCTCCGGTCGCTGGTGATCGGCCGTCCACCTCTAGATCCAGTTATGATCATAGTAATAGGATAAGAACACTAGAGGAGACGGTCGTGCGTCAGACTGAGATGATGGAGCGTCAGAGTCAGACGATGGCGCGTCAGAGTCAGACGATGGCGAATATAGAAGCTATGCTACGCAACTTGTCGGGTCATCCCGAAGTAGGCATCTCTTCGGCATCATCTAATCCATCATCCTCGAGTCAGTCCACGCCGGTGTACACTCAAGCACTCCAGACCCCGCCATATGATCCAGGCCATCCTCCATCGTCATCGTGAGATTTTGTTTATATTGACTTTGTTACTCAGATATTGAACTTGTTTAATTTATATTGACTATGTTATTGAGATGTTGATACTTCAATTTTACATTTGAATTGTTTTTATACTATCGTGGATAATTATCAATATAAGTATAATTGTTTTGATGTATATATGTTGGTGTGTTTGTGATGTGTGAATGAATGTGTATGAGATGTTTGTGATGTGTGAATGAATGTGTGTATGAGGGTATGGGTGTGTGAGTTATGTATCAGATAAATGTATCAATGTATCAATGGAAATTTGAAATTTTCAAATTTTCTGGTTGCAGGCATAGGTCATCAGCAACGGCTTTCCCACGGGCGTCCGTGGGAAAGCCGTTGCTAAAAGTGTATCGAAAGCCGTTGCTGATGACCTACAGCAACGGCTTAGCGATGGAGTTTTACTAACGGTGTTGCTACGGACTCAGCGGCCGTTGCTATTAATGGTATCAGCAACGGCTCCGAGTCTGTGGCAAAACCGTTGCTGATAATATTTTTAGCGACGGCCCAGCGGCCGTTGCTGATAATGTTTTGAGCGACGGCCCGAGCGGCCGTTGCTGATCCGTTGCTAAGTCATCAGCAACGCGACTTTCTGTCACGGCGCTATTGCAACGGCTCAGCCGTTGCTGATGCTCGTCAGCAACGGCTCAGCAACGGCATCAGCCGTTGCTGATGACCATTTTTCTAGTAGTGCTATACACTTAAACTAGAAACCATACTTTCGACCTTCGTTTGAATCCGAACGGCAGGCGCACAGAGCAATGGCGAGAAGAAGATCGCACGGAGAAGACAATTCGTCGAGCAACAGCGACAGGGGTACGGAGCAGCAACAAGCGACGGGTTCGTCGAGCAGCAAGGGGTTCGTCAAGTAGTGGGCAAAGGGTGAACAAAGTAGGGTTCGTCGAGCAGCACGGGAGATTGAGTTTTTTTAGGGTATAAGGGAGATTGGGTTGGGCGGCTGAAAAAAGAGAGAACGGGGGGGTGGGAAAAGGGCGGGCCGGTTTACTTGTTTAGGTTGGTCGGCTCAAAAAAAAGAAGAAGAGAGATTTGGTTGGTCGGCTGACAAAAAACGGGGGAAATGAAGTAAATTGGGCGGGCGGATTTACTTGTTTAGGTGGGTCGGCTCAAAAAAAAAAGGAGGAATTTGGTTGGTCGGCTGAAAAAAAACGAGGGAAGTAAAATTTGTGGAAAAAATTACCAACGGATTTGAATCCGTCAGTAGTACCAACAAAATAACTCCGTTGGTAAATAATCCGTCGGTGAAAGTCAAATTTTTTGTAGTGTAATAATAATAATAGTAGTGCCTATGAGTTATCTTCAAATAGTCGTTATTCTCGTATAAGTAGGCAAGGAGGACCACTCTCGAGGGTGCAAGAGTGCATAGGAAAACCAAAGGAGCTCGTGTATACTTTTTGCCATTGGTGGTTAAAAACTATATATAACCGGATGAATAGACAAAGAAAAAACTTACTTAAATCCAGATAGTTATCTACGGCGGATAATGCACCACGTTAGTTTTTTTCGATAAATCCATAAACATACACAATTTAAAAAGCATGATACTTGTCCTTTCTCCATGCTTTCAAATTAAAGAATTATCATGCATGTTAATTCTTTCAGCAAGGTTAATAGCAGGTTGGTTAACTAATTATTCAGTCCATGCATTCATGTAGTTAATTATTAAAGCTAAGAAAGCACTTATATATCATATATGTGTAACTAATTACTTAGACAAATTAATTAACCCGATCACCCACCGTGAAGAAGGATACAACGGCGCTTATATATATTAGTATATATATACACACGAAACCCAGCAGATCGACGACGATCGCAAGACGATACATACGAGGACTAAATCTCTCAAACCAGATCTTCGCAGCTACGACGACTGCCAATATTTACTTTTACAGCCACGTCTTTCGAGGACTTGTTCAAGAACTCGATGCAGTCCGTAATGGCCTCCTCATAGTGCGCATTCAATGGGTACAGGTAATAACTGCAGGACGATCTCTTCGGAGCCTCCGCCGCCGCTGCTCCTTCCGGGGCGCTACCTTGCAGCGAAGCTCGCGGCCGCCTGTGCGGAGGGGAGAAGAATCCCGTAAGGATCCTCCTAAAGCCGGACAAGAGCTTCTGCGGCCATGCGTCGAACATCTTCGGCGCAAGCGCGGATCTCCTGCTGCGGACCACTTTGTGATTCACCCGCGCCCAGTGGCTCTGACGTTGAAGCTTTGGCATGAGGAAGAAGACGGATGACCGACCGATATATACTTGTAGAAAAAATGATGTGCAGTGGTGCGTTTGGTGCGGACGGCAGGCTGTATTTATCGCTGCAATTTAACGCCTGCAGG
The DNA here is from genome assembly GCA_034359265.1 of Canna indica. Taxonomy (NCBI): domain Eukaryota; kingdom Viridiplantae; phylum Streptophyta; class Magnoliopsida; order Zingiberales; family Cannaceae; genus Canna; species Canna indica. Next base: position 16,893,032 of record CP136893.1, on the reverse strand, counting down.
TAGCTTAAAGCAAATTGTTGATTAAGGTGGATGGGGGTAAAGCTTATATTAATGAAGGACATAATCATATGCATGTGGCAAAATCATTGAGAGGAGACTTCGTTGTTGTTTCCAAATGATTATACTAGGATTGTTTTCTATTTTTCCGGAAGAATGTTGATGACACCCACACTACTTCACTTGAATCCATCATGACTTAATTCTTTGAATATTACACATACATGCAGTATAGCTTGTTGTGGGCCAATTGATCCTTGAGTTCTGGTTTATCTCCTCAAAGCGAGCCAAGTTCATTTCAGTTTGGATTGAACTTGATCGGACGTGATGCTCGATCGATATCTTACGTAACTTGCACAAATTAGCAAACAACACAGAAAAAATAAACTGTACTTCAGTGAGAACCTGCGTATACTCAAATGCATATATATATATCAGTTCTTGAAATGATTCCAAGTATATATATTTATACAAGAGCAGTAGCTAGTTGAAGGCTGAAGCCTATTTATAAGCCAGAATATGATGCTTTGGGATGTGACATGCGCATATTAACCTGCACTGGCTAGTAGGTTTAATTAGAAAAAAACTTATATGTGTCTAGTATAAATCTCTATGAACAAATGAATATAAGCGATAAGGGATTGAACATGAATAAAAAAAAATGAATATGAACATATTCATTCATTTTCTATTCATGTTCATATCCATTTATTTTCTATCTATGTTCAATCGTTTAAAGTTCATATCCATTCATTCATAGATTTTCTATGGACTACTTGTCCATAGAAGTTGCACTCGTTTAATTAGTATATTCATCAATTATTTAGTATTAGAGTAATCATATTTCATAGTACTAATTGGGTTATCACACAAGTTGGTTGGTCAAGGCAAGCAACAAAGAACCAACTTATGGGGGATTTGACACTACTAAATATATAAGTTTCACCGACGGCTAAATCCGTTGGTAAGTTATCGGTGAAGACCTTCACTGCTAGTAGGTTTACTTAAATTATAAATAAAGATTGCATAATTAAAATAAATATACCTACCATGATGGTTGTAAACCTGGCTGTCGACGTACTCCCCCGCCCATGTCCTTGACGGTGAGTGCGCTCGAACACCTCTATCGGCGAGAGTACGTTGTTGGATGGTGTCGCCATCCCCGACCGTCGACTATATTTACAAAACAAATACATTAGTACACCATGAAACAAATATAATATATAATTAAATAAAAATTAATGTATAATACTTATCATACGACGCTCGTGCACCCACAAATGAGAGAGAGCCGCCAGTGTGGCGCGCTCCCCCCCGAACATGCGGTTTCTAGCTGCAGTCTAGGAGATCTCCTGCCACTACTCGGAAGACTATCGCTTGATAAGCTGGTCCCACACATCCGAATTAATCCAATCGGGGACGTTTACCCGAGTCTCCGTGATGTTAATTTGTGGTCACAATCCAGGTCATCGCGTGGATCCGAGCCTGGTTTAGCTGCCCGTTGTAGCGAGTGAGGGAAATCGTGTCCCAGACGCTCTCTATGAAGGGCCTCTAGTCCTCGGGCCAAGTGTAGCGAGCCTGCAAAATAAAACAATAATGTAAGTACAAAAATTTACAATTATCATTTATAAAAAAATATTTATAATACGTATCTCAAACTCGCGCTAGAGCATGTCGACATGCTCACAGGGCACGTGACACCACGTGGGCCATGCCCCATGCATGCATCGTTGGATCGTCCCCGCTATAGTGCGGGGGACGTCCTCCGGCTCGAACTTGCACAACATAAATAAAGTACAATAATGTATTATGATATATTGAATTATATATAAATAATAATTAATAATACATCACCTCTGTCCTCACATACTAATCAATTTGCGTGCCTCTGCGACTGGCGGAGGCAGAATCCTGTTCGGCTCGCGTGGCCACCTACGTCGCGACGAACCAGCATCGGTGGCATGCATGAGGAAGGGCGGGTGGAGGGGAATTTGGAGTCTCGCCGACTGGAGGATTAACGACTGGCTGTGAAAGTCAGGCTGAGCTCCTGCAACTATAACCTACACCCGTCATAGTTGTCGAATAAGCATATAATTAGATTATATATATAGTAGATAGATTTAATAGAAGATATATTATTCATTTACAATTATTTCTCCTCAGTAATAGTCTTCTTCAACTTCTTCGAATTCTACTTCTTCATTTTCATCTTCCTCAACTTCATGATCGGCGTCATTAACATATATATTCAACTTCTAGTTGAACTAACTCTGATGTCCTCATCCTTGAGTATTGGAAATACAGTCCACTTCGGAAGGAATCTCTTCTTGATAAAAGTCATCTGTCACATCAGGTATCGGCTCATTCTCTGCCGCTATCGGGTCAATTCTTCCTCTATCTTTAGTCTTACAAACTACACGCCAATCTACTCTTTATTTCAAGATGGATACTTCGCATAATATACTTGTTGGGTTTGTGATGTCAATATAAAAGGCTCATTTGCTGTCAATTTCGATTTGTAATTAACCTCAACAAGTTTGTACTTTGGATGAACTCATGCCCCTATCACTTGTATCGAACCAATGGCATTTAAAAAGGACAACTGATTTCAAACCGAAGAAGTGCAATTCTATCACTTCTTCCAACAGTCCGTAAAAATTCATATCACATTCAATATATATTGTCCCTTTCATGCAGACTCCAACATTCATTATCTTCTTTGTAAACACATATTCAATCGTGTGAAATTTATACTCATTAACAAAATAACCGTTATAACACGATACTAGTCACGATGGTCCACTAGCAAACTCAAAAAATTTATTATCTATTTTGGCTCTGTGTTCTATGTTGTAAGACTGAAGTCAAGTAGAGAAATCACGATTGCGTAATCTCTCCAATTCATCATCGTTGTAAATGGAGTATTTTTCTACCATCTTGTTGTCAAATATTTCAATAAATTGTTCAATCTCTAGACAATTGAGTAATACATAAAATTGTGTCAAATGGTATTCTTCGTCGCTTAAGTATTTTGTCGGCACCGTCGATTTAATAAAATGAGCAGAATGTTGAAATTTCTTAAATGATATACGCTTCAAATATTGATCCTTCAATGGCTACGATGTTCTTTACTTTTTTTTCTTCAAACAGTTCATATATTTTTCAAATAAGTACATCCACCCGTATTGAACGGGGCCACCAATTCATGCCCTGTATGCCAAGTGTATCGGTAGATGCTCCATCGAGTCAAAAAAAGGCAGGAGAGAAAAATGGCTTCAGCTTGCAAATGATTTCAATAATATTAGTTTAAAGTGCTGATATATCTTTGACTTGAAGGATATTTGCACATATGTTTCTAAAAAATATACTTAATTCGGTCAACGGACCCCAAATCTTATCAGGTAGAAAATCTCGAAATGCGATCAGAAGTAATCTCTGCATGAATATGCCAATCGTGGCTTTTCATCCGATGAGCTCATCTAAATTACAACCATAAAAAATGAATCAAATGCCTCAAGGTTAATTAGATATGGCAATTTTTTGGCTCGGACCGATTCTTATCATACCCGAGCCATTATCGGGCCGGCCCGATAAGACTTGCGCGAGCAAATATCGGGTCGAGCCTGATTGCCCGATGAGAATTTTATTCATTATTGAAATATGAGGTTATCGGACTTGAATCAGCCCAATAGCCTGATTTGGGCCCGATAACTTGGTTCTGATAGCCTGATTTTGAATTTTGGCTATCATGCTAACAAGCCGAGCTAGCCCGTCTGTTTACTGCTTGTGTCATGCCAAGCCCGAGATCTCGAGCCCGAACTTTTATCAAGTAGGCCCAACCCGACACGAATTGTCAGGTCTACTCAAGGTTAGGGCTGTAACTCGTCGAGCAGAGTTGAGCCAAGCTTTGGCTTGTTCAAGTTTGGCTTCTTAGATTTTAGTTGGGCTCGAGTTAAACTTACAAAAATTGTGTTCAAGCTTGATTTATCTAAATTTTTTCGAGCTAAAGTTGAGCTCGAGCTTGTTCATAACTGTAGCTCAACAAGTTTAATCGAGCTCAAGCTTGAGCTGAGCTTGTTCAGATTAATTACTAAACAAATTTGAGCTTAAAAATTTACCATTCATGTCAATGAAAATATATATAACATAAGTTTGAATAGATATATTTAAATTAATTCAAATAGTTTTGAAATTAATTTTAATTACCTTTGTAAAAATATTATATATTACTTCAAAATAAACTAATCGTCAGAGTTTATTAACAAGTTTGTTCATGAACATTAAACGATTGTTCATGACTCATTTAGGAATCACAATCAGAAAGTATTAAAATACTAGCGGACATAAATTGGCACCAAAAGAAGGCGCCAATGTGAAGAAAAATTAAAATTATTAAATATTTACATATCAATGCTAATGTAAGAGAAATTATTAAAATACTAGTGGACATAAATTGATTTCAAAAGAAGGCGTCAATGTGTAGGAAAAATAAAACTATTAAATATTTACATACCAACACCAGTAAAAGATGTCGGTGTAGAAATGACACTGGGGAAGATTTGAAACGGCGAAATCAATCATATCCTAAATCCATTAAGAAACACTACTAGAAATTAGGTCTTCAGCAACGGCTATCAGCAACGGCCGCTCAAGCCGTTGCTATTTGCAACGGCCTTCTTACGGCCGCCAGAGCCGTTGCAGATATGTTGTATATGCAACGGCGTTCTAACGGATACGCAAGCCATTGCGGATTATTTTAATTATCTGCAACGGCTTTCGGACGGACACGCGAGCTGTTGCTGATATTATAATTATCAGCAACGGCTTTCTAACGGACAAGTGAGCCGTCGCTGATGATAACTTATTAGCAACGGCTTTCTAACGGGCGAGTGAGCCGTTGCTGATAAGTTTATATAGGGCACCAGTCGCGCCCGACCCTAGCTTCTTCCTCCCGCTGCTGCAGCCGCCGCTCCTGCTCTCGCCTCTCGCCGCCGCTGCCGCTGCTGCCGACGCCGACGACGCCTCTTCCTCCTCCCGCTGCTGCCGACTTGTTCAGGTATGCCTCGCCGGCCGGTCGTCTCTTCCCGTTGCGGCCGACGGGAATTAATCCAACCGAAACCCTATTTCTAGAGTTTCGGCCGGCGGCGGTCGGCCGATGGCTGCCGCCGGACCTTGTACAGTGGCTGGACAGTGTGTCCGGCCACTGTACGCCGGCGCCGGAGTCCACCTGACTCCGGCGCCGGAATTTATAAATTTATATATAATTTTTTTATTGTTTTATAATTGTTAATTAATTATTTAGATTAATTGTTTAATTTGTTAGATTAATTATTAGGGTTTAGATTAATTTCGGACGCGCGCCGGAATCGTCCACTTCGGACGCGCGCCGAAATCGTCCACTTCGGACGCGCGCCGGAATCGTCCAATATGGACTCGAATGGTCTCGAAACATTTAGAAAATAATCATGCATCCGACGAGTTCATATGTTTCACGTACGCATCGACGAGTCGGATATGATTTAGCAAAACCTTAGATCCGTTCGGGGATTGTATGTTCGTGTAAAAGAAGTAGATGATCTTTTATACGATGTACAATTCTTGAATTGTCCCTGATTGGACAATTTGGGAATATAGTTATTTGTACTGCACTTACATTTTTATTTTAACTGTTATCTAATTATTCTAAATTTCGGCAACATCCAGTGGCGGATCCACTGCAGGCCCAGTGGGGGTCATGGCCCCCACTGAGATTTTAAAAAAGAAGAATTTTTTTTTTTTGCCCCCACTCACAGAATCACACACGGCTTGGTCCACTCACGTTTCCTCCTCCACGTACGCACGCCGCCCGCCTGCAGAGGAAATCTTAATAAATCTTAAGCATTTATTGTTACGTGTTTACCAAAGGTAAACAAACGCACAATGCATGATTACTTAAACCTTCTCTCTCGCTCGTCCGTCGTCACTCTCGATCTCACTCTCTCTCAAATCTCAATCGCTCACGGCTCACCAGCTCACCTCACGGCCTCACGCCCTCACCTGCTGCTTGTCGTCGACTCGTCGGGCTGCCGGCCTGCCGCAGTGCCGCCGACCGTCGAGCGTCGGCTGCGTCGAGCACTCGAGCTGCCGCCTGCCGGCCTGCCGCAGTGCCGCCCTGCCGGAATTGCTCGCTGCCGCTACAGCCTGCAGCGCTGCTGATCCCGCTCCCGCTCAACGGCTCAAGTGCTCAACGGCAGTCGCTGCCGCGGTGCCGCCTGCCGCTGCCAATCCCGCTCCGGCGCTCCTGCAGTCCCGCTCAACGGCAATCGCTGCCGGCCTGCCGCTCCCGCTCAACGACAGTCGCTGCTGCAGGCCTGCAGTGCCGCTCCAGCTAACTCGCTGTCGCTGCAGCTAGCTTGCTGCCGCTGCTGCTGCCGTTAACTCGCTGCCGCTGCCCCTAGCTCGCTGCCGCTGCCGCTAGCTCGCTGCCGCTGCCGCTAGCTCGCTGCCGCTAGCTCGCTGCCGCTGCCGCTGCCGCTGCTCGCTGCTCGCTGCCGCTAGCTCGTTGCCGCTGCTCGCTGCCGCTGCCCCTAGCTCGCTGCCGCTGCTCGCTGCCGCTGTCGGATCGCCTTTAATCTTCGCCGACTGTCGAGCTACCAGCATCGTACAGTATTTTTAGTTTATTAAATTTTTACTTTCTTCGGGTGGTAAGACCGATATCCGACTGAATTTTCCGCTCTAGATCTTATGATTTTAGATGATCAATTTGAGAATTATATTTTAGATGTCCGCTCAAATGATAAATTTTTAAATTTAAACACGATCGTTGACCTTTCTATAAAGTTAGTTGAGACAAAAAAACATATAGTCTACCCATTGATTTATTTACTTTTGAAGTTAGTATTGATTCTTCCTGTGGCAACAGCAAGTGTTGAAAGAACTTTTTCTACAATGAATTTTATAAAAAATAAACTACGTAATCGGATGGGAGATGAATGGTTAAATGATTGTTTGATTACATACATTGAGAAAGAGATATTTGACAACATTGATAATGAAAAAATTTTACAACGTTTTCAAAACATGAAGACTCGTCGAGGTCAACTATCAAAATTAGTTTGCCCCCACTAATAAAATTTTCTAGATCCGCCACTGGCAACATCTCTCTTGTTCTCCGATACACGCCCAGATGATATGCGTATTCGGAGAACTATAAGGAGATGCTGTCGAAATTGAGAATAATTAGTTAACAGTTAAAATAAAAACGTAAGTGCAGTTCAAATAACATAAATCCCGAATGGAATAGGACAATCTCACCTAAAGACATTAACCAAAGAAATTGTCATTGATTGACAGAATCATGTCGACTAATCGAAGTTGGGTGTACCGACGTCTTGATCGTGGAGCTTTAACGAATGAGTTTCGATTAGGCGTAACGTACTTCCTAAATTTCGCCTATTCGAATCGGAATTTCGTTAGCATGGGTGATCAAATCCGATGTTCGTGCCGCATTTGTTCAAATGGACGATTTTTGGATCGGGAGACTGTCACTCTGCATCTATATACCAAAGGATTTGCACCAAGATATTTTCTATGGACTTGTCACGGGGAGTCACACGAAGTCGGGACGTCGAGCAATCCTGTCGTTCAGACATATGGTGAATCTTCCTCTACTGGTGCTTCTTCATCCAGTCAATGTAATCCCTGTAGAACTATGATACTTGATAGTCTTGGGGGTCAATTCCACCTGAATGATAATGTTGATCGGCCAGTTCTTCAGACATCAGTCCCACCAGATACTACAGCGGTTGATATCACATAAGTAGGGGCTGCGGTAGAGATTGAATTACCGAATAAAGAAGCTGCAGAATTTTACGAGATATTGAAAGCTGCCGATGAACTTTTGTATGAGAATTGTCCTAAATACACTAGGTTTTCAGCAATGACACAGCTCTTAAACATCAAGGCCGATTCTAATATCAGCGGAGTTGCGTATGATCGGATTGCTGGATTGATTAATGGAATGCTGCCTACTGATAACAAGTTTGAGCCAACTTTTTATAAGACTAAAAAGCTAATGAGAAAATTGGGCCTTGGGTACGAAAAAATACACGCGTGCTAAAATAACTGCATTTTATATTATAAAGAAAATGTGCAGTTGGATAAATGCCCTGTATGTCAACACCCTCGTTACAAGGAGAAAAAATTGGTCCGATAAAAAAATATCCCGTTTAAGGTGCTTCGGTATTTTCCACTAACACCGAGGCTTCAAAGATTATTCATGTCGGAAAAGACAGCCCCCTACATGAGTTGGCATGCAAGAAGTCGTGATGATACAGTAATGACTCATCCATCTGACAGTGAAGCATGGAAACATTTGGATACATGTTATCCTTCATTTGCTAGGGATACTAGAAATATCAGATTGGGATTGTGCACAGATGGTTTTAATCCGTTTGGATATTCTGCAACTCCTTATTCAGTTTGGCCAGTGCTGTTGACAGTTTATAATTTGCCATCGTCAATGTGCATGAAAGATGAATTTATTTATCTTTAGATGATTATTCCGGGTCCTAAGGGTCCGCGAAAAGAAATTGACATATTTCTCAGACCCTTGATAGATGAATTGAAAACATTGTGGACTGAGGGAGCTGTCACTTATGATTGTCATCGGAAGCAAAACTTCAATTTAAAGGCCGCGGTCTTGTGGACAATCAATGATTTCCCCGCGTACGGTATGTTGTCGGGTTGGAGCACTCACAGCCGACTCTCTTGTCCGTATTGTATGGAACACTCTAAATCAATCAGTCTTCAGAACGGACGAAAAATCTCATTCTTTGATTGTCATCGTCGATTCCTACCGGTTAATCATCAGTATCGAATGAATCGTAATAAATTTACTAAGGGCAGAGTCGAAAGAGATGGGCCACCACCGATGTTGTCTGGTGAACAAATGTTAGCACGTGTTTCAGCACTTCCAGATATAGTATTTGGTCACAATGAAAGAGTGTCAGGTTTTGACCAAACACACAACTGGGTGAAAAAAAGTATCTTTTGGGAATTGCCCTATTGGAGTTCATTATTGATTCGACATAATTTAGATGTCATGCACATTGAAAAAAAATGTGTTTGATAATATTTTCAACACTTTGATGGATATTTCTGGAAAAACTAAGGATAATGTCAAAGCCCGACATGATCTGAAAATACTTTGTAAAAGACCAAAGTTGGAGTTACAAGAGGTCAACGGACGATATCTGAAACCGAAGGCCCTATATATGTTAAATAAACAACATATCAAAGATGTTTGTCAATGGGTAAAAGAACTCAGATTACCCGATGGATATGCTTCAAACTTATCTCGATGTGTGAACGTCGATGATTGCAAAATATCAGGGATGAAGAGCCATGATTGTCATGTATTCATGCAGAGATTACTTCCGATCGCATTTCGAGATCTTCTACCTGATAATATTTGGGGTCCGTTGACTGAATTAAGTATGTTTTTTAGAAACATCTGTGCAAATGTCCTTCGAGTCGAAGATATGTCAACACTTGAAAATAATATTGTTGAAATCATATGCAAGCTGGAGCAGTTTTTCCCTCCTGCATTTTTTGACTCGATGGAGCATCTACCGATACACTTGGCATACGAGGCACGAGTTGGTGGCCCCGTTCAATATCGATGGATGAACTTATTTGAAAGATAAATGAATCGTCTGAAGAAAAAAGTAAAGAACATCGTAGCTGTTGAAGGATCAATATCTGAATCGTATATCATCCAAGAAATTTCAACATTCTGCTCATTTTACTTTGAATCGATAGTACAGACAAGATTTGATCGTCTTCCACGTAACGACGACGGGGGTGTTCGACATTCAGATGGACGTTTAAATATATTTTGTCACTCTGGTCGTGCTTTTGGTTCTCGTCCATCTCGACACTTAAGCGATGAAGAGTATCATTTGGCACACTTGTATGTATTACTCAATTGTCCAGAGATTGAACAATTCATTGAAATATTTGACATTGAGATGGTGCAAAAATACTCTATTCACAACGATCAAGAATTGGAGAGATTACGGAATCGTGATTTCCCTACTTGGATTCAGACTTACAGCAAAGATCACAGAGCTGAAATAGATGAAAGAATATTTGAGTTTGTTAGTGGACCGTCGCGACTTGTGTCGTGCTATAGCGGATATTTTGTTAACGAGTATAAATTTCACACGGTTGAATATTCATTTACAAAGAAGACGATGAATGCTGGGGTCTGCGTGAAAGGGACAACCTATGTTGAATGTGATATGGATTTTTATGGACTGGTGGAAGAAGTGATAGAGTTGCACTACTTCGGCTTGAAATCGGTGATCCTATTTAGATGTCATTGGTTCGATACAACAGAAAGGGGCATGAAAGTTCATCCAAAATACAAACTTGTTGAGGTTAATTACAAATCGAAATTGGCAGCAAATGAGCCTTTTATATTGGCATCACAAGCCGAACAAGTATATTACGCGAAGTATCCGGCTCGAAATAAAGATAGAGCAGATTGGTGTGTAGTCTGTAAGACAAAAGGTAGAGGAAAAATTGATCCGATAGTAGGAGAAAATGAGCTGATACCTGATATGACACATGGTTTCTATCAAGAAGATGATCCTCCTGCTGTGAATCGTATTATTCCAATACTCGAGGATGCAGACACAACGTCAATTCAATTAGAAGTTGAATATGCTGATGATGACATACGATCATGAAATTGAGGAAGCTGGAGATGAAGAAGATGAAGAAGAGGAGGAAGAAGAAGAATTCGAAGACTATTATTCAGATGATGAAGAATAATTGTAAAGTATATATTTTATTAAATATATCTCTACTATTTATACAATAATCTGATTATATGTCTGTTCGACAGGTATGTCTGGTCGTGGTTATCGACGCAGGAGAGCTTCGGAGTCTTCGATCGGTGAGACTCCAGCACTTACTCATGTTGCTGATCCTCCTGTTGCTGATCCTCATGAGGATGATACTGCCGAGGCTAGTACATCCAGACGTAGGCGGCCACGCGGGCCGAACAGATGGCAGCCTCCACCAGCCACAGAGTCACGTAGATTGATTAGCGTGATTGGGGAGCGGTAATATATCATGAATTATGAATCATTACAAATTCATTATATCATAATATAATATTAAAATTTATTTTTGTTGTGCAGGTTCGAGCAAGAAGAAGTGCCGAGGAGCATTTCTTCTACTATTCGACGATACATGCACGGGGCATGGCCTACGTGGTCTCACGTGCCTAGTGAGCACGTCGACATGTTATGGCGCGAGTTTGAGGCACGTATTATTATTATTTTTACATGCATGATGATATATTAATATTGGTACTGATATTATTATTTTGCAAGCTCGCTATACATGGGCCGAGGACCAGAGGCCCTTCATTTACGCTGCGTAGGAGGCTATTTCCCGGGCAAGGTACAACGGGCAGCTGGGGCAGGCTCGGTCCCAGGCAATGGCCCGAGCTGGGACCACTAACATCGCGGAGACTCGGGGATACGGCCCCGGTTGGATTACTCTGGATATATGGGACCAGCTCGTGGGAATATGGTCGACGGATCGATGGCAGGAGGTTTCTCGGAATGCGGCTAGAAATCGCATGTCGGGGGGAGCAACGCGTCACACCGGCGGCTCTGTTGCATTTGCAGTGCACGCGAACCGTATGGTAAGTATATCTTTTAATTATATATTTTATTTGTTACTATGTGTACTAATTAATGTATTTGTTTTGTAAATGTAGACGACGGTGTCGGATGACGGGACTGTCCAGCGACCCTCCCCGATGGCGGTGTTTGAGCGGACTCACCGTCGAGCACATGGGACGGGGGAGTACATCGACAACCGCGCTGCATACATTGTGGTAATTATATATTTGTTTAAATTATTCATTATATATTTATAATTTAAGTTTTATGATAAATATTAAACAAAAAATCAAACTCGAGTAGGAGACCTACAACCAAACGGTGGTGCAGCGCGGGGGTACCCCCGAGGACTTTGACGCAGCATCGTGGGTCGAGGCCGCAGGTGGCTGGGACCATGGCCGCGTATATGGCTTCGCAGATAGTGGTCATGCGCGAGACGTACTAGGGCCACTTGGGGCACCGACCCCTCCAGTCGCTGGTGAGCGACCGTCCACCTCCAGATCCAGTTATGATCATAGTAATATGATAAGGACACTAGAGGAGACGGTCACGCGTCAGACTGAGATGATGGGGCGCCAGAGTCAGATGATGGCGAATATACAATCTATGCTACGCAACATGTTAGGTCATCTCGAAGCAGGCATCTCTTCGGCATCATCTAATCCATCGTCCTCGAGTCAATCCACGTCGGTGTACACTCAAGCACTCCAGACCCCGCCATATGATCCAGACCATCCTCCATCATGATCGTGAGATTTTTTGTTTGGATATTGAACTTGTTACTGAGATATTGAACTTGTTTAACTTATTTTGTTTGGATATTGATACTTCAATTTTGCATTTGAATTGTTTTTATACTATCGTGGATAATTATCAATATAAATATAATTGTTTTGATGTATATCTTGGTGTGTTTGTGATGTGTGAATGAATGTGTGTATGAGGGTATGGGTGTGTGAGTTATGTATCAGATAATGTATCAATGTATCAATGGAAATTTAAAATTTTCAATTTTTCTATTACGAGGTACGCATCATCAGCAACGGCTTTCCCACGACCGTTCGTGGGAAAGTCGTTGCTAAAAGTGTATCGAAAGCCGTTGTTGATGACCTACAGCAACGGCTTAGCGACGGGATTTCACTAACGGCGTTGCTACGGACTCAGCGGTCGTTGCTATTAATGTTATCAGCAATGGCTCCGGGTCTGTGGCAAAACCGTTGTTGATAATATTTTTAGCGACGGTCCGAGCGGCCGTTGCTGATAATGTTTTGAGCGATGGCCCGAGCGGTCGTTGCTGCACCGTCGCTAAGTTATCAGCAACGCGAGTTTCTGTCACGGCTCTATTGCAACGGCTGGGCCGTTGCTGATGCCCATTTTTCTAGTAGTGAAAATCTTAAATTCATCCCAAACTCGTTAGTATTTTGAAGGGTAATTCTCAAATCCATCCCACTAATTTAACGGGTACCCACCGAGTTCCCGTTTTTCGTCCGTTAATAAATTATATATATATATATATATATTAGTCTAGAATCTACATATTTATCATAACATCTAAGAATAGTTAATAGAATTTATATAAAAAAATTATTCTATATACTTATCATAACATCTAATATTATATTACTAAATAGATGAATAGTTTAAAATTATAAAAAATGATTGGAATTAATAGCTGACGAGCTACTTCTTTGAACCTCTCAACTCTTGATGGTGTATTGTTATATTATATAACTAGCTGTAGTACCCGCGCTTTGCACGATTAACTTGTAATTTTAATAAAAAATTCATATAAACACATTTATAACCTAGTGTGACAAACAAAATAAATTAAATATCAATAAGATATAAATATAAAAGTAGTAACACTCTTTTTATATAATGATATTAATTAGTTTCAAAATACATACATCTTCAAAATAAAAAATTTTGAATAAAAATTTAAAGTAATAATTTTAAAAATAGAAAAAATTAGAACTATTTCAAAATAAATAATGCTATATAGATTTTTAACAAAAAAATATATAGAAAAAATAAAATGAGAAACTATTAATAATTTTAAGGATAAACATCAAATATAATGCAAATATAAAATAAAATATATCAACTAAAAATTTATAAGTATAGATAATTAATTCAAAATTAAGAAGTTTGACTTTATATATCAATTTAAAATTTATAAGTATAGATAATTAATTAAAAATTAAAATTTTTGAAATAATTTAAGTTTTTTTCAAAAATAAAAGAAAAAAATGATATTTCATAAATATAAAAATAATATAAAAAATAATTATATACATTAAAAAATTAATTTATATAGATTAAATGACCAAAAATTAAAAAATTCAATAATAAAAATATTTTTATGGATAAAATAAAATATAATATAAATATAAGATAAAATAAAATTGAAAATAAAATATTTAAATTATTCTAAGCTGTATAATTTTTTTTGGTTTTGAAATACTATTTTTTATTAACAAACACAAAAGAATGATAATTCAAAATCCAAAAACTAATATAAAAAATTTCAATACATAAAAAAATATTTATAATTATTATTCAAAAAATAATAAATTAAAAATTAAAAATATCAAAATATGTGCATATAGAGAAAATAAGTGGGATAAAAACTGTTATTCCAAATTTAAGTGAGATAAAAATTTGGGAGGAAAAAATTTAGATAGAAAAAGTGATAAAAATTTGAGTGGATGGAGTTTAAGCGGGAATGATATGTTACTTATATATATATATATATATATATATATATAAGAAATTTGAAATTATTTAAGTTTTTTTTTTAAAAAAAAATGATATTTCATCAACACAAAAGTAATATAGAAAATAATTATATACATTAAATTTTTTTTATGAATATAAATCAAATATAATATAAGTATAAGATAATAAGTTGAAAAATATAAAAAATAAGATATTTAAATTATTCTAAACTGCATAAATTTTTTTGGTTTTCAAATATTATTTTTCAATAATAAATCCAAAAAAATAATATTTCAAAATCCAAAAACTAATATAAAAATTTCAATAAATAAAAAATATTTATAATAATTATTAAAAAAGTAATAAATACAAAATTTAAAATATCAAAATACGTGCATATAGAGAAAATAAGTTGAGTAAAAAAATTTATTACGAATTTAATTGAGATAAAAAATTGGGAGAGAAAATTTAGGTGAGAAAAGTGGGAAAAATTTGAGGAGATGAGTAAAAATAAAAAGATAAGTGGGATAAAAATAAAGATAAAACTTTGAGGAAGTGGGGAAATTTAGGTGGGAAGGAACTGTTATATATATATATATATATGTGTGTGTGTTAGGAAATAGGATATATTTAATTAAATGTGTTATTATTGTATAATGTATACTTAACTTTAATTAAAAAAATAAATTATATTGAACTCTAATTAAAAAGATATAATTATCCTATATATATGAATAATGTGAGGGGTATTTTAGTAATTTTATACTTAACAGATTTGGGACGAGTTTTAGACTAAAATCGTGAACCCGTCCCAAACCCTATAGGGTTTTTGTCTCAAAATTTTATATTCGTCTCACAATTCAATGGGCAAAATCCGCTAATGACTTATCAGGGTCTGAGTCGGGCAAATAAACATTTACAAAAATCTATTGTCATCCCTACGTCGGTGTGTAAAACTAAAACCAAAGGTGTTAGACACCCATATGTATTAATTATTAAATTTATTTTTTTATTTTTAAATTTTTTTATAATAACATTTGGGCGCCTAGCCGTGAGCATTCACAGAGGTAGAAAATCTCTAGCCTCCGGCCCTTTAGTTTTTTTATAAATGGTTTTCCAACTCATTATTTTCTCACATTTTTGCAGCTATGTATTTTTTTTCTTTTCACCCTCACTTTTTTTCTTCTCTTCTCTCTTATGTGGTACTTCTTCTTCCTTCTCCATTCTTCTTTCTTTCTTCTTTCTTCTCCCATCACTTCTTATACTCGTTAAATATTTCTACATTTTTTTTTCAATTTCTCAAGGTTAGCTTTTCTATTTTATACACTAATCTTTAATATTTATTTTCTTATTGATTATTATAACTTGTCAAATTTTTTTGTTGTCAGAGTTACGGGAATCCCTGTAGCTACCGAAGTCGTTGGAATTGTTTGAGAGCATATTTCTTAAGATTGGTATATAATTTATTTTTTTAATTAAACTATTATAATTTAATTGTTAATTAAATAAAATGTTAATACATAAATGTTAAGATTGGACGCACGCCGGAATCGTCCAATATGGACTCGAATGGTCGCGAAACATTTAGAAAATAATCATGCATCCGACGAGTTCATATGTTTCACGTACGGATCGACGAGTCGGATATGATTTAGCAAAACCTTAGATCCGTTCGGGGATTGTATGTTCGTGTAAAAGAAGTAGATAATCTTTTATACAATGTACAATTCTTGAATTGTCCATGATTGGACAATTTGGGAATATAGTTATTTGTACTGCACTTACATTTTTATTTTAACTGTTAACTAATTATTCTAAATTTCGGCAACATCTCTCTTGTTCTCCGATACACGCCCAGATGATATGCGTATTCGGAGAACTATAGGTCTGTTGATGATTAGTTATCAGATGATGAAGAATAATTGTAAAGTATATATTTTATTAAATATATCTCTACTATTTATACAATAATCTGATTATATGTCTGTTCGACAGATATGTCTGGTCGTGGTTATCGACGCAGGAGAGCTTCGGAGTCTTCGATCGGTGAGACTCCAGCACTTACTCATGCTGTTGATCCTCCTGTTGCTGATCCTCATGAGGATGATACTGCCGAGGCTAGTACATCCAGATGCAGGTGGCCACGCGGGCCGAACAGGTGGCAGCCTCCACCAGCCACAGAGTCACGTAGATTGATTAGCGTGATTGGGGAGCGGTAATATATCATGAATTATGAATCATTATAAATTTATTATATCATAATATAATATTAAAATTTATTTTTGTTGTGCAGGTTCGAGCAAGAAAAAGTGCCGAGGAGCATTTCTTCTACTATTCGACGATACATGCACGGGGCATGGCCTACGTGGTCTCACGTGCCTAGCGAGCACGTCGACATGTTATGGCGCGAGTTTGAGGCACGTATTATTATTTTTTTTACATGCATGATGATATATTAATATTGGTACTTATATTATTATTTTGCAGGCTCGCTATACATGGGCCGAGGACCAGAGGCCCTTCATTTACGTTGCCTGGGAGGCTATTTCTCGGGCAAGGTACAACGGGCAGCTGGGGCAGGCTCGGTCCCAAGCGATGGCCCGAGCTGGGACCACTAACATCGCGGAGACTCGCACTACTAGAAAAATGGGCATCAGCAACGGCTGATGCCGTTGCTGAAGAGCATCAGCAACGGCCGCGCCGTTGCAATAGAGCCGTGACAGAAAGTCGCGTTGCTGGTAACTTAGCAACGGATCAGCAACGACCGCTCGGGCCGTCGCTCAAAACATTATCAGCAACGGACATGGCGTCGTTGCTGATAACATTAATAGCAACGGTCGCTCTGGCTGTCGCTAAAAATATTATCAGCAACGGACACCCAACCGTTGCTGATAACATTAATAACAACGGCCGCTGAGTCTGTAGCAACGCCGTTAGTAAAAGCCCGTCGCTAAGCCGTTGCTGATGATGTGAACCTAGAAACGAAAAAATTTAAAATTTAAAATTTCCATTGATACTATCAGATACATAACTCACACACCCATACACTCATACACACATTCATTCACACATCACAAACACACCAAGATATACATCAAAACAATTATATTTATATTGATAATTATCCACTATAATATAAAAACAATTCAAATGCAAAATTGAAGTATCAATATCTCAGTAACAAAGTCAATATAAATTAAACAAGTTCAATATCTCAGTAACAAAGTCAATATAAACAAAATCTCACGATCATGATGGAGGATGGTCTGGATCATATGGCGGGGTCTGGAGTGCTTGAGTGTACACCGGCGTGGACTAACTCGAGGACGATGGATTAGATGATGCCGAAGAGATGCCTGCTTCGGGATGACCTGACATGTTGCGTAGCATAGCATGCATCTCCTCCATCATCTGACTCTGACGCGCGACCGTCTCCTCTAGAGTCCTTATTCTGCTACTATGATCATAACTGGATCTAGAGGTGGACGGCGCGCCGCTCACCAGCGACCGGAGGGATCGGTGCCCCAAGTGGCCCTAGCACGGCTCGCGCATGACCACTATCTACGAAGCCATATACGCGGCCATGGTCCCAGCCACCTGCGGCCTCGACCCACGATGCTGCGTCAAAGTCCTCGGGGGTACCCCCGCGCTGCACCACCGTCTGGCTGTAGGTCTCCTACTCGAGTTTGATTTTTTGTTTAATATTTATCACAAAACTTAAATTATAAATATATAATGAATAATTTAAACAAATATATAATTACCACAATGTATGCAGCGCGGTTGTCGATGTACTCCCCCGTCCCATGTGCTCTACGGTGAGTCCGCTCAAACACCGCCATCGGGGAGGGTCGCTGGACAGTCCCGTCACCCGACACCGTCGTCTACATTTACAAAACAAATACATTAATTAGTACACATAGTAACAAATAAAATATATAATTAAAAGATATACTTACCATACGGTTCGCGTGCACTGCAAATGCAACAGAGCCGCCGGTGTGACGCGCTGCTCCCTCCCGACATGCGATTTCTAGCCGCATTCCGAGAAACCTCCTGCCATCGATCCGTCGACCATATTCCCACGAGCTGGTGCCATATATTCGGAGTAATCCAACCGGGGCCGTATCCCCGAGTCTCCGTGATGTTAGTGGTCCCAGCTCGGGCCATCGCCTGGGACCGAGCCTGCCCCAGCTGCCCGTTGTACCTTGCCCAGGAAATAGCCTCCCAGGCAGCGTAAATGAAGGGCCTCTGGTCCTCGGCCCATGTATAGCGAGCCTGCAAAATAATAATATAAGTACCAATATTAATATATCATCATGCATGTAAAAATAATAATAATACGTGCCTCAAACTCGCGCCATAACATGTCGACGTGCTCGCTAGGCACGTGAGACCACGTAGGCCATGCCCCGTGCATGTATCGTCGAATAGTAGAAGAAATGCTCCTCGGCACTTCTTCTTGCTTGAACCTGCACAACAAAAATAAATTTTAATATTATATTATGATATAATGAATTTGTAATGATTCATAATTCATGATATATTACCGCTCCCCAATCACGCTAATCAATCTACGTGACTCTGTGGCTGGTGGAGGCTGCCACCTGTTCGGCCCGCGTGGCCGCCTGCGTCTGGATGTACTAGCCTCGGCAGTATCATCCTCATGAGGATCAGCAACAGGAGGATCAGCAGCATGAGTAAGTGCTGGAGTCTCACCGATCGGAGACTCCGAAGCTCTCCTGCGTCGATAACCACGACCATACATATCTGTCGAACAGACATATAATCAGATTATTGTATAAATAGTAGAGATATATTTAATAATATATATACTTTACAATTATTCCTCATCATCTGAATAATAGTCTTCGAATTCTTCTTCTTCTTCCTCTTCTTCCTCTTCTTCATCTTCTTCATCTCCAGCTTCCTCATTTTCATGATCGTCATCATCAGCATATTCAACTTCTAATTGAATTGACGTTGTGTCTGCATTCTCGAGTATTGGAATAATACGATCTACAGCAGGAGGATCATCTTCTTGATAGTAACCATGTGTCATATCAGGTATCAGCTCATTTTCTCCTACTATCAGATCAATTTTTCCTCTACCTTTTGTCTTACAGATTACACGCCAATCTGCTCTATCTTTATTTCGAGCCGGATACTTCGTGTAATATACTTGTTCGGCTTGTGATGCCAATATAAAAGGCTCATTTGCTGCCAATTTCGATTTATAGTTAACCTCAACAAGTTTGTATTTTGGATGAACTTTCATGCCTATTTCTGTTGTATCGAACCAATGACATCTAAATAGGATCATTGATTTCAAGCCGAAGTAGTGCAACTCTATCACTTCTTCCACCAGTCCATAAAAATCCATATCACATTCAACATAGGTTGTCCCTTTCACGCAGACCCCAGCATTCATCATCTTTTTTGTAAATGAATATTCAACTGTGTGAAATTTATACCCGTTAACAAAATATCCGCTATAGCACGACACAAGTCGCGATGGTCCACTAACAAACTCAAATATTCTTTCATCTATTTCAGCTCTGTGATCTTTGCTGTAAGTCTGAATCCAAATAGGGAAATCACGATTCCGTAATCTCTCCAATTCTTGATCGTTGTGAATAGAGTATTTTTGCACCATCTCAATGTCAAATATTTCAATGAATTGTTCAATCTCTGGACAATTGAGTAATACATACAAGTGTGCCAAATGATACTCTTCATCGCTTAAGTGTCGAGATGGACGAGAACCAAAAGCACGACCAGAGTGACAAAATATATTTAAACGTCCATCTGAATGTCGAACACCCCCGTCGTCGTTATGTGGAAGACGATCAAATCTTGTCTGTACTATCGATTCAAAGTAAAATGAGCAGAATGTTGAAATTTCTTGGATGATATACGATTCAGATATTGATCCTTCAACAGCTGCGGTGTTCTTTACTTTTTTCTTCAGACGATTCATGTATCTTTCAAATAAGTACATCCACCGATATTGAACGGGGCCACCAACTCGTGCCTCGTATGCCAAGTGTATCGGTAGATGCTCCATCGAGTCAAAAAATGTAGGAGGGAAAAACTGCTCCAGCTTGCATATGATTTCAACAATATTATTTTCAAGTGTTGACATATCTTCGACTCGAAGGACATTTGCACAGATGTTTCTAAAAAACATACTTAATTCAGTCAACGGACCCCAAATATTATCAGGTAGAAGATCTCGAAATGCGATCGGAAGTAATCTCTGCATGAATACATGACAATCATGGCTCTTCATACCTGATATTTTGCAATCATCGACGTTCACACATCGAGATAAGTTTGAAGCATATCCATCGGGTAATCTGAGTTCTTTTACCCATTGACAAACATCTTTGATCTGTTGTTTATTTAACACATATAGGGCCTTCGGTTTCAGATATCGTCCGTTGACCTCTTGTAACTCCGACTCTGGTCTTTTACAAAGTATTTTCAGATCATGTCGGGCTTTGACATTATCTTTAGTTTTTTCCAGAAATATCCATCAAAGTGTTGAAAATATTATCAAACACATTTTTTTCAATGTGCATGACATCTAAATTATGTCGAATCAATAATGAACTCCAATAGGGCAATTCCCAAAAGATACTTTTTTTCACCCAGTTGTGTTTTGGCCAAAACCTGACACTCTTTCATTGCGACCAAATACTATATCTGGAAGTGCTGAAACACGTGCTAACATTTGTTCACCAGACAACATCGGTGGTGGCCCATCTCTTTCGACTCTGCCCTTAGTAAATTTATTACGATTCCTTCGATACTGGTGATTAACCGGTAGGAATCGACGATGACAATCAAAGAATGAGATTTTTCGTCCGTTCTGAAGACTGATTGATTTAGAGTGTTCCATACAATACAGACAAGAGAGTCGGCCGTGAGTGCTCCAACCCGACAACATACCGTACGCGGGGAAATCATTGATTGTCCACAAGACCGCGGCCTTTAAATTGAAGTTTTGCTTCCGATGACAATCATAAGTGACAGCTCCCTCAGTCCACAATGTTTTCAATTCATCTATCAAGGGTCTGAGAAATATGTCAATTTCTTTTCGCGGACCCTTAGGACCCGGAATAATCATCGAAAGATAAATAAATTCATCTTTCATGCACATTGACGGTGGCAAATTATAAACTGTCAGCAGCACTGGCCAAACTTAATAAGGAGTTGCAGAATGTCCAAACAGATTAAAACCATCTGTGCACAATCCCAATCTGATATTTCTAGTATCCCTAGCAAATGAAGGATAACATGTATCCAAATGTTTACATGCTTCACTGTCAGATGGATGAGTCATTACTGTATCATCACGACTTCTTGCATGCCAACTCATGTAGGGGTCTGTCTTTTCCGACATGAATAATCTTTGAATCCTCGGTGTTAGTGGAAAATACCAAAGCACCTTAAACGGGATATTTTTCTGTCGAACCGATTTCTTCTCCTTGTAACGAGGGTGTTGACATACAGGGCATTTATCCAACTGCACATTTTCTTTATAATATAAAATGCAGTTATTTTGGCACGCGTGTATTTTTTCGTACCCAAGCCCCAATTTTCTCATTAGCTTTTTAGTCTTATAAAAAGTTGGCTCAAACTTGTTATCAGTAGGCAGCATTCCATTAATCAATCCAGCAATCCGATCATACGCAACTCCGCTGATATTAGAATCGGCCTTGATGTTTAAGAGCTGTGTCATTGCTGAAAACCTAGTGTATTTAGGACAATTCTCATACAAAGGTTCATCGGCAGCTTTCAACATCTCGTAAAATTCTGCAGCTTCTTTATTCGGTAATTCAATCTCTACCGCAGCCCCTACTTCTGTGATATCAACCGCTGTAGTATCTGGTGGGACTGATGTCTGAAGAACTGGCCGATCAACATTATCATTCAGGTGGAATTGACCCCCAAGACTATCAAGTATCATAGTTCTATAGGGATTACATTGACTGGATGAAGAAGCACCAGCAGAGGAAGATTCACCATATGTCTGAACGACAGGATTGCACGTCCCGACTTCGCGTGACTCCCCGTGACAAGTCCATAGAAAATATCTTGGTGCAAATCCTTTGGTATATAGATGCAGAGTGACAGTCTCCCGATCCAAAAATCGTCCATTTGAACAAATGCGGCACGGACATCGGATTTGATCACCCATGCTAACGAAATTCCAATTCGAATAGGCGAAATTTAGGAAGTACGTTATGCCTAATCGAAACTCATTCGTTAAAGCTCCACGATCAAGACGTCGGTACATCCAACTTCGATCAGCCGACATGATTCTGTCAATCAATGACAATTTCTTTGGTTAATGTCTTTAGGTGAGATTGTCCTATTCCATTCGGAATTTATGTTATTCGTACTGCACTTACGTTTTTATTTTAACTGTTAACTAATTATTCTAAATTTCGGCAGCATCTCCCTACAGTTCTCCGAATACGCATATCATCTGGGCGCATATCGGAGAACAAGAGAGATGTTGCCGAAATTTAGAATAATTAGTTAACAGTTAAAATAAAAATGTAAGTGCAGTACAAATAACTATATTCCCAAATTGTCCAATCAGGGACAATTCAAGAATTGTACGTCGTATAAAAGATCATCTATTTCTTTTACACGAACATACAATCCCCGAACGGATCTAAGGTTTTGCTAAATCATATCCGACTCGTCGATGCGTACGTGAAACATATCAACTCATCGGATGGATGATTATTTTCTAAATGTTTCGAGACAGTTCGAGTCCATATTGGACGATTTCGGCGCGCGTCCGAAGTGGACGATTCCGGCGCGCGTCCGAGTGGACGATTCCGGCGCGAGTCCGAATTGAACGATTCCGGCGCGCGTCCGAAGTGGATAATTCCGAAATTAATCTAAACCCTAAAAATTATTCTAATTAATCTAAATAATTAATCTAAATAATTAATTAACAATTAATTAACAATTACAAAACAATAATAAAATATTATTAAACTACAAATTCCGGCGCCGGAGTTAGGTGGACTCCGGCGCCGGCGTACACTGGCCGGACACACTGTCCGGCCAATGTACAAGGTCCGGCGGCGGCCATCGGCCGACCGCCGCCGGCCGAAACCCTATTTTTAGGGTTTCAGTCGGATTTTCTACCAGCCGCAATGGGAAGAGACGGCAGCCGAAGGGCACATACCTGACAGTGTCGGCAGCAGCGGGAGGCGTCGTCGGCATCATCGGCAGCGGCGGCGAGAGGAAGGAGAGGAGGCGGCGGCGGCAGCAGCGGGAGGAAGAAGGGGGGCGAGCGCGATCTGCGACCTATATAAACTTATCAGCAATGGCTCACTCGCCCGTTAGAAAGCCGTTGCTGATAAGTTATCATCAGCAATGGCTCACTTGTCCGTTAGCAAGCCGTTGCTAATAAGTTATCATCTGCAACGGCTCACTTGTCCGTTAGAAAGCCGTTGCTGATAATTAACATCATCAGCAACGGCTCGCGTGTCCGTTAGAAAACCGTTGCAGATACAACATATCTGCAACGGCTCGAGCGACCGTAAGAATGCCGTTGCAAATAGCAACGGCTGGAGCGGCCGTTGCTGATAGTCGTTGCTGAAGACCAAGTTTCTAGTAGTGTCGGGGATACAGCCCCGGTTGGATTACTCCGGATATATGGACCAGCTCGTGGGAATATGGTCGACGGATCGATGGTAGGAGGTTTCTCGGAATGCGGCTAAAAATCACATGTCGGAGGGAGCAGCGCGTCACACCGGCGGCTCTGTTGCATTTGCAGTGCACGCGAACCGTATGGTAAGTATATCTTTTAATTATATATTTTATTTGTTACTATGTGTACTAATTAATGTATTTGTTTTGTAAATGTAGACGACGGTGTCGGATGACGGGACTGTCCAGCGACCCTCCCCGATGGCGGTGTTTGAGCGGACTCACCGTCGAGCACATGGGACGGGGGAGTACATCGACAACCGCGCTGCATACATTGTGGTAATTATATATTTGTTTAAATTATTCATTATATATTTATAATTTAAGTTTTATGATAAATATTAAACAAAAAATCAAACTCGAGTAGGAGACCTACAACCAAACGGTGGTGCAGCGCGGGGGTACCCCCGAGGACTTTGACGCAGCATCGTGGGTCGAGGCCGCAGGTGGCTGGGACCATGGCCGCGTATATGGCTTCGCAGATAGTGGTCATGCGCGAGACGTACTAGGGCCACTTGGGGCACCGACCCCTCCAGTCGCTGGTGAGCGACCGTCCACCTCCAGATCCAGTTATGATCATAGTAATAGGATAAGGACACTAGAGGAGACGGTCGCGCGTCAGACTGAGATGATGGAGCGCCAGAGTCAGATGATGGCGGATATACAATCTATGCTACGCAACATGTCAGGTCATCCCGAAGCAGGCATCTCTTCGGCATCATCTAATCCATCGTCCTCGAGTCAGTCCACGCCGGTGTACACTCAAGCACTCCAGGCCCCGCCATATGATCCAGACCATCCTCCATCGTGATCGTGAGATTTTTTGTTTGGATATTGAACTTGTTACTGAGATATTGAACTTGTTTAACTTATTTTGTTTGGATATTGATACTTCAATTTTGCATTTGAATTGTTTTTATACTATCGTGGATAATTATCAATATAAATATAATTATTTTGATGTATATCTTGGTGTGTTTGTGATGTGTGAATGAATGTGTGTATGAGGGTATGGGTGTGTGAGTTATGTATCAGATAATGTATCAATGTATCAATGGAAATTTGAAATTTGAAATTTTTCTGTTACCAGGTACACATCATCAGCAACGGCTTTCCCACGGTCGTCCGTGGGAAAGCCGTTGCTAA
Organism: Canna indica; assembly: GCA_034359265.1. Classification (NCBI taxonomy): domain Eukaryota; kingdom Viridiplantae; phylum Streptophyta; class Magnoliopsida; order Zingiberales; family Cannaceae; genus Canna; species Canna indica. Next base: position 16,867,749 of record CP136893.1, on the reverse strand, counting down.
AAGTGTATCGAAAGTCGTTGCTGATGACCTACAACAACGGCTTAGCGACGGGATTTCACTAACGGCGTTGCTACGGACTCAGCGGCCATTGCTATTAATGTTATCAGCAACGGCTCCGGGTCTGTGGCAAAACCGTTGCTGATAATATTTTTAGCGACGGCCCGAGCGGCCGTTGCTGATAATGTTTTGAGCGACGGCCCGAGCGGCCGTTGCTGCACCGTCGCTAAGTTATCAGCAACGCGAGTTTTTATCACGGCTCTATTGCAACGGCTGGGCCGTTGCTGATGCCCTTCAGCAACGGCATCAGCCGTTGCTGATGCCCATTTTTCTAGTAGTGTGAAAGGTGTGTACAGACCCTGGCGGGAGGGTAGAAAACCATAGTAGCGCGGCCTTTTCTAGAATTGGAAAGGCTCAGTAGATGATAGAGTCGATTGTGTCGTTGAGGAGCATCATCAACCTAAACATCGTCAGGAGAGTGGTCGGATCACCCATGCCATCGTAAGGCTAGAGTGTGGTCAGTAGCTTGAAGTTGTTGGGAGACAAATTGCCATTATATGATCGAAAGAGGGTCCCAAGTCGACGGCGGGGGGAGGAACGGTCTTTGTGACTCTAGTTTGTTCCTCTTCTCTCCGATGGTGTGTATGGGAGACCTCATATCGAAAGGCAGAGCTTGGCCTCCCAGTTCTCTCCGGGTAGCTGTCTTTATCGCATTTTGAGCGGTAGCGCTCGTGCTCGTTCGGGTGTTGTTACCGGGACTGTCTCAGCGCCTTGGCTTAGGTTGCTAACTATTGTTTCTCCGCCTGAAGGTCGCTGATCAGATGCTGAAACTCTTTTGGTGAAAGGTTGGTGGGTACTAGAGCGTCACTCCTAGGGATGTCAATTTTATCCGCATCCGTACTGTATCCAATCTGTATCCGCAAGTAAAAACGAATATGGATACAAATACGGATCTGGAAATTTTATATCCGCGTGGATATGGTGCGGATACGGATTTGTCTGTGTATCCGCACCATATCCACACCGTATCCGCACCGCCTATCCGCCACATTTTAATTACAATTTTACCCATATATATATAATATACATATGTAAGGGGCCAAGGACGATATTGTAATTTTATATCAAATATATATAATATATTACATTATTACCTCTAAAATTCTAACATTTCGCTGGCCCGCCTTTTCTTGCCCTAAATGGCTAAATCTATTCGCTTCGCCCATTCGCCCGCCCCTTTCCTCACGAAGACACTAGCAGTCGGCGTCTCGGCGATCGGCAGCCGCATCAGCGCATCACTCGGCGACTTGGTGTCGCCCATTCGCCCGCCCCTTTCCTCACGAAGACAAGAGCAGTCGGCGTCTCGGCAATCGGCAGCCGCATCAGCGCATCACTCGGCGACTTGGCGTCGCCCATTCGCCCGCCCTTTCCTCACGAAGACACGAGTAGTCGGCGATCGGCAGCCGCATCAGTGCATCACTCGGCGACTCGGCGACTCGGCGACTCGGCGTCTCCCTTCTCTGCACGCAGCCGGCAGCCGCAGCAAGAGTTCGTCAGCCAATCCCGATGGCTGGCGATGAGCGCGTCACTCTTCTCCTAATCTCTCTCTTCTCTTCTCTGCACACAGCACCAGTGTCTCTCTTCTCCTAATCCCCCTTCTCTTCACACAGCCCGCCTCTCTTCTCTACACGCAGTCGGTCGCCCGCAGCACACGCCAGCTTCTCGCTTCTGTGCAGTCTGCACACAGTCTAGCAGCCGCAGGTGACATTTATTAGTCTCGATTCATCAGTGTTACAATAATTAGTCTTGATTAATCTATATATGATTCATCAGTGTAGACATTTATTCTAATTCATCAGTGTTACAATTAATTTATTCTTCAGCACTTGTAGACATTTATTTTTAAGTCTTGATTAATCTATATTCTGATTCTTCAGCCCTAATTCTGATTTTTCAGCACTTGTAGACATTTATGTTTGTTTAATCTATAGATGACTGAAATTAGTCTTGATTTAATCTTAAATCAATTCAAGTAATATCTGAATGATTTTATTAGATTCAAATTCGAGCTCTAAGTACCGGTGGACGATTGGTGAGCCCACAACGTAGTAGCCTTCATCCAGAAACCGTGGAAGCATTAACTTGTACTCAAAATTGGTTATTAAGTATGTTTAAAGAAGAAGGTATATATAGTTAGTTTATTTGTTCTTTTAATTCATTTTATGATTAGTTCATTTAATGCTTTCAATCATTTGATTGCAAGAAACTTTTTTCTAGTCATTCTAGAGTTTAGAAATCAGTATAGTTCTTAAGCAGGAAAAACTGAAGTAAATACTGATAATTTTCTAAATGCATGCAGAATTAGTACACAAAGTTGTCTTTTAGCATTAATAGGGATATAAGTTAGTGTTCTATTAATTTCGTTGTATTCTTTTCAACTGTATAATCAGTACTTTATTACTTTCATATCCATAAAATCCCATAAATCATTTGCAACTAGTGGATTAAGACATTTTCTATGACTAGTTAGACTGCTAGCTAACCAACGAAAAATTGATGATAAATCATCTGTCAAGGGACAAGAAATGACTTCTGATCCTCAATGATGCTAGGCAATCATCAGCCGCTAGTTCGCTAACATCAATTGGTGACCAGCTGACTTTGGCAATGATCCATCATCAATTGACAATAAACATAGGAACATGGTCAATGAACTGATAGCATAATGCTACTCTTCAACTTACAATTTTATGAAAAAGCAAGCTAGTTTCTGCAGTAAGAAACAATTTGCTATTTATATATGTTAATTATTAAATGTCATGGGGGAGGCTGCAAAAAGTTTCATCATCTTAATTCTTATCTAAACATATAATATGCTAATAATCAAATAAATAATGCCACTAGAATTATTATGGATCACTTATTGTCTAGTTGGTGGAAATGGTTTTAAACATCACAAGTTTCATTTTTAACCAACTGATGCAATGATATAAACTTATGCAGCATGCTTCTGGAAAGATATATTACATGTTTATCCAAAAATGTTGTATGTCTCAATTTTGCATTTCAACTTTGTTAGGTAAATGTAACACTAGAAACTCATATGTTCATTCAGAAACCATATGGTATTCATTAATCTAAGGTATGGGGAAACTGGTTAGAGATTATCTAAAAACTTAGTAATGACAATGAAATGTCTTGCTACTGTCTTAAAAGAAATTGAATAATATACTTAGCTTTTAGTATTTTGGGTGTGTTTTTGATGATTCTTATTAATGTGCTATGGTTAATTGACTATTGTAATTGACTGAACTATGGTTAATTCATTTTATGATTAGTTCATTTATATCATTTATTTATTTTCTTATAAGTTCTACTTCAAATGTTGTCAAAGTGTTTGAAGAAATAGAAGAGGATGACAGTGTAGGGATGAATGAATCCTGTAGCATACATAATTTTTGTTGAATTGTATCATTTTTAATATGTCTTATATATTTGGATTTTGTTTCTAATTTGTAGGATTGAAGAACAATGAAGACAACATGGTGTGAGAACTTTGAAAGAGCATTTTAATGTGCTATATATTATGGGATTTACGGCTACTCAAATTATGGTTGTTGATTTGATGTTAACTTATTTCAAATTACGATTGATTTAACCTAGCTTGTTTTAAATTGATTTATGTTGCAGCTAATTTTAGATTTCTCAGATGATTTCAAGTATTATGGACTTATGGTTTGTTCAAATTATAAATTGATGGTGGTTTATGTTGTAGCTATTTAGATGCTAGTAATTATTCAGATTATAATATGTTGTAGCTAGTTTCAGATTGCTATTTAGATGATTTATGTATCTTAATGTTGTTCGTTTCAATTTGATTTAATGTATATATTATGGTTGATGGTTGTTAAATTATAAATTGTGGTTGAGTAGTTTAAAGTATATTATATACTTATTTAGGATCAATAAATAGGATATTTATTGATTTTTAAATTAAATACATTATTTTAATATATTTTTTAAATACGAATGCGGATATGGATGCGGTGCGAATATCCGTATTTGAAGCGGTGCGGATATGGATATTCATATTCATATCCGTGGCGGATACGAATGTGCGGATATGGGGTGCGGATGCGGATAATGCACTATCCGCACCGTATCCGATCCATTGCCAGCCCTAGTCACTCCTCACCATATTAGCATCGTTCTCCAGGTAATGGGGGAACACTGTTGCTAGGGTGTTGCCTATGTGTGATAGCGTTCGCTTGACTCCAGGTACCAACCATGATGGGGCATGTAAGATTTACTCAGTCCCACGGTGGGTATCAAATATTTTTGCCTAAAGTCGAGGTGATATGGTCCTACACGTCTCCTGGTCGGTGCAACTCCGACGGGGGGACCAACAAAAGACATTTTGACGCTTAAGTAAGAACAAATTATATATGTTGGTATAGCAAATTGGAATCTAGATGTACCTATGTGCGTCATTTATGTATATAGTATAAGATAAGGAATGTTTGGCGATAATACCTCCCAGGATCTCGTAGGGATTTGCTCAGAATGGGTTGAGACTAATTCCGGAGATGTTGAGTTCATAGTTGACTAATCTCTTGTAATAAATGAGAACGCAAGTATCCTTGTATGGCCGGGTGAAGCTCCCGGACTAAGTAGCGTCTGGTCTGACTTGAGTATCAGCTCGCTCTTATGTAAAGCTCGGCTCGAGCTCGATAAGATTGAATCAATCTCGAGTACCTCACGAGCTGCTCGGCTCATTTGCACCCCTAGCGGGTGCTGCACCCTTAGTAGAGGTTCTATATATTGAAACTTGAGTTGTTTGGTTTCTTTCAAAAAAAAAAAATTCTATTTGACCAAATGATGCCTGTACTCAAATTCAATTCCAATTCAATTCTGAAATTAGTATTGTTATATCCTCCTAAAAATATGCATAATAATTTTTCTAACCACTCATAATAATATGAGTTGTAATTTCATCAATAATCATATGTATTTTACTATATGCGAGTGTTCGGAAAATTATCAAGCACACCAGTTAAGAGAATTTGAATTTAATTGAACATATGCCGATAATTAAATTCAATTTCAATTGAATTTAACTTCAAATAAATAAATTTATTTATTTATTTATAATTTCTTAATATTGCATACAGGTGCTAGTGTGGCACGGTTTGCATTTTATTTTTGTCATATTGGCATCTTTTCTAGTGTCATCATGCAACTTTTAAGATTTTTTCTTTAAATTTTTTTTTTCACTACGACAGCAATACCAGTTATTTTTGGGCGTCAATTTACATATTTAATTATACACTTATTGGTGCTAGTATGATAAATATTTTTATGGTTTATTGTAGTGAATACGTTTAAGCTTTGGCCTTATTTAAAAATTCAGACCAACTTAAACAAGTTGTTAAGGTGTGGATCTCCAAGCCACTTACTATTGTCTTGGCTCATTCGCAGCTCGACTTATCATTATTCATTTTTTTTTAACATACGTTTTTTAGTCAATCATAATCTAACTACTAGTAATTTTGAAAATGGAGGTTGTGTCTCTACGCCTCTTTTTTTTTGCTTTTTTTTTTTTTTTTTTTTTTTCCACTTTGCTGCAAAATGGAAAAAGGATTGCACTGTAATAAAAAAGGGCAGCAGCTGCTGTCATTTCTTTTCCTTTTTAAATATTTTATTTGTTTATATTATTCAAATTATTTTATTTTTAAATAAAGGAGGATATTTTTTTTTCTTTAGTTTTTTATTTTAAAATTATTTTACTTTTTAATTTTTATATATTTTTAATTTTTATTTTATTTTATATCAAAATTATGATTTCAAATTTCATTTTATTTTTAATTTTGGTTGTATTAAATTATTTTATTTTAAATAAATATTTAACAATATTATTATAATTTATGTATTATTTACTATAATTTATGTATTATTTACTAAATTTTGAATTTTTATAATTTGGTTAATTTATTTAGGTTTTTATTCGATGAATTTATCATATTTAAAAAAATTCAAAATTTGGAATGATATTCTTAAATTTGATTTGATTTTTAAAGTTTGATTTTTATTTTTTTAAGCTATTCGAATCTAATTTTGATATTATTTTTTCTTATATTAGTATTTATTAAATATTTATTTTTTTTTAATTTGTTTATTCCTTACTTTTTACCTGAATATTTTTTTTCTATCTATCTTTTCCAACAAAAATTTAAAATATTAAATTGAATGAATTCATAAATTAATATATATTATATAAAATTTTAAGTTATACTAATATTATATTATATTATATTATATTATATTATATTATATTATATTATATTATATTATATTATATTATATTATATTATAAGATTATCTAATCTCAATTTTAATTAGATCTGATTTGAATGTAATCAAATTGATCTCATAACACAATCCTATCGTATACCGACACACTAGCAATGTCCTATACGATAACAACTCTAAGTCATAGTCAGACCGAACCACATGCTCTGATACCACATTGTCACGCCCCAACTCAGGGTCACGTGATCGACCAGAGTATACGTGTCTATACCCCGTAGCCTAAACCATGCACTTGCCAATTCATAACAATAAATCATAGCAGAAAGAATGTAAAGAGTTTTATTTTTCAAAATGAAAAAACCAAGCCAGATTTTGTAAGAAGTAAGTTTAGCAAAAATAGTAAAGTGCGAAAATAATAATCAAAGTCCAATAGACCACTTATGAATGAAATCCAAAGTAAATGACATAAACGTCCCCAAGTGACTACGACTCTAAAATGCCGAAACACAAGTGCATGACAAACTACTACAAACCCGACTATGACCTCTAACTAGAACTGCTATGAGATCAATGTAGTTCCTCTGTCCTCTAGTCGTGATAAGTGCTCCAGCCCACCTCACCGATCAGGCTCTACAAACAAAAATAATGACAACGGACGAGTTCTTTAGTGAGTTCAAAGAACTCAGTGAGCGATTCTACCGACCCCCACGAGAAACCAAACACATAATAAATAGCATAAATGCAAACACCTAAATCAAGCAAGAAAAGTCACAAGGGAGTGACTAGCTAACGGGCCATCTGGCCACCACACACCCGAAGGCATCCAACACCTAATTGGTGAAGATCAATATGCCTAAACCTACCATTCTCTAAGGCAACAAAACATAATAGGATAATCGGGATTGGCCCATCCGAACTTATCCTAATATAAAGAAACTCGGGAGCAATCGGGATTGACCCGTCAGAACTTGCTCCACGAGACGCGAATGAACAATCGGGATTCGCCCGTCCGAACTTGTCCCTTTAAGATATCACAGGGATAATCGAGATTTGCCTGTCTGAACTTACCCCTTTTAAGATATCACAGGAATAACCAGGAATTGTCCGTCCGAACTTATTCCTTAAAAGCACATCGGGAATAATCGAGATTTGCCCGTCCGAACTTATGCCATGAGGCCACACATGAACAATCGGGATTTACCCATCCGAACTTGTATATATAAAAGTTGAGCAAGAGTCATTACTGCAGGTGCATGCATGTGGTGCAGCTATATATAATTAAAAGAAAAAAAAAATCATATTTTTGATCTTCACTTTATGCTCGAATTTTGGTTTTAATCATCATAGTTTTAAATTTTGATTTTAGTCCCCACAATTTATTTTTGTTTAGGATTTGGTCTTTGTCGTCATATAAGGCCTAAACGAAGCTGACGTGGATAACAGATGCTGACTGGACATTGCTGACGTGGAGCCTACATGAACCAACTTTGTAAACTATGAGGACTAAAACTAAAATTCTGTAAACTATGTGGATTACAACCAAAATTCAAGTAAACTATAAGGACCAAAATTATTATTTTTCCTAAAAAATATAAAATATCACAAGATATTTTTTAATTTATGTATAAATAATTATAATATTTAAAATTGAGCAAACTTTTCACATATTAAGGTGATTTATTTTGGATTTTATTTTGAAAAGTGTGATGTCATGTTTATATATTTAAAAAATTAGTTTAATATTTGCAAGATTAGTTTATTTTCTATTTAAGGTACAAACATCTGATTTCGTATTCTTGCATTGAACATATTAATTGAACAAGAAACATATTAATATTTGCAGTATGTTATATATCTCTAGATATCCCTTAATAATGCCCACGAAATCATAACAATAATATTGTATTATGGTGTTGTCACTATAGCAAATGCATGTAAAATCGACGTTTATTAGAGTGAAAATTGATATTTTTTTACGTTCGAAATCTAATTTAAACCGCTTTGAATGCGCCAAATTTAAAATCAAAATAGAGGTGAGGAGGTGATCAATGAAGAGAAGAGCAGATCAAGAGAGCAGGTTTTCGAATTCTACAGCCACTGCGAAATTCACCTTAAATCAGGATAATTAACGGATAAAAACTGACGTCTAATGACGACATCAGTTTAAATCCACCCAAATTAACGTAAATTACTGTAGTCAATTTTAATATTTTAAAATATTATAATTTTTCATAAATAAATTATAAAATATCCTATGATTTTGTTTTAAAGAAAAATAATAATTTTGGTCCTTATAGTTTAATTGAATTTTAGTTTTAGTCTTCATAATTCAAAAAATTTTGGTTTTAGTCATCATAATTTACAAAGTTGATCTCTGTAGGCTCCATGTCAACAATGTCCAATCAGCACCTATTATCCACATCAGCTCCGCTTATGCCTTATGTGACGACAGAGACCAAATCCTAAACGAAAATAAAGCGTGAGGGCTAAAATCAAAATTTTAAAAGTACGTGGACTAAAATCAAAATTCGAGTAAACTGTAGGGACCAAAAATATAATTTTCCCTAATTAAAAAGAATCAATATTCTGCTAAAAGGTTTGTAAAAGATTAATTTGTTTAATTCGAATCATTTTAATTATGACTAATTGATCTTAAAGCCTCACATATACATATTTTTGTTCTTATGGGGCTTCTCTGCAAAGAGAACGGCATAATTATCATCAATAAATTATTTCCCATCTAATTTTCAAAAGATATCTTTGCAATTCCAGATGCATGCATATCTATGCTTTTAATGGTTGCGAATTAATTATAGACGTCCTTTTATGGTGCAAATTTCATGTATTTTTATTGTCCAACATGTGTTAAGCCCGGCCAGCAATGGTTCAAAAGCTGTTTTTTTATTATTAATTCTATATTCTTTTAATATATGTACTGAATAAATAATAAATATAAATTTATCAATTATTCTATGAAATAACGAATTAAAGATGCTCTTAATACATAATCAGATTTAGAGGACAGAAATTCTATCGACATTTTATATATTGGGAGTCGGGTTTAAAAAAGAATGTATATGATTGAAATTAGTTTCAAAGTAGAATGAAAAATTGAAAAGAAAAGAGATCACTCACGTTATATCGAAAAAGTAGTAATTATATATTTTTCATGAATTTATATTTATGGTAGAAAAAATTAATTTATTTTTAAAAAATATTTTGTCAAAATTTTCATATTATTATGTTAAAATTAATTATTTAAATTTAATTTCATATTTTTTAAATAAAAAATGATAAAATCAAATTTAATTATTAGATTATTAATTTTCAACTCTCTTATTCCAAATCAAAACAAATATATAATTTAGGAATATCATTTTACCTAATCCTCTTACTTATGAATTGCGATCTAAATAAATATTGAATATGATATAAGTTTATCTTGCGAGATTTGTATCTTGATTAATTCGAATTAAATACATATCTGATTGAAATTCTATCGTATGAAATAAAACAAACCATTGTATCTAGGATAAATAGAAGGAATGTGCCATGGAAAAATTAGGTCCTTTTGATTGATATGAAAAGTAATTTTATATGAAGAAATATTCTATAATCTTTGAAGCAAATAGGAGGAATATTTTAGAATTATTTGTTTACATAATATATTTTAATAAAAGAAGAGGAGAATCAATTCTCCTTCCGTATCTTCGAATTTCTTTATTGCAATAAATCTTCAATATCCTCCGCATCTAGAAAATAATGAATATCTATTGATTATGAAATTAAAATTTATTAGGGCATGTTCGTCATAAATTTCTTATTTCTTTCTTAATTCTATTTTTAGAATCCATTCCAAATAGGGTAGAACTTCTTCGGAAGTACACCTTTTTTACGTCTTATTAGATTGATAAAAAATAGATAAAAGTGGAAGAAGTCACATTTTCTAAAAAAAGTGTATTGATTAATTATTTAATATTAAAATATAATAATATTTCATTATATTATTGACTGTAATATATTATCATAATATAACTAGGGATGATAATTCAAATCGATTAACCGCGGTTAACCAGTTAATCGAACCGTAAAATTTGATTTTGGATAGTGGATTTGCGGTTCGGTTTCGGTTTTGGATAGTAAAAATAAAAAATCATTTAAAATTGGTTCGGTTTCGGTTATCAGGTCGTGGTTATTCGTTAACCGAAATCGATTATATATTTGGTTTCGGTTACCGGTTTTTTGCGGTTAACTGGTAATCGAAACTAATTTTATTATTAATCTTTGAACCGATTATTCGTTTACTATCAGTTTTTTACGATTAATTAACCGGTATCCAAAATCGATTTTGTTATTAATCTTTGAATCGGTTATCTGTTTACTACCGGTTAACCGATTAGTAAAGGGATAATCGGTTCTATTCGAATCGAAAAATTCGGTTTCAAATATAAACTTTTGAAATCGACTGGTTTCGATTTCGATTTCGGTTAGCAGGTTTGAAAATCGATTTCGGTTTCGATTAACCCCCAAAAGTGCGGTTAGCTGAACTGTTGTCATCCCTAAATATAACCATAATATTATATTATATTAATAATATAATAATTATAAAAAGAGAAGATATCAATTATTTTAAGTTGACTCTTAAAAATTAAATAAGATGTAAAAATTTTGTGGGTGAAGATACTAATTTGCCCCCTCACGTTTACTAAAAATAACTTATTTGCTCTCTATGTTTTTTGGCTCAAAATTATTTAAAAAGTTTTAAAAATCATTGTTATACTACATATTGGAATTGTGTCATGAATCCGTAGATGTGTCATGTGACGTGTCATTCACTAATACAATCATCTGACACGTCATCTGCCAAATGTACTATTTTGCTCCTTACGTTTGTCTGGAGGCTCTACTTTGTCTCTCAGGTTTTTTTGGAGCAAAGATGTTCATACAATAACAAAAAATAATACAAAAATACTCATTTTCTGAAATGTTGTCCATGTCTGTTAACGATGCTGATGTGACATCTGAAGTGCCGAATTTTAACTAAAATGCTCTCCACGTCAATGTCGAATTTTGATGTCGACGGGACGATGAGTTAGTGAGATGTGGATTCCACGATGTAAAGAAAAGTCTAATCAAAATTCAACATGTTAGATGTCATGTTATCATTTTTTGTTACTATGTGGGCATTTTTGCTCTAAATATCTAAGGGATAAAATAAAGTCTTCGGCGCGAGGAATAAAATAGTATCTTTGACAGATGATGCGTTAGGTGATTATATTCGTTCAATACCGTTAACGAATTCTTGATGTTGTTCTAACGTCAGAGACAATGTGTTGTATAGAAATAATTTCTAAAATCTTTTGGGATAATTTTAGTACCTTCTCCCAAATTTCATTAATATAAAATATTTAATTTACCAACTTCCAAAAAAATTTAAATTCATAAAATTAAATCTGATTAAAAATCATTTTTAAAAAAAATATAGATATACTTTTTGTAAATCAAGCGACTCGCATAGATGTAGCAATATTAGCCGAGGCCCGCCCATGAGCGACACGGACCCAACCCGAAAGGGGTCGTACAATTTGGCGCCGGCCGACCTAGTTCGAAAGGATGAGCCGTCTACCGAGCTAGGCCGCACCTCTGAAAATTCGAACTGTGCCTGACACGACTCGAAATTTGCTAGGATCGTGTCATGCACAGCCTGACAGGAAATGAGCTTGCCTCGAGCTCGAGTCTAGATTGACTGAGGCACAATCCATCAATTCAATTGTTGTCCCCACACCCAACGACCTTTTCAGCCTCAATTCGACGGCCACGGTCCACATCCCACGCCACAATTCCCAATGAACAATCACTGGCTCAAATCCCAATTCCCAGCTCCTTTCCAATTAACACATCCTCTTTCCCGTTGGTCCCCCATTCGCCCTTTAAACCTCTACCTCTAACTCAAGCACGCATCGTCTATACAAATTTCCAACCGCCCATCCAATCTGCGGTTCCCGTTCGACACGAGACCCTACCGAACCCGCTTTATAAATATATACAAATTTATTCTTTGAATTGAAATATAATTCCACATCCTCCTATTTTGGAGCCACCGTTGTAGGATCACTAAAACAAAACATGCCTCTCTTCACTTCCAACGCCGTTTCCAATGCCCAAATCTTCCCCTCTTCCTTCCCCTCAAGAAGAAGCCTCACTTCAACTCCTCCCACGTTGCTACTTCTCCAACCAACCCCAACGAGAAGTAGTGCCCACAACCGCTTTCCGTTATCAAATCCGTTGTATAGCTCCAACCCTCTAACTGCGCTTCTTCCGTCCCCTTCTTCTGCTTCTTCGCTCCCAATGCCGCCGCACGCCACTCCTTCGGTCCGGAGCTCGCTGATCGAGCCCGACGGCGGCGCGCTCGTGGAGCTGGTCGTGCCGGAGGCGGAGCGGGCGGCGCGGCGGGCGGAGGCGTCCCTGCTGCCGGCGGTCAGGATCGGGCCGGTCGACCTGGAGTGGGTCCACGTGGTGTCAGAGGGGTGGGCGAGCCCGCTGAGGGGGTTCATGCGGGAGGCCGAGTACCTGCAGAGCCTGCACTTCAACTCGCTCCGCCTCGCCGATGGCTCCGTCGTCAACATGTCGCTGCCGATCGTCCTTGCGATCCGGGATGAGGACAAGGAGGCGATCGGGACCGCCCCCGATGTCGCGCTGATTGGGCCCAGCGGTGATTTTGTTGCCATTCTTAGAAGGTTCGTGATATGTTCCCTTTCTGAAATGGTTATGCTATGTGCATAGATGTTACGTATACGAAAAAGAATTATAGGAAGAGATTGTGGATAGCTTCGTCGACTAGTTTGTGGTGTTTATTTGTCGGTTGACTGTTTTTAGGATTTTTAGATGAAATTTTTTTTGAGAAGAAGCATTTGTATTAATTCATGAGGTACAATTGAATACAATAGGGGAAGGAGGGAAATAAAACATTAAAGGAAACTAAAAAAAATCCAAAGATATACAAAAGAGAACAGGGACAAGTACAAGTACAGGACCACTAGATAATCTTATAGGAGTCCAAGAAAGAGAGCACTGAGCAGGTGAGCTCTTGAACCCCCATACAAGAATCCTAAAAACATCTCTCGCTCCAGGTGAACTAACTCCACACCAAAAGGATCCTCAACCTCTGAAGTGTAGCTCTGTTAGTGGATATCCTCTAATGATGAATGTCCAGCTGCCAAGACAAATTAACATAAGGAATCTGCAGCAAGTTGAGTAAGAAAGCCCAAGAGTCTTGAGAATATTGACAGAGGTTGAAAAGATGATTGTGAGTTTCCATCTGCAAGTGGCAAAGAGCACAGGAGATATCCAAGGACATCCCCCATCTAAGCAGTTTGTCGCGGGTCCGTAACCCTCCATATAACTTTATTTGTTGGTTGACTATTTTTTAGGATTTTTTAGATGAAATTGCATGGACTGGGATAAGAGTTTTAAAAAGTGATCCTCTATATAACTTTTGGTCAAATTTTCTTTGTATGGACCAAAATGCCCTTCATCTTTATCTTCTCTTCCCCTTACATCTCATGCTCATTTGTCTCCCTCCCTTGTTCTCCCTCTCTTTGCTAGATTCACCCCCGGTGATCACCTCTCGCCACTCATCCACCCCTCCACCCCTCCTCTCACCGGTCAACGTGCAATTTCACATCGCAATTTCGTTGATCGATTTTTAGCATCCTGCAATCATCTTTGGCATAAATCAGATTCTCCTCTTCCTTATAAGTGATCTGTAAATCACACAAGTAACATAGATATGAGTGCAGCGTGTTTTGTCTTTGTCCCGAATTGTTGACTCCATCAACGGGTTGTCCCGAGTTGTTGACACCCTGGACGGGTTGTCGATATCCAGAGCGTGGAAACAGGCCAGGCCTATATGGTAAAAGATTGGCCTGGGCCTGGCCTGTGACCTATTATAGGCTTAAATTTTAGCCTGAGCCTGACCTGTTCATTGGCCTGGCCTGTGGCCTGTTTATGAAGCCTGCTTCCAATATAAAATTTATTTATATAACCTACTTTCAATATAAAATTTTGGCCTGACCTGGCCTGTGGCCCGTGTTTTATTAAATTAAAACAATATTAGTTATTACATTAAAATAATTTTAATGTAAATACATAATAAAATAATAATAATATTATATATATATATACACCACCTTAACCTGGGCCTGGCCTGATAAGGAAAACAAGCATATTTCAAAGCCTTGGCCTGGGCCAAGCCAGGCCAAATACAGGTCCTTGCAGGTCGCCTGGCCTATTTCCACCCCTATTGTTAGCATATGGATGATGTGTTATCGGGTTGCCTTGGGTTGTTGACATTCAGGGCGGGGTGTATTGTCTTTGTCCATTGCTTGTTGGCATATGGACGGGTTGTCTCGGGTTATCGACACCTGGACGAGTTGTTGAAACATATACATATTTTCATCATACAGGTCAGGTATTAATGATTTAATGAGGGCAATTTTTGTCCAAAAAACTATTATCTTGGTTAGTTTTTGTTAAACTTATAAAGATGATCACTTTTTAAAATGCTTATCCCAAAAAGATCATATAAAAAAGAAAAAAGCGCCCCATTTTTTTAACTGACTATTAGGAAGGAACAATAATATTATAATGTTTCACAGTTCCTCCACTGTCCTTTTGAGCTTCGTCCATTTAGAGGCTTGGGTTATGCTTTAATTGAGTAAACCGTGAATGCAAGTGGGTTTATCAAGTTACAACATTTAGTGGCAGTTGTTAATTTGCATTTCGGAAGAGAAGTAAAATCCGGCGTTGCAACAAGTACTTTTGTACAAAAGTTATGTTCTTACGCTTTTATTAAATGGCCACTAGGTTGTCTTTTATTTGACAAAAAGTTTAGCAAGTTTGCCAGGTGCTTGCTCCTGAAAATTGCATGTTAAGACTGTTAGATCTATTAATTAATCTGATTATTTGAATCTCAAAAGAGGCAAAAGCGAAAGCGAAAGATGTCTTCTCCTTCTCTGTTTATTTTCCTATTTGAATTAAAATTTTGTTTAGTATTTGAAGCTTCTAACCAGAGACTATATAGCTTGTGACTCTGCAAGTAGAAAATATTAAACACAAAGTTAAGTAATTGTGAAAGATCTAGGAGTTATTTTCCATTTCAAACTATGAGATAAATCAAATAAATAGATTTTAAGGATTGAAAAGTGAGATAGGGTGTATTGCAAGCGACATTATTGATGAAGAAACATACAATGCCAAAGATTCAAACTTCAAAGTATGAATTAGATAAAGAATAGGCAAGAAAAGGACATCTTTTCTTTTGTTTCTTCAAATAAGATGAATGGGTATTGAGCACTATGCACATTAGTGATAGTTGCTAATAAAGTAATACGAGGAACTTATACACCTCTACAAAAGGGAAAAACATGACACCCTATAAGTAAAGTTGGACATGGATAAAGCTTTTGATAGCATCAACGGGAACTTCCTCGTTGGCCTTCTGAGATGGTGTGGCTTCGCTGAGTGCTCCATACAGTGGATACATCTCATGTTGTCTTCCGGTGAAAATCGGTTGTTGCAATTAATCGAGAACACGGTAAATGGTTTCGCCTCCACAAAGGCCTATGTCAAGTAGACTTTTTCCCCCTATCTTTTTATTCTTATGGTTGATGTATTCTCCAAGACGATGAACATCACAAAAACGACACACTTGATCAAAGGCGCCAGTCTTGGAGAAGGGAGTGAGATTGTCAACCTTGAATTTGCCGATGAGATTGTCAATCTTGAATTTGCCAATGATTCCATCATCTTTGCTGAGGGAGTCAGTATGACATGACTAACCTAAAACTATTATTTTACGCTTTGAGCTGATGATGGGACTGAAAGTGAACTACGAAAAGACAACATTGGTCCATCTTCTTGACAATGAAGATATTGCGAGGGAAGCAGCCAAATACTTGATAGCATGTGGAAAAATTCCCCATTCAATACCTGAGCTTACCTTTAAGGAATAACCAGTTACAATGAGAGGATGGGGGACGAGTTATCCAAGCTAAACAAAAAGCTTGCTTGCTAACTAAAAGGGTCGTTTGCTCTTGAGAGATGGAAGACTCATCCTCATTAACATCCTCGGTAGTGCCCTAGGCTATTTCTTCTCCATTTCGAGAAGCACCACATTGGGTTATCTCATAAAATGGAACGTAGAAGGAGAATCTTCTTGTGGAATGGTGGTGACAACGACGTGGCCCCCACACCTTTGGTCCATTGGGATGATGTTACTAGTCTCACGCCCAATGGGGGCCTAGGGATACTTGACCTTAAAGCACACAACGTTACCAAACTCGCTAGATAGTGGTGGTGCTTGGCTTCCTAGAAGAGCTAGCTCTAGGTGGAAATCACTCCAAATACTTATGACATCATTATTGGTTTGATAAACACAACACGGCCCATAATCTATTGCATGGAAAGGCATCTACTCCGTTAAAAGTCTTTTTGATATCAGCATGGAGGTGCAAATTGGAAATTGTGTCGATAAGTGCTTGTCTTCTGCAAGCATGAAGCAGAAACACAAAAACACCTCTTTAGAGACCGTCGGTAGAAACAAAAAAATACCTCTTTAGAGACTACGAATCATTGCCAATGGATGGATGGCATATGTTCATTGAACATCGCACACAAGCCCCCTTCCATCCCATTTTGAGCTCAAAACAAGAAACAAGTGGAATAAACAATGGCGAATCACATCCATGACATGGTGTTCGAACCTTTGGCGAACAAGAAAAACTATTGTCTTTACAAATAGGGACTTCACGATCAATACGATTTGCAGTCAACTTACAATTTTTGGATGGCATTGCATTAAAACAAATGACCTTCGCATGTAATATTGCTACTTCTCCTACCTCCATTCTCTATAAGTTATGTTTTGCTATCAGAACCTAGGTAATGTATTATCCCATACTATACACTACTTTGTCATTTCCAATCTCCTAAAATGAATCATGTGGCCTGTGGCCACTTAGGCCCCACTTTCTTTCAAAAAAATAACAAAGGTAAAATTGATGAATCTATCCCACACTATGGGTTAATTAATAAATCTATTCCAACTTTTTATTTATACCTAATCTATCTTAAACTGTCGAATTCATATCAATTATATCCCATCGTCAAATGCTTGTTTATGTAACTATTATTTGTTTGACGTGACTGTCTAGTCAACATCAAACATATAATTTTTTTAATTAAGTTTTGCCACATCAACAAATGCGAGCATATATCAATGAAAAAAATTAATAAAATTAACCATTGTATATGGGGACGTGATGTCAGGTAGAATGGGTGAAGGGGGTTTTTAGGGTTTATTTTTTAATTTTTTTTCATTAGTATATGCTAACATTTGCTCACGTGGTAAATATTAATAAAAAAACCCACATCAGCAATTAACAATTACACTAACAAATATCTAATAGTGGGATATAATTCATATGAATTTAAAAGTTTGGGATAAATTAGGAGTAAATAAAAAGTTAGTAGATTTGTTAATTAACCCATAGTTTGGGATAGATTCATCAATTTTCCCAATACTAAAATAAAAGATTTTTTATGCAAGTTAGGTGTTAATGTTGAGCCAAGAAGTTGCCTTTGCAACAACACTAATTAATTGGTAAGTTACATTCTCTTGGAATGCCTCTTTGTTATAGTGAAATGGTACCATCTCCTTGATTATACGGATTTCCATGATATCTACCCTGGCTTCCTAGGCATGGTGAGGGAGCCTATGTGAAAAAGGGCTGCCCAGGAGCTGTGGCGGAGCCGCTACTAGACTAGGCCTCACATGCCTTCGACTTGGGTGGGATACTAGACTATGTGTTAGATTTGAGTTCGGTCTTGACGAGGACGTCAAGACATAAGTGGGGGAGATTGTAATACCCCATTTTAGTCCCACATCGGGAGTATATTGGATGTGGTGTTGGCTTATAAGGCTTGATGCAATCAATTTTAGCTTGAGCATTTTCATTAGGCCAATAGGTTGACCTATGAAGTTGGTGGGTTTAGTTATCCCATTCCCATCAAGCGGGTCGTAATAGATCTTCCAAACATACACGCAAGGACGGGATCCGATGTAAACCAAAGGTTCTTTGCCAAATGATTTTTGGTTGGTTGTGGTTTGTTTCAAAGGAAAGAAACAACCGTATTTTGGGGTAAAAGGCTCGCAATGGCAACCTTTGTCTTTTTGAACTATTGGAGGCATCTCGCCTCTGATTCAACTAATCTTTTGCAATGTAATTCCACTTTTATTACGAAATAAAACCTAGTGGACCCTGCCCTCTTTTATCCTCAACAAAAGAAAAAAAAAGGAAAACAGTTGATGTTGAAAGTGAAGTGAATAAGAAAATCATCCATCTTGCCTGTTGCAATGTAATAGTCTATTAGTATTTATCGATTTTTCAAAAAACCGCTATCCGGAGTCATATATAAATACCATCCGATACATATCCAACAACTTGTTTTTTAGCCATTGGGTAAACATTTTTACCATTCTACAATCGCTACTTTAGCCGTTGGAGCTGGTTTTTGGGCAGTTTGAGGCCTATAGAAAACCCCTTGAGAAGGTCTTCGTATTCATCTCAATCTCTCATTTTCATCCAAACCTCTCGAACCTCTCTCAATCTCTTAAATTTCTTGCAAGGCCTCCAAACCTCTAAAACCTCTCTTGTTTGAAGTGTAAAATTCTGAAAAAAAAAAACTTGTACTAGTACACTCAGGTTGTCCAGTGTGTACATGGCTATATGAAGTCCTGGTACTCTAGTGTGTACAGGGCTATACCAAGTCTCAGTACGATATAATACATATCGATCAGTATGTATTGATACTGGTCAGTTACTAAGATCAGTATGGATACAAGATTTTAAACCTTGATCCACACTTTATACTTCCAAAATGGTTATATTAACTAATAGGTTTTTACCTGGTCCATAGCATCACTCAGTTCAAAGGAAAACAAAAAAGAGGAGAGGCCCAATGAAAAATATAGCTCTTAATATTGTCGGGTGCACTTGCTATTGCTGTTTAACTTTTGTATTTTTTTTGCTTTAACTTACTCTGCTCTCTTGCTGTACCTTGTTAGATTTTGAAGATATGATTCAGATTATTCTGTTGTGAGCCAATTCCACTAATTGGACCCTTTTATCTTTTTACATCTTTATTGTCTATGCTTGCTTAGAGGTATCACTTAATTATTTAAGAATTATATGATATTCACTTGTAAGAAAGATGATTGTTTCTTTGAAAGAAAGCATAGTGAGCAGAAAGAAAAGATTGTAGACTAAATCGAGAAAGAGACATAAAAAAATGAAAATAACTTTAAGATGCTATTAGTGAATTCAACTATCAAAACCATTTGTCAAAGGGTTATATCAACTCATATATATACTACCAATATTTGAATTCTAAGTGTCAAGAGTCTCTTTCTGTCCTCCCAAGTCTCATAGATAGCATCTATACATACTTGGGTTATTGTGAAGAAGTTGATGGCTTCTCCCTTTGCCCTTTTGTTCCCCTAGGATGTCCGATGTATTAATCGTCATCAACATAGGAGCTATCTAAACCCTAGCTTGGCTACTTCCTCTTGGCGGCTACTTTCTCTTGGTTTTTCCAACAATGGCTGACATAGAATCCTTTTTGTATCTTTAACAAGGATCTAATGCTGAGGATGAGTGCATGGGTCTGTCCGAAAATTTGCTCATAGTAACGATTAGTTAAGTATTGAGGTAACCGTAATAAAAGAAGGAAGACCATAAGAAAGAATGAAATATATAGGTAGGAGTTGTGAGCAATTATTTGATGCAGTTAACCAATTTTACTTTTATCTTTTTTTTCAAAGAAAAATTAATTTCAGTATCATCAATCAGTAATATCACCCTGATACAGACACAAAGTAGCCAGTGTTCTTTAGGCAACCATGAATATCACTAATGATATTCATGTATAGATTATCTTATATGTTTAGTCTATACACATAAATCTTTGCTGAGAGATTATTTTAGAGTGCTACTTGTTGTCCTTGTTGGTGCAATATCCATGGTCTTTGCTGCATTTTATAGATGTGGAATACATTATCACATTAATATGAGCCTATGAGGACAACATAACCAAGTTAGATTTCAATTTGGGGTATTTGCAAGACTAGCACATGATATAGACTGGAAGTGAATCCTAGTCTGATTATTGAATGAAAACCATACTTCCTGCTGTGATACAATAGTTTGATTTGGTTTTCCATGCGTGTTCTGCAGAATTGAAATATACAAACATAACAAAGAAGAAAGAATTGCCAGAACATGGGGAACAACTGCTCCCGGGCTACCTTATGTTGAGGAGCTTATTACACCAGCTGGAAACTGGCTGATTGGTGGGGATCTGGAAGTACTGGAACCAATAAAATATAATGATGGTCTTGATCATTACAGGCTTTCTCCTCGCGAGCTGCGCAAGCAATTTGACAAGCGTGAGGCTGATGCTGTGTTTGCTTTTCAGTTGAGGAACCCTGTACATAATGGTCATGCCTTGTTGATGAATGATACCCGAAAGAGACTCTTAGATATGGGCTACAAAAATCCTATTCTACTACTACATCCTTTAGGTGGTTTTATCAAGGCAGATGATGTGCCCTTGGATGTGCGGATGGAGCAACACAGCAAGGTCATTTCTCATTGCCCATGTCTTGACTTCTATTTCTCTTTGCTATAACTGTGCAGAGTGCCTATGCTTTTGACTTTTTACATGTGACAGTTTATAAAACTATTTTTGAACAGGTTCTAGAAGATGGAGTTCTTGACCCGGAGACAACAATTGTGGCAATATTTCCTTCTCCTATGCATTATGCAGGGCCAACAGAAGTACAATGGCATGCCAAGGCACGACTAAATGCAGGAGCTAATTTCTATATTGTAGGACGTGACCCTGCTGGAATGGGTCATCCAACTGAGAAAAGGGATTTATATGATCCAGATCATGGGAAAAAAGTTTTAGGCATGGCTCCTGGATTGGAGAAGCTAAATATTTTGCCTTTCAAGGTACATACATTGAATCACCAATCATAACTTTAGTGGATCTCAATTCTCACTAAGTTTTGCAAGGTGTTATATGAATATGGAACTTTAGGTGCTGTTTGGTTAGCGAAATTTATTTTCTGGTTTGGTTTTAGTGAAACTGAAAACTTGGTTTCGAAAACTTGGTTTTAGTTTCTAGTTTTCAGTTTTCTGAAAACGCGTTTGGTTAATAAAAACAACATCAATTTTAGTTAGTTGAAATCAGTAAATATTTATTTGATTATAAAAAATAATATTAATTTTCCTTGAACATTTTTAGTAGTAATTAAATGTTTAGTTAGTTTACAAAATTAAACATTTGTTAATATGGTTACAAAATATTTAAATGATTTAATTAATTAAGTTATTGATAATTTAAGATTTTTTTGTTCAATTAGATATAAAATTTAATTAATAGTTATTATAAAATTTCAAAAAAAAATAAGTCCAATGATCTAAAATTAGGTTTGATTAAATTATAAATAGACCAACTTTAAGAAAATTGAGTTATTTAAAATTTGGGTTTGAGTCAATTAGATATAAATTGGTTTAATTATTTTATAAATTTAAGATAAAAATTTGAGTTAAAAATGATGATTTTTATTTTTATTTTTAAAAATTCGATATAGTTTGATTTATTTTTAAATTAATTAATTTTATAAAAAATATTTATAATTACAAAGTTGTCACAGCATTTTTGATAACGAAACCGACAGTCTCGAAACCACAGAAAACAACATTCTGTTATTTTCATTTTTATTAAGAAAACTGGTTTCGTTTTCATTCTGGTTTCGATTCGGTTTCACGAAAATACTAAACCAAACACGTTTTCGTAAGCAGTTTTGGTTTCAGTGAAACTGAAATCATGAAAACAGACTTGGTTTCGCTAACCAAACAGGCCCTTAGTATTTCTCTACCAACTTCACTAATTTATTTATTCTATGTTAAAATATATTATGTGACCAAGTTTTCCAAAAGCTTGAGCTGTCAGGTAATTGCCCAATTTACTCTTAGCATCCCCCTTAAGGTCAAGCTAGATTAGGCTTGAACCATGGACCCATAAGTGGGCTGAATTAAGCAGCAGAATAATTACGCAGAAGTGGACACATTAGGCAGCAACAGAGTCCATAAATTAAGTAAAAATCAGATGAAGGTTTCAAACTCATGCTCTCTTCACTCTCATACCATGTTAAAATTCTTCAGATGATCAAGTTTTCAAATTATGCTAAGCTGTTAGGAAAGGACGATTTACTCATAGCATTCTCTTATCTAAAATTTTGGCGGGCATCAATTGAATTTTTTGTAACTTGATTACTTATAGAATTTGTATGTATTTTCATAGAATATTTTTTCTTATTTTCTAACTTTACTCCTACTTCAACTTGTGATATATTTAGTAGTTGCACTTGCTTTTCATGTATGGGTTTGCCCCAATGCACAAATAAGAATGAAGTTCAGAACCTTTTTTTTTTTTTGAAGAAATGAAAACTTGTATTAATCAAGAGTTTTGACAAATACAAGACAAGGAGAGTTAGGGGAAGTATACGAGGCCTTGAGGCCTAAAAAGCCAAAAATTACAGAGCAGAGAGGCGGAAGAGAGACACCCCCTCCATAGCAACCTCGAGGGATTGTTGAGAATCTATTCCGAAACATCGGCCGTTGCGTTCAATCCATACCATCCAACGCCACATCATGATTGCCTTGAATCTGAGCCTCTTTTTGGAAAGAATGAAGTTCAGAACCTGCTGGTATTGATTGTAGTGACAAACAAAAAGAGTTCTTGAAAGATTCATTGGGTGGTGCTTGAAATTGCTGATACATGAATTTTTCTTATTTTATATGGATTCAAAATGGACTCTCATTGCACCAGCGCAATTGGGTCTGGTTTGGTTAGTTTTGACGTGAAAACAGGACTAAAGTCGTGCAATTTTGAAATCCCAATCAAGACTAAAGATTGGGCAGCATTGCTTGTCCAGTTATCCTTGCCCAGTTCACCTTGCTCCAATGAAAAAAATTGAAATTTTGAAAAGGTTTTTCTTCACTATTTTGTAAATATAGCTAAAATACATGTCAATGATACACATCTTATCCTATAGTTTATTTGCAATGCAATTGTCACAAAAAATTGATATATATTTATGCTCGTGTGAGATAGTTCTGGTATTATTTAATGGATGAGAAGGAACGTGGTGGGAACTTTAAGCTTCAGGGATGGGACAATTTGACTGTAACATGTCGCTTGCTGTAGTCATCCATATGTTCTTGGAACAAAAAGTCTAAAATAAGTTCATAAACTATTCGTTTGTGTTTGTGTGAGTGTTTTATCGAGTGGTGAGGGTAACCTGTCCCTCGAAGAGCTAGTTACTTTAACCCTTTATTTATTGATTGAATTTTGTTTCAATTAGAAAGTTTGATGATTTTCAACTTTTCTATGTTTTTCTGTTTTGATAATGACAGGTAGCAGCTTATGATACCGTAGCTAAAAAGATGTCATTTTTCGATCCTTCTCGGACACAAGATTTTCTCTTCATCTCTGGAACTAAGGTACGTATGGCAAACAGCTATTGCGATCTTAAAAAAATGATTCACTGATTTGGAATATAATCACATCCTTCCTACAGATGCGCACATATGCAAAAACTGGTGAAAACCCACCTGATGGTTTTATGTGCCCTAGCGGATGGAAGGTGTTGGTAAATTATTACCAGAGCATTCAAAGTGAAGAAGTAGGGAAAGAAACAGCTTCTGCTGTCTCTAGCAAATCATAGGAAACTGATGGCACCAATGAACACCAGGATGTTGCAAAAACATCAAGAAGAGAGTTGGTCACTTTGGCAATTTTATTATCCTGGTTTTTGGTGGTTAGTTCATCTATTTTTGCTATGATTAATTGCAATTATTTGATGGGTAGTGCAAGTCTGTCAGAAATATTAAATTATCAAATGGGTTGAATTTGTAGCTGGTATGTGTCGATTCATAGCATTATAGAGAGGAGACAATAATCTGTTTCCGGTTATTCTTGTAATCGAAATTAACGTTCAGCATTCTTTGTGCATTGATAGTTCACTAGTACTGGGATTTATTGTCCAGTGAACTCTAAAATGAACATGGTAGTAAATGCCATTATGACCAGAAAATGTCAATGGAAGCAAGAACAACCTCTTGGAGGGGCAAGTATTTGTCGTAGTTAGATGGTAATGCATATCATTCTGTGATCTATTTTGTAGATCAAGTCTGTACAAGATCAACGTGGAAAACAAATGAATATGTGCGCATAATTTTCATCCAATGAAATAATGGAGAAATTTGTATGCTGTGATAAAATTAAATAAGTTAGACATCCTTTGCACTTTCAACACCTGCTGTTTATGTGATATTTTATTCATATAAAAAATATTTTTAAAGTGGGAAGAAACATATACATATACATTTTAGTGATATACTTGGACTTCTTTTGAACTTAATCAAATGCTAAATAAGTTTGGAGAACGTACATATATTTACATACTTGCCAGTTTTTCGATTTAACAAGTGAATCAATAAAAAATAGGCACTACGTACCTATTTAAATTATAAGCTTCAAAATCAAAATAATATATCTTACTTTTATATAAATTGAACGGAACCAACCTTTACAATAATTGGATAAAAAAAGATAAAAAAATGAATTAAACCTAATCAAATTGCCTCAAATAATATTTAGTTGAACTAAAAATAATTAAAATTGAACTTTTTTTTTTCAAAATTTTATACAAAACTAACTTGAAATGTCTAGAAAATTAAACAAAAATGAAAAATTAAATAGACTAATAAAATTAAATTAAATTAAAAATTCAAATCAAAATTATATTAGATCAATTATTTGTCAAACTATTACAAATACGTTTGTTAAAGATTCCTGCTCATTATTTTAGCATATTGAAATATTGAATAATCTGATGCATTATTTATAATTTCCAAACAGTTTTTTTTTAGTAAACTTGGTATTTTCATATATTGTATTCATGTAGTTTTTGTTTGTTGTTCATTATTTTATTGCAGTGAAATAACATATTGAATCATATGACAATGACATGGATTATGTATAGTTTTTGACAATTTTTACCATTTATACTAGTAATTGACTTAGTTTTGCATACCTTTTGTAGAAAAGTTCCAATCAATTTTATATTTTAGTGAAACATCAAGTTGAACATGTGATATTGTATTGCACATAATATAATTTGTAATAGTTTTTACATTTTATATTAGGGGTGAGCATTGATTGGTTAATCGGTCCATTAATAAATTTTTTAACTGGTCAATTACCATCAATTTTTTAAAATCATTAATCATAAATCATTCCATTAATTTCAGTTAATCCATACTTCGGTTTTGATTTTTGCGGTTCGGTTAGCCAATAATTTTTTATTAACCAATAAAAAAAATTTAACATAGAAGAATAATAAAATATACAAATTGCAAAGTCTATTTCAATTGTTGAAAATACTTCAAAAATACAAATCAAATATGATACTCATAAATAAAAAATCAAAAGAATGATATATAACATCCTCATATATAAGGGAGGGTTTATTGTACCTGCCCACCTGCTATGACATCCTTGGATACGTGGAAGGAGATTGGCGGAGCTTTATCCAGACTTGTTATGGTTTCGCTGCACAACCAAATATCACAATCGATGGGGCGAGAGTAAGTAATGAACTTGGGGAATTCATTGGTTGGAAAGTCACTTTCATTGCACTCGTGGAAGAGGAAAGGCTAGAGTCTTTGATTGTGGATTTAAGGGTGGTTGAGCACTCAACGAGTGAGGACTATATATATTACGTGGAAATGGACATGGCATGGACAATTCACGGCTAGAAGCCTCTATGATTTGCTAAACCTTAGGGGTCTGCAGGATAGACTCTTTCGTCTCATCTAGCAGGCAAAGTTTCCCCCAAAATCTTGATTTTTGAATGGATCTGGATCAGGAAACAACTGCTTACGAGAGATAGGATTGTGAAGTGGGGCCAACTCATTGATGACTCTTGTTGGCTTTGCAATGGTGATAAGGAATCATACTCTACCACTACTAGAAAAATGGTCATCAGCAACGGCTG
Organism: Canna indica; assembly: GCA_034359265.1. NCBI lineage: Eukaryota > Viridiplantae > Streptophyta > Magnoliopsida > Zingiberales > Cannaceae > Canna > Canna indica. Next base: position 16,841,252 of record CP136893.1, on the reverse strand, counting down.
AGCCGTTGCAATAGCGCCGTTGCAATAGCTTTCGATACACTTTTAGCAACGGCTTTCCCACGGACGGCCGTGGGAAAGCCGTTGCTGATGACGTATACCTGGGAACAGAAAAATTTCAAATTTCAAATTTCCATTGATACATTAATACATTATCTGATACATAACTCACACACCCATACCCTCATACACACATTCATTCACACATCACAAACACCTCATACACATTCATTCACACATCACAAACACACCAACATATATACATCAAAACAATTATACTTATATTGATAATTATCCACGATAGTATAAAAATAATTCAAATGCAAAATTGAAGTATCAATATCCAAACAAAATAAGTTAAACAAGTTCAATATCCAAACAAAAAATCTCACGATCAAGATGGAGGATGGTCTGGATTATATGGCGGGGTCTGGAGCGCTTGAGTGTACACCGGCGTAGACTGACTCAAGGACGACGGATTAGATGATGTCGAAGAGATGCCTGCTTCAGGATGACCTGACATGTTGCGTAGCATAGATTGTATATCTGCCATCATCTGACTCTAGCGCTCCATCATCTCAGTCTGACGCGCGACCGTCTCCTCTAGAGTCCTTATTCTGTTACTATGATCATAACTGGATCTAGAGGTGGACGGCCGCTCACCAGCGACCGGAGGGGTCGGTGCCCCAAGTGGCCCTAGTACGGCTCGCGCATGACCACTATCTGTGAAGCCATATACGCGGCCATGGTCCCAGCCACTTGCGGCCTCGACCCACGATGCTGCGTCAAAGTCCTCGGGGGTACCCCCGCGCTGCACCACCGTCTGGCTGTAGGTCTCCTACCCGAGTTTGATTTTTTGTTTAATATTTATCATAAAACTTAAATTATAAATATATAATGAATAATTTAAACAAATATATAATTACCATAATGTATGCAGCGCGGTTGTGGATGTACTCCCCCGTCCCATGTGCTCGACGGTGAGTCCGCTCAAACACCGCCATCGGGGAGGGTCGCTGGACACTCCCGTCATCCGACACCGTCGTCTACATTTACAAAACAAATACATTAATTAGTACACATAATAACAAATAAAATATATAATTAAAAGATATACTTACCATACGATTTGCGTGCACTGCAAATGCAACAGAGCCGCCGGTGTGACGCGCTGCTCCTCCCGACATGCGATTTCTAGCCGCATTCCGAGAAACCTCCTGCCATCGATCCGTCGACCATATCCCAATGAGCTGGTCCAGCTGCCCGTTGTACCTTGCCCGGAAAATAGCCTCCCAGGCAGCATAAATGAAGGGCCTCTGGTCTTCGGCCCATGTATAGCGAGCCTGCAAAATAATAATATCAGAACCAATATTAATATATCATCATGCATGTAAAAAATAATAATAATACGTGCCTCAAACTCGCGCCATAACATGTCGACGTGCTCGCTAGGCACGTGAGACCACGTAGGCCATGCCCCGTGCATGTATCGTCGAATAGTAGAAGAAATGCTCCTCGACACTTCTTCTTGCTCGAACCTACACAACAAAAATAAATTTTAATATTATATTATGATATAATGAATTTGTAATGATTCATAATTCATGATATATTACCGCTCCCCAATCACGCTAATCAATCTACGTGACTCTGTGGCTGGTGGAGGCTGCCACCTGTTCGGCCCGCGTGGCCGCCTACGTCTGGATGTACTAGCCTCGGCAGTATCATCGGAATGAGGATCAGCAATAGGTGGATCAGCAGCATGAGTAAGTGCTGGAGTCTCACCGATCGGAGACTCCGAAACTCTCCTGCGTCGATAACCACGACCAGACATATCTGTCGAACAGACATATAATCAGATTATTGTATAAATAGTAGAGATATATTTAATAAAATATATACTTTACAATTATTCTTCATCATCTGAATAATAGTCTTCGAATTCTTCTTATTCTTCCTCTTCTTCCTCTTCTTCATCTTCTTCATCTCCAACTTCCTCAATTTCATGATCGTCATCATCAGCATATTCAACTTCTAATTGAATTGACGTTGTGTCTGCATCCTCGAGTATTGGAATAATACGATCCACAGCAGGAAGATCATCTTCTTGATAGAAACCAGGAGGATCATTTTCTCCTACTATCGGATCAATTTTTCCTCTACCTTTTGTCTTACAGACTACACGCCAATCCGCTCTATCTTTATTTCGAGCCGGATACTTCGCGTAATATACTTGTTCGGCTTGTGATGCCAATATAAAAGGCTCATTTGCTGCCAATTTCGATTTGTAATTGACCTCAACAAGTTTGTATTTTGGATGAACTTTCATGCCCCTTTCTGTTGTATCGAACCAATGACATCTAAATAGGATCACTGATTTCAAGCCGAAGTAGTGCAACTCTATCACTTCTTCCACCAGTCCATAGAAATCCATATCACATTCAACATAGGTTGTCCCTTTCACGCAGACCCCAGCATTTATCGTCTTTTTTGTAGATGAATATTCAAGTGTGTGAAATTTATACCCGTTAACAAAATATCCGCTATAGCACAACACAAGTCGCGACGGTCCACTAACAAACTCAAATATTCTTTCATCTATTTCAGCTCTGTGATCTTTGCTGTAAGTCTGAATCCAAGTAGGGAAATCATGATTCCGTAATCTCTCCAATTCTTGATCGTTGTGAATAGAGTATTTTTGCACCATCTCAATGTCAAATATTTCAATGAATTGTTCAATCTCTGGACAATTGAGTAATACATACAAGTGTGCCAAATGATACTCTTCATCGCTTAAGTGTCGAGATGGACGAGAACCAAAAGCACGACCAGAGTGACAAAATATATTTAAACGTCCATCTGAATGTCGAACACCCCCGTCGTCGTTACGTGGAAGACGATCAAATCTTGTATGTACTGTCGATTCAAAGTAAAATGAGCAAAATGTTGAAATTTCTTGGATGATATACGATTTAGATATTGATCCTTCAACAGCTGCGGTGTTCTTTACTTTTTTCTTCAGACGATTCATGTATCTTTCAAATAAGTACATCCAACGATATTGAACGGGGCCACCAACTCGTGCCTCGTATGCCAAGTGTATCGGTAGATGCTCCATCGAGTCAAAAAATGCAGGAGGGAAAAACTGCTACAGCTTGCATATGATTTCAACAATATTATTTTCAAGTGTTGACATATCTTCGACTCGAAGGACATTTGCACAGATGCTTCTAAAAAACATACTTAATTCAGTCAACGGACCCCAAATATTATCAGGTAGAAGATCTCGAAATGCGATCGGAAGTAATCTCTGCATGAATACATGACAATCATGGCTCTTCATCCCTGATATTTTGCAATCATCGACGTTCACACATCGAGATAAGTTTGAAGCATATCCATCGGGTAATCTGAGTTCTTTTACCCATTGACAAACATCTTTGATCTGTTGTTTATTTAACACATATAGGGCCTTCGGTTTCAGATATCGTCCGTTGACCTCTTGTAACTCCAACTCTGGTCTTTTACAAAGTATTTTCAGATCATGTCGGGCTTTGACATTATCTTTAGTTTTTCCAGAAATATCCATCACAGTGTTGAAAATATTATCAAACACATTTTTTTCAATGTGCATGACATCTAAATTATGTCAAATCAATAATGAACTCCAATAGGGCAATTCCCAAAAGATACTTTTTTTCACCCAGTTGTGTGTTTGGCCAAAACCTGACACTCTTTCATTGCGACCAAATACTATATCTGGAAGTGCTGAAACACGTGCTAACATTTGTTCACCAGACAACATCGGTGGTGGCCCATCTCTTTCGACTCTGCCCTTAGTAAATTTATTACGATTCCTTCGATACTGGTGATTAACCGGTAGGAATCGACGATGACAATCAAAGAATGAGATTTTTCGTCCGTTCTGAAGACTGATTGATTTAGAGTGTTCCATACAATACGGACAAGAGAGTCGGCCGTGAGTGCTCCAACCCGACAACATGCCGTACGCGGGGAAATCATTGATTGTCCACAAGACCGCGGCCTTTAAATTGAAGTTTTGCTTCCGATGACAATCATAAGTGACAGCTCCCTCAGTCCACAATATTTTCAATTCATCTATCAAGGGTCTGAGAAATATGTCAATTTATTTTTGCGGACCCTTAGGACCCGGAATAATCATCGAAAGATAAATAAATTCATCTTTCATGCACATTGACGGTGACAAATTATAAACTGTCAGCAGCACTGGCCAAACTGAATAAGGAGTTGCAGAATGTCCAAACGGATTAAAACCATCTGTGCACAATTCCAATCTGATATTTCTAGTATCCCTAGCAAATGAAGGATAACATGTATCCAAATGTTTCCATGCTTCACTGTCAGATGGATGAGTCATTACTGTATCATCACGACTTCTTGCATGCCAACTCATGTAGGGGGCTGTCTTTTCCGACATGAATAACCTTTGAAGCCTCGGTGTTAGTGGAAAATACCGAAGCACCTTAAACGGGATATTTTTCTGTCGGATCGATTTCTTCTCCTTGTAACGAGGGTGTTGACATACAGGGCATTTATCCAACTGCACATTTTCTTTATAATATAAAATGCAGTTATTTTGGCACGCGTGTATTTTTTCGTACCCAAGCCCAATTTTCTCATTAGTTTTTTAGTCTTATAAAAAGTAGGCTCAAACTTGTTATCAGTAGGCAGCATTCCATTAATCAATCCAGCAATCCGATCATACGCAACTCCGCTGATATTACAATCGGCCTTGATGCTTAAGAGCTGTGTCATTGCTGAAAACCTAGTGTATTTAGAACAATTCTCATACAAAGGTTCATCGGCAGCTTTCAACATCTCGTAAAATTCTGCAGCTTCTTTATTCGGTAATTCAATCTCTACCGCAGCCCCTACTTCTGTGATATCAACCGCTGTAGTATCTGGTGGGACTGATGTCTGAAGATCTGGCCGATCAATATTATCATTCAGGTGGAATTGACCCCCAAGACTATCAAGTATCATAGTTCTATAGGGATTTGACCCCCTACATTGACTGGATGAAGAAGCACCAGCAGAGGAAGATTCACCATATGTCTGAACGACAGGATTGCTCGACGTCCCGACTTCGCGTGACTCCCCGTGACAAGTCCATAGAAAATATCTTGGTGCAAATCCTTTGGTATATAGATGCAGAGTGACAGTCTCCCGATCGAAAAATCGTCCATTTGAACAAATGCGGCACGGGCATCGGATTTGATCACCCATGCTAACGAAATTTCGATTCGAATAGGCGAAATTGAGGAAGTACGTTACGCCTAATCGAAACTCATTCGTTAAAGCTCCACGATCAAGACGTCGGTACATCCAACTTCGATCAGCCGACATGATTCTGTCAATCAATGACAATTTCTTTGGTTAATGTCTTTAGGTGAGATTGTCCTATTCCATTCGGGATTTATGTTATTCGTACTGCACTTACATTTTTATTTTAACTGTTAACTAATTATTCTAAATTTCGACAGCATCTCCCTACAGTTCTCCGAATACGCATATCATCTGGGCGCGTATCGGAGAACAAGAGAGATGTTGCCGAAATTTAGAATAATTAGTTAACAGTTAAAATAAAAACGTAAGTGCAGTACAAATAACTATATTCCCAAATTGTCCAATCAGGGACAATTCAAGAATTGTACGTCGTATAAAAGATCATCTACTTCTTTTACACGAACATACAATTCCCGAACGGATCTAAGGTTTTGCTAAATCATATCTGATCGTCGATGCGTACGTGAAACATATCAACTCGTCGGAGGATGATTATTTTCTAAATGTTTCGAGATAGTTCGAGTCCATATTGGATGATTTCGGGGCGCGTCCGAAGTGGACGATTTCGGCGCGAGTCCGAAGTGGACGATTCCGGCGCGAGTCCGAATTGCACGATTCCGGCGCGCGTCCGAAGTGGACGATTCCGGCGTGAGTCCGAATTGGACGATACCGGCGCGCGTCCGAAGTGGACGATTCCGGCGCGCGTCCGAAGTGGACGATTCCGGTGCGAGTCCGAATTGGACGATACCGGCGCGCGTCCGAAGTGGACGATTCCGGCGCGCGTCCGAAATTAATCTAAACCGTAATAATTAATCTAACAAATTAAATAATTAATCTAAACAATTAATTAACAATTATAAAATAATTAATTAACAATTATAACATAATATAAATTATATATATAAATTATAAATTCCGGCGTTGGAGTCCACCCTCCGGCGCCGGCGTACAGTGGCCGGACACACTGTCCGGCCACTGCAGAAGGTCCGGCGGTGGCCATCGGCCGACCGCCGCCGGCCGAAACCCTAGAAATAGGGTTTCGGTCGGGTGATTCCTGCCGGCCGCAGGGAAGAGACGACGGCCGCAGGGAGGAGACATACCTGAACAAGTCGGAAGCAGCGGTCGGCGTCGTCGGCGTCGGCAACAGCGGCAGCAGCGGCGGCGAGTGGCATCGGCAGGAGCGGCGGCAGCAGCGGGAGGAAGAAGGGTCGGGCGCGACTGGTGCCCTATATAAACTTATCAGCAACGGCTCACTCGCCCGTTAGAACGCCGTTGCTAATAAGTTATCATCAGCAACGGCTCACTTATCCGTTAGAAAGCCGTTGCTGAAAATTAAAATATCAGCAACGGCTCACCTTTTCGTCCGAAAGCCGTTGCTGATAATTAAAATAATCAGCAACGGCTCGGTTTTCCGTTAGAAAACCGTTGCAGATACAGTTTTCTGCAACGGCTCGAGCGACCGTAAGAATGTCGTTGCAAATAGCAACGGCTTGAGCGGCCGTCGCTGATAGCCGTTGCTGAAGATGAAGTTTCTAGTAGTGTACTTGTAATTGTTGCCCTACGTGAAGGTTAGATGATCATGCTCTCACGCTTGCATTGGAGTTTTTTCCTTTGTCTATGAGGTCGTGGGAGACGCAAGATAGTCACTTGCAGGATGCAAAGGCAAAGATGCACCTGCTGCTTATTTGGTGCTAGTTTGTTTGGTTTGAAATATATAACATACTCTCCGAGATCAGGAATCGTCAACTATGGTGACTGCGACTTCGGCAACGTGCTTTCTTACTTTCGCTCACTTTGTAATGATTGTCTTGTGTGTGTGGGGGGGGTGGGTGGGGAGGGGGGTCTCTATACTTTGGCCTTTGTTTTTCTTTGCTTTTCTCCTCCTCTGGCCTTTGTTTTTGTTTGCTTTTCTCCTCCTCTAACTTCAACCTAAATCTCTTCGGTACTCATGAATAGAATGCATATCTCTTTCTTTAATAATATATATAATTGCAACAATTGGATATGTTCAACGTGAAATTACCAAAAATGTATTAATTATATGATTGAAAAATATATGATCACAATTCAAATCTTTGTTTAGTAAAAAAATATATTATAATATTTTAGAGAGTTGTGTATCATGATATTTATTCATATTTAAACAAAAAAATATAATTAGTCAAATTTTGGAAAATGAAATATAATTTAAATATATATACTTCAATGTGTCACTTTATATAAGTTCTAGAGGAAAATATAAAAAGAAAAGGATCGGGGTGTAAAAATTAAAATGATATATATATGAATTAGTTAACAGTGGACTAACGGTTAACCGGGACTCAAAAATCGAAATAAAAAATTTTAAAAAATAAAAATGAAACCAAAACCATCGTATCGGTTAACCAAAATATTCGGTTCGATTTCAAACTAATTTTTTGATTAATCAATTTTTCGAGTTTTTGCTCACCCCTATAAGAAAACGTTAGGGATATTTTAGTTTTTTTTTCCTATTAAACTATATGATAATTTCATTGGAAACAAATGTTGGAAGGACATTCAATTTTGGTTAATTTAAAAAGTTGTTCCTAGTTAGTTTGACGAATTCGAAATAGAGAGGTCATGTTTTGATAATTAATTTGCTTCCATTTTCAAAATTTTACTAAGTGAAATTTAGGAGAAAAGCTATTGGTTGAATGTCACAAGAGTAGTTGCACACTTTTGAAACTCAAAAGTATCCATTTGATACGCAATTTTAACTTTAAAATATTAAGAAAGTAGGAATCGACAGTGAAGGAGAAAATATCAATCTTCTTTGACTTTTAAGTACATTGCCCAGGAAGAAATCACAGTGATTGGTGCATGCAGCAAGTGACGACAAACGGTGGGGAGATATATGATCGAGTCCACCGACTTCCAAAATAAATGAAAGAAAAATTAATGGAAACACTTTGATCAGCCAAAAACAGCAAACGTGTCCCAATTGAAGGCCAGTTGGTGGCGGGCGGATGGGCGGTTACCTGTTGCTTTTTCCCTCTCTCTACTCCCCCTATCCGCACAATATCCACTTCCACATTACTGTGTAAAAGGAGGGAGAGATCGATCGAAAACTCGAGGGATCACGAGAGGATCACAAGAAAGGTGCACCCTTTTGGCGTGCGGAACTGCAGAAGAAGAAGACGATCGAGATATGGCTCATGCATGAATAAAAAGGCATGGCGAGTGGTTGGTTTGGGAGCTGGAGAAGTAGTAACAGGAGTACTCCTGGAGGAAAAGGCAAGAGCGAGGAGAAGGGGAAGAAGGTGGTGGTGTTGGATGGGTCGGATATAAAGCAGCTGGTGGAGGACGAAGTGGCCTTCGGCGGCTTCGCCGAGAGCAAGTTCGAGGAGTTGGACGTCGACGGCGACGGGAGACTCTCCGTGAAGGAGCTGAAGCCATCCGTCGCCGACATCGGCGCCGCGCTCGGGATTCCAGCGCGAGGCAGCTCTCCGGAATCCGACCTCAACTACGCCGATGTACGTAATGTTATCGAGAGAGCTTTCTCACTTCAATAAGAAGGCTTTAAACCTGTTTTATTCATTTGTTTTTTTATTCCTTATATATCACAGATAAATTAATCAGATGATAAAAATATAAATAAAGCTGATTCAGTTCAATATAATTAACAATTACAGATTGATTGATTGGTTGCCAATATATGTAATTAATTTGAAGGCACTGAATGAGTGGACTCATGGAAAGCAAGAAGTGAGCAAGTCTGAGTTCAAGGAGGTACTCTCGGACATTCTACTGGACATGGCGGCCGGACTTAAGAGGGACCCAATTGTGATCTTGAGGATTGATGGGGAAGATCTAAAGGAGTTTGTTGAGAGCGTGAGGTTTGAGCCCGAAGCAATCTCAATGTTCTCAAAGTTGCAAGAATCTGACAATAATAATGCCTCATCATCCTCTTTGAGGAAGTGCTTGACTACTGCTCTCCATCAACTCACTGTGGAGCACGGAATGCCTCCTGCTTCGGACTCTTGGGTAATTTTAGATGCAATTTTATCACTAAATCATATACCATACCATGCTCTCTTTAGTTGATCAACATTAATTTGATTGAGGAGAGGTTACAAATTACTCGCATGCTAATGAGTATATTTTAAAGTTAACTATGTGGTAATGTTATTGATATTTTATTATATATACAAATAATAATCACAAGCTAGTCGATCGACAATAATTTAGATTAAATTGTCAAAATCATAAATATTTTTGTCAAAATTATCAAAAATTAACATAAATAAGTTGGTTAATTATCAAAATCATAAAATTTATGTACAAAATTCCAAAAACTATATTTACCTAATGACTAAATAACTAGTCTTAATTTTTATCATATGAATAGTTTATTCATTAGAAGTTATATATGAAACCCTAATTGGATGGTTCGAAATTAAATTCGGTAATAAATTTTAAATAAAAAATATCTTAGGAATTTGCACATACATAAATGTTATAGTTTTGATAATTTGTCAAAAATATCTATTTTGCCAAAAGTCATTGTGATTTTGGCATTTTGCTCGATGGTTTATCCATGATTGGTGCTCTTTAATTAATGCCAATTCAATAGCATGTTTGCTTGTCCGTTAATTTCTTACAGGTATTAAACAATATTGTGGAGCCTTCCTTGCGGTCGATGTCATCTGAAGATATGCTCGAACAACCAGCTTCACAAGAGATATTCTTGAAAAACTTGAAGAAGCTTTTGAATCATGTCGTTCAACGGCTTCAAGAGCACCCTGTAATTGTTGCACATAGCGAGAACACCTTCGATGGAAGCAGCATTAAGAGACTTATTTCCAACAAATTTGAGCTGGATAAGGTAGGACATCTATTCGAGTATGCATGCTATTTATCAAGATTATTTTTCCAGCAAAAGTTATTTTGACGTTGCTTCCTTAAATGGTGAAGAAAATCAATAAATCTACCAGATCGGCTTAATTATAATAGGAACATTATTCACTAGAGTGTACAATTTGAGTCTCATCCAGTAATCCTTACAATGACCAATGGATTGTTCGATCACAGCTGTTAGATAATGTCTGGAGAGACCTGCCCAAGGATCGCAATCACCCAAACATGAAAGAGTATATTCGACTTGCACTCAATGGCATGACTGCATCGGCAAATTTACCCCCTCATGGTGTCGTAGATCAGGTACTGCATTTTAAACTACCAGGGACTTGTTGCAAGTCTTAATGCACGCTCCGTTTCATTCTATCCAAAGATAAACTAATTAGATAGATATAAAACAACTTCAAGTTTTGGAATTGCTAATTGTGTACCTTACGCTTCTCATCTTATAGCTGTGTTGTGCCAACAAATATGTTTCTGATAGATTAGACTTTACGTACAAAACAATGGAACTGATGCATATTAAGTCGTTCTTATGCAACCTTGTAGAATCTACATCTCGTTGCAAAAAAATCATGCAGTTAAATAGGTTTATCCCTCTCATTTTTCTTTCTGATGTATATCAAAACACACAACACCTTGCTCTTGTTATTTGGACGATAAATAAAATAATGCTCCCTCAATAAATTTTTCCAGGTCGATGTTCTTGTTAGTGAAGCCATCGGAATGATAAATGCAGATGATGTTAAGATTGTGGAGGAATCTGAGTTCAAGAAAACGTTGACAGAGATTCTTGGGAACATTATGCTGCAGCTGGAGGGGAGCCCTGTGTTTGTTTCAACTAATGCTGTAGTGAATGAGCCACTAGCAGCTTCTTCCACCACCTTGCCACCAACTCTCCCTACAGAAATGAATGATTAATTGAGAATGAAAATAAAACAATAATCATAATGAGAATGTTGTATCATGATGACTAAATAATGCCTCCTAATAGTGGCAAGTGAAGACTCTGTAGCCTTAAGTCAAGCTTCTTCTTCTTTACAAGATATTAAAGCAAATTCAAGCTTCTCTGATTGTCAGTAACCTGGCATGTGCATCTTAGTTAAGCTAATTATCTACAGAAATTAGCACTGGCAGATCTGTGATAAATCAATTTTCATTTCACGGGTGAAAAACAGATGGGTGATTTCTGCAGTGATTGCTATGCAAGAGCAGCAGCAAATTTAAATCACTATAGAAGTTATTTAATCAAAAAGCACATTTAAGAAAAACCTGAATGAGATAAACAAGGGGACTTACTGGTAAACATTCTGTCCTACTTTGGGGTCGGTTTATTTCTCAGGAATTCCAAGCCCGAAGCAAGCTCAGAACACTTCTTTTTTGCTTCCTCTAGTTCGTGGTCCAATTCCTCAACCTGTTCAGTGGAAAAATAACAAGTAGCCATGAAGTCCCAATGTTGAAAGAAAAAACAGTCCGAACCTTTCAGCTGCTCATAGTTGAGTTTGACTTTATGATTAAGACATTGGTTGATTAGACATCTATGACACCATATATGTCCAAAATGCTGTTTAAGAGAACAAACTCGGGACAAATTACTTACAGTTTTCCTTAACTGAGTTGTCCTTAGCTGGAGCTCGTCCCGTCTGTTTATTTAGACACTAGATTAGAATATAGAGTGAAAAATGACCGCTTATGGCATGTTTGCTTCATAGGATAAGGGATGGATTAATATCCATTGTTTGTTTAGTGCATGGATTAGAAGAAAATGGGAATATAAGAATATAAAATTGATATTATATCCAAACTCATATGTAATCCTCCCTCATTTATTATCCAATCCTATCCTATCCAATGAAGCAAACATACCATTAGATTGCATGTTGCAAATCACAATAAGTCAAGCAGATTTTATGTTAATCATAATTTGAATAGGCAAAATTTAAATAATCATCAAGCTCGTAGATCTTTCTCCTGATCATTCAAGTAACCAAACTCTGATACTGACAACTTTAGTAAGAGAAATAAGGACAAACTTGCCAAAAAAACATGCATGGCATTAAACATGACATTCTCAAGAAAAAAGCTCCACAAAGAAAAGAAGAAAAAACATATGACTAGTGTTTGTCTCACACATCCATGGCAGGAGAGGCAAGAACAATATGGTCCAAGAGTTCCTACAATAGCACAACCAGTTGCACGAATAGAAGGTTCCTGCAACATGATCGAGGAGTTCCTACAATACAATTGGTGGTGGGCATAGCAATGGAGTATTGATAGCACCACTGTCCACTCTTTGGCAAGCCAACTATCTGACATCACATTTGTGGTGTACTAAGAGCCAAATGCAAGTAAACCAAGAGGTGGAAGTTGATGTAGTTTTGGAAGATGTTTGAGAAGATGTAAAGATACACATATAGGAAGATGTATGCCAAGGCATGACCAAGGACCAAGAGATTCCCAACAGTCATACTACACTCTTGATTGGGTATTTGCTTTTGCATGTGTACATGTTGGACTTTATGAATATAGATGTCTTATAGTGATTTTGAGTTCCATTGGTTGATAGGCGCAGGTGGCAATTGTTTTTTTTGACAAAGAGAACCCTGTATTTCTATTCAATGAGGCATGAATAGAGTACAGGTATAAGGAGGAAAAGAGTAAAGGCATGAAGAGAGCGCAGGTGGCAATTGTTATGGTATCATAGGTGTTTATTTATTATGTCATTGCACTGGTTGCATCTAGTTGGTTATCATCATTGCACAATAATGTTTACAATGTTTTGACATATTGAGATATCACACTTAGTTTTCCGCTAATTTCTTTTGTATTTGCTTCAGATGCTATGTATGATTATTAGTGGAGAATCATTGGATAGCTATTGTCGTTAGGTAGGTGTCTTTTGTTGAACTTCTTCCCCTATTAATGGTTTGGATGTGTTTAAACATGAAACAATCTTGTTAAATTCCTTAATGTTGATGTGTTGATTACCCATTTAACTCCCCCTGATCTGTTAATTTAAATTTGACTTATTCTGCAGTCGGGAATTCCTTTATTATTCTGCTGCAAATCCTATTATTCTTGAGCAGTCATTGTCCTTTTAATGTGTTTCCTTGTTACATGATCTTCTAGGTGATATTCACCATTTGGAGATCCCAGTCTAGTTTTTTTTATATATTTTATTAGCCATTATTGTATTATTTATTTTTGTTTGCATTTCTATATTTGAACTATTTGGTAGCATGATTAATTAAAACATGATGAACATAATGCAACTGTGCCAATTTAAATTGTTTTGAGATTGAATTTATATTGTATATGGCAAATATAAGCTTAGTTTTTTTTATATTGAAAGATTGCCTCATGGTGACCAGGGATCATAGAATTGCTCGATCCTACGACCCAGATAGGGGCCTGCATATCAGATCAATTTCAGAATTAGATCAGTCTTCTTCTCAGCATGTACAAATGTACAGTAGTTGTGTACAATTTGTTTGTTCCGTTTCCTTTAGAGTTTAAATTATTTATGTGTTTAAAATATAACAAAGACAAATATATAGGACGGTATTGATCTTGATTTTTTATATGAATTTTGTGTTTTTTTTTTTATTTTACGATTTAATAAGATACTATTTTAACTAATCTTTTAGCTAAGCATAAGTTGTGATGTTTTTGTATTTTTTTATACATGTCATGATTTAGTTGTGTATGCATATTATTAATATGCATTTATTCATATCTTTATAATTTTTAATAAAAAATTAATAATTCTGTAGGATCTCAAGATCCTACAATTCGATCTTACAACCTCGATCTATACACTATTACACTCCACTTTTCCTACGTGGGATCTCCATCGTGACAACCTTGCTAATAACAATGACACCATACCGGTTTAAAATCTCGGTACCGGTTCCGGTACCGGTTTCGGTCACCGGCCGGTACCGGTATATACCGGTACTGTACCGTACCGACACAAGGTACGGACCGGTATGAAAATGCATACCGGCCGTTTTTTTTTTGGTTATAAATAACTCCAATAACACATAATTGATGAAGAAATGCTTAAAATCAATATTCAAATGTCAAATACATGAATACAATGTTTAAAATGCGAACGAATGACGTCCGTCGTACCCATACATATCTTGGGCTTGGGGACATACACGACTAAGGTCAACACCGTAGGTCTCTAATGCTCATATTTGAAAATTTTCCCATAACATAATACCTTGCTATCCTATACCACATTGATATTATCAATTCTTTGTTGGGATTCCAAGAACTAGACCATGTATCATCAGTTGAGTAGGTACTCAATACATAGTAGGTTGATTCAAAAACTTCTTGCAAACTACTCATCATATCTTGATGGTAATCTTGCAAAGCTGTCGGTCCACCTCCTCGACGCCGGCGTCTCTTCACGTACACCCGAGTTGTTTGTTCGGTTCTAGCACCGTGATCCTCATCTTGAGTGGTGTGATCGAAGTATTTCTCATTTGTCCACGGATCAACAGGTGCCGATGTTGATGGCACGACGGTGTCTTCTCCACCAGCTCCATCATCATCATCTCCTCCGTCTTGTGTGCTGATACTGCTATGAATGGAGGGCTCGACTTCTTCGTCCTCTTCTGCTTCTGCAATCACATCCAAAGGATCAATTGGTCGTTTACCTTTGGCTTTGCCTTTTGCCTTTGAAGGTGTTGCCTTCTTTTTTCCCTTTGATTGGGAAGATGGAGAGTCTGATTTGGATCGGCGTCTTGCTTGCCGAATTCGTTGAGAGTCCAAGGGAGTAATGGCTATGTCTTCTGGTTGGCTCTCAGACTCAAGTGCATCAGATATAATTGGTGAAGGTTGAGGTGGTTCGCCTGGTTCATCAAGAAGAGGCTGGTCGCTCTCCATTGCACTCCACCAATCAATTATCGGGTCGGCATCGTCTTGGACGAACTCAACATCGAACGAATCTACATGTCGAATATCTTCGTTTTGTAATGTCCGCATTCGAAGTCGCATGTTGTAATGAACATATACTAGCTTCTCTAATCGGGCATATGAAAGCCGATTGCACGGCTTGGTATGAATTAAGGAGAAGGTCGACCAATTTCTCTCGCATCCACTTGATGATGTGGTTTGCGAGAGGATACGTGTTGCAATGTTCCGAAGAGTTGGAGCTTCGATTCCAAATTGCAACCACCATTCAACTGCAATAGATTTAAAATTAATTTTAGTAACGAGATTACCAATTTTATCATTAATAAATAAATTGAAAAAAATTATATCTACCTGGATCCATAGAATCTTGGCACGATATTGCAAATGGATCTCCAAAATTGCCACTTGAATCTCGGAAATATCTTGATTCATTTAGAGCTTGTGCCGCTTCTCTCGTTGATGCCGACATTCGTTGTATGACCTTGCAAAGCGGATATAACAAACTATCCATCGTTCCAAGATCATATCGATACTGGTATGCGGGATTTAAATAATACGGTATAAAAAATAATAAATTTAATTAGTAATTTAGCATAATGAATTAAAATTAAATAAATTTCAGAAAATTAAATAAAAAATTACCCGTGATGTGTATGTCACGACCCATTTGATCCTCCCACCTCTGGGAGATAATGTCGATGAAGGGTTTATACTTGGTCTCCGAAATCATAACCCTCTTGATTTCTTCTTGTGCTTGGTGGATGTAGCGGTAGATATGACTCATTTGAGGCGTCTTTTCCATATCTACCTGTCGTAGAACCTTGTACAATGGTTCTACGACGACGATTATCTCCGCGATGCAATCCCAGAAGCGCGTGTTGAGAACGTACTTCTCGTTTTGCTTTCCATCATTATTTCGGGCATATCTTGATGTAGATCATTCCTCAATTAAAAACATTGATCGAAGGTCCGCCTTACGTTGTTGGAGCGACCTTAATGCGATGAAGTTGGTTGCAAAACGAGTCGCTCCCTGTCGAAGAATGTCACCTAAAATATGGAATTATTATTAGTACTTATCACCTAAACTAATTAATTAATAAATACTACAAATTATTTTTAAAAAAATACCTTCTGTAAATTTTCTCATAAGGGCGTGTACCCATGTGTGGTTGTATATGAAGCGCGTAATTTATTACGCCCTATTTACCGTCACCATCGGTATTTCACCGATATCTTTCATCATTAGGTCTACACAATAGATTGCACATGGAGTCCAACATATATGAGAATAATCGTGTTCAATTATCTCACTTGCCCTTTTGAAATTGGCTCCGTCGTCGGTTATAACTTGAACAAAGTTCTAGGGTCCAATCTCCTCGATCACCTCCTTCATCAGCTTCGAGATGTAGAGAGCGTTATGGACTTCATCGGACGAGTTCACCGACTTGTGATAAACAACCCTCATGTTGCAATAGATGAGGAAGTTGATGATGCTCATTCAGGTTGGCCCGGTCCAGCTATCGCACATCAAACTGCATCCGTAATCCCCCCATTGCCGCTTGATTCCGTCGATCCATTGATTTATTTCATTGACCTCCGCTTCAAGGTAAGGACTTGAAATTTCATAGGGAGTTGGAGGGATAATACCTAGGCCTACCTTTTGGATAGTAGACACCATAGTTCAGTAGTATAGGTTTTTGGCTGCATTTGCGGGAATCCGACTGAAGTGGAACCATTTGGAGATGGCTTTCCCTAACCCCCACTTCTACGTCTTGCCCCAAGCATCGTCTATGCGCGGTTGCTTTGCTGATGAAGGAGGAAATGCTCTGGGATTAAGATCAAAAACATCAACATTAGTTTTCCTACCACTTGCTCCGAGGTTTGTGAAGAATCCACGAAGGCCTCCTCTGCTGCTTCCTCTGCTCTGAGTTTGAGGTGCTCTCATGCTAGAACTCCGACCAATATAAGGACCGGAGGGAATTGGACCGCTTCGGTCCATTGCTCCGGCAGCCAAAGTTGAGCCGACGCTACTTATCCCACCGCTGCCACTGCCGCCGCCATATTCGAATTGAGATCCGGGATAATACATCCGTTCTCGTTCGAATTCAGCATGCTCCAATGAAGCTCAGATGTCGACTTCAAGTTCCGGATCCTCGTCGTAATCGCCACCCCGAGCCTCATAATGGCCACTATCGACATCTTGGGTAGCTAGTCAGTCGATCTCGGCTTGTTGAGCTGCATTCTTAAGACGTTGCTCCTTGTTGTTGAGTTACGCTTTGAACATCTTTCGGACTTCGGGCGGTACTTTGGGGCAATTGATGACGTCGCCATATCCTCTGGCCAAGTGTTGCTTCAATCGAGTGATGCCTCCACCACGTGAAATCATATCACAGTGGTGGCATTGCCAGTTATGAGCCTTCTCCAACCGACGATAGTGCTGCCATGCGGGGTCGGCTTGAAATTTCGGCGCCATTTCGACATAATTTCGATGTGGAAATTAATAAAAAAAAATGAGAGAGAGAGTTTGAGAAAGATTGAGTGTTTAGATGGGTAGAGGGGTGAGTGAGGGTGAAAGGAGTGTTTAGGGGGCTTTATGTAGCCCCCTAAACAAGACAAACCCGGCCCCAAACGGCTCTATAGCCGTTTGGGGATATTGTTCATCATACCGGGCGGTATACCGCCCAGTATGCACACAATACTGCTCGGTATGGGCGGTATTTGATAAATACCGCCCAAACCGGGCGATATTAAACCAAAGCAGGTGGCTGACAGCCCTATCGGGCTATCGGCCACCGTTGCCAATGGGCTCAAGTGTCGTTGGGCCCAACCAACGGCTCTATGCAATCATACTGCCCATACCGGGCAGTATGATGCATATACCGCCCGGTATAACCGAGATACCCGGTATTTCTCCCATACCGGGTATCTCGTATACCGGAAAGCCAAAATTTCGATAAATACCGGGCATACCGCCCGGTATGGTACGAATTTTAAAACCATGCACCAGCTATAACTTTGCATCAGAATGAATATAATTAATTAATAAAAGATCTTTGGCTTCTAAATTATTTCTTCGTAAACTCTTTTATCATATAAATGGCCACTTGCTACAAGTTAAAGCCTCAAAAGATATGATCTTATATCATATTCATATACAACCACAATTTTCCTTCATATAAAAGCCATGTGCATAAATCTGTCAGTTTGCACCAGTTGAAGAGAATGATAGATCAAACTGGGAAGCTACCATTAAGTAGTGTAATAGTTCAGGCCTAAATAAACATTGTTAAAAATAATGACAAGCCACCTGTAGCCACAGGTTAAATTCCCATGATCTCGTCCCATATCACTTGGTAGAGCAGTAGGCATCAGTTAGATGAAGGATCAAAATGAGTGTATTGTCCATATGAAATGATACACACTGACATGTGTCGGGCATATCATGCCTTCATAAACTGATCCTGTATAGTAGGGGTGAGCAAAACCCGATCCGAAAATTCATATCGGGTCGGATTATTTGGGTATAACGGGTCGGGTCGGGTTGCATTTTATAAAATTTCATTTATTTTTTCGGGTCGGGTCGGGTTCGAGTGAAAACCATGTTTAACTCGACCCGCCCCGCTTTTTTATATCTTAACTTAAATTTTAGTAAATTTAACCCGCCCACAGCCCGCCCCACCCGCCCCCCACTTCTCAGCCCTTCCCGACTCCCGAATGGCCGACTCCGGACTCCCTATCCCGTCGCCGACGCCTGCATCCTCCTCCGGCGACATCGAGCTCGCGTCCGGCGTCTTCCTCGCCTCCTCCTCTCCGCAGTCGGCAGTCGACAGTCGCCACTCGCCTCCTCTCCGGCTGCGCTGTCTAACACCCGTCCCCGATTGCCCGGCGAGGCGGCAATCCTCCCCACTCCTCAACATTTCGGGTTAAACGGGTCGGGGCCCGATTTTTTCGGGTTATTTGGGTCGGGCCCCAATAAAAAAATCGGGTCGGGGCGTGTATAATTTTTTTGAAATTTTCGGGTTAATACCCGATCGAGTCAGGTCGGGTATTGACCCGACCCGCCCGATGCTCAGCCCAACTGTATCGGACCAAAAGCAGTACTATACCATAATACCAAGATTTCCAGCCTTACCTCTAAGTAATCACTTAACTTTAGTCAGAAAAAGAAAAGACGCTACTAACTATTCAGAATTAAAATCAATGAGACCAATCTATTCCAAAAGAGCCATTAAGAAAAATAAATAAGAATTGAAATACATGCATAATAACATGAAAGAACTAAAAAATACAAGAACAGAAGTAGGAACCAAAAAACAAGATTCAGTTTGTAGAATTTTCTCAAGTTGGGTCATCCTTTCCATCTTAACCACAACTATTCAGCTCTGCCATATAACAAAAACTAATAATTGCAATGCAACTATCTTCATAAAGGATATATTAATCTAAAACCTCAACGCAGTATTTACCTAATGTAAAGCTGTAAATTTTCTTCAGTAATTTTTTCTATCAAGCTTGGGTCGGAGATATTCATAATCTCTATATCGTCAGAATCCTGAAATACAAGTAAAAAGATACATGAATACCAAGTAACGATGGCGGCTAATTAAATGAAATATGACAGAGAGTAAACAACCATATCCATTCATTGTATAAAATAATAATACAAAATCTACAAATCATATATCTCTATTTTACATTTGATATAAGAAAAGCTATAGTTATTATATACTGCCAAATTTTGGAGATAATAAAAATATTAACATATTCTATTTCCTCTTATTGAAACCAATTTATGTTAGTTGATTACAAGCACCATAGTTGAGCTACAGTCAGGAACATGAGGTCTTTCATTAACCATTACTTGCACAGAGTATATTTACAGATCAAAGGTGCTTCTCAAGTATGAATGCAAGCAAACAGCAAACTACATGAAGATCTATAGATTCAGGCACATTACACATGCTGCCATACAGGTGAATGCAACGGGTAAATGTGCCTCATGTGGACTAGGCTTTAACCATAAGTTTTGAAATAACGGAGCTGCTATAAAGATCTTAGTGCATCTTGTGGACTAGGCTATAACCATATGTATTGAAATAACAGAGCTGCTATAAAGATATTAGTGAATAGAAACGTGCATGCAATATGGTGAATCATAGTGGCTGCGCCAATAAATGGTGGGTTAACATGGAATATAATGCTTTACCCTGTATTATTAGTTTTGCAAGTGGAGAGAAGCTTAGTAGTGCACCCTGAATAAACATCATGTTTTGCTGTGTCTTTTCTTCTTATCCTATGATAGGATTCAACAATTGAAATTGAAGATAATTATCATTTAGTTGCTTGACTGAAGTATGAAATGGGAAATAAAACAAGTTCACTAGTCTTCGAGGGACTAGTTCCTCCAAAACAAACAATACTCTTCAAAAAGATGCCAATGTACATATCATCAGCACCTATTTATTCAAAATGAAACCTAAACACCCCTTCATGGACACCTGTTCATGTACCCTCGTCTTCTCTACTTTAGGCCTGCATCTAAGTAGGCCTGCATCTCTACTTGGGCCTACGTTTATAGACAAAACGTATAGGGGGCCTATTATTACTCCCGCCCAAAAGAGCCACCTTGTCCTCAAGGTGGAAAGCTGGAAATTGTCCATCAATATCATAAAATGACTCCAAAGAGCTTTCAAACTGAGGTAGTTTTGTCCATGTAATTAAAACATGCAGGGATCCATTAGGCATAGTTCTAGCATTGAGGACGGCTCAGGTGTGAGAAGGAGCTCTAGATCAACAGATATGCAGGGAGGGAGCTTGTTAGGAGTTAGCTGAGTACCTTCACTTCTGAAACATCGGATGGATAGTTGTGTACTCTGGTAGTTATAGCTTATAGGCAACCTCACCAATTTTCTACAGGATCTCAAAAGGCCCATAGAAACGTGGTGACAATTTCTCATTTAATCGTCTTGCCAAGCTGCGTTGTTTGTAAGGCTGTGGAAGCAGATATACATAATCTCCCACAGAAAAATGCACTTCCCTGCGTTTAGCATCTGCTTGTTGTTTCATCCTGTTTTGAGCATGAGCCAAATTATTTTTCAACTCATCCAAAATAGCATTGCAAGCTTCTAGCAACTAATTAACTTCTTCCACCGCTGAGGGCTCCCCCGCGAGTCAAAATGGTGGGAGGAGGGCGGCCATAGAGAGCCTGAAATGGAGTCATCTTTGCAGATGAGTGGTATGTTGTATTAAACCATAATTCCATTCAGACCATTGTTTTGGTTTATCACCACAAAAACATCGAAGATAAGTCTCGAGGCAGCAGTTTACAACCTCATTTTGTCTGTCGATCTTGGGGTGGTAAGCTGTGCTCATTTTCAAGGTTGTACCAGCCAAACGGAAGAACTCCTTCTAAAAGTGGCGGTTAAATAGCCTATCACGATCAGATACGATAGAGCAAGGGTAGCCATGCAGTCTAACAATTTTCTTAATGAAAACAGCGGCGACATCCTTGGCAGTGAAGGGATGTTTGAGAGGAAGGAAATGAACATACTTGGTAAGTCGGTCGACAACAACAAAAATTGTGTCGTACCCTTTAGATTTTGGCAGCCCCCCCCCAATGAAGTCCATAGATATGTCCTCCCAACGGTATGGGAAGTGGTTGAAGTAGACTTGAAGCTGAAACAACTGCATATTTGTTCTGTTGGCAAATTGAGCCACAAAAGTCTTAACATCATTTTTCAATCCTTCCCAATAGAATATACCCATCAACCGCTTGTAAGTTTGAAAGAACCCAAAATGTCCCCCTATTGGTGATGCATGAAATTCCTGAAGCAATTTTGGAATAAGTACAGACCCCTTAGGAATGACCAGCCTGCCCTTATAGAACAATAACCCCTTTCGAACCGGATGAGATCATGGTTTAAAATACCGGTCGGTACGGTACGGTAAGTCCGGTATTTACCGGTTTTTTGAAAAACCGGTATCCGAGATGCCCGGTATGGGTAAATACCGGGTATGCCCGGTATTTATCAAATACCGGGTATGCCCGGTATTTATCAAATACCGGGTATGCCCGGTATTTGCTATCATACCGGGCGGTATAGCCCGGTATGACATTTTGCACTGTAGCATAAGACCGAAATTTTAAAAGTACCGGTATACCGGTACATACCGGCAAGGTTTAAAATCTCGGTACCGGTACCGGTTTCGGTCACCGGCCGGTACCGGTACATACCGGTACTGTACCGTACCGACACACGATACGGTCCGGTATGGAAAATGCATACCGGCCGGTTGGTTTTTTTTTTTTTTTTTTTTTTTTTTAAGAACTAACTCCAATAACACATAACTGATGAAGAAATGCTTAAAATTAATATTCAAATGTCAAATACATGAATACAATTTTTAGAATGCGGACGAATGACGTCCGTCGTACCCATACATATCTTCGGCTTCGGGGCATACATGGCTAAGGTCAACACTATAGTTCTCTAATGCCCATATTTGGAAATTTTCCCATGGCATAATGCCTTGGTATCCATTATACCACATTGACATTAGCGTTTCTTTGTTGGGTTTCCAAGAACTAGACCCTGTATCATCAGTTGAGTAGGTACTGGATACAGAGTAGGTGGATTCAGAAACCTCTTGCAAACTACTCATCATATCGTGATGGTAATCTTGCAAAGCTGTCGGTCCACCTCTTCGACGCGAGCCTCTCTTCTTGTACACCAGAGTTGTTTGTTCGGTACTAGCACCACGGTCATCATATTGGGTGGCGTGATCGAAGTATTGCTCATTTGTCCATGGATCATCATATGGCAATGTTGATGGCACGACGGTGTCTTCTCCACCAGCTCCATCATCATCATCATCTCCTCCGTCTTTTGTGCTGCTACTGCTATGAATGGAGGGTTCGTCTTCTTCGTCCTCTTCTGCTTCTGCAATCGCTTCCAAAGGATCAATTGGTCGTTTACCTTTGGCTTTGCCTTTTGCCGTTGAAGGTGTTGCCTTCTTTTTTCCCTTTGATCGGGAAGATGGAGAGTCTGATTTGGATCGGCGTCTTGCTTGCCGAATTCGTTGAGAGTCCAAGGGAGTAATGGCTATGTCTTCTGGTTGGCTCTCAGACTCAAGTGCATCAGATATAATTGGTGAAGGCTGAGGTGGTTCGCCTGGTTCATCAAGAAGAGGCTGGTCGCTCTCCATTGCACTCCACCAATTAATTATCGGGTCCGTATCGTCTTGGACGAACTCGACATCGAACGGATCTACATGTCGAATATCTTCGTTTTGTAATGTCCGCATTCGAAGCCGCATGTTGTAATGAACATATACTAGCTTCTCTAATCGGGCATATGAAAGCCGATTGCGCGGCTTGGTATGAATTAAGGAGAAGGTCGACCAATTTCTCTCGCATCCACTTGCTGATGTGGTTTGCGAGAGGATACGTGTTGCAATCTTCCGAAGAGTTGGAGCTTCGATTCCAAATTGCAACCACCATTCGACTGCAATAGATTTAAAATTGATTTTAGTAACGAGATTACCAATTTTATAATTAATAAATAAATTGAAAAAAATTATATCTACCTGGATCCATAGAATCTCGGCACGATATTGCAAATGGATCTCCGAAATTGCCACTTGAATCTCGAAAATATTTTGATTCATTTAGAGCTTGCGCCGCTTCTCTGGTTGTTGCCGACATTCGTTGTATGACCTTGCGAAGCGGATATAAGAAACTATCCGTCGTTCCAAGATCATATCGATACTGGTATGCGGGATTTAAATAATACGCTACAAAAAATTATCAATTTAATAAGTAATTTAGCATAATGAATTAAAATTAAATAAATTTTAGAAAATTAAATAAAAAATTACCCGCGATGTGTATGTCACGACCCATTTGATCCTCCCACCTCTGGGAGATAATGTCGATGAAGGGTTTATACTTGGTCTCCGAAATCAACACCCTCTTGATTTCTTCTTGTGCTTGATGGATGTAGTAGTAGAGATGACCCATTTGAGGCGTCTTTTCCATCTCCACCTGTTGTAGAACCTTGTACAATGGTTCTACGGCGACGACTATCTCCGCAACGTGATCCCAGAACCGCGTGTTGAGGACGTTCTTCTCGGTTTGCTTTCCATCATTAGTTCCGACATATCTTGATGTAGACCATTCCTCACTCGTAAACATTGATCCTTACGTTGTTGGAGCGACCTTAATGCGATGAAATTGGTTGCAAAACGAGTCGCTCCCGGTCGAAGAATTTCACCTAAAATATGAAATTATTATTAGTAATTATCACCTAAACTAATTAATAAATAAATACTATAAATTATTTTTAAAAAATACCTTCTGTAAATTTTCTCATAAGGGCGTGTACCCATGTGTGGTTGTATATGAAGCGCGTAATTTGTTGCCCCTTTTTTACCGTCTTATTCACCATCGATATATCACCGATATCTTTCATCATTAGGTCTAGACAATGCGCTGCACATGGAGTCCAATATATGTGAGAATAATCCATTTCAATTATCTCACCAGCCCTTTTGAAAATAGCTCCGTTGTCGGTTATAATTTGAACAAAGTTCTCGGGTCCATTCTCCTCGATCACCTCCTTCATCAGCTTCGAGATGTAGAGAGAACTATGGACTTCATTGGATGCGTTCACCGACTTGTGATAGATAACCCTCCTGTTGCAATAGAAGAGGAAGTTGATGATGCTCATTCGGGTTGGACCGGTCCAACTATCGCACATCAAAGTGCATCCGTAATCCCCCCATTGCCGCTTGATTCTGTCGATCCATTGATTTATTTCCTTGACCTCTTCTTCAAGGAAAGGTCCTGAAATTTCATACGGAGTTGGAGGGGTAATACCTGGGCCTACCTTTTGGATGGTAGACACCATAGTTCGGTAGTACGGGTTGTTGGCTGCATTTGCGGGAATCCGGCTGAAGTGGAACCATTTGGAGATGGCTTTTCCCAACTCCCACTTCTTCGACTTGCCGTACATATCGTCTATGCGTTGTTGCTTTGCCGATGAAGGAGGAAATGCCCTGGGATCAAGATCAGAAATATCAACATTAGTTCTCCTACCACTTGCTCCGAGGTTTGTGAAGAATCCACGAAGGCCTCCTCTGCTGCTTCCTCTGCTCTGAGTTTGAGGTGCTCTCATGCTAGAACTCCGACCAATATAAGGACCGGAGGGAATTGGACCGCTTCGGTCCATTGCTCCGGCAGCCGAAGTTGAGCCGACGCTACTTATCCCACCGCTGCCACTGCCGCCGCCATATTCGAATTGAGATCCGGGATAATACATCCGTTCTCGTTCGAATTCAGCATGCTCCAATGAAGCTCGGATGCCGGCTTCAAGTTCCGGATCCTCATCGTTATCGCCACCTCGAGCCTCATAATGGCCACCGCTGACATCTTGGGTAGCTCGTCGGTCGAACTCGGCTTGTTGAGCTGCAGTCTTAAGACGTTCCTCCTTGTTATTGAGTTGCGCTTTGAACATCTTCCGGACTTCGGCCGGTACTTTAGCGCAATTGACGACGTCGGGATATCCTTCGGCCAAGTGTTGCTTCAATCGAGTGATGCCTCCACCACGTGAAATCATATTACAGTGCTGGCATTGCCAGTGATGAGCCTTCTCCAACCGAGTACCGTGCTGCCATGCGGGGTCGGGTTGAGATTTCGGCGCCATTTCGATAGAATTTCGACGTAGAGGGGTGAGAGATTGAGAGAGATTGAGAGAGATTGAGAGTTTAGATGGGTAGAGGGGTGAGTGAGGATGAAAGAAGTGTTTTGGGGGCTTTATATAGCCCCCAAAACAACCCAAATCTATCCCAAACGGCTCTATAGCCGTTTGGGATCACTATTGATCATACCGGGCGGTATACCGCCCGGTATGTATGTAATACCGCCCAAACCGGGCGGTATGATTCCCCATGTGGCCGACAGCCCTGTCGGGCTGTCGGCCACAGAGCCGTTGGCAACGCCAACGGCATTGCGGTGACATACCGCCCGGTATCGCCCATACCGGGCGGTATGAGCATATACCGCCCATACCGGGCGGTATATCGCATCATACCGCCCGGTATACACAATATACCCGGTTTTTTTCAAAACCAGGTATATCGAATACCGGGAAACTCAAAAACCGGTATATACCGGCCGGTATATACCGTTTCGGGCGGTATTTAAAACCTTACATACCGGGCGGTATTTACCGGTATACCGGTATTTAAAAAAATAAAAAAAAAAGGCTCGGTATGCAATTTTCATACCGGACCGTACCGTGTGTCGGTACGGTACGGTACCGGTACGTACCGGTACCGGTCATCCACCGAGATGATGACCAGTATCGGTATTTTAAACCATGGATGAGATACAGGTTGTAACATCAATTCTTGGATTATTGTGCTCAGCTTAGGATCATGATGCAATTCATTTTCAGAACCTTCTAACTCTAAAAAGCTGCTAGCAATGAGTCTTTGTCACATCGGGAAAGGGCATCTGCCATGTTGTTACTTGCCCCTGGTTTGTAGATCTCAAACTGAAACCCCAATAGTTTAGAGATCCATTTCTGTTGCTCTTCACCCATGGTCCACTGTTCGAACAAGTATTTTAAACTGCGCCTGATGATGAAATGGCTTCCCAAGAGGTAATGTCACCACTTGGTGACAGCGAAGACAATGGCAAGTAACTCTCTTTCATAAACTGATTTTAAGGGTGCTGAAGGTGAAAAAGCCTTGCTAATGAATGCAATAGGATGCCCTTCCTGCATCAAGACTGCCCCTATGCCCAAGCTCGAAGCATCCGTCTCAACAATAAACTGTTTGTTGAAATTAGGTACTGCCAACACAGGTACAGATGTCACACAGGTACGGATGTCACAGCTTTCTTGAGAGCTTCAAATGCAGTCATAGATTCTTGGCTCCAGTGGTAATTGTCTTTTTGTAGCAATTGAGTGAGTGGTCTTGCTATACATCCATAACCTCTAACAAACCTTCGATAATAGCCTGTCATTCCGAGGAACCTTCTGGGTTTTCTTTGGTCCTTAGGAATAGGATACTGGACCATTGAAGCAATCTTCTTTGGATCAGCTTGTACTCCTACTCCTGCTGCTGAAATAATATGGCCCAAATATTCAAGTTGGAGTTGCCCGAATACTTGATGCATAAGTTATTTTGTTGCAGCACACTAAAAGCAGTTTGCAAGGGTTGGAGGTGAGTATCCATATCAGGACTGTAGACCAGAATGTCGTCAAAGAAGACTAAAATGAACCTCCGTAAATAAGACTTGTAGATGTTGTTCATTAGTGACCGAAATGTAGAGGGCGCATTGGACAATCCGAAAGGCATTACTAAGAACTCATAATGCCCTTCATGTGTCCGAAAAGCAGTCTTCTCTGTATCCCCTTCCCTTACTCTTATTTGGTGGTAACCCGATTTAAGATCCAGCTTAGAATTCATCTAGCAGTTCATCAATTGTTGGGATGGAGAACTTGTTGAGTATAGTAGACTTGTTTAAAGCTCTATAATCCACGCACATATGCTACCCCCGTTCCTTCCTGACCGTCAGAACCGGACTTGAGTAAGGACTGTTACTAGGTAAAATAATGCCAGCCTCTAACATCTCCTTTATCATCTTTTCTATCTCAGCTTTTTGATAATGGGGATACCGATATGGTCGAATATTTGGAGGTGGAGCCCACTCCTTGAGGTAGATAGCATGATCTTCGGGTCGAGCGGGTGGTAGTTGACTTGGAGTTTCAAATAGATCTGTATATTCTTCCAGTAATTTTTGTACTCTAGCTTCGACCACCTGCACCTTCTCACTTTCCTCCACATCTAAAACTCCATCCAGAACCCCTCCTTTACTTCTGAAAAAGCCTTGGTTAATTGTTTGAGAGTGACCAAGGTTCTGCACAAAGCCGTATCTCCAGTTAACACAACCGGCCTCTCCTCTTGAAAGTATTCTAATGTCAAACTTTTAAAATTTGCTCTTATATCTCCCAATTTTTCAAGCCATTCAATTCCCACAATGATGTCAACCCCCTTTAACTCAAATGGATAAGTCTTTCTACAATTTCAGCCCCTTGCACTTTCAATTTGAGTTGGCGGCAAACACATGTTCTTCTCACTCTTATGTCCATCGCCAACTTGAACCACAAAGCTCCAACAATCAATTTCAGTTCAGCCACCACACTATCAGAAACAAAATTATGAGAAGCACCAGTTGGTGGTAATTTGATAGTAAGAAAAGTTCAGTTTCTATCATTTCCTCCCCAACGGAATCATTTAGGATCTCTACTTTGAAGTTTTCAGATTCGGTTTCCTCAATCCCTTTTGCAATGTCAAACTCTTCTTATGGTGCCATTAGTAGGATGTTGAGGTTACGAAATTTGCAGGGTGACCCGGGCTGAACTTCTCTCCACATCTGAAGCAAAGCCCTTTTTCACGCCTTCTTTGTTCTTCTTCTGGAGACAACCTCCAACATCCTCCTCCTTGCCGTGGGATTGGTGGCTTAGGAGGTTGATTCTTCTCATGCTCAACAGTACGACTACTACTTAGGGATGGTTGGCCACTACTATTGGACCTAGGGTAGGTCCCTGATCCATGATTAAAGCGTGAACTCAGCCCGAAGGTACTCCTGGAAGGTCCAAAAGCCCCCACTGATTGTCTTATTGTTGGAGCTGATAATGCCATTCTTGAATTGAGATAGAACATTCTTTTCCTCAATTTTTTGGGCCAACATCATGAGTGTCTCTAAGTCTTCATAGATGTATAATCGAAGCTCCGCCTTGATATCCCCTCTAAGGCCATTAATGAAAGCTCCAATTAAACAACCCTCCTCCACATGGCGAAGAGGTGATGACAACAACTCAAAACTGGCTCGATACTCTGCAACAGAACCTTCTTGTCTTAAGGCCAACAATGTCTCATACACATTTCCTTCGTCGGGAACCTTAAACCTTCGAACAACAGCCTTTTCGAAATCAGTCCAACTTAAATTGGGTCTCCTTCCTTCAAACCATTGAAACCAGTTTAATGCCTCCTCTTCCAAACATACTGCCTCAGCATTCATTCTTTCATTTTTTATGTGGTTGTAGCAGAAGTATCTTTCAATATAAAACAACCACCCAAAAGGGTCTTTGCCCGTAAAGATTGGTATCTCCAGCTTCCGAATGTCCCTTTCAGCATATAAAGTTTGCCCTTGCACTTCCTCAGTTTCACACTCTCCTTTTCATTCCATTTTACTACTGCCTTCACCCAGAGATAGTTCAGTAACCCCTTCTGCGATTGTTACTTCCGGTGCTTTGAGTTTTTGCTCCATTAAACTATCGCGTGCCTCTCTTCTCCAATCATCTCAAACATCTCAAGCATCTTTTCCTTCAGCATATCAACATCATCTGCTAGTGCTCCAACCACCTTCTCCAACATCTCAACTTTCGCATCCATTCTTGTCTTACCATATGCTGCTACAATGGAAGATGGGGAAATAGTAGTACCCAAAAGAGCAAGCCAAAACTTGGTGAGAATCCGGTCACAGTGGATAAGGGAAGTGGATATGGGAAAGCCAAGAACTGATGAATAGGAATTTGCTTTGCTATACTGCTGACTGAATAGTAAAAAAAAATTGCTTGAATCAACATTGTAGTCTGCTGATTCTGGCCTAAGGCACCCAGGCGGCGGCAAAATGGGGAAGACTGATTGAATGAAATATACTCTGGATGAGGGCTGAATCTCACAGGCGATGTTCGATTCAGTGCCAAAATCACCCAGCTGTTGCCGCCAACCGCTGACTTCTGTGGGAGAAGAACCAGAGGCGATCGGGTAGGAGGCGGGAGAATGAGGACCCACGATCGTGTCTCCCGCGATCAAGCTTGTCAAAAACGCGTGCCTGGGCGCCTAGGCGCACAAGAGGCCTAGCGCCTCTGCGCGGCCAAGGCGGCACGCCTTCACCCAGGCACGCGCCTTGGCAGCGCTTCTACGCTTTAAGTTTGAAGCCCCAGGCGCATGCACGCCTGGGTGAACTGATGTTTTCTTCCTTTAAGTGGGGGCCTACCCACTTAATGTAACTCAGTAAAATATTAAAAAAATTAACTCATTAGAGCTTCACCTGTAAGTCAAAAAAAAATTCTCTCCTCACCCTTGTTTCAGCCGTCGAGTGTTTCTTCCCTTCTCCTTCACTCGTCCAGCCACCAAAGTCTGCCGGAGTGCCGCCCAGTTTCTTCAAGTTCTTCCATTTTTTTTCTTTCTTTCTTCTCCTCAAGTTCTCTTCTTCATTACTTCTAGTATTTTCTTCTTCTCACCTTCTCAGCAGATTTTTCTTTCTTTTCATCCCTGTTTTTTTTCTTTTCAGCCATGTTTTCTTGCTTTCCAGCCAAGTTTTTTTTTTTCAGCCATGTATTCACAGTCATATTTTCAGCCGAGTTTTCTTTCTTCTCCTCTAGTCCTCTTCTTCTTCATTACTTCTACTCTTCTTATCAGCCGAGTTTTCTTTCTTTTCATCCCTGTTTTCTTTCTTTCCAGCCAAGTTTTCAGC
Source organism: Canna indica (assembly GCA_034359265.1). Classification (NCBI taxonomy): domain Eukaryota; kingdom Viridiplantae; phylum Streptophyta; class Magnoliopsida; order Zingiberales; family Cannaceae; genus Canna; species Canna indica. Next base: position 16,810,570 of record CP136893.1, on the reverse strand, counting down.
CGAGTTTTTTTTTCTTCTTCTTCTTCCAGATTTTGTTGATTGCAGATTGCTCACTCATTATTTTCAGCCATGTTTTCAGCACTTTTGTTTGTCATAAACTCATAATCATCCTTGTGTATTGATTGTGGCAGACTGGCAGTGCAGTGACAGTCATAATCAGCATTGTGTATTGAGTATTGACTGTGGCAGTGGATTAATATGGAGGGTGGAAGTGGAATTGGCAGTGCACCAGTAGCTAGTGGTAGTGCTTCATCTGAATCGACAAACAAGAAAGACCCGGCATGGAAGTACAATGTTATGCAAAATCCTAAAGATGCAAATTCTGTTCAATGTGTGTTTTGTGGAAAAATTACTAATGGAGGCATCTACAGAGCAAAATTGCATCAAGTCGGCGGTAACCGGAATGCTAAGAAGTGTTTGAAGTGTCCCGAGTATGTTAGATTGGAGTTGATGGAGTATATGAACAAGAAAAAGCAAGACAAGATTAATTATGATAAGTTGCCCGACTTTGATGATGTGGATGATATGCAAGAAGTTGAAGATGATGTTCAGTTAAATGCACATGGAAAGAGGACAGAAAATCGGATTGATAGAGGCAAGAGTAAAGCAGTCTTGGTGCCAAACCCAAAAAAAGGCAAGCTGAAAGGTCCCATGGATTCTTTTGCCTACAAGAAGCCGAAAACTGTTGTTGAGCTTCGCAAGCAAGGAAGGTTGAGGCAAACAAATGTGGATGAGAAATTAGATAAAGAGAGAAGAGCTGTGACCATTCAATACATTTCTAGGTTCTTGTACCAAGCCGGAATTTCATTCAGTGTTACTCGGTTGGATTCATTTAAATGTATGGTTGAAGCTATTGGACAATATGGTCCAAATTTGAAGCCCCCAAGCTACCACGAAGTGAGAGTCACTTGTTTGAAGAAAGAAGTTGAGTATACAAATGAACTGTTGAAAAGTCACAAGGATATGTGGGTGAAGTATGTGTGTTCAATCATGGCCGATGGTTGGACTAGTAGAACCGGCAAGAGCATCATTAATTTCTTGGTGAACTGTCCTGTAGGGAGCATGTTTGTCAAATCCATTGATGCATTTTCCTATTCGAAGACCGGTGAGAAGACATTTGAGTTGCTAGATGAGTTTGTGGAGTAAGTGGGAGAAGCTAATGTTGTGCAAGTCATTAGCGATAATGGCTCTAATTTTAAGTTGGCGGGCAAGTTTCTTCAAGCTAAAAGGCCACACTTATATTGGACTCCATGCAGTGCACATTGCATTGATCTCATGTTAGAAGATATTGGGAAAATTCCATTAGTTTCAAGAACTTTGACAAGGGCCGTAGCTTTGACAGGTTATATATATAACCATGTGTTTGTCTTGAATATGATGAGGAAGTTCACAAAGCAAGCTAATCTTGTTAGAGCTGGAAAAACAAGATTCGCCACATGCTATCTCACTCAAAAGCATCCACAAGCACAAGAACTCGTTAAGGGCAATGTTCATCTCAGAAGAATGGGTTTCTAGCAAGTGGGCAAAGGAGGCAAAGGGGAAGCGTTCGGCTAAAACGGTGTTAATGCCTTCCTTTTGGAACAATACTGTATACATCCTTAAGGCGATGGGATCTCTTGTTCGAGTCCTTCGTCTAGTCAACAATGAAAGGAAACCGGCAATGGGCTATCTATATGAAGCCATGGATAGAGCAAAGGAAGCAATCACGAGTGCTTTCAGTGGAAGAGAGGAGAAATACAAAGACATATTCAAGATCATCGATGACAGATGGGAATGCCAACTCCATCATCCATTGCATGCGGCGGGTCATCTTTTGAATCCCGGGTTCTTCTATGACGATCCAAATATAGAATTTGATTCGGAAGTCACAAGTGGCCTTTATACTTGTATAGAAAAGTTGGTTTCAGATCAAAATGTGCAAGTGAAGATAATGGATGAGTTGTTATATAAGAAGGCCGAAGGTCTTTTCGGGTTTCCCTTGGCGACCAAAACTAGAAAGACAAAGGCACCGGGTAAAATTTATCACCTCATTCTTAATTTACTTTGCTTTGCTGAAGTTGATTTTTAATTTTTGAATTATTTCCATGGCAGCTGAATGGTGGAGTTTGTATGGGAGCACTGCTCCCAATTTGCAAAAACTAGCCATCAAGATTCTTAGCCTCACATGTAGTGCTTCTGGGTGTGAAAGAAATTGGAGTGTATTCGAGCTGGTGATTAATTTTAACTTATAAGTTAACATTTCAACATGTTTATGCTTGCAATCATTCTTATCAATTGTAATATTTTCTTTTGATTATATAGATTCACACCAAGAGGAGGAATAAGCTTTGAGGCGCAGAAGCTTAATGATCTAGACATCTAGACTATCTAGTATTTGTGAAATACAATCAAGCGCTTAAGGCTCGCTATGATTGCAAGGATACCATGGATCCGATTGCTTTGGAGGACATTGATGATAGCAATGAGGGGTTGTTAGGAACAATGGGTGAAGGACTGAAGGGAGTGATGAAGTTGCTGAAAATGAAGCGGTTTTTCTTAGTGATGATGCAGGTGGAGGCTTGACGTGGGGTCTTGTTGCTAGAGCATCGGGAGTTGGGCTCATACTAAGTCATCTCATGGAAAGAGTAGCGCTCATCCAGAAAGTTCACAGGGCTCAACTCGATTTGATATTGATGAAAGCGAGGCGAATTCATATGAAACCGAAGATGTTGAAGCATATAAGTCGAATGGTGGTGATACGAACGATAACTTTAGTGATGAGGACTCCGAGGATGAAGCTTGAGCTTTAGAGATTAGAGGAATCACTAAATTAAAGTCTTTAGAATTCTTGCATTTTGATTTGAGACTCAAGTTAATTTTTATTTGGTGCGTTGTGTACTTGTGTGATCGTGTCTCTTTAATTTAGATAATTGGATTCATGTAGTAACTGTGGTTTGATTTGCTATTATTGCTTGGTACATGTTGGATTCATATTGTTTGGTCACTTTGGTGTATGTTATATTGCTTGGTACATGTTGGATTCATATTGTTTGATTTGCTATTATTGTTTGGTGTATGTTATATTTAGGGGTGAGCAAAAAAAACCGTTTTTTCGGTTAACTGGAAAATCGGTCCGAAACCGAATCGGTTTTTCCGGTTAACCGAACCGATTTTTTCGGTTTCGATTTTTATTTTTGGAAAAATCGATTTTCGATTTCGATTTAGGTCCGAGAGGTAAAAAGTCCACCGGTTTCGGTTAACCGACCACTTCAATATAATTTATTAATTTTTAATAATATATATTAAATAATAATTTATAAATTATAAAAAATATATATAAGAAATTACAGAAAATTATAAAAAAATTACAGAAAATTATAAAAAAATTAGGGATAATAGACTAAAAAATCACAAGGTTTACAGAAATTTTACGTTCTACCCGCGTTTTCAAATTTCGTCGGTAAATGCACAACTTTTATTTCCGTTTATGTCATCTACCAAATCGTCACGTGTCGTCTCAACTTAGCTGACGTGGAGGAAAACGGCGCTCGCGTGGCTGACGGCCTTATACGTGGCTGGCATAGTTGCGGGTTCGCTATTAAAAGAGAAAAAAATATCCACATCTTTCTCTCTCCTCTCTTCTTCCTCTTCCCCGTTCTTCTTCTCATGTTCTTGAACTTGTCCTCGCACTGCTGTGGTGACACCGAGAACCCCTTCTCCATCACAACTCGCGACACCGACTTCCACTTCCCCTTCTTCTGCAGCATCACCGACGTTGGAGAGGCCGACGTCGCGCCAGACTTCTTACCCTTCGCTGCCGAGCTGTGGACTTGCTGTTGTTGCTCCGCTTCCGCCCTGCCGCCATCGTCTCCAACGCGGTACACTACCTGGATGAGCAGTCGAACCATGCCATCTGTCCACTTCATCCGCTGCCAGGGCAACACTGCTGCAGCTGGCGTCGGCTGCGATGGTTCCCCGGTTCGCCACTCCTGCTCGTCAGCTTCCTCCCCGTATCCGGGCTCGTCCTCGGAGCTCATGGTCGGCGGCTGCTTCCCCCTGACGGTCGCGCCATATAGGGGCATGTACTACGCGTGCCTGATTAGGTGCTCATCGTCGCCGGCCGTCTGCGTCTGGAAAGGCAGCATCTGGTTCCTGCGTTGCCCCGCCCTCCTCGCCGGACTTGTCGCCAAAAGCCAAGGAGGAGGCGCACAAGCTAGTCAACTCCAAGCACCTCTTCTTCCGCGAGATGTACGCCTACCACCATGCCAGCGGCTCTGCTTCCTGCGTTGCCCCGCCCTCTCAGCATATGCCGTTGCCGCCTCCTGCGGATCAGCAACAACTTTGCTTCCGCGAGATCCACGGGGAAGACTGCAGGTGGTAGTCGAGCAGTCAACGCCGCTGCTGAAGAAGAAGGGATGGCAGAGGAAGGGGATGATGACGAAAAAGAAGAAAAGGGAAGGGGAGAGGAGAAGAAACTGGAAAGAAAAAGAAGAAAAGGGGAAGAAGAATCAGAGAAGAAGAAGAAGAAATGGGAAGAGGAAGAAGAGGTGAGAGAGAAAGAGGTGGATATATTTTTTTCCTTTTTAATAGCGGGCCCACAAGAATGCCAGCCACGTATTAGGCCATTAGCCACACGAGCGCCGGTTTCCTCCACGTCAGCTAAGTTGAGATATCGCGTGACGATTTGGTAGATGTCATAAACGAAAGTAAAAGTTGTGCATTTACGAGCGAAATTTGAAAAGACATGTATAACGTAAAATTTATGCAAACCTTGTGATTTTTTTGTCTATTATCCCAAAAAATTATACAAAATTATAAAATATTAAAAAAATATTAAAAAAATCAAAAAAGTCAAAAAATATTAAAATAATAATATTATTATTATTAATTTTTGTAGAACATTATCTTGATTCAAGTGGTTTCACTTTTTTTTTCTTTTTTCTCAATGAGAATTCGGTATTTGTTTGGATTTTTATCCATGATTTGCATAATATTATTATGTTTGTAGGTTAAAAAAATTTATTGGTTAACCGGAAATTATCGGTTAACCGAACCGAAAAAACCAAAACCAAAACCAAAACCAAAATAACGGTTAACCGAAGTTAATGGACCGGTTTACGGTTAATGGTTTTGAAAAACCGAAGTTAATGGGCCTGTTTTTTTTTGTTTTGCTACTGGACCGGTTAACCGGTCCATGCTCACCCCTAGTTATATTGCTTATGAGTTATGGCTTATGCTTAATTTCTAATTTTTATTGGAATTTAGTAAGGTGCGCCTTATTTTAGTCAGGTGCGCGCTTTTTTTGCGCTTTGCGCCTCGGGCGATATGGACCCTTTGCGCCTTGAGTACGCTTAACGCTTTTGACAACCTTGCCCGCGATTGGAAGACGAGCGGAGCCAGTCGCGAATCACACGATTTGGAATGCCGATTGAACTGGGATGGGCGACGATTGAAATTGAAGGCACGGGTTGTTGACTCCAAGAAGTCGGAGTGAAGAATCTGGTGATGGCGATTGGATAGGCGAGTGGAGATGAATTGGCAATTGAATCAGGGTGGAGGTGAAATTGGAGTTCGAGTGGAGATGGATGGCGATTGAAGACTGGCGGGTCAGGAAAGTGCTCTGATACCAGTTGATAGGATTCAACAATTGAAATTGAAGATAATCATCATTTAGTTGCTTGACTGAAGTATGAAATGGGAAATAAAACAAGTTCACTAGTCTTCGAGGGATTAGTACCTCCAAAACAAACAATACTCTTCAAAAAGATGCCAATGTACATATCATCAACACCTATTTATTCAAAATAAAACCTAAACACCCCTTCATGGACACCTGTTCATGTACCCTTGTCTTCTCTACTTTGGGCCTGCATCTCTACTTGGGCCTACGTTTATAGACAAAACGTATAGGGGGCCTATCATCCTATCTACTTACTAACCTGGATGCATAGTTTTGCAATGGTACCTGCAGCGGTATAAAAAGTTTGTTTCTTCTTTCCTATCTTCTTTGTCATTACCTATTCCTGGACTCCCTACCCTCCTACAGTCCGGAGGCATTCCTCTCCTACAGGTTCAATTAAATATCAATCAGAAGCTTCCATTTTCAAGCTTCCTCGCTTACAATCAACCAGATATTCCTCTGGACCTTTCTTTCCCTTCTCAAAATCATTTGACCTTGTCAGCCACAAACTCCTTTGCTGCCAGATAATTTCTTTAAATCATCTGCTTATTCTTCTCTTTTTAGCATCACGTGGCTTTCCTCCTATTTATCACCTCCAATACCATTGTCCTCATTTTTCTTCCCCCATATTTTTTATTCTTTTTCATCACCGCCACTTCCTATGCAATTCCACATTGTTTAAACCATGGTTTCAAATCTCGTACCGTACCGGGCGGTAAGCCCGGTATTTACCGGTTTTTGAAAAAACCGGTATACGAGATACCCGGTATGGGTAAATACCGGGTATCTCGGTAAATACCGCCCGGTATCCCCGGTATTTATCAAATACCGGGCGGTATTTGCTATCATACCGGGCTATACCGCCCGGTATGATATTTTGCACTGTAGCAAAATATCGATACTTTAAAAATACCGGTATACAGATAAATACCGCACGATATGCTCCGGTATTTAGCAAATACCGGGCGGTAACAGCTATGATACCGGGCGGTATCGCCCGGTATCACCCGACCCAACGGCTCTTTTTAAGAGCCGTTGGGCTGCTACAGTGCCGACAGCCAGCACTGTAGCACCGACAGCCCAAACGGCCCTTAGGGTGTTTTTGGTCATTTTTGGATGTTTTGGTGGCTATATAAAGCCCCCAAAACACCTCTTTTATTCTCACTCACCCCCTCTACTCATCTAAACTCTCTAAACTCTCAATCTTTCTCAATCTCTCTCTACTTTCTTAATTTCTACATCGAAATTCTGCTCAAATGGCGCCGAAATCTCAAGCCGACCCCGCATGGCAACACGGTGTTCGGTTGGAGAAGGCTAACCACTGGCAATGAATCCATTGTAATATGATTTGTCGTGGTGGAGGCGTCACCCGATTAAAGGCACACTTGGCCGGAACATCCAGCGACGTCGTCAAATGCACCAAAGCACCGCCGGAAGTCCGACAAATGTTCAAAGATATGCTCACCAACAAGAAGGAGCAGCGTCTTAAGAATGCAGCTCAACAAGCCGAGTTCGACCGACGAGCTACCCAAGAAGTCGGCGGTGGCCATTACGAGGCTCGGGGTGGCGGTGATGAAGAGGATCCGGAACTTGAAGCCGGCATCCGAGCTTCATTGGAGTATGCTGCATTCGAACGAGATCGGATGTACTATCCCGGATCTCATTTTGAGTATGGCGGCGGCGGTGGTAGCGGTGGCATAAGCAGTGCCGGCTCGACTTCGGCTGCCGGATCAATGGACCGAAGTGGTTCAATTCCCTTCGGTCCTCAAATTGACCGGAGTTCTAGCATGAGGGTACCTCAAAGCAGAGGAGGCAGTAGAGGAGGCATTCGTGGATTCTTCACAAACCTCGGAGCAAGTGGTGGAAAACTAATATTAATGTTTCTGATCTTGATCCAAGGGCATTTCCTCCTCCATCAGCAAAGCAACCGCGTATAGACGATGCTTGGGGCAAGACGAAGAAGTGGGAGTTGGGGAGAGCCATCTCCAAATGGTTCCACTTCAGCCGGATTCCCGCAAATGCAGCCAACCCATAGTACCGAACCATGGTGTCTACCATCCAAAAGGTAGGCCCAGGTATTGCCCCTCCAACTCCCTATGAAATTTCAGGTCCTTACCTAGAAGCGAAGGTCGATGAAATAAAAACCTGGATCGATGGAATCAAGTGACAATGGGGGAGTACGGATGCAGTTTGATGTGCGATAGCTGGACCGGGCCAACCCGAATGAGCATCATCAATTTCCTCATCTATTGCAACCGGAGAGTTGTTTATCACAAGTCGGTGAACTCGTCCGATGAAATCCATAACGCTTACTACATCTCGAAGCTGATGACGGAGGTGATCGAGGAGATTGGACCTCAGAACCTTGTTCAAGTTATAACCGACAACGGAGCCAATTTCAAAAGGGCGGGTGAGATAATTGAACAAGATTATCCTCACATATGTTGTACTCCATGTGCAGCCCATTGTGTAGACCTAATGATGAAAGATATCGGTGATATATCGATGGTGAAGTTGACGGTAAAGAAGGTGCAACAAATTACTCGCTTCATCTACAACCATACATGGGTATACGCCCTAATGAAAAAATTTACAGAAGGTAATTTATTAATTTTTAAGTAATTTCTAATATTTATTTATTAATTAGTTTATCATAAATATTTACTAATGATAATTTCATATTTTATGTGAAATTCTTCGACCGGGAGCGACTCGTTTTGCAACCAACTTAGAACCATGTTTACAAGTGAGGAATGGACTTTATCAAGATATGCTGGAAAAGCCAATGGAAAACAAACAGAGAAGTTCATCCTCAACATGCAGTTCTGGGATTGCATCGCAGAAATAGTCGTCGCCGTAGAACCTTTGTACAAGGTTCTACGACAGGTGGATATGGAAATGACGCCTCAAATGAGTCATCTCTACCACTACATCCACCAAGCACAAGAAGAAATCAAGAGGGTTATGATTTCTCCTGCCAAGTATGAACCATTCATCAAAATTATCTCTGAGAGATGGGATAATCAAATGAGCCGTGACATACACATCGCAGGTATTTTTTATTTAATATTCAAAAATTATTTAAATTTAATTCATTATGCTTAATTACTTATTCATTAGGCTTAATTTTTTATAGGGTATTATTTAAATCCTTCATACCAATACCGGTATAATCTTGGAATGGTCGATAGTTTGTTATATCCCCTCCGCAAGGTCATACAACGAATGTCGGGATCCAACCGAGAAGCGGCACAAACTCTCAATGAATTAAAATGGTTCCGCGATGCAACTGGCAATTTCGGAGATTCATTTGCAATGTCTACCCGAGATACTATGGATCCAGGTAGATAGATTTTCTTTGTCAATTTATTTATCAAAGATAAAATCCCGTTACTAATATTAATTTTAAATTTGCTGCAGTCGAATGGTGGTTGCAATTTGGAAACGAATCTCCAACTCTTCGAAAGATTGCAACACGCGTCCTCTCGCAAACCACATCATCAAGTGGATGCGAGAGGAATTGGTCGACCTTTGCCTTGATTCATACGAAGCCGCGCAATCGCCTTTCGTACGCCCGATTAGAGAAGCTCGTATAAGTTCATTATAACATGCAACTTCGGATGCGGGCGTTACAGAACAAAGATAGAGAAATTCTACATGTAGATCCGTTCGATGTCGAGTTCATCCAAGGCGATGCAGACCCAATAATTGATTGGTGGAGTGCAATGGAGACTGACCCGCCTCTTCTTGATGAACCAGGCGAATCACCTCGGCCTTCACCAATTATATCTGATGTTGTTGAGTCTGAGAGCCAACTAGAAGACACGGATAGTCAAGCTCTTGAGAGGGACATGACCCTTGCTCCCTTGGACTCTCAACGAGTTCGGCAAGTAAGACGACGATCCATGTCCGACTCTCCATCTTCACAATCAAAAGGAAAGAAGAAGGCAGCACCTTCACCTTCAAAGGCAAAAGGCAAAGGCAAAGGAAAACGGCCAATTGATCCTTTGGACGCGATTGCAGAAGCGGAAGAGGACGAAGAAGACGAGCCCTCGGTTCATAGCAGTAGCAGCTCAGAAGACGGAGGAGATGATGATGGAGCTGGGGGAGAAGAGACCGTCGTACCATCAACACCGGCGCCTACCGATCTGTGGACGAATGAGCAATACTTTGACCACACCACTCAAGATCACGATCACGGTGCTAGAATCGGACGAACAACTCGGGTATACGAGAAGAAAGGCCGGCGTCGAGGTGGACCGACATCTTTGCAAGATTACCACCACGATATGATGAGTAGCTTGCAAGAAGTTTCTGAATCAACCTACTCTGTATCAAGTACCTACTCAACTGATGATACAGGGACTAGTTCTTGGACAGTCAACAAAGAAACACTGATGGGTATGTGGTATAATGGATACCAAGACATGATGACATGGGATCATTTTCAGATATAGGCATTAGAGACTTACGGTGTTGACCTTAGTCGTGTATGTCCCCAAGATATGTACGAGTACGATGGACGTCATTCGTCCACATTTTAAACATTGTATTCATGTATTTGACATTTGAATATGAAATTTAAGTATTTCTTGATCAATCATGGGTTATTGGAGTTATTTTAAGCAGCAAAATCAAAAAAAAAAAAAAAAAGTAGCTCGGTATGCAATTTTCGTACCGGACCGTACCGTTTGTCGGTACGGTACGGTACGGTACGGTACGGTACGTACCGGTACCGGTCATCCACCAAGATGATGACCGGTATCAGTATTTTAAACCTTGGTTTAAACCTCCATATTCCCCAAAAGTAGTGTTTCTATGTTTATCATTTTTATTTTTCTACAAACAAAATTTTCATTTAGCAACGTATTGATATAACATTACCCTCTATCAACATCCATTTCATTGACAATGATTAGTCTTCACCCTTTATGCATCGAATATTTGTCTATATCTCTGCTTCCTATGCCCAGCTTTAGCAAAAGCCTATAAATGTTCTTCCCATCTTTAGATAACATGATCTGAATTCTAGTGCTTGAGTAAGGACATCCACACTAAAATCAAGTAATCCATTTAGCAGTAAAAATGTAGTCAAGAATGAACAATGTACGTTATCTAACAAAATTTTGTTGATTGAAAGGTTTCATATTCAGCAATATGCTAATATTGTACGCATACACAGGAGGATATAGAGAAAAGAACTTTCACCTGTTTGCTCAGAAACAAGATTATTGGTATTCAAAGTGCCCACAAAGGAAAGAAACTTTTCAAATATTTCGCAAGGTAAATCGGGAAAAGATACATGTCAAATTTTCATGAAGTTCTTACATAATAAAACTGCCAGTAATGACAATGAACTTAAAGACAAACAGCATAAAATCAGATATGTGAGAACTCACAGATTTTTACCTCTCCAGGTTTAGAAAGCTCCACGCTAGAATTTTGAGTATAAGCCTCACTAGAAGGTTGTGCAGTAGAACCTTCAGTGACCATATGGAAATAAAAGATCAGCAAACAGATCATGCATTAAAACAACTACTATTTGTTTAACATTTTTAGTTGCCTAAGCTTTGGTGTTTTCTTATCTATAGGGTATATGAGGAACACCCCAGAAAGTAATATAAATCTAGAATCTCTTCACTACAAATCAGGAGCAAGAACCAACAATAGGCCATGGTTCTGCTGGTACTACTACAGCTAGAAATTCCTGTCTATCTTTTCAAAGAAAATGGATTTGTTCCTGACAATTCTCTCAACATTCAGAAAAACATTACTCTTCTGCACAAGGTTTTAAATCCCGTACCGTACCGGTTTATTAAGAAAACGGTACCCGGTACACAGTACCGGATGTATCAGTAAATATTGGGCGTACCACCCGATATTTACTCTGTACCGCCCTTACCGAGCGGTACACTAACCCATACCGGGCGGTACATACTAGTGTGGGAACGGCACCATACTGTAGCTGAAGTATGGTGCTGCAGCAGCACCACCATGGTACCGGTACCATTTCCGGCACCAGATCGTACCATGTGGTATTGGTACATACCGGACTGGTCAAACAGTAGTACCGGTACCGAGATTTTAATCCTTGCTTCTGCATATCAAATCCATCAATAAAATATCTAGAAATGATTTGACCAAATTATATAATACAAATCAAATTCATTAATGGTTTCCACAGTTTGATGTAAACATTTAGTTTTTTGAGTTCCTTTACAAAGGAGCACGGGATTTCCGGTCACCACGAGCTTTCTTCACTATATCAATCAATTGGGGGTCGGATTACCACATGTGAAAAAGTAATTGAATGGCTTATGTCTAGAACTAACATCCCTTACCAAGGATTCAACAGAGTGTACACACTCAGAACCTTGCAGACCAATATCTACTAGTTTGACCATCAAATGAGATGTGGGCCAAGCCAAAGCACGCAATTTTGACCATTTTTAACTTGCCATTTGGTGTCCACACAATACCGAGCCATAAGGGAAATAAGTCCACAGTCCACTATTAGTACTTATATAACTCTATTCATTTAGAAAGATATATTTCAGCTATTTGACCTGTCCAATCCTAGTAGGATCCTCCTTGTCCTCCAAAATATTCCTATTTCTCCATCAAACAGTCATAATGCATCAAAGTTTCTCCTTCCTCTTTCACTTCTCTCCAATAAAAAATCATGACATTGGCTACGTTCATAATTGATGCTCTTTTGCATGAAATGCTTAATTCCTGTTCCATGTCCAAAGCTGTGATTGAAATCAATTGATTATTACATCTCTTGTATTATGTTTATATTGTTGACTTTACACATCAACTTTGTTGAACTCATCTCATAGTCAGATCACTCTTGCTCAATTATGAATAGATTAAACCATATTGTCCATATCTAACATAGATTTACTCTAATCTAACCTAGATCTATGTGGACCTCTGTTGGATCTTCATGATTTCAGTCTCAATGCTCGCAAATCCAACATAGATTTGCAGATTTTACCACAATCAGCATAAATTAGTAGAGTAGACCAGCATAACGTTGTGCCTATATCCATTTAGATCTAGCTTAATACATATAGATTTAGGCTAGATCCTATAAGGATCTATTACCTAAGCAGATCAGCCTCCAGAGGAACCAGAAAATTTGTTTCTGTATTACTAAGTATTGGCATGCATTGGTGGTGGCCAGGCAGGCAAAAACTACAAGTGGATAATGCAAAAGAAGCACAAATACATAAAACCTCTACAGGACCATGGGCCTCACCTGATGCATATTTTAGAATGCATCTTTAAACCTAGAAGAAAGACAACAATCCTTTGAGTGGGAAGAAGTATGACAGTGACCCAGTTAATTCCACATTGGACGAGGAAGGAGTGGAATGATGTGTATAAAAGAAAATGTCTTGCAAGTATTAACACAATCCTAAGCATTTTGGTTTTGTAAACTGTAGAAGCTTGTGAACAAATATTCTTATCTTTCCTTGATCTCAATATTTTAACAGTCACTTTTTGACTTCTTCATTATGGAAGATATATATAATAGTAGGATCAGTGCATACTGACCAATTCACATTGGAACTGGAAGTCTGGAAGTATAACAATGGTGTATAAAAGCAAATGGCTTCTCTACTAGTAACACCTTAAGTATTTTCGGCAATGGTAAAGAATTAAATAAAAACATATTTCTTGTGAGTTATCTCAATCTCAATTTCTAAACAATCACTTATTGATCTTCATCCATTATGGCAGATTTAAATCCTAGTTGGATAAGTACATCTGCATCAATATTTTTTTATATGACCAAGCACTCAACATTCTGCTCAGTACATATATATCATTCATTTTTATTTTAAACCATTTCTTCAGCAATTCCAACTGGAACAAATCAGTATACATATCATTCCTTAGTACCATAATGGTCAAACCCAGAAGTTCTTTTTTTATGCATCCAACATTAAGAAGATCCATAATCTTCCTTTTAATTGTCTCTAGCAAAACAGTACACATTATACATGGAATACTTTCAAATTACTTACTCTAAACCATGGTTTAAAATCTCCTACCGTATCGACACTTGGTATGGGCCGATACTGGTCTGCTTCGAGATTTTTATTTTTATTTTATTTTCTTTCAATTGTAATCTCAAAAACATAGTTTTGAGCTCCGTAATAGATATTATCTACTAAAAATCTCAAAACCAATACAGCAGGCCAGTACCAGGGGTACACGCCCGGTATCAAGCAGTACAGGCCCGATATCATCAGTACCAGGCTAGTACAGCCCAGTACTTTCGATACACAGTCAGTACCAAGGTGTATCAATACCAGTTTTTCAAAAAGCCGGTAAATATCGACAATACCAGGTAGTATTTAAAACCATGGTCTAAACTCTAAATTTCAGCCAGATATCTTCTAAGTTTCTGTCAGTTTAAAATTGTATAACTTTTTCTTTAATTTTATATCGCTCTAACTTTTATAAAAGTCATATTCATCCTTATGTCATGCTATTAAAGCTAATATTTCAATATATACTTTCTTTTTGTATAGATATGAAAAGTTTCATCTGAGTGCATTTGTAGAAAAGGTTTCAACGAGACCATTTTCTCATGAAACACACCCTTCCCTATGATGTGGAGTGTCAATAACTAACACAGTATTCCATTATCCATTTGTTACCTTAAATCTACATATAAGCTATGGTTTCAAATACCGTACTGTACCGCCCGGTACGGCCGATATTTACTGATTTTTTGAAAAACCGGTATACGAGATACCCGGTATTGGGCGATACCGAGTATCTCGGTAAATACCGCCCGGTATGGGCGGTATTTATCAAATTCCGCCCATCCCGAACAGTATTTGATGTCATACCGAGCGATACCGCCCGGTATGACGCAAAAAGAGCCGTTGTTACAGTGCCTACAGGCCCCAAACGGCTATATAGCCGCCGGGTTTGACTTGATTTGGGGTCGATATAAACACTCAAAACACACATTTCACCCCCACTCACCCATCTACTCATCTAAACTCTCAATCTCTCTCAACCTTTCTCAAACTCTCGCTCTCTCTAATATCTTTTTTCTTAATTTCCACACCGAAACTCTGCTGAAATGGCGCCGAAATCTCAGGCCGACCCCGAATGGCAGCATGGTGTTCGATTGGAGAAGACTAACCACTGGCAATGCATCCACTGTAATATGATTTGTCGTGGTGGAGGCGTCACTCGATTGAAGGCACACTTGGATGGAACATCCGACGACGTTATCAAATGCACCAAAGCACCTCGGAAATTCGACAAATGTTCAAAGATATGCTCACCAACAAGGAGCAGCGTCTTAAGAATGCAGCTCCACAAGCCGAGTTCGACCGACGAGCTACCCAAGAAGTCGGCGGTGGCCATTACGAGGCTCAGGGTGGCCATTACGAGGCTCGGGGTGGCGATGATGACGAGGATCCGGAACTTGAAGTCGGCATCCGAGCTTCATTGGAGCACGCGACATTCGAACGAGATCAGATGTACTATCCCGGATCTCATTTTGAGTATGGCACGGCAGTGGCAGTGGTGGTACAAGCAGCGTCGGCTCGACTTCGGCTGCCGGATCAATGGACAGAAGTGGTTCAATTCCCTCTGGTCCTCATATTGGTCGGAGTTCTAGCAAGAGGGTACCTCAAAGCAAAGGAGGCATTCGGGAATTCTTCACAAACCTCGGAGCAAGTGGTAGGAAAACTAATATTAATGTTTCTGATCTTGATCCAAGGGCATTTCCTCCTCCATCAGCAAAGCAACCGCGTATAGACGATGCTTGGGGCAAGACGAAGAAGTGGGAGTTGGGGAGAGCCATCTCCAAATGGTTCCACTTCAGCCGGATTCCCGCAAATGCAGCCAACAACCCATAGTACCGAACCATGGTGTCTACCATCCAAAAGGTAGGCCCAGGTATTGCCCCTCCAACTCCCTATGAAATTTCAGGTCCTAACCTAGAAGCGGAGGTCGATGAAATAAAAACCTGGATCGATGGAATCAAGTGACAATGGGGGGAGTACAGATGCAATTTTATGTGCGATAGCTGGACCGCGCCAACCCGAATGAGCATCATCAACTTCCTCATCTATTGCAACAAGAGGGTTGTTTATCACAAATCAGTGAACTCGTCCGATGAAATCCATGATGCTTACTACATCTCGAAACTGATGACAGAGGTGATCGAGGAGATTGGACCCCAGAATGTTATTCAAGTTATAACCGACAACGAAGCCAATTTCAAAAGGGCAGGTGAGATAATTGAACAGGATTATCGTCACATATGTTGGACTCTATGTGCAGTCCATTATGTAGACCTAATGATGAAAGATATCGGTGATATAACGATGGTGAAGTCGACGGTAAAGAGGGTGCAACAAATTATGCGCTTCATCTACAACCACACATGGGTACATGCCCTGATGAAGTCGAAGATAATTTATTAATTTTTAAATAATTTATGGTATTTATTTATTAATTAGTTTATCATAAATAATTACTAATGATAATTCCATATTTTAGGTGAAATTCTTCGACCAGGAGTGACTCGTTTTGCAACCAACTTCATTGCATTAAGGTCGATCAAACAAAAAAAGGCGGCCCTTAGAACTATGTTTACAAGTAATGGACTGCATCAAGATATGCCGAAAAATACAATGGAAAATAAACAAAGAAGTACATCCTCAACACGCGCTTCTAGAATTGCATCGCAGAAATAATCGTTGTCGTAGAACCTTTGTACAAGGCAATGTTATTAATAGCGGGTGGCGGCTCATGGCGGCTCATGGCAGAAAGCCAAAAATCCGCCATACAAATATGGCGGATGGCGTTGCAGCCAATGGCGGAAGCATGGCGGCTGAAAATATTATATATATATAACAACTAAGAAGTAAGCATTAATAAGTAATAACATATATCAAGAACAATAAAATTAGAAACATTATAGGAAATAAAATTCACCAAATGTAACATAATTAAAGTAAATAAAATTCAAGAATATACTATAGGACAAATGAAAAGTAAAATAAAAAAGAAAGAAACAAAAAAAAAAAAAACTAGAACTGTCGGTTGAAATTAAAAAACAAAAGAATATAACAAAACACAACTACAACCAAAACACAAGTAAAATAAAAAAAGAAATAGAAAAAATATGAAGGGTTGTCCGCTGAAATAAAAAAAAATAGAACAGAAAACAAGTAAAAAAAGAAAGAAACAGAAAAAATTCCTTTGTTGAGTGTGTAAATACCTAAAAAAACAAGAAAACTTAGATGAAGTGAGGGAGAGAATTGAATGGGAGAGAAATACATAAAAGAAACGACAAAAACTGCTATCTTTTATGTCCTTTAGCTCTCGAGTCGCCGGAGTTCATTGCCGGAGTGGAGCAGCCACAAGTAGGAGGGTTCTATGTTTAGAGTCCAAAGCAGTCGCCAACCTTTAGGCCTTAAGGATTAGGGTTTCTTATCCTTAACCCTTTTTAGAAAATTACAAAAACGTCATTCCTTTAAGAAAAAAACATATAAAAGGCGCCATTTCCGCCATGGCGGATTGCGGGCGCCATAAAACTCCACGCAAAAACCGTGGCGTTGCGGTTTTCGCATGGCGGTTTCTCTAAAATCCGCTACGCCATGGCGCCATGGCGGGGCCATAGCGGAAATTTGACAATACTACTAAAAGGTTCTACGACAGGTGGATATGGATATGGAAAAGACACCTCAAATGGGCCATCTCTACCACGACATCCACCAAGCATAAGAAGAAATCAAGAGGTTATGATTTCTCCTGCTAAGTATGAGCACTTTATCAAAATTATCTCCCAGAGATGGGATAATCAAATGGGCCGTGACATACACATCGCAGGTATTTTTTATTTAATATTCGGAAATTATTTAAATTTAATTCATTATGCTTAATTTTTTATAGGGTATTATTTAAATCCCGCATACCAATACAAATATGATCTTGGAACGATCGATAGTTTGTTATATCCCCTCCGCAAGGTCATACAGCGGGATCCCACCGAGAAGCGGCACAAGCTCTCAATGAATCAAAATGGTTCCGAGATGCAACTGGCAATTTCGGAGATTCATTTGCAATCTCCATCCGAGATACTATGGATCCAGATAGATAGAATTTTTTTACCAGTTTATTTATCAAAGATAAAATCTCGTTACTAATATTAATTTTAAATTTGTTGCAGTCGAATGGTAGTTGCAATTTGGAACCGAAGCTCCAACTCTTCGAAAGATTGCAACACGCATCCTCTTGCAAACCACATCATCAAGCAGATGCAAGAGGAATTGGTCGACCTTCGCCTTGATTCATACGAAGCCGCGCAACCGCCTTTCGTACGCCCGATTAGAGAAGCTCGTATATGTTCATTATAACATGCAACTTCAAATGCGGGCGTTACAGAACAAAGATAGAGAAATTCTACATGTAGATCCGTTCGATGTCGAGTTCGTCCAAGGCGATGCAGACCCAATAATTGATTGGTGGAGTGCAATGGAGACTGACCCGCCTCTTCTTGATGAACCAGGCGAACCACCTCGGCCTTCACCAATTATATCTGATGTTGTTGAGTCTGAGAGCCAACTAGAAGACACGGATAGTCAAGCTCTTGAGAAGGACATGACCCTTGCTCCCTTGGACTCTCAACGAGTTCGGCAAGTAAGACGACGATCCACGTCCGACTCTCCATCTTCACAATCAAAAGGAAAGAAGAAGGCAGCACGTTCACCTTCAAAGGCAAAAGGCAAAGGCAAAGGGAAACGGCCAATTGATCCTTTGGACGCGATTGCAGAAGCGGAAGAGGACGAAGAAGACGAGCCCTCGGTTCATAGCAGTAGCAGCTCAGAAGACGAAGAAGAAGAAGAAGATGATGGAGCTAGGGCAGAAGACACCGTCATGCCATCAACACCGACACCTACCGATAGGGGTGAGCAAAAAAAATCGGTTTTCCGGTTAACAGGAAAACCGGTCCGAAACCGAACCGGTTTTTCCGATTAACCGAACCGGTTTTTTCGGTTTCGGTTTTTTTTTGGAAAAATCAATTTTCGATTTCAGTTTCGATCCGAGAGGTAAAAAGTCCACCGGTTTCGATTAACCGACCGGTTGGATATAATTTATTAATTTTTAATTATATATATATATAATAATAATTTATAAATTACGAAAAATTATAAAAAATTATAAAAAATTATAAAAAAATTATAAAAAATTATAAAAAATTATAAAAAATTATTAAAAAATTATTAAAAAATTTAAAAAATATTAAAAAAATCAAAAAAATATTTAAAATATTTAAAAAAATCAAAAAATATTTTTAAAAATAAAAATAAAAATATTAGTTTTTGTAGAACATTATCTTGGTTCAATGGTTTCACTCTTTTTTTTTTTCTCAATGAGAATTTGCTATTTATTTAGATTTTTCTCCATGATTTGCATAATATTATTATGTTTGTAGGTTAAAAAAATTTATTGGTTAACCGAAAATTATCGGTTAACCGAACCGAAAAAACCGAAATCGAAATAGTGGTTAACCGAAGTTAATGGACCGGTTTACGGTTAATGATTTTGAAAAACCGAAGTTAATGGACCGGTTTTTTTTTTGCTAATGGACCGGTTAACCGGTCCATGCTCACCCCTACCTACCGATCTGTGGACGAATGAGCAATACTTCGACCACTGCACCCAAGATCAAGATCATGATGCTAGAACCGGATGAACTCGGGTGTACAAGAAGAGAGGCCGGCGTCGAAGAGGTGGACTGACAGCTTTGCAAGATTACCTCCACGATATGATGCGTAGCTTGCAAGAGGTTTCTGAATCAACCTACTCTGTGTCAAGTACCTACTCAACTGATGATACAGGGACTAGTTCTTGGACTGCCAACAAAGAAACACTGATGGGTATGTGATATAATGGATACTAAGGCATGATAGCATGGGATCATTTCCAGATATGGGCATTGGAGACTTACGGTGTCGACCTTAGTCGTCTACGAGTACGAGTACGTCATTCGTCCGCATTTTAAATATTGTATTCATATATTTGACATTTGAATCTTAAATTTAAGTATTTCTTAATCAATTATGTGTTATTGGAGTTATTTTTAATAGCAAAAACAAAAAGAAAACAAAAAAAAAATTCTGTCCAGTATGCATTTTTCGTACTGGCCCATACCATGTGTCGGTACGGTACCGGTACTGGTCAAAGACCGATACCGGTATTTTAAACCATGATATAAGCAGACTGCTTACAATATTTAAAAAATAAAGATTATGATTATCCTTTCAGATATTTAAAATTTAAAGATGATATCTAATTTTCAGTTGCTAGGTTCTGGTTAGCAATAGCATACAAGTCAGCCTATCTTAGAATTATTTATTAAATAAGATCAAGTGGCATAAATCATAATACCGTTAGTGCAAGCAACTCCAATAACCTGCGTAGCAGTCATTTTGTGTTGTATTTTTGATGCTTGCCCACTAGAGTTCTTATCAGAATCCTTCAATTTTCTTTTCTCTGTTGTTACAGTATATGATTGATAACCAATCAACTGACAATTATGTTTCCTGCATAAATCCAGAAAAAACAAAAATCATACTAGTGAATGTAGTCAGATATCAGTAAAAACTTGTGCAAGAAACTTAACATAATATAGTGAGAGAACATTATTACAATGATTAATTAATCAATTAAACTAACATTTAAATAATTTTGCATTTAAGAATATATAAACCTAACATATGCCCCGATATATTTATACAGTAGTCCTGATTAATGTGAAAGCTAGAAACATAATGTTGTAAAATGCCAAAAATCTCAAATGATAAAAATCTTGATGTCTTAAAGAGCATAGAAGACATAAAAATTATGCTTTGTCATTCCAGATCCTTATCTCTTAATAACCAATCAGGACCACAGAAAGAATATGGAATGCTTTTTTCTGACAGCCAGCAATTATGCTTTCTTATTTCGTTGTGTTTCCAAGTAGAAAATATAGCCATTTGACATAAAACTTTTTCTTACCATTCAATGGTCCAACAACCATCCAGTCTTCTCTTAGTTCATAAAGAACTTAATTATTGAAGAGCTCATGATTCATGAATATTACTGAGCCCAGTTGATTAAATAATCATCTAGAAGAGGTGGCAAGAGGCCATGCTAGCACTGGCTGGGGCATGACACAGGTCTCATGTCATGCTTGGCACAGCCCACAGGCTCATTTATTGATTTTTAAAAAATCATTAAAAGAATTGAAAGTTATATTTTAATCTACAATACTAAACTATTGGAAAATGTAATAAAACATAAACTTTACGTTCAACATATTACATATAGAAAATAATATATAACATTATAACATACAAATTATTCAAAAGAACCTCAGACAGGATCCTTGGAAGCTTTTGCTAAACTTCGAAATACTGCATTTCTTTTTTGGTTCAAATAATGGAAAGGCTTTGGCAAACAAAGGTTGAGAAATGGTATAATGGTATATTCTTGAGATGAAAGATGCAGGCCTCCCAAAGTATAGTAATTAGTATTTGAATTTTGAAGCGTTATTATACTCTGCAAGCGTTATTTTCTGATTTATTTTTTCAACTCATACGGTAACCAGATGTAAGTTTTGAGAAATGGAGATAATAAAAAAAACAAATTTTGTAGTTTATAATAGGATCTATGGTTCATCTAAAAAAACAATACTGAGCTACTAATAATAAGCAAACCACAATGCATGAGGCTTCTGGAAATATGAAGTTTGCAGAGTCGATGCTCAAGAGATGAAGAGGCGTGTTGGTAACTTAGTAACTTTTATTTCTTGCACAGTATATTGTATACTAAGGTGACTAGCTCGTCTACAAAAACAAAGTTGAGAATCAATTTTTGAGTAGACATTACCAATAATCAAGAATTATTTGCCTAAGCTTTGCTTCCAGTCGAATGAACAAGGGTGTCCTTTCAAAGTCTTGCTTGTCATGAGCAGGTTCTATGAAGTTTGCCTCAAAAACTCCTGTAATTTGGTTAAGATAAAGCAGAGATAAAAGAAATAAAATACAAAACAACCACCAACAAATACTAGATGATGAACATTTTCTAGATGCGTACCAACAACACACCTCCCCCGACTTGAACCTTCCTGAACAACTTTCCAGAAGGGCTATGGAAAGAATTTTTAAAAAATAAAATTTTGCAATTATATAGTGTTCTTTCTGATAATAAAAACACACACTTAGCGATAAAGACATCATTAACAGCAGCAAATGTATTAAGAATTTAAGACCATATGTAATCTTCAAATATCTTCATAAAGATATAGGCAGCAAGGAGGCATAAACCAGATATGCAGATTCCATTCCTATCAGGGACTTTGAAGCTTGCTATGTTTTGCTTGTTACGTGTAGAAGGCAATCATTTTAGCTATTCTTAAAACACTTATCTTCTGTGAAGCACCAGAGTACCAGACTGCAGACAAGTGAATTTGCCAAGCCATGGCTTCATTTCATGTGTGCCACAAACCTTTGCAAGATTTTTCCGAGAAAATATTTTCAAAGAGAACATCATATTTTTATCTACCTAGAGCCTCAATTGGCACTTCAAGGATAAGTCCCTTGTAGTACTATAGAGTCTGTATGGAATAAGAAAAATTAAGTACGTCACTCCATACTTACCATCGCTAGTCTCTTCCTTTAACGTCTACAGTCAGGTTGCAAGCTTATTCACAGTAATAGAATTCCTACATTTGCATATGCAAGTTCAGTTTATTTGTGAACCTATTAGAGACTGACAAGGTACTTCTCCTAGGTTTCATTCCATTGCTAATTCTTTCGTACAGGTTGATGAATAAATATCATATGGTTCAAGTTTTGAGCCAAGTCCTTGCCAAATGGTGTAAGCAAAAGCCTAGACAGTATTGAGAAATGAAACTAGAAGGCTGCAATACAAGACAAAGGATGGAATTGTGATAAGCAAGACCATGGTGTCTATACAAGACAGTGTTTGGAAGAACAATAACTGGAACAATATTGGAACCATGGTTTAAAATCTCGGTACCGGTACCGGTTTCAGTCACCGGCCGGTACCGGTATATACCGGTACCGTACCGTACCGACACACGGTACGGACCGGTATGAAAATGCATACCGGCCGTTTTTTTTTTTTTTCGTGACATACCGCCCGGTATCGCCCATACCGGGCGGTATATGGCATCATACCGCCATATACCGCCCGGTATACACAATTACCGGCCGGCTTTTTTTTTTTTTTTTTTTCGTGACATACGGGCGGTATCGCCCATACCGGGCGGTATGAGCCATATACCGCCCATACCGGGCATCATACCGCCATTTACCGCCCGGTATACACAATATACCCGGTTTTTTCAAATACCGGGTATATCGTATACAGGAAACCTAAAAAACCGGTAAATACCGGACTTACCGTACCGTACCGACCGAGATTTTAAACTATAATTGGAACCATGGTATTACAATAATAAATTAGCTCAAGTATCAACCAATGTTAACATGATAATCCAATGTGTCAGTATTATCCAAGGTCAGCCAAATTTTGGTCATTTCTTCAGCTATATAGTAAAATTTGGCTAGAATTTTGATTCAATGAATTAGCCAGAATGCCAGGTATGCCTGACAGTTGCCTATGTGAAAAAAAAAAGTAAAAGAAAAGGACTGACTGGAAGGAGGGCTAAGAGAAAAGATAAGAACATACAAATAAGAAATCTTGATCGGGTGGAATGTTGTTGCAAAATTTCTAGGAATGTGGATTGACATGTTGGGTACACCACACAATTACTAGGAATTTGACACCAATTTACCTAAATACCCCTATGTTTTTTTCTAAATAACAAGTGAGATGTTTCTATTCTAAAATCACTAATTCATAATTAAATTGTAAAATTAACAAATTATTTGATTTAAAACTTTAAGTGTTGGTAAATTATTGATTAGATGATAAAAATGATGATAAAAAATAACTATACAATTTTTTAAAAAATATGTGAAACAATGTGTGTGAGAGTGTGAGAGAGAGGGGAGGCATGATGAAAGACAAGAGAAGTTAGAGAAGAGGGCAATTATGTCCTAAAAATATATACAAAATTGTCATGAAGGTAGTAATCCAGATTACCTAGGAGGTGTAATGTGGATTCCCCTCAAATGAGGTAATTTGAATCCGCTTGACAAGATAGATTACCACCATTACCACCCTGGATAGGTTACCTCATACCAAATGCCTCCTAAGATTGTTATAATCTTCATGATTGAGTGAAAAGAACATAGGAAGAGAGAGGATAGAGATTTCTATTAACATCTAAAATTAGGGATGCTACTATAGAGAAAAGGATTTTTAATTTCAAATATCACGAGAACTCTTTCCAAAATCATTCTTTTCCTTTATTTGTCTTCGTATTACTTAAACTTCATCTGCATGGAGATTAGAACACAACTAAGAGATACTGGCAGGTAACAATCAGATTGTTTGAGTGATATATAGCAGCATTTACAACAGTGATGTAAATATTTTCAATAAATATCATTAGTTATTCTTGAAATAATAAACCTACTAAACTACTTTAATTTCCTTGTTTTTCATATAACTTCTTGTATTTAATATTTTAGTATCATATATTTTCTAAATAATATGATAACTTACAAAATATGAAGGCAAAATTATTTTTATTATAAGACGCATCTCTACCAAGTTCATTTCACATTCTTAAAGATATTTGTTATTCTATTATTTCTTATTTTCTATGACAATGATTTTCTCTAGCAAAGTCAATCCTAGTGATCATGGATGTCAATTATACTCGCATTCGTTAGAGAATATCTGCATATGCACCGAGCGAATCATTTTTTTTCGAAGAAATGAATATAAATGTGGATATGGATATGAAAAATCAATATCAAAGTGGATGTAGTTAGAGGTAGAGGTGGCAATGGGCCGGGCCCGCACCTAGGCCTGGCCTGGTTTTCTGTGCTAGGCTTGAGCATAATATATTATATTTAGTAAATTTATATAAAAACAAATAATAAGTCTTCGTGAACTAACCCAAAAAAAATAGTGAAGGTCGGCGGTTGGAGTCTCACCGTCGACCTTTATATTTCATTTTTTTTTTAAATTCGGGCCGGCCCGAGCCCGAAGGGGCGGGCTCAGGCCCGGCCTGGGCCGCCCCTTTGAGGGGTCGGGTCGTGCCTGGCATGGCCCATTGCCACCTCTAGTTAGAGGTGGCAATTGGTCGGGTCAGCCCATGGCAAGCATGAATCCCATTTGGTCTAGGTCAAGCCCAACCCGACCAAAATTCAGGGGCGCGACTTGTTCATTGTCGGCACATGAGCAGATCATTGCTTCAAAATGCATTTAACTCCTCTAATTTTATTAATTATCTATTTTAGTTCTTTAGCAATAAGATTAGTGTATAATTATAAATGTCCTTTATTTTTATAATTTTTTGTTTTAATATGTACATTTCTAAAATAAGTAAGCTCATTTTAATTTTATTATAGTTTTAGACAAGGAATATTTTGGACCTTTGACACATTTTTACTTCAATCTTGTTTGCATTTACATCATACATAGGAATGGAATTTTTTTTAAAACGAATCAATTTCCATTGTGTAGTAGATCCCATAGTAGATCAAACATTGTAAACAGAATATGTTACATTTGATTGGATGACCAACTTTCTCAAAAGATTAAGCTGTTAGAAAGGAGACTAATCCTCCTCACTTGTGGGCACGTAAACTTGAGGAGACTAATTCAGGCCCAACAAGTGGATTGACTTAACTGAAGTGGGATTTTTTTAAAGAAAGAAATACCGATGCTAGGAGGACTTGAACTTAGGACCTCAGCTTTTAGATGACCAATCTATACATTTATATTTTTAACGGAATAAAATAATTTTCCAATTACAATAAATTCGGTTGCGACATACCAAATGGGCTCTTAATGCTTCATTTCATGTTTTTTGAAGTAGTATAGTAATTGCTATGTACTTGATCAAAACATAATATTCCATGCTAATATTATTGCAATTTAAGCATTATCTTAGTTGACCAATTCATTTCATGCTCACATCTCTTGTTGATAGATGTGGATTCATTTGCATAAATTGATGACTTCATGTAGATCTAGGCAGGCAATTCATAGATATGGGCTAAACTAGAGTAAGTGCAAACTACAAACTAATCTACGATGACCAACTAGATCCACAGATATCCGACCACTCAGTTGATAATTGCAAAGGATCACAGGGCAATCACTTACGTATTTCTGAAGTCAAAAAGCTAGCCAATCATTCATGTATGTAGAAAGGGAACACAAGGCAATCACTCATGTATAGACAATATGATTTGCTATCGCTACCCTATGCTCTAACCAATCATGGATATCGGATTGCAATGAAGAAACACCATGGTCTTTAATTAATCCCACTCCCAACATCAATTTTCGAAACTACATAATGAACATGGTCCCTGTGTGAAGACCATTCACAAGATCTAATTAAAGTGTCATTCAATACATAGTTTTGTCATAGTATGGTACACAATATATTTTGGTCAACCATGAACAAGGCATCGTAACTATCTAATTTAATTGCAAGATGCCCTCAAAAGATTAGAATGAATAGAGAAAACTAATAGTCAAAAACACTACATTGGTTGCATGAAACATGTTCATACCATAATAAGACGGTTCTTATGATAGACATTAACGCCAAAAATTCCCAATACGGGAGCCTCTGCAAATCCAACAGTTATCCTCACTGATACCTATATTATGAAAAGTGATAATCCATTAGATCAAATAAATCAAGACAATGCAAGACTGGCAATGCAGATAATGGAATAAAATATAGCAAGAAAGCAAAAGGAGAATAGTTTCTTTTTGACAAGGAAACAAAATTAAGTCAATGCATAGACATTTTTTGTTAAGTGATCAAGACAATCAAAGATCAGTCAGTGTTTTTGGTAACCAGTTATACTGGTAAATTAAATTTCAGTGTGCTTATCAACAAAAAAAATAAAAATAAAATCAGTTCAGTACAAGTAGTTCATATTCTCAAAGGTATTGAATATTACCCTAAAAGTGGTATTTTGTATATTCTATTGTTTTAGTTTCATCAATTACCACTTTCACTAGGTTAACTCATAAATCAATAAACAGATGGCTAAGATAATGGACACAACCATGATGCCTATCTAAGAAATTAAAGAATATATTTACTGCATAGATGACTCCAAATAAATTTAATTTTTGGCCTTCTAGCATATAGATATAAGACCTCCCTTTACATGCATTGGTTACTGAACATGCAGATGGGAATCATGACAATTTGTTATGACACATGTGCATCATAGATGCCTCTATTGACATGCCTTGGGGTGCAACTGCATAGATGACAGTCAGAACAGCATGGTGTGAACCATCCAAGGAATGCTCTCAGCAGAGGGTGCTAAAATCTGTCTATCTTCAGAGCTAATTCTGACACATGAATCACAAATTCTTATTTATCCAACTTAGAAATATTCAGGATAACTTCTTATACATAAATGTGAAATTGTTACAACATGTCTCGATACACCTTGGTAGAGCCCGGTACCTAGCTGTACCGCCAGAACACCATGTACCGGGCATACTAGGCCGGTACCGCTTGGTACAGAGCCCGTAACAAGTGGTACATGCCCAATGGCTGGTTTCAGGCCCTTGGTCTTGTTTTGTACTGACCCCGAATGGTTTTATACCCCAAATCTCTCATTTAACCCCTCTCTCATACTCTCTCAAATCTCTCATTTTCTTTATTTTCTTAAAGATCATCCCAATTAGGTATGTTTTTTTCATCTATTAGTAGGTTGTGCATTTTTTCATCATTTCAATGATAAAATAATGTGTTTAGTTTTGGAGCTTCCATCTAAAAAAACCGAAAAAATCCAATACAAGTTGGAACGAGCCTATTTGTACCGAATCGTACTATGTGCAGCAAGGTTTAAAATCTCGGTACCGGTGTTTGACCGGTACCAGTACTGTACCGTGTCTAGTACCTACCGGAAAATGATACCAATACCAATACAGTATGGTGCAACTGCTTGCAGTATGGCGCTGCACCATACTACTGCACCATTGCACCATACTGTTGTACCAGTAGCAGTATGGTACTATGGTGCAGCACAACCATATTGCTTGTAGTATGGTGCTGCACCATACTACCCATACCGGGTGGTACCGCCCAGTATCAGGTACAGTACCGCCCGGTATGGGTGGTATTATGGAATACCGAGCGGTACACCTGGTACCGGGTGTACTGGATATCAGTTTTCTCAAAAAAAACAATATGTATTGCCCGGGGGTAGGGTACGGTTTATGAAACCTTGGTGTGCGGTACGGTAAGATAGTGATACCAATCATGCACCAAGATTAGTTCCAGTGCGAGATTTTAAACCTTGATATGGTTTCTCAGACAGATCTACTAGTGGGCTAAGTTTGCTTCGGTTAGGTTATACTCTTCAATCAGTTGGCATTAACATATTTTTAAATTTCATTGGGTATTTTCATCCAGATTTTCTGAATCGGTAAGGAAAGGAAAGCTGAATAAATGTTTCCTAATGAATTGGTACGTATGGATCTTATTCCACAGCTATTTGTGCCTAATGGACCACTTCAAGGGTGGCAAACAACCCAAACAGTAAATAAGAGAGTACAAGCATTGAGCCACATTTGACTAAATAAAACATGACAATGCCATATCCTCCTTCCATATGTAACCAATCTTTTTAAATTTTGAACGTGGTCCAGGAGGTACTAGCATCTGAGCCATCCCTAGGCCCACGAAAGCATTTGAACTGTGCATAGCGACCCAAACTGACACATGGTTTGGGTGTGTACTAGTGATTCAGGTCAGTAGCAATTTTTTCTATTTCTCCTTTATTGAAATACGCATCCTTGATTATTATTTTTTCTTCATGTTGGCAAATTTGGGATTCTTTTGTCATTTGAAATAAACGGACAAAATTTGACATGGCTTTTTTCTCGTTTTGTCAACATGAATGACTGGGTTTCGGACAAGATTTGACCTGAGTTTGTTTTTTATGTTGTTTCATCAATATCAGATTTTGGATAAAATTCGTTTTGTCAAATGGTTTCATTTGCTAAAACCAAGGTTATTAATGAGAAACTAATCCCCAAAATTGCTTGATTTTTAAAAGGGGCAGTCCGAGGGTCTGGCCATACCACCTATCTTTGATACATGTCAAGAAATTAGAGGGGGTGTTTACACGAGAGAGTATGAAGGCAGAGAACTAAGGTTAGACAATCTATAAATAAGCCTCTCCCTCGTCTCCTTTCATTCCTCTCATCCTGTTCTCCTCCCTCGGCACTAAGGTTTGCTCATGGCTACCTCAGCATTAAGGTGTTTTACTTCTCATCTTGAGGTATTTCTCAAAAATGCCTCATAAAATATGCTAGCACATTGGAAAAGAATTTACTTCAAGATGGTCTTGTAATTGAAGTGTGACAAAAATCAGACAATCAGGTTGGCATCAATGGTTGGCTCCATAGTAAGTGCCAATTTGATATCGATGACTGGGCTCCGCTTTCAATAGCTCACGTCGAGGCCTCTTCCTACCTTGAAAAGATACTCATGAGCTTGGGGAGAGATATTGAGTTTCCCCTGACTTGATTGTTCCTTTGCTCCAAATGATGTCACCTCCTCCCTTACAGAAATCCGAAGGTTCATGGAGTTCTCCTTCTCCTGATGTTACTTTCATTCCTAAGGATCCCATGGAGAGCCCTATGCTATGCAAGCTCCCTTGCCATCCTCCATATTGCAACATATTCGACAACCCATCTAGAGTAGGTTTTGGCTCAATCCCCTAGGTGTTTTGTTCCAATGTCAAGAATAGACACGAAGAAACGACCAAGCATCATTTGATTGCCCGCAAGATGATTCATGTTATTGCATAAAAAAGCTAGTTTCCTCTAAGGCTGAGATACAGCTTCTGTAGTCTTCTCTTGACCCAGTTGGAAAAATACTATGGACTATGGAGTAATGTATTTTTCCCCTTTTCGAAAATGTCTTGATCAAATATTGTTCCCTTTGATCCATTTTGGTTTCATTTGACTATGAACCGAGTGCACAAAACTGCCCTTGATCTTCAGGTAAAAATGATATTACTGTCTCACATCCTAAATATGCGGAGATTTGGTTAGTTGATTGCCCTTTTAAAAATGGAAGATATGATGTGGATGGCTATCAAGACTAATGTTGTGGTCAGATGGAAGTATACTGATTCCTCCAAGCCAACCATAGCGTCCTCTCCAGCTAATAAACAAGTCATTGATTAGGCGGCAATCTAGCCTTATTCAGTATTCAGTGCTCTTTCCTTTTTTTAGTGATGATGAGTTCCTTTTGAGTTTTGAGACTTCTTAGGTTACTCTTTTCAAGTTTAGGGATGATGTATGTACTTTCCCGGCAAGCTATTGCCATATCTTTTGCTTATAACGTCTCTTGCCAATGAGAGATAACTTGGTAGAAATGGAGAGAATTAAATGTTAATGTGTCTTTCATCATTTGAGCATTAATCTTGTTGTTTTATGATTTATTTTTGTGGATTAATTTCTAACCTTTACCTTTATCACTTCTAATCATGGTTTAAAATATTGTACCGTACCGCCCAGTACGGCTGGTATTTATCCGTTTTTCAAAAAACCGTATACGAGATATCCGGTATTGGGCAATACCAGGTATCTCGGTTAATACCGCCCAGTATGGGTGGTATTTGATCGAGCAGTATTTGATGTCATACAGGGCGATACCGCCCGGTATGACGCAACGGCTCTTAAAAAGAGTCGTTGCTATACCCGACAGCACCCCAAATGGTTATATAGCCATTTGGGGCCGGATTTAAGGCTGTTTGAGGTCTTTATAAAGACCCCAAATAATTATATGTTATTGGAGTTATTTTTAACAACAAAAACAAAACAAAAATCATTGGCCGATATGTCTTTTTCGTACCGGCCCGTACCGTGTGTCGGTACGGTACCGGTACCGGTATTTTAAACCAAGTTTCTAATGCTTTAAAAAAAAGGAAACAAACATTTTTTACATTCTGAACCGTTTCAAGAACACTCAAAAAGGTCCAATCTATGTTGTCACTGCTGTCACTACGATATGGTATCTATACCAGTCCAGCTACGAAACCTATCCAGTCTAGATAGGAATACGGAATTAATTAGGATAAGAATCATGTATGATAAGCTTATATCATATCCAACGTTTGTTGAAATCTCGAATAAGAAGATCACAAAAGATAGGATTTCGAAATCCTATGTTTGTGTTGGCTCCGGATAAAGGAGTCGGATATTAATAATCTAATACTTAAATTTGATTTTACCAAATTTTCATTTTAAGAATTATGAAATTAAATTTAAATGATTATTTTAACATAATAATAATAACATATTGACAAAATATTCCTAAAAATTGAATTATAATTGACTTATCACAAATATCCAACTTAAATGTCAGAGAAGAAAAAATCTAAAGATTTTAATTCCCAACCCCCGTGAGGATATATCTATATCCCATTAGAACCGGATTTGGATCCGGTCATATTCAACTTAAATGATATCCGAAGTTCGTAGCAAACGACAAACTAATCCTATCCACCAGTCATATCCCGTGAAACAAACGCGCCATATGAGTTTGGAGACCTAACTTCAAATCTTGATCTAGAGTATTTCGTCTTATTTCCATCACCTATCTCTGCTACCAAAATCCTACAACTTCTTTAACTTCCATGCCATGATCTTCTACTTTAATCACCTTTAGTTCCTAAAATTATTTTCTTCCTTTTGAATTTTTGCTCCATATACTAGTTTTTTTCATGAACTAAACTTTCCATAGATATTAAAACATAAAAGAATCTTTAGAAATCAAGTACTGAAAGAAACAAGAAAGATACAGAGAATAAAAAGAACAACTTACATCTTCTGCATCTACTCCCACTTGGGGCTTATAAGTAACTGTTTTCATGAATTTCAACTCGTCAACAATATTAACTTGCTCAACAGGCTTGCCACGTAGTATGATCAGGAAATTTGAGAATTTCCGAAGATAAAGAACAG
The DNA here is from genome assembly GCA_034359265.1 of Canna indica. NCBI lineage: Eukaryota > Viridiplantae > Streptophyta > Magnoliopsida > Zingiberales > Cannaceae > Canna > Canna indica. The sequence continues at coordinate 16,778,748 of CP136893.1, read as the reverse complement.
AAGCATAAGCCTGAAAGTTATAAGCATTGTTAACATATATATACGCAAAACATATCTAATTGTAAAACACAGTAAGCATACTCACACGCAGTGAATGTTTAAGCTTATGGGAAACATGAGAATGTAGAACTTTGTCAGATTTTGAGGAATGTTCACTGAAAGCTTGATCTCTCAGTAATATATCCTATAGTGGAATGAAATTAGACAGTCAGATCCTTAACCATAATGTCAGATAGGACTCATTACTTCTGCACTAAAACAGAAAAAACGTTATTTTCCCTAAAAAATTTATCACATTGACAGCGACATAGCAATTCAATCATCTTAATACAACAAGAACTAAGCCTAAAACCCATACTAGATGGGGTCGGCAATTCAATCATCTTAATACAACAACAAAGCCTTAATCTCATACTAGATGGGGCCGGCAAATTTATCACATTGATAGCGACATAGCAATTCAATCATCTTAATATGGTTTAATAATTACAGATATAGATATTTGATATTAAATTAAAAAATGAAGTAGATGCATGTCAAGAGAATGTGATGGATTGCAGAGACCAACGATTGGTGTCACTATGCTAACTGCAACTTTCTTCTTTCTTCTTTCTTCTTTCTTCTTTCTTTTGGGGTTTTTGGCAATGGCTAGTGCAACAGTCTCATTGTTTTGGTCTAACAAAGCAAGAAAAAATACAATAAAATCAAAAAACAATCTACCAAATTGTTAGTATATATATCTAACACTCAATTGTAAACATCACTTCGAAATTGTGTGCCAAATTCATTAAGCATCATAAGAATTTGCCCAGAACCAAAAATCACAGCAGAACAGAAGCTATATTGGGATGTGAATGGGCAGTTGACATTAGAACACAATATACCTTCCAACTGTTGACACTTTGTCAGGCTTTGAGATTAAACCATGTAAGAAGAATTTGACACATGAATGGCATAATGTCTAGTTAACTCAAGTAAATAAAAAACTAAACAAATGGGTTCTGCAATACCAATTAGGTAACCTAAAATTTGAAAGAATTAACTGCATTCACTTGGATATTGCAATTTAGACATTTGGTGATAGAATCTCCCATTTAAAAATACTCCACCCATTGTACAGGCCCTTCGGGACAAGATTAACCAAAACAAAAAAATAAAAGAAGGTAGAGTTACTGTTCTAATATTCAACATGTTTGGGAGGAAAAGCAAGTCCAACTAAACCTACTATTTCAAAATAACAGAAGGATGGTCATAATATAACACGCTGCGCAAAGAGATGAAAACAACATCTTAGTCCATGGTTCAACAACTTGAACAAAGATTGGGCATGGACTAAATTTTCTAATCTTTTGATATGCATTAACAAAATATGAATTATTGAAATGCTTATGCAAGGAAAATTATGTAGATGCATCCTGAGCTACTCTTGTCCTCTATTTGTAATAATGTAATATAACTTGTATTCACTCTTTATAGAATATGTAAGATTCTGAATACTTTCTAAGTTATAATTATTACTGTTGCTTGGTGGGAAAAAGTAAATGGAACAACATTTGGAATCCAAAAACAACAGAAATAGATTAAATTAAGACATGTGAATGGCTTGATAGAACATGGAATAAAAAGCTAGATACTTCCTATCAAGGTTTAAAATCTCGGTACCGGTACCGGTTTCGGTCACCGGCCGGTACCGGTACCGTACCGTACCGACACACGGTACGGGCCGGTACGGGAATAGCATACCGGTTTTTTTTTTTTTTTAAGAGTTAGATATAACTCTAAACAATACGTAATTGATGAATAAATGCTTAAAATCAATATTCCAATGTCAGATACATGAATATTAAAAGTCATTTTTACTGTATTAGGATTTTTCGCAGATACAAGAGAATTACATATAAGCACAGCCCAAAGGGTCTAAAAATTTTTCGGGAGGGGGCTCCGCCCCCACACCCTCGCAGAGTCTTATGTTGCGCTACGCAGAGTCTTCGGCGGTCCCGCTAGCCGGTTAGCGGGCGGGGGTCAAGGGGGCAGCGCCCCCTACGGGGGTGTGGGGGCGGAGCCCCCTCCCGAAAAAATTTTAGACCCTTTGGGCTGTGCTTATATGTAATTCTCTTGTATCTGCGAAAAATCCTAATACAGTAAAAATGACTTTTAATATTCATGTATCTGACATTGGAATATTGATTTTAAGCATTTATTCATCAATTATGTATTGTTTAGAGTTATATCTAACTCTTAAAAAAAAAAAAAAAAAAAATCAATATTCTCCCGATATCGCATCATACCGCTCATACCGGGCGGTACGATGCATATACTGCCCGATATACATGATATACCCGGTATTTTCAAATACCGGGTATATCGAATACCGGAATCCTCAAAAACCGGTATATACCGGCCGGTATATACCGTTTCGGGCGGTTTTTTAAACCTTACTTCCTATGAATTCGTACTTGAAGCATCAAAAGAATTTACAAGTATATAAACATATCAGCAATAACAAAGTATGGTTAGTGCTACAAATATTTGGCAATAATCCTTGTACCCAACTATGTATAGTCATTAGCTTACTGATGAATTGAGGTTAGTCACCAACTTAAATGGATGAAAGACCAAGAATAATAAAGTACCTCATCGTCATCATCAAAGTCCAATTCCAGGAGGCCATCATCATTCATCCACAGATTATAAACAAATACCTTTGTTCCATGCAACCCCATATCCTCAAACTGAATAATCAAAGATAAATGAGATAACTTAAATCATGGAGTTTACATTATGAGTTATTCAATCGCATAACTTATGAATGACAAAGAGGCATGTGAAACAAAATGTTTCTCCCATTTCAAAAGAAATAATGAACATTAAAGCCACACTGAAACAGTTACTAGAACCAAATGAGGGATATGATAATTCTTATCAAATGTTGAACAAATAGTACTAGTGGGTTATAGTATGACATAGTTTTTATGCATATTCATACAGGTTGCAAATCTGAGTACAAGGACAAAATCTATCAATTATATGTCGTGCTCAAAAGTATCTTCAAAAGAGTCATACATAAACTCTATCAAAAGAAGTTTTTCAACAATGTAAAAGATGGGCAATTCAGGTTGATTGTCATACTTGTATTTTGTATGAGATGTAATCCTCACATAGTAGTATGGGAAAGGATAACAAAACAAATATTCCTCATATAAGACAGTAGACAAAGCTAACTATGTTAACAAAAGAAAAAACCTGCTGCAGTAATTCCTCCTTAGACGAAAACGGAGACCAATCAAGAATTGTTTTCAAACTACTGTCCCATTCATCTTGTGAACTCAAGATTAATGGTATTATCTGACCATTCTGCACCTGAAAATCAAGCTGCAAAAAAGACTCATTATGTTTATGACTTGAATGAAAATAGGTATCTCAAAAAGATAGAAAGGTTGAATAACAATGAAATTACCATAGGAACAATAATATCATCTTTCATTGCTCTTCTCAAAAATGTATAAGACAGCAGACCAATGCTCAATGTCATATGGCTAGGAAGACAGCCACGGTATCAGAATATCAAAAATGACTATAATAATGGTTAGTTCTAATGAGAATACCAAGTTCCACAAAAGATGATTGAGGAAAATGAAAATTATTTTTATTCACATCCAAAATGAAGATAAAAGCACAAGATGCAAACCCTACCTCTTAAAAGCATGGTTTAAAAGACTGTACCATACCACCCAGGCACCCAGTGTGGGCAATAGGTACCAATTTTTTGAAAATCCCATACCAGCAAGTATATATAATATATAATATACTAGCTGGTTGTACCGATTGTACCTGGTGATATAGAGGTTGTACTACTTGTACCGGATAGTACAGCTCCAACGGCTAAAAAATATTAATAAGAGCATTTCTTTTTATCGATACCCAACAACTATGTTAGCTGTTGGGACCAATTTTAACAAGGGGTTTCGAGGGCTATATAGCCCTTAAACCCCTTGTTTTGATCCCCTCTTCATCCACTCTCTAAACTCACTTTCAAGAGTCTCTTATTTTTTTCAAATCTCTCTCATTCTCTCTATTTCCTTCAATTTCCCTTCAATTTCATCCTGGAACTGTGTCAAAATGTCATCGAAGAGTCAAAGTGATCCAGCATCGCAATGCTGCCGCTATTGGAAAAGAGAAACCACTTGCAATGCATTCACTATGATTACATTGCTTATGGTGGAAGGATCACTCATTTGATATCCCAATATGTCCAAACACCCAAAGGAGCCACTTGAAAGTCCGAAATCTCTTTAAGGAGTCTCTCACAATAAACGAGAGCAACAAGTTTGAAATGTGGAACAAAAGGCAGAGTTCAATCGAAAAGATATGGATGACGTCCACTACAATCAATACTAGGGCTGTGGAGATGATGGGGACAAGGACCCCAAACTACAAGCTATTGTAAATGCTTCTTTGAGCGAGGAGCACAAACCTCGGGCTGGTGGGCGAGGTGTATGCTTGAGGCATAAGGGTTTTTGTCCATACGCTTGTAAGTAGTTTGTGAATACAAGAATGGTTTCCCTTAATGTGTTGTTCCGACTTTCTATTGTGTAAACCTCTAACGCTGCTGAAGCAAGAAGGCTGGCTAAGAGAAGCGTGCACTGATTAGCACCGCGCATGACTATACTTGAGCAGAAAATTTCGATGCTCAACTTAGACCATGTGACACTACCTCCTCCTCCCCCCCCCCCCCCAAGACATACCTTTTTTTCATTTTTTTAATATAGTTCATATCAATATATCATCATTATTTTTCAATGTGGAACGATAGTATTATACTCTTCAACCTCCCAAAAAATCAATGTTTTTAAAATTGTCTCATACCTCGACGCAAATTGGCCAACAAATCAAGGATCAAATGGTGAGACCGAAGGGTTAACACGGTGATGTAAAAAGAAAGGGTGACCAATGCACGAAGCAATCAGGAGGGTTGGTGTACGCAGTCTTCGCAGTCTTCCTCCTGCTTTTTGCAAAGAGGTTGTTTCCGTGGCTCGAACCCATGACCTCCAGGTCACAAGTGGATAACTTTACCCTCTCTGATGTAATAAATAATATTTGTTTTCAAAATATATTATATAGTATAGATTTTATACATATGTACATTATGTATATAATAATATTAAATTGAAAATGATATATTATATTATGAGAATCTAAACAATAGAATGCATATATAATATATTATGTATTTATAAGTTATACATAGTTACATAACTTACATGTGCAAACTGTAAACGCATATCATGCTATATTTTTAAAATCTATTATATAGGTTAGATATATAAACAATAATAAAATTGTTCAATTAAATGTTGTTGAAGTATCATTCTAATAACATTAATTTCATAATTGATGATTAAATATATATTAGGTATTGAAAGGCATAAGTTTATTGTATTAAAATTAAGAATTCCAAACATAACTACAAAGATAAGGAGTAGCTTAATGGTAGAAATAACATATTCTAGACTTCTAGTCCATAAGTTTGGGGTTTGAATCTCATTGGATTAAATTTTTAGATAAAAAACACAAAAAGGTTAAAAACTGGGGCAACCAAGTTTGCTCAGTCAGTTGGGCCAACCCAGGCTTCTCGGGTTCAGCCAATTTTTAAAAACTTCAGGTTTAGTTGAAATGCCAGCCATTAAGGCTCCAGTCGCAGTCAGACCAGGCAGGGCTAAAAAACACTGCCAAAAACCTGATTTCATTCTCTCAGGTTCCTTGAAAAAAAATCATGGCCACCCTCGACACTGATTCTACTTTATCAAATCAAAGTATTAGAACCAACCCCGCCGACAATATTAACCCACCATGTTGTTGCAAAAGTGCCAACCTAAAAGAACTGTTTGCAATAACCTAATGCATAAAGCCTAGAGATCTGAATTGCTTAAAGCCTATATAAATTGTCATGGCATTACATTGCAAATGCTAGTAGTTCAGGAGAGAATTGACAGTGCAAATCCTTTTCAAGAAACTAAAATCAATTCACTTGACATAAGATGAAACTTTACTGATGATGTGGCATGATGGCAACAAACTCCAAACTAAAAAAACTTTACCTTCCACGATTAGTACAACTGAATACAATTGCATCAGCACCCAATCTCATGGTACTTGTTTTGAAGCCATTGCCATCTGTAGAATTAGAAACAGAAATGACAATAGCAAATAAAGTAGCATTTGATAACCTAAGTAAACATTTAATTGCAATGAACTAAGTACTATTCATCTGTCGTCCATATTCAAATAACTGGGGTGTTAATATTAGTACAAAAACAGCAACCACAAAGTGCAGATGATGCTATTATTATAGCTAGTATTTCGAGAATATATGTATGACATGGAGGCACAAGTATCATTTACCTTTGATAATATCATGAAAAGTAACATACCTGGCAATAGCATAAAGATCCTTCACCAAAACTAAGACAACTACCATATTCTAACTCAAAAGCTATGGAAATGGAATTCTTTTAAAGTAGGAGACCCCCTTAGTCATTCAATAAATTAAACAAATGATTATAACAAGCTTAGTTGGTTACCCTGCCATTCTCAATTGCAGTATGGATTCTCCTAAGCATTTATGCTTATGAGACAACAAACAAACAAAAACGTAATCTTCAAGTTATTTTATGGAAATGAACTAGCTCAGTTAGTAGTAAATAATGGATTAACAAGGCAAAGGTCATTCCTAAATAGTCCAGTCTACTATGTGATATTCATATTAATAAACCGCCTCAGAACATTTTACATAAATAAATTAGTGCACCTGAATTATTCAAAAGCAAATGCATTACAAAAAAAAAACACAAGTTAAACTTGAAAAGGTTGTAATTACACTGGCCAATGGTTGTCTTTGATCTCTTTGAAGAAAAACCAAGGCTCATGCATCGCCGAATACCTTCAGGGTCCATGCCCCCTCCATTATCTACAAAGCTCGTCTTCATTAAAGTCAGAAAACCAACAAACAAAACTTCTACCTATATGTTGTAGGTTGTAACTCTTGCAGTGGGTGCAAAAAGGGCTCAAATATTGGAGAAGAACCATATAAATGTCTACATTAAATCAGCTGATTCAGATGATTGCTCTTGCATTAAAACCCCTAACAACACTTGTGGTCATTTAAACAAATAGACATAGATACCAATTTTACACTAATGACTAATGTTCCTACGACAGGAAAACGACAAAAAGTGAGGGAAAAAAAGGAAAAAATAGAAAGATAAAACATAAAGCCTTAAGACCCAATTAAAAAAATTAATACAGGTACAGTAAATTTATACCCAAATCAAAAAGATTTCAGTCAGCAAATTTTGGATAAGAAAAGAAATTTTCAGGGATACACCTTCAGGTAACCATATATCCTATTCTCGCTTTACTAGGATATTACCAAATTCAGAAACAAATTAGCCAATGATCAATTACTTATGAGCCTACTTGGATAAGAACATTAATCATAATGCTAATACCAGGTACCTTGAAAAACCAACATAGGGCTGTTATCCTTCAAGTTGTTGATCTTATCAACTTTTACAAATGTTGCACCATTTTGAATCTGGAAAATCAAACAATAAAATGGGATATTTTAAATACTTAAAAATTCAAACTGTGCAAGCCTTTCAGAACAAAATTCTTCAAAGCATTTCCACAAAGCAGCCATATAAACTAGAAAAATGTTAAAAATAAAAATGTGGCATTCATTTGACAAATTTGATTGTATAAGTAGCAAGATAACATGGATACCTCATCAACGGCATTATCCAGAAGTTCAGCAATAGCTGCATAAAACACAGGGAAAACAATGCCAATCAGAATCCATTACATACAAATACGTTATAAAAAATTTGCAGAATATATACATAAGATCATTAATTACAGAACATTTTTTGGCACAACTAACCTGAAAGGCATAAGGTTATTTCTTGGGCAATGTTAGCAGAAATTAGTTGAAAACATATTTCTTGGACAAACTAAAGGCATAGGATGAAAGGTTCCATAACATAAAGTGGATGCTGAAAATGGACAATAATTAATGCAGTTACCATGTTATTTCCTGTTACATTTGATTGGGTGAGCAACTTTTCCTAAAGCTTAAGTTGTTAAGCAAAAGACTAATTTATGCATTTATATTATTAACATTCTCCTTTCACATGCAAGGGGGTAAACTTAAGGAGACTGACGCACGCTAAACACATGATCAACTTAATCGAAGTGGAGGTATTTTGAAAAAAAATATTGATGATACGCCTAGGAGGATAGAGGATTCGAAGTCAGTACCTCTTGCTTTAATACCATGTTAAATTTGATTGAAGTGACCGACTTTTGAAAAAGCTTGAACTATTAGAGAAAAAGACCAATATATGCATTTGTATTCTTAGACAACAACTTCTCAAGCAAAAAGAATGTAGATATGTCACAGAATCCAACACCGGAGAGCTATTAATTGCAAACTATAGATTCAACTTATTCTCATTTATATCTATCTTTGTTTCATTTTTCTTTTATACCTCACTATATTACTAATTAGCAATTGCAACCTTAAGCACTTACAAAGTCGATAGATTATTATCCAAATTTGTAAATAAATATGTTGCCCAAATAGGAGATCTGAAAGAAGAAGCAACTAGGAGTAAGCCCTATAATGAATGAGGTGCTGTTTTTCGAGGGAGAGGATAACAACACTACTAGGCATATATAGGACTAGATTGATATGATGACAGTGAATGCCATTCTGCTTAACACAAAACTAAAAAAGTTACAAGAAAGTCTATCCTGCCCAATACGAGCGAACACTGTGGTAATGCCGTAATGGCCCTTTATATATGGCTAGGTAGTGCTGTATCAGACAGTATGGAACAATAATTGAATGTGATATTATATCAAGCAAATAATTCTAAGCCTCGGCATTCTTACATGCATTTCAAAAGTCTATAAATTCATCTGAAATGAGAAGCACAGATCCAAGATATCCAAAAATATTCACAGACAAGATCAAACAGATCAAATTCATTCAAGAGTCATGTTTATACTGAAGTGAAGTGAAAAATGTATCGCCTGAAGTACTACTAAGTTAGCCAAAGCCTCGAAGTATCAGACACCATGACCAAAGTTGTTGGGGCAAGTGGAGGTTAACATTAGGTCTAATATATGTAAACTTAACCACTTGAGCCATGTCAAGTATGGCTTCGATTTTTCATTAATGTTATAGATTCTGAGTGTATTATGGTCATTCTTTCTTACAATATATTTTGGGTTATATTGGAACCTAAAATAACCTACTTGATGTATAAGTACGATTTTGAAAGTTGTTTACCATCAAACATAGTATACAAAAATATATTAGTATATGGCTATATACAATACTCGAATTGGGATGAAGCAGTTTAATTTTTTTTATCTTTTTCACAATTAATATTCCATGATAACAATTACATAGTTACAAATGATAATGTCCACTACCTACTTCAAGTTTTAAGCTAGAAGGACTTAAAACCTTTAATAGCTAGCTCTAATTTATAAATAATTTGAGATAAAGGGGCGCCTGAGAGCCACAAGTACTACTAGCATATAAAGTGCTGCCAACCTCGCCAATGATGTCAATCATCCTACCCATATTATGCGGCTTTCATCAAATAGAAAATTAACAACAGGGGGCATACCACCAAAAGCCCACTTGTGCGACGTAGCGTTGGTGTGCAAGAACTTAGGGTGAACGCGTGCCCGATCAAAATCAGATGATTCAAGCGAGGCTGCAGCAAAAGAAAACATCAAAAGCAGAACCAAAACACCAACGAAGAAAGGGGGGAACTTCTTTCTTCTGCAATAAGAGAAGGGAGAAGACGAACCGTGCTGGGCACGAGACGAGGGTCCTGATGAAACTTCACACGCCCCTGCTTTCCAGAAGTTGCGGCATTCAAGAGTGCGGGGCCGTTGTTGCAGTTCGTCTACCACCAAGAGTGCGGATGGGCGTTCCTGATTGACGCCGCCGTCGGGCGGTGATACAAGGACCACCACTTCGTCGTCGTCAGCAGAAGTGCTCGTCGTCATCGGTAGCGAGGTAAGATTAAAGGCGAAACGGAACGAAGTATTAGGGATTGCAGCAAGCGAGTCGGACTTGGTGCCGTAAACTGGCGGTTCGTTGGCAGAAAAATCCATAAATTGATATAATCATATTAGTATACGAATTAATTCAAATTCCAATATAGCCCTCACATATTCCATTTTTTTCATAAAATAAAAAGAGAATTTTGGGAATATCATTGAACACTTTATAATTTATTGCCAAAACTATAAGGACATATTTGCTTCGTAGAATAGAGATTGATAGGATTAGATATAGGGTCCGTTCGTTTCGCAATATTTTAAGGTACAGCACATAACAACATATGTTGTTCGATCTTCGTTTGCAAAAATATACCAATTACGGGATAAAAATTTATCTTGGTACAGTACACCGAGTCTATTTTTTTGTTACTCCAAATTGGAGTAACAAGAGCATGTTACTTTGGTAAAGACTTAAAATGACCTTATTACCCTTCATATTTTAAAACCTATTATTCATCCTAATTCCTTATGTCGCACAGTACCGTACGGAGAGAAAGAAAATCGTGAGTTCTCCTCTCCCATCGTTAAACCTTCTTCTTCTACGTCGTCGCCGACGTCGGCAGCAGCATCGTAGCGAGGTCGCACCAACGATCGCTGATGCCCAGGCGACATCAACAGATGGCTGATGTCGCCTGGGCATCTGCCATCTGACACGAAGTCATCAATCGAAGAAGTCGTCGATTCGAAGATGAATGATCTTGCTTCGATGAGCTTGTTGTTGCAGCTTGAAGCGTTGAAGTTGCACTGCCCTTTCCATTTAGTCAGTGGCGGCGGCATCTCCTGGCCGCTGAAGGAAGGGTGGTCGGGAAATATCCCAGTGTCGAGAAGCCCGACGATGATGCCCTTGTCGAAGTGTGTTTGGTTCCACGGACACTACTAGAATTGTCGTCATCACCAACGGCTCAGACTGTGGCTGAACCGTCGAGTGATAGATATCACGGACGGCGTCAACTATGGCAAACCGTCGTCACTGATGCGCGCATCTCAGATAAGTTGTGACGACTGTGCTTGGCCGTCACAAGTAATCATCAGCGACAGCCGCGTCCGCTGTCGCTGAATAAAAACCATTAGTGACGGCTTTAGGCGGCTATCACTGATACCAACCATCAGCCACGGCTCAGTCCCGTCGGTGATATTATTAACAACTATTATATTTGGTGCTGCCGAGACCATCCATCATTTACGATAAGCTTTCAGCCATCGCTTAGTGACAGTGAACCGTGGGTAAGTCGTGGCTAAAGGTGTATCCTATAACTGAAAATACTGAAAATTTTATAAATTCCTATATATAATGATATATCGACTACAAACTATTTTCAATCACATATTAAAATCAGAAAACATCATACGCATGCATTTGAAACCAAACATACAAGTTTTACATAAATATCATCAATATCAGCCTCAAACCGGAGACAAACAATTATCAAAATATCATCTATATACAACCAAGTATCAAAATATAAACAAAATACAATTAATCAAAATCTCACGGCTACGGTGGAGGCGGTGGAGGCGATAACGACTGGGTCGGGAGTGTCGAGGAGGACGACTGCTGCAACATCATCGGTAGAAGCCCAACGTGAGACGTAATCTGAGTGAGGAGTGTCTGCATGTTCTAGATTGTCTGTCTCAACTGTCATTCGCCCGCTTTTGCTCCTGCATCTCCAGCCTCTACTGGGTGAGCTCCGACTCCATGGCCGCTATCCGGCTCTGGTCCTACGCTCGGGATGTCGGAGGGGTCGGTGCCCCAAGTGGCCCGAGCACGGCGCGTGCATGGCCACTGTCTGCAAAGCCATAAACACAGCCGTGCTCCCAGGCACCTGTGGCCTCCACCCAAGCTCCTGCATCGAACTCCTCCAATGTCCCTCCACGCTCGATCACAATCCTCGTATAAGTTTCCTACACATATTTATATTTTAAATATATATAAACTATAAAAAAAATTGTGTAAATCAAATAGACAATATATAAATACTTACCATTATATACGAAGCTCTGCTATCAACGTAGTCCCCTGCTCCTCGTCGACGACAGTGGGTGCGCTCAAACACCTCCATCATCGATGGGCGTTGGACGATGCCGTCCTCCGTCACACGCGTCTTACATTAGAAAAAAAATACATTAGTATCATTATACACAATATATAATTTAATTAAAAATAATTAAATTATACATACCATACGACGCTCATGAACCGTAAAAAAGATGGAACCACCAGTGTGGCGCGCGCCCCGTGCCGTCCCCCCCCCCCCGAACATGCGCCCTGTGCCACTTAGGTGTGTCCCACCGCTCAACGAGCTAGTCCCATATAGGGCCAGGAATCCACTGTCCCCTAGTCTACCCTATCTGTGTGGCCCCCAACCGTCTCATCACAGTATGACGGGCATGCTGAAGCAGCCCGTTATAGCGAGCGCGGGCAACACGTGTGCTCTCATGCAGCCTCCACAAAAGTGGTCTGGTCCTCCGGCCATATATAATGACCCTGGAAAAAAAAATTATTATTACTGATGAATATTTAACATTAATATTAATTTAATAAATATACTTACCGTGAACTCTCGCCACAGAAAAATCCATATGCTCACGGGGCACGTGAGACCATGTAGGCCACGCCCCGTGCATAAACTTTAGGATCGTCCCCGCTATCGTGTGGGGGACGTTCTCCTGCTTAAATCTGCACCAAATATAAATTCATATTATGATATTTTGAATTATAAATAAATTATAAGAAATAATTAATGCATATACTTACCTTCTTCCATAAACACTAATTGCTCTGCACAGTTCTCCCTCGGGTGACGGAGGGAGAATTTTGTTAAGCTCTCGTGGCCTACGTCTTGATGTCGACGGGCCTGGATCGGCTGAAGGGATATATGGTGGCTGGAACATGTGGGGGAATTGTGGCCGGACCAGGTGGGGGAATGGTGGCAGGAGGTGGGGGATGGTGGTGGAAGGCGAATGGTCAGTGGGTACAGGTGGGGCGGGTGGTAATCATCGAGGGGTCCTACGAGGAATGCCTCCTCGAGAACTGATATATCAAACCATAGCTGTAAAAATTTAATATAATTATATTATATATAATAGATAAATATATATATTTAATAATTGAATATATATACTTTACATTTACAATTATTCGTCATCGTCATTATCATCATCATCATCTGTGTAATACTCTTCTTCTTGTTCTTCTGTATCGGAATCTTGAAATTCTTCTTCGTCTTCCTCATCATCATTATGTCCTTCCTTAACTTCATTATCGTCGTCATCAACATATTCTATTTCCAATTGAACTAACTCTGTGTCATCAGCCTCGAGTATTAGACCAACTCGTTCCACTTTGGAAGAATCTTCTTCTTGATAGAAGTCATCTGCTGGCTCATTCTCTCCAACTATCGGGTCATTTTTTCCTTTGGTTTTAGTCTTACAGACTACACGCCAATCTGCCCTATCTTTCTTTCGAGATGGATACTGCATATAATATACTTGTTCAGCTTGAGATGCCAATATAAATGGCTCATTTGAAGTCAATTTTGATTTGTAATTGATCTCGACCAGTTGTTTATACTTTGGATGAACTCTCATGACCCTATCGCTTGTATCGAACCAATGATATTTAAAAAGGACAACTGATTTACATCCGAAAAATTACAATTCAATGACTTCTTCCAATAGTCCGTAAAATTCAACATCACATTCAGCATACGTTGTCCTTGTGACACAGACCCTGTCATTCATAGTCTTTTTTGTAGATGAATATTCAAGTGTGTGAAATTTATATCTTTTGACAAAATAACCATTATAACACTGTACAAGTCGTGCCGGTCTACTAGCAAACTCAAATATTTGGTTATCTATTTTGTCTCTGTGTTTTGTGCTATAAGCTTGAAACCAATTAGGGAACTCACGATTTTATAATCTTTCTAATTCCTCATCGCTATCAATTGAGTATTTTGTCACCATCTGAATGTCAAATATTCAATGAACTTCTCAATCTCTGGATAGTTTAGCAAAACGTACAAGTAGACCAAATGGTACTCTTCATCGTTTACGAATCGAGACGGACGAGAACCCAAAGCACGATCGGGGTAATCAAAGATATTTAAACAATCATCTGATGGTCGAGCTCCCCCCGTCGTCGTTCCGTGGAAGACGATTAAGTCTTGTCTTGATGGTTGATTCAAAATAAAATGAGCAAAATGTTAAAATTTCTTGAATTATATATGCTTCTAATATGGAACCTTCAATTGCGGCGGTGTTCTTTACTTTTTTCTTCAGATGATTCATATATCTTTCAAATAAGTACATCCATCGGTATTGAACAGGGCCACCAACTCGTGCCTCATATGCCAAGTGTATCGGTAGATGCTCCATCGAGTCAAAAAATGCATGAGGGAAAAATTGCTCCATCTTGCATATGATTTCAACAATATTATTTTCAAGTGCTGACATATCTTCGACTCGAAGTACATTTGCACAAATATTTTTGAAAAACATACTAATTCTATCAACGGACCCCAAATGTTATCATGTAGATGATCTCGAAACGCGACTAGAAGCAATCTCTTCATGAATACATGGCAATCATGGCTCTTCATCTCTGATATTTTGCATTCATTGATGTTTACACATCAAGATAAGTTTGAGGCATATCCATCGGATAATCTGAGTTCTTTGATCCATTGATACACATTTTTCATCTATTGTTTATTTAACACATACGGTGCCTTTGGCTTATGAAGTCGTCCGTTGATCTCTTGCAACTCTAACTCAGGTCTCTTACAAAGTATTTTTACATTATGTCGGGCCTTCACATTATCTTTAGTTTTGCCGAAAATATCCATAACTGTGTTAAAAATATTATCAAACACATTTTTTTAATGTACATGACGTCCAAATTATGTCGAGTCAGTAATGAACTCCAATACGATAATTCTCAAAATATACTTTTTTTCACCAAGTTATGTGTTTGACCAAAGCCTGAAATTCTTACATTCTGACCAAAAGTAATATTTGGAAGCAATTGAACACGTGCTAACATCTGTTCACCAGACAACATCGATGGTGGCTCATCTCTTTCGACTCTACCCTTGATAAATTTGTCTCGATTCCTTCGATACATACTGATGGTTAGACGGTAGGAACCGGCGATGATAATCAAAGAAGAAAATTTTTCGACCATTCTCAAGACCGAAGGATTTTGAGTGTTTCATGCAATACGAGCAAGAGAGTCGCCCATGCGTGCTCCAACCAAACAACATGTCATATGCTAGGAAATCATTGATTGTCCATAATATAGTAGCTCGTAAAGTGAAGTTTTGCTTCCGATGACAATCATAAGTGACAACTCCCTCAGCCCACAATGTTTTGAGTTCATCAATTAGGGGACGAAGAAATACGTCAATTTCTTTGCGAGGACCCCTAGGACCCGGAATAATCATCTAAAGATAGATAAATTCATCTTTCACACACATTGAGGACGACAAATTATAATCTATTAACAGCACTGGCCATACTGAATACAGAGTTGCCGAATTACCAAACGGATTAAAACCATATGTGCACAATCCCAACGTGATATTTCTAGTCTCTCCAGCAAATGAAGGATAACACCTATCCAAATGTTTCCATGCTTCACTGTCGGATGAATGAGTCATTATTGTATCATCACAACTTCTTGCATGTCAACTCATATAGGGGGCAGTCTTTTTCGACATGAATAACCATTGAAGCCTCGGTGTCAGTGGAAAATACTGAAGCACCTTAAAGGGGATATTTTTTTGTCGGACTGATTTTTTCTCCTTGTAACGAGGATGTTCACATACCGTGCTGTAACTATGCATTTTCTTTATAATATAAAATACAATTATTTGGGCACGCGTGTATCTTTTCGTACCCAAACCCTAATTTTCTCATCAACTTTTTTATTTTATAAAAGGTTGGCTCAAACTTGTTATTTGGAGGTAGCATACCATTGATAAAGCCTGTAATCCGATCAAATGCAATCTCGCTGATATTACAATCAAACTTGATGTTCAGAAGTTGTGTTATTGCCGAAAATGTTGTATAATTAGGACAATTCTCATACAATAATTCATCGGCAGCTTTCAACATCTCGTAAAATTCTGCAGCCTCCTTATTCGGCAATTCAATCTGTATCGTAGGTTATTCTTCAGTGACTTCAACTATCGTAGTATCTAGTGGCACTACCGTCTCCGTAATTGACTCAATATTATCATTTAAATGGAATTATCCTCCAAGATTATCCAGAATCATTGTTCTATAAGGATTTGGTGGATTTGAAGAAGAAACACCAGTAGAAGAAGATTCACCATGAGTTTGGACAACAGGATTGCTCGACGTTCTAACTTGATGTGACTCCCCGTGACAATTCCATACAAAATATCTTGGTGTGAATCCTTTTGTATACAAATGTACTGTGACAGTTTCTCGGTCCAAAAATCTTATGTTCGAACATTTCCAACAAGGACATCGGATTTTATCACCACTAAGGAATTTTTCATTCGAGTAGGCGATATTGAAGAAGTAAGTTACGCCTACTCGAAATTCGTCTGTTATAGATCCACGATGAATTCGTCTGTACATTCAACTTCGATCGCTCGACATGTTCTGTCAAAAAATTTGCAATATCTTTAGGTAATGTCTTTAGGTGGGATGGTCCTATTCCATTCGGGATTTATGTTATTCATATTGCACTTAGTATTTCTTTTAGTCATTGACTTCATTCTAAATTTTGACAGCATCTCCCTATAGTTCTCCGAATACGCATATCATCTGGGCGCGTATCGGAGAACAAGGGAGATACAAGCTAAATTTTAAAAATGAATAATGACTAAAATAAATAAACTAAGTGCAATATAAATAACTATGTTCTCAAATTATCCAATTAGGGATAATTCAAGGGTTGTATATCGTATAAAAGATCATTTACTTCGTTTACACGAACATACAACCTCCGAATGGATCTAAGGTTTTGCAAAATTAAAACTTGACTCATCGATGCGTACGTGAAACGTATTAACTCGTCTTGATTCCGGCGCGAGTCCACCATGCACGATTTGGCCGCGAGTCTAAAGTGGACGATTTCGGCGCGCGCGAGTCCATCCTTTATTGACGATTCCGGTGCGAGTCCAAAGTGGACGATTCCGGAGCGCGCAAGTCCAAAGTGGATGATTTCATAATTATAATTACACCAAACTAAAATTAATCCTAACATTTATTCTACCGTAATTAAATCTAATTAACAACTAGTTAATAATAATTAAATCTAATTAAAAACTAATTAATCTAATTTTTTAAAAAATTAACACTAATTTACTAATTAAATCTAAAGTTAACCCTAATTAATCTCTAATAACATTAACTAACAGTAAACAAATCTAATTAATCACTAATAATAGTAATTAACACTAATTAATTAAATTAATATTATATATATATTGGTCGGCGCCGGCCGAAACCCTAGGGTTCTGATTGGCGCCGAATCGGGGAGGGGAGGGGGGATGAACTCACTTGGTGGTGGTGGAGAGGGGAGAGGGATCGGGGGCGGGGGCGAGGGCGAGGGAGCAGGCCAGCGGCGATGCGCGTGGGCGACGAAGATCGAGGGGGAGAGGGGCGGCGATCTGGACGAGAGAGAGGGGGAGAGGGTCGGGGAGGCGACGCGGTGAGGGCGAGGGTGCGGTGCGGTGATGATTGGCGGTGATAAATCATCGTCAACGGTAGAGAGAGAAGAGAGCGGGAGAAAGAGGAAGGGTCGAGCACGAACGCAAATAAAAAGTATTTTCACCCACGGCTCGCCAATCGTCGGAAAATCGTGGATTCGTAATTTTAATATCACCGACGGCTGGCCCTCTCTAAGCCGTTGGTTTAGAGTGTTTTAATTTTCGTGATGCGTTCGCGCCATTAATTAATAAGCGACGACTGCTTCTAGCCGTGGCTAATGACTTATTCATATCACCAATGGCTCTCACGCCCCCGCTAAGCCATGGTTAATAACTTATTTTATTTCGCGCCCCGTGCGTGCCATCAACTATGAGTGACGGCTCTAAGCGGCCGTATATGAGCCGCGGCTGATTCGGTTACATCAACCACGACCGCTACGATCGTCGAAAAGCCGTGACTTATACTGACAGCCGAGGCGGCCGTCGGTGATTCCCGTGGCTGATGTGATATATTCTAGTAGTGGGGCCACCTACGGTGTTCAAGCCTAAGAAGCTCGATGTATGGGTGGTCTGAAGCTTGTATAAGCGGTCAGAGTAGGCACGGACGAAGCCCGACAACAATGACATGGTCGTCAGCTCTAGCTCCGTCAATTTAGCAGCGAAGTCACTAAAGACATTCTTGTAGGCGTACATCATGTGCTGTTCTGAGGTGACTGAAGAAAGGAACGACCGATAAAAGCTCTCCTGGTCGAGTGAGGCGGACTCCGGCAGCTGCATGTGGACAATGTAAGCCCGGTGCTGCAAGCTGGTGACGAAAGTTGCTTGGGGTACATTGAAGAAGAGAATGAGAGAGAGAAGGCAGAGGGAGGAGAAATTTTTGAGGACCTTCATAGCCATCACTGAAGGAGGGAAGCGGGGTATTGGAGGAGAGTGTGTTGATTTGAATGCATGGAGTTGGTGGGTATATATATACAGTGGTGAAGCTGACAAGATTGGGCAACTGGGCTTTGTGCAATATAGATAAAGAGCCGGTGCGAGCTGATGATAAAACCAATGCTTTTTTAGCTTCTGCAGGCATCTTGTGCACATGTAGTTCTTCGATTGTTTTATTATAAAATTAATTTTAAATAAAACATGATGTAAATGCATAATTAAAATATATAATTAAAGAATTTTATTTTTAATTATTTATATTAAAGATAATATAAAATATAATTGAAAAGCACATTATATATTTAACAACATTATATTGGGGCTCTAGATGAATTGTACAAGAAATAGTACAAAGGATATTTTTGTCAAATTATCTTATCATGTGCTGTGATAATACGAAACGAATGTAAGACTGTACTAGATTTGATGTTCAGTACCATGCGAAATGAACATGAGACTATTTGTTATGCTGTCCTGTACAACCTTATACTGTACTCACTAATCTATTTTGTACTAAACTATTTGCGAAGCGAACAAACCCATAGATTTATATCTTTTTTTTTGTTCACTACTAAAAAATGGGTTTTTGCAATAGCTCATTTGCGACGTCACGGGATGTGGTCACAGATGCGATGGTTCTGCGACCGTTGTCATATGGGGTCGCGGACTGGCCAGAGATGCGACGACATTGTGACCGCCTCGAGTGTCGTTGCAAAATAGCGATGACACGACGACCGCCTCGAGTGTCGTCGCAATATGGCGATGATTTGGTGACCATTTGCGATCGTCATGTTGCGATCAATTATTTGCGACCATTAAGTCTGTCGCAAAATGTTATTAAATTCCCCGCCCAATCCTTTCTTTTTCACTTCCCCTGCTCGATCAACCCTAGCTAGCCTCTCGATCACTCATTCTCGATCTCTGCCACCGCACACCGACCGCCGCACATCGACCGCCGCACGTCACCCGCCGCAAGCAGGCCTCGTCGCTGCTCGACTGTTCAACCACCGGTATTCTCCTCCTCCTCCTCCTCCTCCTCTCTCTCATTCGAAACCCTAGTCGACGGCTAGGGTTTATACTTGATTCTCTCTACTCAGTACTCCTATTCTAGTTATCTTGTCAGCTTCCCTGATTCTCTCTTCTCAAAGGCACATGGTTCTTGTAAGCATGTTGTAAGGTATAGGAGAAAATCCAACTATACCTTCTTATCTATCTTAATATGTTTTCTGATTGGGTGATAATACAAATTGATTTGTTTTCTTGTGTTTATCTTCATATGTTGACATATTTGAAAGTTGAGATTGCTATAGATGTGTATCATATTGTTAAAGTGTTTATCTGGGAACATTGCAGGGAGAAGTGGTCCAAGTAATTTATGTTGTACTTGTATGAATAGTTGAGATTTTTAACTATAATCCAACTTGCTACTTGGTTTGATCCATGATAGAATGATACTAGTTGCTTTGCTGTTCTGATCTTGAAATTAGTATCATACTAGTCGAATTGGGCTCCACCTATTGAAATAGAGCTGATAAAATTACTTAAGCTCCCAGAGTCCCAGCTATTCAAAAGAAAGTCTTGCACTCTTATGACCAGTAAATGAACTCTTTGTTACTCTTCAATTGTTAACAATGAACATATTGTTCTTGAAAAAAGATACAACGCCCATTTCA
The DNA here is from genome assembly GCA_034359265.1 of Canna indica. Lineage (NCBI taxonomy): Eukaryota > Viridiplantae > Streptophyta > Magnoliopsida > Zingiberales > Cannaceae > Canna > Canna indica. The sequence continues at coordinate 16,758,314 of CP136893.1, read as the reverse complement.
TGATAGAAAACTAAATGTTTATTAAACTGATGCCAGTGATGTGTGGAGTTTCCTTCATAACATGCTCAACGTGTGCTTTTGCTCCTTTTGTTTACATATACATATGATAAGCTTTGTAAGGATGTAAATTTTATCCTGCTACAGCTTATGGAATTGGGCACTGCTAGATGAATAAGTTAAAACTTACCTTTTTTAAAAAATAAATTTTATCTCTCTGTCATGTGATTTGTAGGAGCCAGTGTTTTAAAACTTACCTTTTTTAAAAGAATAAATGGATGATTACTCCATCCCCTCTTTTTTTCCTTCTATTCCTTCCCCTCTCCTACATACTACACTAATGTCGATTCTGATGGAGCTTTTCTCAAGTCTACTTTGTGATCAACTTCAATTAAAAGGCTTGACTTATCATTAGAATTAACCTACTTTATGATCTCCAGTTGTAAATATTAAACTACCAGAGAGATCTTTAGAATTCCATGATCAATTGATCACCACCAATTGAGAAGAGAATTAATGAATCATCTTCCACCATTCTATATTAACTTCATTTCTCTTCATGTGCTCCTGGGAAAAAGAGCAATAGGAATTATTGAGCTTGACCTTTGCTGGGTCTGCGTCTCAAGACACCAAGTGATTATATCTTGTCAAATTACAATAAATGTCTTTTGTTTACATTGTTTATTGTATTCTTATTTTATATCTTGTCACTTATGTTTAGGAATGATAATTTTTATGTCTAGGAATGATAATTTTTATATTTACATTGTTTAGGGATGACAATTTTAGTTATATGTCCTGCTTTCTTGTACAGTATTCCTAAATATCCAGTGTCATTTTAATTTTAGTTTTAGTTAATCATGTTTTGAAGTCATTCACTTTCACCTTAATATACAATGCTGTTAATTCATGAAAATCTTTCGGTATAATTTTAGGATCGAATTTGAAAATAATATTATAATTCACGAGTTGATAAAGTGACACGAACTTATCGACCGTTGGATCATTTTTTTTTATACGATACCTTAGATCCGTTCGGAGATCGTATCGTTGTCTATAAGAAGTACAAAACTTATAGATTCTTTACGATTTCTGAATTGTCCTTGATCAGACAGTTTGGGATCAAAATTATTTTACTTGCAGGAAAATATTTTTTTTAACATTCATTTCAGTTTCAATTTCTAGCATATATCCCTTGTTCTCCAAGTATGCGCCCAGATGATATGCATACTTAGAGAACTGTAGGAAAATGCTACCAAAATTTTGACTGAAATTAAATGTTAAAAAGAATATTTAAATGCAAGTCAAATAATTTGATTCCCGAATGGAATAGAACCACCCCACCTATGAAGATTTCTAAAGAAGTAATTATTGTGATATATCACGTACAGAAACATGACGGAAGATCGTAGTTGGTTGTACCGTCGGATGTATCGTGGAGGTTTACTTGAAGAATTCAAGAGCGGTGTTCAGGAATTTTGAACTTCACATATTCAAATCCGCAATTTGTCAGTGTTGACAAAATCAGATGTCCGTGTCGTCGGTGTGTCAACTTATTTTTCCTATACCGACAAACAGTGACATTGCACATATACATAAATTGTTTCATGAATCGTTACTATCGATGGATTTCACACGGGGAGTCATTCATGGAGGCCAGTCGTCTAATATTGAATCTTCGTCCGCAACTCATTCAACATACGTTGAGCAACCGTATCGAAATATGGTCTTGGATGCTCTGGGCGGTCATGAATTCCAAAGGTTGCCAATGCCTCACACAGAATTAGGAGGTCAGTCGTCAAGTACTGAAGTGATAATGGATATAGAGTGTGAGCCACAAGTAGAACCAAAAATTCAAATGGAGTTACCAAATCCAGAAGCAGCATAATTTTATAATTTACTGAAAGCTGCAGATGAACCATTGTATGAAGGCTGTGATGAATATTCAAAGTTGCCAATAATGACTCAAATGTTAAACATTAAGTCTGACTGCAACGTAACTGAGATAACATATAATCGATTTTTTGAGCTTTTTCACAAAGTGTTGCCTAACGGTAACAAACTGGAGGGCAGTTTCTATAAGACGAAAAAGATGATGAAGAGACTTGGTTTAGGGTATCAAAAAATTCATGCATGTCAGAACAACTGTATTCTCTATTATAGTGAATACGCAGACTTGACCCAGTGTCCAATATGTGAACATCCACGGTACAAAGAGAAATCTTCGAGTAGGCAAAAAGATATACCGTTTAAGGTTTTTCGATATTTCTCGATAATTCCCAGATTGAAGCGGTTGTTCATGTCTGAAAAAATAGCCCAACATATGATATGACATGCTAAGAGTCGTGATTCGAATGTTATGACTCACCCGTCTAATAGTGAAGCATGGAAACATCTTGATCGATGTTATCCATCAATTGCAAGTGATCCTAGAAATGTTAGACTTGGGTTATGTACTGATGGGTTCAATCCATTCGGTCAATCATCCACTTCATATTCTATTTGGCCGGTGCTCCTCACAGTCTACAATTTGCCGCTGTCGATGTGCTTGAAAGATGATTTCATATTTTTTAGTATGGTAATCCCAGGACCAAGGGGACCAAGAAAAGAATTAGATGTGTTCCTTCAACCGTTAATTGACGATTTAAAGAACTTGTGGGACGACGGAGTCATCACTTATGATATTCATCAAAAAAGGAATTTCAACTTAAGGGCCGTATTGTTGTGGACAATTAGTGACTTCCCGACATATGCTATGTTGTCTGCTTGGAGCACACACGGGAGGCTTGGTTGTCCGTATTGTATGGAATGAACAAAAGCATTCAGTCTTCGGCATGGACGAAAGATTTCATACTTTGACTGTCATCGTCAATTTTTGCCACTTGATCATCCACACTGAAGAAATATAGATAAATTCATCAGGGGCAGAGTGGAAAAAGATGGACCACCTCCGCGTTTGTCTGGTAAACAAATATTAGCTCGGGTTTTTGTGTTACCGGATATCACATTCAGAGAGGTTGACAGAATTAGTGGTTTCAGATAAAAACACAATTGGGTCAAAAAAAGTATATTCTGGGAACTGGCTTACTGGAGCTCATTACTAGTTCGGCACAATTTGGGTGTGATGCACATTGAAAAGAATGTGTTTGAGAACATTTTTAATACAGTGATGGATTTTGCAGGAAAAACAAAAGATAATGTGAAGGCAAGAATGGACTTAAAAGTATATTGCAAACGTCCAGATTTAGATCTACAGGAGATGAACGGCAAACAAGTGAAACCGAAAGCCTTTTATGTTCTCAGTAAGCAACAACAAAAAGATATTTGTCAGTGGTTAAAAGATCTCAACACTACTAGAAACTTGGTCTTCAGCAACGGCTATCAGCAACGGCCGCTCAAGCCGTTGCTATTTGCAACGGCATTCTTACGGCCGCTCGAGCCGTTGCAAATATGTTGTATCTGCAACGGCTTTCTAACGGACAAGTGAGTCGTTGCAGATGATAACTTATTAGCAACGGCTTGCTAACGGACAAGTGAGCTGTTGCTGATGATAACTTATCAGCAACGGCTTTCTAACGGGCGAGTGAGCCGTTGCTGATAAGTTTATATAGGTCGCAGATCGCGCCCGCCCCCCTTCTTCCTCCTGCTGCTGCCGCCGCCGCTCCTCTCCTGCCTCTCGCCGCCGCTGCCGACGCCGACGATGCCTCCCGCTGCTGCCGACACTGTCAGGTATGTGCCCTCCGGCCGACCGTCTCTTCCTGTTGTGACCGGTAGAAAATCCGACCGAAACCCTAAAAATAGGGTTTCGGCCGATAGCGGTCGGCCGATGGCCGCCGCCAGACCTTGTACATTGGCCGGACAGTGTGTCCGGCCACTGTACACCGGCGCCGGAGTCCACCTGACTCCGGCGCCGGAATTTATAGTTTAATAATATTTTTTTATTATTTTTTTATTATTTTTAATTGTTAATTAATTGTTAATTAATTATTTAGATTAATTATTTAGATTAATTATTTAATTTGTTAGAATAATTTTTAGGGTTTAGATTAATTTCGAAATTATCCAATTCGGACGCGCGCCGGAATCGTCCACTTCGGACGCGCGCCGGAATCGTCCACTTCGGATGCGCGCCGGAATCGTACACTTCGGACGCGCGCCAAAATCGTCCACTTCGGACGCGCGTCGGTATCGTCCACTTTGGACGCGCGCCGGAATCATCCACTTCGGACGCGCGCCGGTATCGTCCACTTCGAACGCGCGCCGAAATCGTCCACTTCGGACGCGCGCCGGAATCGTCCAATATGGACTCAAACGGTCTCGAAACATTTAGAAAATAATCATGCATCCGACGAGTTCATATGTTTCACGTACGCATCGACGAGTCGGATATGATTTAGCAAAACCTTAGATCCGTTCGGGGATTGTATGTTCGTGTAAAAGAAGTAGATGATCTTTTATACGATGTACAATTCTTGAATTGTCCCTGATTGGACAATTTGGAAATATAGTTATTTGTACTGCACTTGCGTTTTTATTTTAACTGTTATCTAATTATTCTAAATTTCGGCAACATCTCTCTTGTTCTCCAATACGCGCCCAGATGATATGCGTATTCGAAGAACTATAGGGAGATGCTGCCGAAATTTAGAATAATTAGTTAACAGTTAAAATAAAAACGTAAGTGCAGTTCAAATAACATAAATCCCGAATGGAATAGGACAATCTCACCTAAAGACATTAACCAAAGAAATTGTCATTGATTGACAGAATCATGTCGGCTGATCGAAGTTGGATGTACCGACGTCTTGATCGTGGAGCTTTAACGAATGAGTTTCGATTAGGCGTAACATACTTCCTAAATTTCTCCTATTCGAATCGGAATTTCGTTAGCATGGGTGATCAAATCCGATGTCCGTGCCGCATTTGTTCAAATGGATGATTTTTGGATCGGGAGACTGTCACTCTGCATCTATATAGCAAAGGATTTGCACCAAGATATTTTCTATGGACTTGTCACGGGGAGTCACGCGAAGTCGAGACGTCGAGCAATCCTATCGTTCAGACATATGGTGAATCTTCCTCTGCTGGTGCTTCTTCATCCAGTCAATGTAATCCCTATAGAACTATGATACTTGATAGTCTTGGGGGTCAATTCCACCTGAATGATAATGTTGATCGGCCAGTTCTTCAGACATCAGTCCCACCAAATACTACAGCGGTTGATATCACAGAAGTAGGGGCTGCGGTAGAGATTGAATTACCGAATAAAGAAGCCGCAGAATTTTACGAGATGTTGAAAGCTGCCGATGAACCTTTGTATGAGAATTGTCCTAAATACACTAGGTTTTCAGCAATGACACAGCTCTTAAACATCAAGGCCGATTGTAATATCAGCGGAGTTGCGTATGATCGGATTGCTGGATTGATTAATGGAATGCTGCCTACTGATAATAAGTTTGAGCCTACTTTTTATAAGACTAAAAAGCTAATGAGAAAATTGGGGCTTGGGTACGAAAAAATACACGCGTGCCAAAATAACTACATTTTATATTATAAAGAAAATGTGCAGTTGGATAAATGCCCTGTATGTCAACACCCTCGTTACAAGGAGAAGAAATCGGTCCGACAGAAAAATATCCTGTTTAAGGTGCTTCGGTATTTTCCACTAACACCTAGGCTTCAAAGATTATTCATGGGCCGAGGACCAGAGGCCCTTCATTTACGCTGCCTGGGAGGCTATTTCCCGGGCAAGGTACAACGGGTAGCTGGGGCAGGCTCGGTCCCAAGCGATGGCCCGAGCTGGGACCACTAACATCGCGGAGACTCAGGGATACGACCCCGGTTGGATTACTCCGGATATATGGGACCAGCTCGTGGGGATATGGTCGACGGATCGATGGCAGGAGGTTTCTCGGAATGCGGCTAGAAATCGCATGTCGGGGGGAGCAGCGCGTCACACCGGCGGCTCTGTTGCATTTGCAGTGCACGCGAACCGTATGGTAAGTATATCTTTTAATTATATATTTTATTTGTTACTATGTGTACTAATTAATGTATTTGTTTTGTAAATGTAGACGACGGTGTCGGATGACGGGAGTGTCCAGCGACCCTCCCCGATGGCGGTGTTTGAGCGGACTCACCGTCGAGCACATGGGACGGGGGAGTACATCGACAACCGCGCTGCACACATTGTGGTACTTATATATTTGTTTAAATTATTCAGTATATATTTATAATTTAAGTTTTATGATAAATATTAAACAAAAAATCAAACTCGAGTAGGAGACGTACAACCAGACGGTGGTGCAGCGCGGGGGTACCCCCGAGGACTTTGACGCAGCATCGTGGGTCGAGGCCGCAGGTGGCTGGGACCATGGCCGCGTATATGGCTTCGCAGATAGTGGTCATGCGTGAGCCGTGCTAGGGCCACTTGGGGCACCGACCCCTCCGGTCGCTGGTGAGCGGCCGTCCCTAGATCCAATTATGATCATAGTAGCAGAATAAGGACTCTTGAGGAGACGGTCGCGCGTCAGAGTCAGATGATGGAGGAGATGCATGCTATGCTACGCAACATGTCAGGTCATCCTGAAGCAGACATTTCTTCGGCATCATCTAATCCATCGTCCTCGAGTCAGTCCACGCCGGTGTACACTCAAGCACTCCAGAGCCCGCCATATGATCCAGACCATCCTCCATCGTGATCGTGAGATTTTTTGTTTGGATATTGAACTTGTTACTGAGATATTGAACTTGTTTAACTTATTTTGTTTGGATATTGATACTTCAATTTTGCATTTGAATTGTTTTTATACTATCGTGGATAATTATCAATATAAATATAATTGTTTTGATGTATATCTTGGTGTGTTTGTGATGTGTGAATGAATGTGTGTATGAGGGTATGGGTGTGTGAGTTATGTATCAGATAATGTATCAATGTATCAATGTATCAATGGAAATTTGAAATTTGAAATTTTTCTATTCCCAGGTATACGTCATCAGCAACGGCTTTCCCACGGCCGTCCGTGGGAAAGCCGTTGCTGATGACCTACAGCAACGGCTTAGCGACGGGGTTTTACTAACGGCGTTGCTACGGACTCAGCGGCCGTTGCTATTAATGTTATCAGCAACGGCTCCGAGTCTGTGGCAAAACCGTTGCTGATAATGTTTTTAGCGACGGCCCGAGCGGCCGTTGCTGATAATGTTTTGAGCGATGGCCCGAGCGGCCGTTGTTGATCCGTTGCTAAGTCATCAGCAACACGACTTTCTGTCACGGCTCTATTGCAACGGCGCGGCCGTTGCTGATTCTTTTCAGCAACGGCTCAGCAACGGCATCAGCCGTTGCTGATGACCATTTTTCTAGTAGTGCAAATTACCATATGGCTATGCATCTAATTTAGCTCGACGTGTCAATGTAGATGAAGGTAAAATATCAAGAATGAAAAGTCATGACTGTCATGTGTTCATGCAGAGACTACTCCCTATTGCATTCCGCGATATTTTACCAGACAAAATTTGGGGTCCATTAATCGAGCTTAGTTGGTTCTTCAGAGATATCTGCGCCAATGCCCTCTGTATCGAAGATATGGAAAAGCTAGAAAAAAAACATTGTAGAAATTCTTTACAAATTATAGCAAATATTTCCACCCGGATTTTTTGATTTGATGGAGCATCTACCGGTTCACTTAACATATAAGGCAAGAGTTGGTGGTTCGGTTCAGTATCGGTGGATGTATTGATTCGAGAGGTATATGTAGAGGTTAAAAAGAAAAATAAAAAATACAGCTACGGTGGAAGGTTCAATAAGTGAAGTTTATATAATTCAGGAGATATCAACTTTCTGTTCTTTCTATTTCGAGTCCAATGTGCACACAAGGTTGACTCATCTTCCTCGAAATGATGATGGAGGAAATGTGAACGCTGTAGATTGTCTACCAATATTTTATTTTCCTGGTTGTGGTTTGGGCTCACGTCCACCGAGATATTTAACTGAAGATGAGTACCATCTTGCACAATTATATGTACCGATGAATTGCCCTGAGGTTGATCCTTTCATTCAAAAATTTGACACGAAAGTTCGTACACAAACACCAAATATATCCAAGGAAGAATTACAAGATAAACGTAGCACAAAATTTCCAAATTGGTTGAAAACTTGGTCGAGTGAACATATTCAAGAAATAGATAATAAATTACTCGAGTTAACATGTGGACCTAGGGGTGAGCAAACTTCACCGATTCACCGAAACCGAACCGAAACCGACCAAACCGAAACCGATTTAACCGAACCGAATTAACCGAATTAATTTCGGTTCGGTTTTCGGTTAAAGAAATTTTTGGGTTCGGTTTTCGGTTCGGTTCGGTAAATTAACCGACGGTTCGGTTAATTTACCGAATTAACCGAATATATATGTATATATATATGTATATGTATATATATATAATAACATATTCTTTAGATCTTGTCATTTATCTTGGTGGTTAAGTGTTAAGGTTAAGTTAGCATTTCCGCCGGCCCGGGTTCGAATCCCGTGTTGTGCAATAATATTTATTTAACATTCGATATATATATAATAGATGTTAGTTATATATAAATTGATATTAATGTTTACTAAGATGGTTAGAAGAGTAAAAATTAAAACTTACATCTCAATTGGCTGAGTTCGAGTCCCACCTACATGCTTTGATTTATTTTATTTTTCCTTTTCGGTTAACCGAACCATATTAACCGAACCGAACCGAAAATTCGGTTAACCGAACCGAATTAACCGAATTTTTTCGGTTCGGTAAACGGTTAATTTTTTCTCTATGGTTCGGTTCGGTTAACCGAACTTGTATATATGAGAACTCTTGCCAATGTATATTTCTAGCATTTACTTTAGCTGTTCTCACCCTACTGTATCTACTTTTGTTCTCAGCTTACAGTTCACAGCTTACAAGAATCTGTTCAATATCTACTTTAGAATATATTTGAGTTTAGTGTTCAATATCTACTTTTCGTGAACTCGTGAACTTGTATTAATATTTTCTTTTTGTAGACCCGATACACCTGGGATCCTGTCATTCAGGTTCAGGTGGAGAATGCTTGGGAAGCTTACAATAAGAAGCTTTTCAAGGATATCCTCCATCGTGCGCGGGATGAGGCGTAGGCAAATATAGGCGGTAATCGGAATACGCCTATGGATGCGCTGAAGGGAAATGGGCCTAACTGGATAACGAGCCACGTATGAGATTGACTATGCGACATCTGGGCGTCCGAGGAGTGGCAGGGTGCCTCCTGAACGGCACACCGAAACCGAATGACACTAGTTGAGGGATCTATGGTCTGACATACCTGTGGGTCCATCCTATTTACTAGTCACAAGCGTCGCACGGTAAGTAATTTAATAATCATTTTTATTTTATTATAAAAAAACTAATTATATTTATTTAATTGCAGGGGACACGAGACGAGCAGGGGATGCTCATTCTGGCTGATCCTTTGAGGATCTTCGAGGAGACACATAGATATAGACATGGTCCTCGCCGGGGTGAGTTCATCAGCGGGAGGTCGGAGACGATCCTGGTAAGTTAATATTTAATAAAGTTTATATTTAAAAAAAAAAATATTAGTTCAATTATGTAAAATTAATTTAATTAATCAATCTTTAAAGGCCACATATACTGAGTTGGTGACCCAGTGGGGAGGTGATCCTGCGCAACATCAGCTTGATATTGACGCATGGATGCAGGTGATAGGAGTCGACCATAGCTATGTATATGGCATTGGCACAACGGCCCACGCACGAACGTTGTTGCAGCCACATGGTGTGGGGTCGTCTGCCTTCACCTCTTCCACCGCTGGTCCATCAACATCACATGCGGGCCAGGATCGATTTGCAGCCTTAGAGGCTTCACACGCAGAATTACAGACTTCTCATGCACGCCTCATCAGTGAGGTGGCCGCTATGAGGGAGTACATAGCACGTATTGCTTCTTCTATGCCAGGTGCTCCGGCCCCTCCGCCTCCCTCGTCATTCGACCCGACGTCAGTTGATGCCCTCCCGACGCAACCCCTCTCCTCGCCGCCATATGATGCACTTCATGATTGATGTACTTTATTTTCTATTTTGATGTAAACATGTTTTGATACGATGTAAATATTACATTTTGATATAAATATGTATAAACATTATAATTTGATGTACGTCTTGAATATTCCCTCGTTGTTATACCATTTTGAAATAATTTGATATTTTGTATATTCTCTTGTTGTGGCATTGCATTTTGATATAATTTGATGTTAAATATTGTAAACATGCATTTTTTTAAAAAAATATTATTATAAATTATTTTTTTTAAAAAAAAATACACATTTGCGACGGCTGTGCGACGATTGTGCGACTGCTAGCCATCGCAAAAGGTATATCGAACTAGTCGCCAAAAGTGGTTCCAATTACAATTACGACTGTTATGCGACGACAATGCGGTCGCAGAACCATCGCAAATATAATATTTGCGACGGTCAAGGAAGGTCGCAGATGTTACACGACCACATTCTGCGACCGATGTATATCGTCGTACAACGATCGCAGAATATTCTCATTTCCGATCGCTGCTTTTACCGTCGTACATTTTATGCGACAAGATCTTTTGCTACCGCTCTTTGCGACCGTCTGTTGCCATTGCAGAAGGTCTTTAGTGATCGTTTTGCGACGGTATCGTCCGTCGCAGATATCCTATTTTTTAGTAGTGGTTTAGTGCATGGATTAGAAGAATATAAAATTGATATTATATCTAATGTATACCGGATTAAGAAAAATCTTTTCCAATACTCCTTCATATGATATCATATCTATCCAATCCTATCCACTAAAACAAATTAATCATAATGCTTTATAGTATTTATCAAAATCATAACTTGTTTATAATATACCTAATCTGTCTTCAATTTTACTTATTTATCTAAGAGAAAATTAATGTATCTATACTAAACTTTGATCTTTGCAACAAATCTATCCTAACATTTACTTTCTCCCTAATTTATCCTAAATTTTAGGATTGACAACAATTGTATTCTTCTTTCAAATGCTCATCAATGCAAGCGTTAGACGCTGATGTGACATCTGAGTCGACAAATAAAAATGGTTTTTTTATTATCACACGTACCACGTCATGCAATAAAAATATATTACAATATTATATATTTTATAGGGTTAATTAATAAATATATCACAACTTTTATCGAAATTCCCAAATCTATTACGATTTTTCATTTGTTTCAAATGCAGGCTTCAACTCTCGATTCGTTTCAATTGTATCACACCGTCAAACTCGGGTTAAATTTTTCGTTTAAACTGCTAACCTGGCATCGATGTCATGTCAACCTAAGTCTAGTTAGCCTTTAATTTAATATAAAAAATAGGTAAACTGACGTGTATTAGTAAGTACAATATTTTGGTTACCTATTAAATTACTGTACTTACTAATACACGTCATCTTACCTATTTTTTATATATTAAATTAATAGCTGATTAGACTTAAGTTGACACATCATCGATGTCAGCTCAGTAGTTTAACGAAAAACTTAACCCAAGTCTGATGGTGTGATACAATTGAAACGAATCGAGAATTGAAGCTGACATTTGAAACAAATGAAAAGTCGTGATAGATTTGAGAATTTCGGTAAAAGTCGTGATATATTCATTAATTAACCCTATTTTGTATAGAAAAAATTAATATATCTATCTCAAACTTTGGTACTTGTAGCAGATCTATTTCAACCTTTAAAATTTTTCCAATCTATCCCAAACTTTTGATTGACAACAATTATAATTCTTGAAAACATATGATTTTTTTTATGAATTAAAAAACTAAAAAAACTAAAAAGTTAACAAATCAAAAAATTAATTTTATTAGCTAATAAATAATAATCATTGTCATATGAATAGAGCTGGCAACAGATTGGATACGATGCAGATACTACATTATCCGTATCCGCACCGCACTCCATATCTGCACATTTGTATTCGCATTGTATCCGCTATGGATGTGAATATGGATATCCATATATGTATCGCTTCAAATGCGGATATCCGCACCGTATTTAATAAAAAACATTAAGAATAATATATTTACTTAAAAAATTAATAAATTACCAATTCATTGATCTAAAACAAATATATAATATACTTCAAAATTCATCTTGACATGAAATTACCATAGAGCTCTTATATATATTAATAACTTATATTGACAAAATAGTAATTCAAAGACACGGATAGACGGTGCGGATACGGTGCGAATCCACAGTCATATCTGTATGCGCATCGTATCCACGCGGATATAAGTTTTCTAAATTCGTATTCGTATCCATATCCGTGTTTACTTACGGATATGGATCGGATATGGTGTAGATGCGGTTTTTAGTTAGCGGATGCAGATATAATTATCACCCCTACATATGAAGATATAATATAAAATTATATTGCGAGAATAAAAAATAAAAATAAAACTTATAAAATAAATAATATACAATATACATAAAATATTTATTTAAAAATAAAATAGATATAAAAAATTAGAAGAAAAAACTTTGATATAACATATATTTATATTTAGATCTGTATTTATAAAGCATAAAAATAAATAAAATAAATAAAATAAACTAAAAAATATGGCTTAGAATTTCAATTTTTCTCTCATCGGATAAAAAATTAATAAAAAATAAAAATTTAATAAATCAAAAACAAATTTATTAGATAATAAATCAAAAATTAAGAAATAATAATTTTGGAAAATAATAATACTATATGAAAAGTTATTAATTTAATTTAGGCATTTCGATTTTCTCTAAACTGCAATAATATATTTTAAAAAAAAATACTCAAAATTTGAATCAAATTTTTAAAAAATAAAATTTCAATAGATAATTATAAAAGTATTTTCAATAAATAATAATAATATATATAGAAAGATATGAGTTTAATTCAAAATTTTAATTTTTTTAATACAATAGTCGAATTTAATTAAAAAAAATTAGGGAGAAATATAATTCAAACTTTGGGATAGATTTATTACCATGACCAAAATTTGATATAGATATTTTAATTTTTCCTATATTTATGTATAATATTATAATATTCTTCTATTGCATGCTGACATGACAATGTGATGATAAAAAAATCATTTTTTTATTTCTAACTTGGATACCATGTCAGCACCTAATGATTGCATTGACATGCATCTAATGGAAGGATACAATTGTTGTCAATCTCAAAGTTTTGGATATATTAGAGAGAAATTAAAGATTGTGATAGATTTATTACAATGATCAAAGTTTGTGATATATACATCAATTTCATGCACAATAGTTTTGTTATAGTTATACTAATGTAAAGAAATTATGAAAAATTCCTGCACGATCGACAAAATCTGAATCCGACGAGAGAAACGAAAAACCGAATTTGTATTCATGATTGCGAAAAATAAGAAGCACAAGAGATTAAAATGGTTTAGACACTACAAGAAATATGATGATTTTCGACAGCCATTGTAGTCGAAAGGTGGTCGAAAATATTGATTTACCGACCAAATTTTGACTGGTTATCGAGGCTAATATTTGCTGTCGAAAATTATGGTCGGTAATTACCGACGACATGTCGTCGGAATGTCGTCGAAAATTCTAAGATTTTTTTTTAAAAAAAAGGCTAATAAACTAAGCTGAAAGCAGCCGCTCGACGCTCCTCCCTCCATGCCTATCGCATTCGTGCCTCCCTCGCCTTTGCAAGCGTCGTCGCTAGCGGCGACACCATTATGACCGACCTGTCCGTTCTTGAGTTCTTGAACTACAGGTGACGAGGGAGTGGACGACGAGAGCGGCGGCCGAGACGTAGAGGATCACCGAGTTGTTGAGTTGGCACTGCAGGAAGCGTTGCAGTGGGAAGACGAAGGTGAAGGCCGGAGAAGTGCAGGGGGATGAACCACATGGGCGGACACCTCGCCGGCTTGCTTCACCACGTCCTCCGGCTACCTCGTGAGGAGCAGGATCAATGTGGGGAGGAGGAGGACGGCGCAGAGGAGCAGCACGATCCACGACCGACGGATGGAAACATTCCACCAACAGTGGAGAGAAGCACCTCGCGCGAGAAGAAGAAGAAGTAGAAGTGAAGAAGAAGCGAAGAAAAAAATATAATTAAATATAAAAAATATAATTAAATATTCTTAAAAAAAAGAGCATGAGGCGGGAAATCTCCCGCCTCCTGCTTGGGCGGCCGCACGCGCTCTTTTTTTTCTTCTTTTTTTTTAAAAAAATATTTATAATTTTTCGACTAATTTTGGTCGAAAATTTTTGTCGGTAACTCTTTCCGACACAAAGACGTGTCGGAAATCTCACGAAAATTTCCGACAACATCTTCTCGTCGAAAGTTGTGGTCGATAAATCTAATATTTCTCGTCGGTAATTCTTTTCGATGCCGAAAGTTGTCGAAACTTTAACGAAAATTTTCGACGATAGATTTTCGTCGAATATTTTGGTCGATAAGTTTAGTATAAAAATATGTCATTAATATTTCCGACGAACTTGCGAGTACAAAGTCTGTCGAAAATTATTTTCGACCAAATTTTCGACGAAAATTCATCGATAATAATATAATATTTTTTCGACACATTTTGGTCAAAAAGTTTTGTCGGTAACTCTTTCCGACGCTATGGGTCGTCGAAAATATAACAAAAAATTTCGATAATATTTTCTCGTCGAAAATTATGGAAGCCATCAAAAGGATATTACAATAAGGAAGCCATCAACCTAACTTGAAGCATGAAATTGGTGGGGCATTTCAAAACCCCCTACAGTTCCAATTAAAGGTATGCATTAAGAACTTGGTGCTAAGATACTTCGTAGAATTAGGCATATACTACGGTGGGTCGGATAATATTTTATTATTCAAAACATATATAAGATTGTTCTGATCATATTTTCTTTTAATTTCCATACAAGCAAATACAACTTCTAAAACAAAAGCACCACGGCCACGTGACAAAGCACCAAACAATTATTCTTAAACAAATACGACGTACGTACGTACGATATTGCAGAGGTAACAAATTGCAGTCTAATTAATTAGTTGGGGGTGTCGAAATGCCCTGAGTCTTCTTGAAGAGCTTGTGCTGGATGTGCTCCTCGAAGGTGCGGGGCGGGAACTTCGGGGAAGTCCCGTCGGTCACCACCTCCGGCAGCGGCCTAAGAAGAATCTTCTCCTTGGGCGGCTCGCAGAAGACCGCCCACGAGATCCGCACCTTCTCCTTGTTGACGAGCCCGCGGTGGAGGATGCTCTTGTACTGCCCGTTGCTCAGGATCTCGAGGCAGTCGCCGACGTGCATTATGATGGACTCCGGCACGCACTTGGCCGTCACCCACCGCCCACCGTAGTGTACCTGCAGCCCCGGCACCATGTTGTGCAGGATGAAGGAGAGCGCGCTGATGTCGGTGTGCGCCTCCACGCCGAGCGCTAGGTCCGGCTGCGGGCATATCGGGTAGTAGTTTATCTTCAACTGGAGAAGCAGGTCCTCCATTCCGCCGAGCTCCTCTTCCAGCTTCCCCTTTTCCAGTCCCATCCCCACCGAAAGAATCTCCAGCATCTTCGTCACCACCACTCTCAGCTGCTTTCCGAACTCCTTCGTCACCTCGCTGCATTATATATTCGCAGTATAACTAAATTTGGCAATTGAATTAGTTAATATTGATTAAATAATTAACTACATGTAGTTTGATGGCTGCTTCGGCCAAATGGAGATATCGATCTTCTCCTGGGGGAAGATGAGGTGGAAGAAGTAGTCCTCCCACTCGAGCTGGCCGCTGGCGTTGTTGGCCAGCTTGCTGCCGTAGCCCTGGATCTTGCCCGCCGACTGGTCGTTGGCGTACTGCTCCTTCTGTTCCATGGGCAGGTCGAAGAATTCCTTCCCCGCCTTCCGCAGCTGCTCGATGAGGTCCAGGGAGATGCCGTGGTTCACGATGTGCATCACCCCCCACTCCGTCGCCGCCTCCTTCACCGCCTCCGCGCACGCCCGCCGTGCCGCCTCGTCCGGCGAGTCGAAGTCGCGGAGGTCGACCACCGGGATCTGGGGGCCTTGCGCGGCCGCGTTCACCTTCTCGAGCGCGTCCCCGAGGTCGAGCCGCTCCGACTCCGGGCGGACGTACTCGGCGGGAATCTCGTTGATGCCGCTCTTCGCCAGGCACTCCACTCTGGTTGGCAATGCGGAGACGACCATAGTGTCCATTAGAGGTGAACTCGAGCTTCTGCAATTCGATCTGCTAATGCCTACAGATGTATATATATGGAAGAAGAAGAAGAAAGAACCAAGAACAAGAAGGAAGAAGGCTGAACACAAATGGCAACGTGAAGGATTCAAGGAACAGGGAAAGAAACAGGGGGCGGAGGCTTCGGTGGCCGCATGCATGCACTTACCACTTTCACCTAACAGGTTTAGCGGGTAATCAACGGTGGAGATGGGAAGTTGAGGGAAGGATTTGTGGATGTTGGCCAATCTGTGATTTGGTTTAGTGTTTCATTAATAAGAGTAGGTTGACTGTGAGATCGGCCGGGCGCGTGCTTTGATGGAGCACGTGCCTAACGGCTGGCCTTGTGGAGAGGTCGTCGAACGGACAGTTCAGTTCAGCCAACTCAGCGGATTTTTTGAAATGGGATGAAAATTTAAAAGAATTTTTTGAAATTATATCCTAGGTTTGTTTTGGCGTAGGATAAGAAGCATGAATATAATATAAAAATTCATATCCTATGAATTTGGACCCTAAATCCATCCCTCACTAGGATTTCTAAATCAGACTAGAGATTAATTTGAGCCAAAATAAATCTACTGAAAACAATGGATATTCATCACTGGCCAAAATAAATCCATCAAAGCATCACTGAAAAATATAAGATACTCAAATCTGCGCATAACTGGAAAATAATGGATTGAATTTTAAAATCTAATCCACCTCCTTAATCCATCAAAACAAATGAGACCTTAGGGTATTCAATTCTTTTCCAGTGATGCGCAGATTTGAGTATCTTATATTTTGGATTCTGAGTCGAATCCTACGTTTATAGATTTTAGATATCATGTTAGAAATCTTTTCATTTACATTTTTTGAGTATCTTATTGGAATTTATTCATTTACAAAGTCTAAAATACAAGTTCCGAATACACTATTGAAACATATTCATTAATTATAGATTCCAGGGTACAAGTTCTGGATATCAATTTCAATTTTTGTTCCGATTCTAAGTACCCCGATGTATTAGACCTGGAATCATAACTTATTTTAACTGGTTCAATAATTTTTGTCACGGATCATACTCAAATTTAATTTGGGTCTATTCGATATTCATGCACACATCTATTTTTTTCTTTTTTGAGATTCATTATTTTTTAGTAATTTTAGGAATATCTGTTTTAGTTTTTAGTAATTTTAGAAATAACTATTTTTTTCTTTATTATCATATTTTAAATTAAATTTAAAAAATATTTTAATTTATTTTTTTCTTAAATTTTGTTAGCTTGATTTAGGTTGAACTAATTAATTAAACTCATCCTGATTTTGATCTGATTTGATCTGATCTGATTACATAAACTACTCTAATATGAAGGCCCATTATCAATTCAATGATTAGGAATGACAATGTAAATTGATTAATTTATCACAATTCAATGATTAGGAATGACAATGTAAATTGATTAATCGTGATAAATTGATTAATCGAACTGCATAATTTAATTAGGGTATGTTTACTTTATAGGATAAGTGATTATAGGATAGAAGATGAATTAATATTCATTATTTGTTCAGTGAACGAATTAGAATAAAATGTGAATAAAAAAATATTTAGATCTGATGTATATCAAATTAAAAAAATTTATATTCAATTCTTTCTTATTTATTATTCAATCAAATTCTTTTTTATTCAATAAAGTAAACATATCATTAAGAATTATAATTTAATTTAATTTTTTAAATTTCTATTAGTAAATTTAGAAAATTAATTTAAATTTCAAAATTAAAAGAATGGCTACCATCGAGTTGTTTCATATGCAAGGAGATCAATTAGGAAAAATCCATCGCAAGCAACTTTTCCTCACGCTCTTGCAAGAAAGGGAAGGTAGCTGAAGGCATCCACCGACGGGCGAAGAAAAGCTTGGTATTCATGCTGCAAATATGTCAAAAAATTTGTCATCCAAAATTGATAGCCCTACATTCTTCAACCGGAGGAGGAGATCAAACACGTATTTGAAATCGACGAAGAAATTCTCAAATTGGGTTATTGTTCATGTTTAAACAATAACTCATTGAGCGATGATAATGCTGTTCGCCGGTTGCAAAATGGTTTGGACAGTCCAAATCAATATTCAATAAAATTTTTGTTCAATTATAACTTAAATCAATCTAACTTCGATTTGGGTGATCTGGTCAAGTTTGTTGAATTCGATTCGAACCATTTTGAATCAATATCCAACAAAAATATTGCCATATGAATGATCAAAGATGAATCAATTTATAATAAATTTGTACTTAATCTAAGTTTAATAAAAAATATCACTTATGTTAAAGTTATCAAGTAATATATTTAACTTTAAAATCTGGAGTGAAAGCACAAGCATTGTTTTCTAGATAATAATATAAAAAGTTGTCTTTGGCTTTCATTACTCTGGTGCTATTTTTTAATTTTTTTTCAGAAAAACCTCCATAGACAAAATTACGATATTGTTTTATAAATTAAATATTTAATAACTCTAGATCGAGACAAACTTGCAACAATAAATTAAAATCAATAATGCTTCCCCACAATCAGTTCATCCATTATTGTATGATGTTTGATCGACCATGTTCAAGAATTAGCGGAAGGTATATGGATTGCAACCAACTATATTTCAATAAAATAAAATAATACAAGCATACATGGATTTCTTAATTAATTACTTAATTAAGAGCTAATTTGGCGCATCCGTACAGTATATATAAAATAAAATAAAATATATTATATTTATATAATCGTATCTTATATAATATTTTAGATCATCGCATTATATTCTATAACTTATATGATGCTAGAATTATATACAACTATTAATATATATTTTTATTAGACCTTGGTAATATTTGGCTCGACCTGATAGCTCGATCCGGCCCAACACGATAAAATCAGACTCGTAGCGATTCTTATAGTGCCCAGACCATTATTGGGTCGGCCTAATAAAACTTACAAATATCAGACCAAGTCGAGCTAGGCGGTATAGGCCTAGTCCGACCCGATAGCTTGATAATAAATTTATTGATTTTAAAAAATATTGAACTATCAAACCGATTCGGGCCCAATAATCGGGCCTAAATCGGTCTGATAATTTGATATGAGCCCTGATAGCTTAGTTCGAATCGGTCCGATAACCTTGACTAGCTAGTTGAATCAATCACCAATTAAGCTTGCAATTAAGAACAATTACCAATATTGATTAATCTCCAATCTTTTTTTTTACCAATTAATCTCCAATCTTAATTAAAAACATTCATATAAACGACAAAATCCAAACACATTTCAAGCATCTTAATGACTTAATTAGGTACAGAATAAATTATACATAAAGATCGATCGAGATAATTAATACCAACTTCACCGGAGGGTAAAAGAGGTACATATCAATTATTTATTGAGTTCACAAATGTCATTGAATCGAAAAAAAGAAGGAAACACGATATAATTAAACCATTAATTATTTGTCCTCCTATGCGATGATGAGCCACGTCGCAAACAAGAACAAGCTCGACATTCCATTAATCCAGTGGGTCTTGTAGGTAGCACCTCCACCGGAAGAGGCTGCAATTAAGATTATTGCAAATTATACCACAAAATAATTATCATTAATTAATTAATTAAAACATTAATTAATGATTGCTTCTTTGTATATTTTTAACAGGTCAAACTCGACTGCACTTTGATTAGTGTTATATATTTGTTTAGTCAAAGACGGCTCCTGATATTTTCTTGTTCAAAGTTTTTGAAATTAACCTTTAAAATATTTCCAAAGATAGAGAATTTTGAGAAAATTATATATTTTTTAAAAATTTATTAAAATTACCCCCTCAAATTTTATAATCTAACCGGTTCACCCAACAAATCATATCATTGATATTGAACAAAATAAAAAAATATTAAGTTTAATATCTAAAAATAAAATAAAATAAAATTGGTTTCTTGAACTGATTTGTTGGGTGAACGAATTGACTTATGAAATTTGAGAAATAATTTAGGGATTTCATAAAAAATATTATAATTTTTCTAATCTACTTGTGATTTTGATAAATTTATTTCTTTTAATGATTTTTTTAAAATTTCTCATTGAGATAAATAATTAAGTAGTAGAAAAATGAAGTACCTGGAGGAGGAGGAACTGCTGGAGCTGCTCGTTCAATCCATGCAAGAGAAAAGAAACATAAATCTCATATTTGCTTCAGCAATTAAATTAATTGTTCATGCGTACAATAAAAGAAATAATATATTGATTAAATAAAATAAATAAAAAGGAAAACAAAGATATACCAGGAGCGCAGCCGTTCATCTGGTCGTCGGCGAGGCCGCAGGCCTTGGCCAACCTGGAGGCGTTGTCGGGGGTGATGTTGAAGGCTCGGGAGACGCTGGGGTTCTCGAGGATGGCGCAGAGACAGGCCATGTCGTTCTTCACCGCCTCCCGCATCGGCCCGCAGCAGCTCTCCGGCGGCTTGCTCGTCGCGTTCAGGTAGGGCCCGCACGCCGAGAGCTGCGCGGCGCACGCCGGCTGCGCTTCCACTCCCACCAGGCTCGCCACTACCGCCAGCGCGACGATGGCAGTCGCCGCCGCCATCGCTCTCTTCTTCTCCATCTCGATCGAGCTATTAATTAATCTCTCCCCTCGCTGATGAATTGAATGCAGGATTGTTGGAGGAGAGAGAAGAATCTTTTTATAGTGTTGATTTCATCACTTTGTTGGGTCCGCATATTGATGTCGATGTTTGACGGAGTGCGTTTCCACGAATTTCTTCGCAACACTTGGTTGATTTATTCAATTAGTTTCGTTGACTATTGTTTTAACTTTAACACACCGCTACCTACCATTAGGACTTGAATTCCAGTTTGTGGTATTGTGGAAATACTCAATTATCAACTCTTGTAAATGATCTTGAGGCAGAAAAATATGATAAAGTAAATGAACTAGCAACTGAAGAGGAGTGGAATGTGGAGCAGATTGAAACCTGCCTTGGTGATACTCTGCAAGAGAAAATTGCAGTAATAATGCAGCTGGGCATAAATGGAGAGGCTGATGGATGGGTTTGGACTGAAAATTGGAAGGTTCTGATAATAGTAAACAAGTCTTACTGCTATCTGAAAAGCAAGGAAGAGATTGAATCGTTGAAGAAGGACTAAAATTTAATTGGAGATGTCGGTGGAAAATGAAAATATCCTAGAGGGTTAACTAAGAATCTAAGATGTCTATCTGGAAATTCTCAAAATGGTTTGCAAAGTTCTCCAATTGCAAAGTTCAAAAATGCTATGTGTGTAAAGAAAATGACATAGATAATATCTTTTACAATTGCATGTTTGCTGAAGCCTATTGGTGCTTAACTGAAAACAATCTGGGTATAAAATTCAGACACAAGAGTGAATGGATCACAGTATATGCACAAGAACTTTCTCTCGACATTCTCTTCCTCATTTGTTTTCTTTCTGTTATCTTTCTCACATTTCTTCTCACTGTTATATTCCACTGATACGGAATACATGGAGATTAGCAGCGGAAACACAGGTACTAGGACGGGCACATGTAAGTAGAAATAGTAACGGAGAAGCTCATAATTTAACAAAATTGGCCTTAGAAAAGGGTGTAAGCAGAAATTGAGAAGGCGGACAAGTGCAAATTCTGATTGCAACATTTAGATAATAAATTTGTTTGGCAGTATTTACTAATTGTAATTTGTATTTTTAATATCATTTGTAGGCCATAAATATAATTGCAGCCCCAAAAACCCGTAATACAAGATTGCGGGCTGCAAATGTAATAATTTAAATATTGAAAAATAATTAATTTTGGTGACTTAGTGTCGTCGGATGGAGATGAAATAAATATCAAAGTTTTAGATTTTCGCACGCTGAACACGATGCTAGTGTCAGATTTTAGATCTGATGTCGTTTGATAGATTTTTTAAATATGTTTTCAGTATTATATAAAAATTAAAAATTATTTTTTTATAAATTATTAATTTTTTCGGACTTACATCCCCTGGCCTGACACGATAATGGGTGCTTTGGTCATGATTTTATCATGTCAGACTATTAGACTAGGTCTGAAAAATCGTGTCGGGCCTATGTTTTCAGTCCGACCTGAAAAAATTTGTGCTCGGCCCGACCTAGTCCGAAAAAATTCGTGCATGGCTCGGCACGACCCAGCCCGACACGATTTGAAAAATTCGTGCCCGACCTGACCTAGAAACACCAGCCCGACCCAACATGAAAAAATAATGGGTCGACATGGCTCGACCCATTTAGCTCGATACCAATAAAAAATATTTAAAATCAGATTTAAACTCGATAATTAATAAATTTTAAACTTGATAATAATGATCCGAAGTGTTTATCGGGCTATTGATCCGGGCCGCTCCGATAACACTTTTGGCCCAACCCGATACGATAAGGGATCGGCCTTATCGGGCCAGTCCGATAACGACCCAAACTAGATAAAAGTCGACCCGAACCTGATTTTTTCGTGTTGGGTTAGGTCGGGCTATTGAGTCGAGCCGAAAACTGTCACCCTTATATCAAATCGTGATAAAATTACTAGACTTAGATACGAAGATGCAAGTTGCAAGTATAATTGCAACATCCATTTTGCAGCCAACCAAACGCTTGCAAATAGAAGTTGCAACTCTACTTACGGGCAACCAAACAGTATGTTGCAAATTCTATTCGTGGTCATTTACTTTTGCATGCAAATACTTTTTGCAACATTTGCACTTGTGGGCAACCGAATGCCCCCAAATTGAGAGAGAGAAAGGGAAGAGAAGGTGTATAGTTAATGAGGAAGGGATTAATACTTGGCATGATTTGGTTAACGAAATAAATGTTTTTGAGTTTGGAGAACGAGGGAAGATCTCGAACAAAAGCATCTGGGTGCATGCTTGGTGGGCCGCTCCCTAGGCCTCCTTCCAGGTCTCGTGAGGCCTCAGTTCTGCTCGGCTCGATGTGTGTGTGTGTTTTTTTTTAAAAATTAATCTAAACTAATTTATTCTTAATGACACAACTAGCCCATATATGCTTGCACGAGTATCACTGGGATGATTAGGTTGTGTCGTGAGAATTTGTCTACATGGGAAGTGCTATACATGAGTTTGATGGTTCAAGAATTAGGATGATAGTAAGTAGGGATGAGTTCGTGCTAGGTTGGGCCGGTATTTGGTATGTCATAGTCCCGTCCCGATTTTGAGACAAGACGCAAATATGTGTCCCGGTCCCGAGTTTGAAGCATCCTGATTTTGTCATGTCCTGAACGGAATCAAGATGTCCCGAATTTGTTAATATTATTTTTTCCTATAAAATAAAAATAATATCTACATTAAATAATAAATAGATTATTGTATTTTGGCATCCAAAAAAATTAATATTACTTATACCATAAACCAGATCGGGTTGGGATAATCCCGATTTTTTATGTCTTCCCGATCCCAATTTTGAACCGAGATGAGATTTTTCCCGAATTTCGGGGTTGGGCCGAATCGAGATGGTCGGGTCGTCCCGACCCGTGCTCACCCCTAATAGTAAGACACATTAATTAATGAAGTGGATTGTCAATATATTATAGGGATATATACATTGGATACTTCTAAATCCTATTTTACATTGATAATAATATATAGTTATATATCATGAAATGTCAAAAAATTTGAGTATTATTCGCACCCCTCATCTACTAGTAGATCTTCCTTATAGAGGTCCCCCTATTGTTGCTTAAAAGGGTTATGGCATGAAAGTTGTCTTGGATGAGGTTCACCAAATTATACAATGCATGGAACCGTGGTAGTCAGTTTAATAATCACGCAGACCTTAATTATTAACCTAAGGTCTTGTTTGGATGATGTGAAGCATGATTTAGTAATATATGGTGTGGTATGATATCGTATGTATGATACTATAATAATTTTTATCCATGATATATAGCATGGTATAGTTATATGTCAGTAGCTACATAGGAGAATGAAGTCTTAATTAAGTCGATCAAGAACAACAAGTCTAGTATAATGTGATATGGGTAAATAAAGGGTATAAGATGTATTATAAATTTTGATAGAAGATATTTTAGAAATAAAATTTCATTAAACTATGAGAAATCATCAAATCCGGCCATGATTTAAAAACTTGACCAAAATCCATAGTTTTCAAACCATGAGATTACCATCATAAAGCATGACCATCCTTTGAAAGTCTTTCCAAACAAGAGATTGAACAATACCATATTATGTAAAACTATACTTTACCATGAAATAAACAAGGCCTAAATGTGGTTTGATTGTCATTCCGTATCAAGCCAGAGTAGAGTTTGAAATTAAGCAATCTTTCAATTACTTCCTTATCATCCATGTTGGAAGATTGACTGCTACCGTCCTTAAGTTTAGGACATGCAATGAATACAGATTGCTTCGGTAAATCAAGTGGTTGAATGCAACAAATGGAGAGGACCCAAGAGTTGCAATTGAATCTTCTCTAATTAATGGAACATAATTCGGCTCCCAATTGAACTAGTCGAATTGATCAATCCACACTAGCTACTAGAATAAAGAGCTCCACCAATGATTTGTTGCTGGACAACCATCGGAGCTCTTCAACGACGGTTGAAACTATCTCAACACATCATCTTAGGTAATGACATAGTTAATGCCTTGCGACGACAGTGAACACTACTAAAAAACTACTCATCTGCGATGGATTGTGTCGTCGCAAAACGGTCGCTAAAGACCATATGCGACGGCAAGGGGCGACTAAAAAGAGATGTCGCAAAAAAACTGGTCGCGAAGCTTTGCGACTGCGACCCCAGCAGTCGCAAGTAAATAATTTATACAACTGTTCTACGATGGAATGAAGCCGTCGCAGAATGTGGTCGCGTGACATCCGTGACGCGCCGATGCCATCACAACTTTATATGCGCGACGGCCCTGCGATCGCGGTCGCGATCACAAAATTAACGTCTATGATGGCATTGCGATCGCCGCTGTCGTCACAGACCTGGTTGCCAATTGCGACCGCTTTTGGCGACCAAGTCGACAAATCTTTTGGGATGGCATAGCGGTCGCAATGTCGTCGTAGAAGTGATTTTATTA
This sequence comes from Canna indica, assembly GCA_034359265.1. Taxonomy (NCBI): domain Eukaryota; kingdom Viridiplantae; phylum Streptophyta; class Magnoliopsida; order Zingiberales; family Cannaceae; genus Canna; species Canna indica. The sequence goes on along the minus strand of CP136893.1, from coordinate 16,732,942 downwards.
AAAAAAATAATTGAATACTATTTGATTAAAATACCTATTTACAATATTTAATTAAAATGCCTGTAATATATCAAATGAGACATCAAATTCTAATATAAACCATCATATTTATATCAAAATGGAATGTTTACATCGTATCAAAATATGTTTACATCAAAATAGAAAATAAAGTATACATCAATCATGAAGCGCATCATGTGGCAGCGAGGAGAGGGGCTGCGTCGGGATGGCATCAGCTGGCGTCGTGTCGAATGACGAGGGAGGCGGAGGGGCCAGAGCACCAGACATAGAAGAAGCAATATGTGCTATGTACTCCCTCATAGCGGCCACCTTAGTGATGAGGCGTGCATGAGAAACCTCTAAGGCTGCGTGAGAAGTCTATAATTCTGCGTGCAAAGCCTTTAAGGCTGCAAATCGATCCTGGCCCGCATTTGATATTGATGGACCAGCGGTGGAAGAGGTAAAGGCAAACGACCCCGCACCATGTGGCTGCAACAACATCCGTGCGTGGGCCGTTGTGCCAATGCCATATACACGATCGTGGTCAACTCCTGTCACATGCATCCATGCGTCAGCATCAAGCTGATGCACAGGATCACCTTCCCGCTAGGTCACCAACTCAGTATACGTGGCCTTTAAAGATTGATTAATTAAATTAATTATACATAATTGAACTAGTATAATTTTTTAAAAATATGAACTTTATTAATATTAACTTACCAGGATCGTCTCCCGCCTCCCGCTAATGAACTCACCCCGACAAGGACCATGCTTATATTTATGTGTCTCCTCGAAGACCCTCAAAGGATAAGCCGGGATGAGCGTCCCCTGCTCGTCTCACGTCGCATGGAATAAAATAAATATAATTAGTCTTTCTATAATAAATAATAATAATAATAATAATAAAAATAATTATTAATTACTTACCAATCGACGCTCATGACTAGTAAATGGGATGGTCCCATCGGTATGTCGGGCCACGTATCCCTCAACTAGCGTCATCCGGTTTCGGTGCGCCGTCCGGGAGGAACCCTGCCACTCCTCGGATGCCCAGATGTCGCATAGTTGATCCCATACATGGCCCGTTATCCAATTGGGCCCATGTCCCTTCTGCGCGTCCATAGGTGTATCCCGATTATCGCCTATGTTTGCCCACATCTCATCCTGCGCACGGTGGAGGATATCCTTGAAAAGTTTTTTATTGTAAGCTTCTCAAGCATCCTCCACCTGAGCTTGAATGGCAGGATCCTAGGTGTACAAGGCCTAAAAAAGAAAATATTAATGCATTCATTTAAAACCATCACTGAATTAAAGTAATACAATCTTAAATGCAAAAATAGCAGTGAGCAAGAAAACATTACATAGTGCATAATTATTTCCACTTACCCAACTAGGAAACTCATTACATGCATTTATATACATTAATCTTATCATCACATAACTTTTTTTTTTTTTAACAAAGAGGACTTGTATTCAATTCAAGAGATGTGAAGGGAATACAAGTGGGGGGAGAAAGAGGAGAATATAAAAATACAAAGAAAATAAATCAACTGGAACAGCTAGGGCAAGAGGTGTATAGACGTTGCCACGTCCAAAGCAAGCTGGGAGCAAAATCTACTTCGGTTATCAAATAGTCTGAGATTACGCTCGTGCCAAATCCTATGTCTCTAAATCATTATGAGTCTGAGACACTTTAGTTTGTCATTAATCCTGTGCGGAGTCGGCTCTTCCCAAGGTCTATAGGTCAAAGGGAAGGGGGGGGGGGGTTGTCAGTCAGTCAAAGAAGGCGACACCAACCTTCGGTGGTGAAGGGGCACTCCATAAAAAGATGTATGTGTGTCTCCATATTGTTGTTACAAAGGATGCAGTTTGGGCAAACATGCACATTCCAAGCAATGAGTCTATCCTTTGTGACGAGCCGCTGTCTCTCAACCATAATTTTTGAATAAAAAATCAAGAGTAGATTCCTTCTTCAGCTCTGAACAATATGTTAGAAAATCAAACTTGGACCTAACTCCACCCCAAAAGCTAGCTCAAAGGAGGAGGATTGCCCAATCTATTTAAAGACTATCTAGACCACAACCTCAAGCAATGTGAGACTTTAACACACCCCCCTCACGCCCAGGATCCACATCTGGAGTGTGAAGTTCTGCAGGTGGCCCACAATCAACAATAGGTCTGGCTCTGATACCATGTTAGAAAATCAGCCTTGGACCTAACTCCATCCCAAAAACTAGCTCAAAGGGGAAGGATTGCCCAATCTATTTAAAGGTCATCTAGACCACAACCTCAAGCAATATGGAACTTTGACACAATATGCATCTTCTGCTAACTAGATAACAAATTATACATTTGAAACAAATGTCATACATATACATGAAGGGCATTCCATACCAATCTTCTCCTCAATATATATATGGTGGATTAACTAAGTAACTAGTTAACTTACTGATCAACAACTGTAGAGTCCTATCAATTCAAGAAATGAGATGTATTATGTGAAATTAATGACATGGAAATTTGATGGCCATGATGTTATGCAATTAGCTGTTAAGACTGACCAAGTACAGAGTGTTGGAACCCAAAGCAAAAAGCCTAGGCTTATCATGTGTGGTGAGGAAGAAGATAAATGAGTCATTACTGAATTGAACAGCAATAGCATTTTAAGTAACACAGTGTGGTTTGCAGGAAGTCAAGCATGCATGGCTAAATTTAGAGCAAAATAACATAATAGCTATTAAAATGAACAAAACAAGGATTCCATTGTTTATATTTAAGACCTATGCTAATAAAATGAACAAATTCATGTGCCTAACTTCTAGCTTAGCATATAATAAGCTTATTAAAATGATTCCATTGAAAGCCTCTAGCTTAGCACGCATCAGTCGCAGTCCGATATCAATTGCACAGAATAGCATAGAATAGCACAGAATAAAAAGTGGTGCTTATTACTGATACTGTCATTTCTCTTGTGAAGAACCAAAGGAGATTTAACTTTCATTGCTAGAACTACATCATAGGAACTCCTTTATCAAAATTATGTTTCTTTTACCCTATGATAAAGAAAGATATGCCTAAAGACATACTTCTTCCTTACCTCCTGTTTTTTACTCGATGAACCCAAGTATAGGGTGCTAAACACCCAAGTAATTTGGACTTTTTTACCTTCCTTGCCTTCTTCGAAGCAATTTAGGCTTTAAAGTGTGCTAAACACTTGCATCCATGGTTTAAAATCTCGGTTTCGGTACCTGGCCGAAACCGGTACCGTACCGTACCGACACTCGGTACGGTCCGATACGGAAAACACCATACCGGTTTTTTTTTTAAAAAATAGTTCCAAATCTTCAATAACAACATAATTAATAAAGAAATGCTTAAAATCAATATTCAAATGTCAATTACATGAATACAATATTTAAAATGCGGACGAATGACATCCGTCATACCCATACGGGCCATACATATATTGGCCTTCGGGACATACACGACTAAGGTCAACACCGTAGGTCTCTAATGCCTATATTTGAAAATTTTCCCATAGCATAATGCTTCGGTATCCACTATACCACATTGACATTATTGATTCTTTGTTGGGATTCCAAGAACTAGACCCTGTATCATCAGTTGAGTAGGTACTGGATACAGAGTAGGTTGATTCAGAAACCTCTTGCAAAGTACACATCATATCGTGATGGTAATCTTGCAAAGTTGTCGATCCAGCTCCTCGACGTCGGCCTCCTCTCTTGTACACCCGAGTTGTTTGTCCGGCTCTAGCACCATGGTCATCATCTTGGGTAGCGTGATCGAAGTATTGCTCACTTGTCCATTCTTCATAAGGTGGCAGTGATGATGGCACGATAGTGTCTTCTCCACCAGCTCCATCATCATCATCATCATCTCCTCCGTCTTTTGTGCTGCTACTGTTATGAACGGAGGGCTCGTCTTCTTCCTCCTCTTTTGCTTTTGAAATCGCATCCAAAGGATCAATTGGTCGTTTACCTTTGGCTTTGGCTTTGGCTTTTGCCTTTGAAGGTGTTGCCTTCTTTATTTCCTTTAATTGGGAAGATGGAGAGTCCAATTTGGATCGACGTCTTGCTTGTCGAATTCGTTGAGAGTCCAAGGGAGTAATGACCATATCTTCTGGTTGGCTCTCAGACTCAAGTGCATCAGCTATAATTGGTGAAGGCCGGTCGCCTGGTTCATCAAGAAGAGGCTGGTCGCTCTCCATTGCACTCCACCAATCAATTATTGGGTATGCATCGTCTTGGACGAATTCGACATCGAATGGATCTACATGTTGAATATCTTCATTTTCTAATGTTCGCATTCGAAGCCGCATGTTGTACTGAACGTATACTAGCTTCTCTAATCAGGCATATGAAAGCCTGTTGTGTGACTTGGTATGAATCAAGGAGAAGGTCGACCAATTTCTCTCGCATCCACTTGATGATGTGGTTTGCAAGAGGATACGTGTTGCAATCTTCCAAAGAGTTGGAGCTTCGGTTCCAAATTGCAACCACCATTCAACTGCAATAGATTTAAAATTAATATTAGTAACGACTAATGAGAATACCAATTTTATCATTAATAAATAAATTGAAAAAAAATTATATCTACCTGGATCCATAGAATCTCGGCACGATATTGCAAATGGATCTCCGAAAGTGCCACTTGAATCTCGGAAATATTTTGATTCATTTAGAGCTTGTGCCGCTTCATTGATTGATGTCGTCATTCGTTGTATGACCTTGCGAAACGGATATAACAAACTATCCATCGTTCCAAGATCATATCGATACTGGTATGCGGGATTTAAATAATACGCTACAAAAAATTATAAATCTAATTAATAAGTAATTTAGCATAATGAATTAAAATTAAATAAATTTCAAAAAATTAAATAAAAAATTACCCGCGATGTGTATGTCATGACCCATTCGATTCTTCCACCTTTGGGAGATAATGTCGATGAAGGGTTTATACCTGGTTGGAGAAATCATAACCCTCTTGATTTTTTTCTTGTGCTTGATGGATGTAGTGGTAGATATGATCCATTTGAGGCATTTTTTCCATATCTACCTGTCGTAGAATCTTGTACAATGGTTCTACGACGACGACTATCTCCGCAACGCAATCCCAGAAGTGCATGTTGAGGATGTACTTCTCGGTTTGCTTTCCATCATTAGTTCTGGCATACCTTGATGTAGACCATTTCTCACTTGTAAACATTGATCGAAGGCCTGCCTTACGTTGTTGGAGCGACCTTAATGCGATGAAATTGGTTGCAAAATGAGTCGCTCCCGGTCAAAGAATTTCACCTAAAATATGGAATTATTATTAGTAATTATCACCTAAAATAATTAATAAATAAACACTATAAATTATTTTTAAAAAATACATTTTGTAAATTTTTTCATAAGGGCGTGTACCCATGTGTGGTTGTATATGAAGCGCGTAATTTATTGCGCCTTCTTTACATTCGTCTTCACCATCAGTATATCACCGATATGTTTCATCATTAGGTCTATACAATGGGCTACACATGAAGTCCAATATATGCGAGAATAATCCAGTTCAATTATCTCACCTGCCCTTTTGAAATTGGCTCCGTTGTCGGTTATAATTTGAACAAAGTTCTGGGGGCCATTCGCCTCGATCACCTCCTTCATCAGCTTCGAGATGTAGAGAGCGGTATGGACTTCATCGGACGCGTTCACCGACTTGTGATAGATAACCCTCCTGTTGCAATAGAAGAGGAAGTTGATGATGCTCATTCGGGTTGGTCTGGTCCAACTATCGCACATCAAACTGCATCCGTAATCCCTCCATTGCCGCTTGACGTCATCAATCCATTCATTTATTTCCTTGACCTCATATTCAAGCAAAGGTTCTGAAATTTCATACGAAGTTGGAGGGGTAATACCTGGGCCTACCTTTTGGATGGTAGACACCATAGTTTGGTAATACGGGTTGTTGGCTGCATTTACGAGAATCCGGCTGAAGTGGAACCATTTGGAGATGGCTTTCCCCAACTCCCACTTCTTCGGCTTGTCGTACATATCGTCTATGCGTTGTTGCTTTGTTGATGAAGGAGGAAATACCCTGGGATCAAGATCAGAAATATTAACATTAGTTTTCCTACCACTTGCTCCGAGGTTTGAGAAGAATCCACGAAGACTTCCTCTGCTCTGAGTTTGAGATGCTCTCATGCTAGAACTCTGGCCAATTTGAGGACGACCGAAGGGAATTGGACCGCTTCGGTCCATTGCTCTAGCAGCCGAAGTTGAGCCGACGCTGCTTATGCCACCGCTACCACTACCGCCGCCATATTCGAATTGAGATATGGGATAATACATCTGTTCTCGTTCGTAATGCTGATGCTCCAATGAAGCTCAGATGCCGGCTTTAAATTCTGCATCCTCGTCGTAATCGCCACCTCGAGCCTCTTAATGGTCACCGCTGACATTTTGGGTAGCTCGTCGGTCGAACTCGGTTTGTTAAGCTACATTCTTAAGACGTTCCTCCTTCTTGTTGTTGAGTTGCGCTTTGAACATCTTTCGAACTTCGGACGGTACTTTGGAGTAATTGACGACGTCGGCATATCCTCCGACCCAGTGTTGCTTCAATCGAGTGATGCCTCCACCACGTGAAATCATATCACAGTGGAGGCATTGCCAGTGATGAGCCTTCTCCAACCGACGACCGTGCTGCCTTGCGGGGTCGGCTTGAGGTTTCGGCACTATTTCGACAGAATTTCAACGTAGAACTTAATAAAAAAAGATGTGTGAGAAAGATTGATGGATAGAGGGGTAAGTGAGAGTGAAAAGAGTATTTTGGGGGCTTTATATAGCCCCCAAAACACCCCAAACCCGGCCCCAAATGGCTAGAGAGCCGTTTGCGGTCACTGTTTATCATACCGGGCGGTATACCGCCCGATATAATTAAATACCGCTCGATTTGGGCGGTATATATCAAATACCGTCAGATATCGGGCGATACAAGCCGATAAATGTGGCCGACAGCTCGATAGAGCTGTTGGCCACCCGTTGCCAACGTTAACAAACCATTATACCGCCCTTACCGGGCGGTATATAGCGAAATACCTCAATATACCGTTTGGTATACCATATATACTCGGTATTTTTAAATATCGGATATATCGAATACCGCTAACCCCAAAAACCGATAAATACCGAGCTTACCGTACCGTTTCGGACGATTTTTTAAACCATGCTTGCATCACAACAATTTCAATGGTTCTGTGCCTATTTTTTAACACCCAAGTATTTGCTACAGATGGGTAACACAACAAACATATGAAATGAAGTTAGAACAAGAAGAGATACTATTGGAAGGATTATATCATAAAATAGAAATAAAAAGAAAATATAGGGTGACATTTGATGAATTATTTTTTCTATTGATTATTGTTTACCTGCAAAGTGGTAAAACCATGCAATAGAGTTGATTTTTTTTTAGTAAATCAATTTATGTTAAATATGCATTCTATATTAAATTGCATAGCTTTAGAATAAGAGAAAATTAAGTATTTCTAACTTGGTAGCATCTTTCATCTAGGGGTTATCATCGAGCCAAGTCGACTATTGGGCTCTCAAAGCTCAGCTCATTTTTTATTTGCTCATTCAAGCTTTGATTTCTTGATACATTACACCCCTAGTTTTATCAAAGGTGAGCTTACTATATAATATCTTATTAGTCCTCTCTAATTTACAATTGGTATGCAACAGCATCCAGAGTGAATTTTATTTGCAGACAAAGGAGGCGTTTGGTTACCCGCAAGTGTAAATGCTGCAAAATCTATTTGCATGCAAAAGCAAATGCCCGCAAATAGATTTTGCAGCCTACCGTTTGGTTGCCCGCAAGTAGAGTTGCAACTTCTATTTGCAAGCATTTGGTTGGCCGCAAATGGAAGTTGTAATTACACTTGCAACTTGCAACGTGCAACTTGCATCTTACGAAATTTTTCGGGTCGGGTCGGGCACGAATTTTCTCAAGTCGGGCTGAGCCGGGCCGGGATGGGATGGGCCGAGCATGCACGAATTTATCCGGGCCGGGTACAAACTTTTTCGGGCAGGGCCGGGCACGAACTTTTCGGGTCGGGTCGTGCACAAATCTTTTTAGGCCGGGCCGGACACGAATTTTTTCGAGTCGGCCCGAGCCGGACCGGGACAGGTTGGGCAGTGCACGAATTTTTTCGGGCAAGGCTGGGCCGAACACAATTTTTTTTTTCGGGCTGGGCACGAATTTTTTTTTCTGGTCAGGCCGGGCCGGGAAACAATTTTTTTCAGGCCGGGTCGGGCAGGAATTTTTTCAGGCCGGGTCGGGCAGGGCTGGGTTGGGCACGAATTTTTTTGGGTCGGGCATGAATTTTTTCGGGCCGGGCCGGGGTACGAATTTTTTTTGGGCAGGGCCGGGCCGACAGTGAATTTTTTCGAGCTAGGCTGAGCACGAATTTTTTCGGGCTAGGCCAGGCACGAAATTTTTGAGTCGGGTTGGGCACGAAATTTTTCAGGCCAGGTTGGGCACGAATTTTTTCGGACCGAGCCGGGCTGGGACGGGCCGTGCAGTGCACGAATTTTTTGGGTCGGGTCGGACACAAATTTTTTCGGGGCGGGACGGACACGAATTTTTTCGGGCCGGGCCGGGCACAAATTTTTTCGGGCCAGGCTCGACACGAACTTTTTTGGATCGGGTCGAGCATAAATTTTTTGGGTCGAGCCTGGGACAAATTTTTTCGGGCCAGGCTAAAAACTTAGTCCCGACACGATTTGTCTGACAAATTAATAATTTTTAATTTTTGTATAATACTGAAAATATATTAAAAAATCTATCAAATGACATCAGATGTAAAATCTGACACTACCATCAGGTTCAGCACGCAAAAATCTACAACTTTGATATTTATCTCGTCTTCATCCGACGACTCTACGTCGCCAAAATTAATTATTTTTCAATACTTAAATTATTGCATTTGCAGCCCGCAATCTTGTATTGCGGGCTTTTTGGGCTGCAATTCCACTTGCGGCCCGCAAATGATATTTGAAATACAAGTTGCAACTAGTAAATGCTGCAAAATGATTTTGCAGCCAACCAAACAAATTTATTATCTAAATGCTGCAATCAGTATTTATACTTGCGGGCAACCAAACGCCCGGTCCAACCAGAATGTAAACTACCATTATATCATTACATGCAACGGAATTCTAGAGCGACAACAAAACATATGTAAATAGATTGATTGCTTCCTTTGTATTCTTTTTATTCATGCAAAAAGAAAAAGCAAAGCTATGATGTCCCACATACATGATAGTAAAACTAGTAAATACATATAATATCATGTTAATATTCTCACAAGAAATTAGTTTTCTTAATCAAATCCTACGTGCTATTCACCCGTAAACTATAGATTAAGCATTGACTGATTTCAGTTGGAGCAAATGCATGACAAATGATGTGGCTATAATTGATCAATGAAAAAGATAAGCCATGCAATCTCAAAGATATTTAATTAGATTTCAAAAAATTTCATCTCATAATTATGGCATGACAAATGATGTGGCTATAATTAGATTTAGGTGTACCTACAAAGAAAATTTCATCTCAATACTAGATCTGATTAGACCAAAACCCTAATCCGACTTATTCAGCCCAATCTTCATCTCCTATGGACATTGAGCGAAGGCCCAAACACTTAAACCTATACAGATTAGAATCCACCTTCTAGCGGTTGATATGATATCTGAAACATGCCCAATGAATTTATCAATCAGAACAGTACGTGAATCTTCTCCTCACGCTCAAGATTAGATATCTGAAACGTGAAGTTTGCAGGATTGAACATCTGCGGGTAGCATCATATCAACCACAAGTTTGGCTTTGATACCATGTTAAAACATTAGTGAGCCTAACTCCACCCCAAAAACTAGCTCATGAGAAGAGGATTGTCTAAACTATTTAAAGATTATCTTGATCATATTTTTAACCAATGTGAGACTTTAACATACCCCCATTACACCCAGGATTGGACATCTGGAGCGTGAAGTTTTACAGGACTTGACATCTGCGGGTGACACAATATCAATCACATATTTGGCTCTGATATCATGTTAAAAAATTAGTGGGCCTAACTCACCTCAAAAACTAGCTCATGAGAAAAGAATTATCTAAATTATTAAAGATTATTTTGATTATATTTTTAACCAACGTAAATTTTAATATTTGATTCATATTTCATTTCAAAAGGACTGAAACTACTTTAAAAGAACATTGTACAGTTGCATGCGGTCTAAAAATGAACAAATAGGAATCAAGAACAAATCAAGCGCACATACAGAGGTTTAAAATGAACAAATATGAAACAAGAACATATCAAATACACTTACAGCTGCATGAGGTCTAAAATGAACAAATAGGAAACAACAAGAAAGAATACAGTACTATAAATCAAGAAAAAATACAGTACTATAAAAATAAGCCTCAACCGAGTAATTAATTCTTATGTTCATCTCAAATTTGTCTCCACAAAAATTTTCATTCTTTTTACTTGGACCGGCTGAATTAATTGATTGAAAAAGTATATATATATATATATATATATATATATAATTCATCTGAATCGAAGACTGATTAGAATTAAAAACATTACACGTATTTATCGAAGAATATTTTATAGGACAAGATCAAAAATATTTTATAGGACATTTCAGTCCATTATTTATTTGAAAAGGGAAAAAATCAACAACATTTCAAATTTATGTCAAGTTAAATATAACTTGTAGAGTTGCAGGTAAGTATCTCTGTCAAGTATCTAATGAACGGGATAAGTAAAATTAGCACCTGACGCCTTCGTGCCCGCTCTAGCGGTCGCAAAAACTCGATCGCGAAGCAATCGCCAAACCGTCGCTATGTTGCGACGACACTCGAGGCGATCGCAGTTTTGCAACAGCACTCAAGGCGGTCGTAATTCCATCGCTAACTTGGCCAATCCACGACCCCAATGGACGTCGTTTGTAGACTCGTCGCATCTGCAACCGCGACCGGTGCCATCGCAAATGAGCCATCGCAAAAGGCCATTTTTAGTAGGGAAGCGTTTGTCGCTAATGGAAAATATCTTTTACAATGTTTGCGAAAATTTAGAAGCAATTTTCGTTTCGTGAAAACTGAAATGAGTTTTCGAGTTTCGGATTTTCAGTTTTAGTTTTGATGTTAGGCGAAAATGTGTTTGTTTGGCATGTCCTATTTTTATGTTTCGCGAAACGAAAACAACGAAAACTTATTTCTTGTATGTTGTTTTAAGTGATTATTTTTGGGACGAAAACTGAAACTGCGATTGTTTGTCAAATATAATATATGTTTTCAATTTTTTACTTAAATTTAAAAAATATTAGTTAATTAATTTAATTTGTTAATTCATAAATAATAATAATAATAATAATAATAATAATATTTTATTAGTTAATGTAAATATAATTATATTAAATTATTTTTATATTAAAAATTATTATATTAAAAATGGAACATACTATTTTAAAATGGAGCCGTACTTTCAGTCTGTGTGTGTGAAGAAGTACCATTCTCTCTTCCCAAACATATAAAAAAATTATGATAGTAGCTTTCCTTATTATTCCAAAAAAATTAATCATAAACAATATGTGCTTGAAATTAAAAATCCTTTTTATTCTTATTGTCAATGTATTAGCATACACTTAGCAACTACACATACAGTCGTTGTAAGATTCACTCGCTTAACACTTTGCATTAACAGTAGAATGAACATGAAGTAATCATGCAGTCGTTGTAAGGTTCACTTGCTTAACAATTTGCATTAACACTTAAACGGTCAATTAATGGAGATATAATTAAGCACTTAATTAATTTCATGGCCATTAATTAATTTGCTTTGTATCTGCTTAATTAATTTCACTCGCGTACACAATATCGCTTTGTACCTACAGCAGATATTGAAGAAGAAGAAGAAGAATATTACTGGCAATTTCATTTCCTTTTTTTCTCGCTTTATTTGTACACATTAAACTTTGTATCTACAGCAGATATTGAAGAAGAAGAAGAAGAGTATTACTGACAGTTTCATTTCCTTTTTTTCTCGCTTTATTCGTACATAATTAAGCTTTGTATCTACAGCAGATTCTTAGGAATATGAATCATATCGTCATAAGTCACTAAATAAAATAATAATCTACCACCAATAGGAATGATTTCCCCTCTTTGTGTTACATAAAAATTTGTTCTTAATAAATAAAAAGAAAGAAATGAATTAATAAAACATATACTGCCGGAATTAATGTAATTGGACTAATTCTGCATCAAGAAGTTTGAGCCATTGACGAAATAGTAATTCTGGTTTGGCAGAGCCAATTGCAAGCTGCCCAACACAACTCTTGCATCAACCAATTAAGATCAAGTACTAAATAGCCTGCATCAACCTGCTTCAGCCAAGGTAGCAAGCACACGAATTTGCAGCAACCAACACCAAAGAATCACCACTAGCAACAGAACATTCTCAATAGACAAGTCATAAATTTTGATTTCAAATTACAGCGCCTAACGCTATATTTGGCATCAGAATTGTATGAATGTAGGACTATGAAGGAAAATGCGTATCACCATTAGTTGATGACCGCCTCCAATTCATAATCCACCAAAATAGATTTGCTCATTATTTAATAACCACACAATTATAAAATCAGCATAACCACGTAATGATAAAATCAACACAACCACGCAATGATAAAATCAGCACAACAACGCAATGTAAATTATCACCACAACCACACAATAACATCAAAACCCTAGATTGGAAAACAAATAACAAATTGATAATAACAATGCATATAAATACATAATAATGAGCAATATTACTTTACGACTTTAAGAGAAAATTGCGCATAACCATTAATTGATTATCGCCTCCAATTCAAAAATTAAAATATATAAAATAACAGCACAACAACCTATAATTACGGCATCACAACATCAATATATCCAAAAAATGACATCATCACAACATCTATACAACTGCCGTATATCCAAAAACACAATCACAATAATATCTTACTTACACAAAAATATAATAACAATAAAAATAAGTACTAGTAACCCCTTGAATCCCATATCAAGGATCTTGTCAATTTTGGCCTCTATTTGATGAAATGGTTGATGGAAGGTTTGATTCAATTCTTCTTCCCCATCGCATATGGTTGATGTAATGAGAGTGATCCATTGGAAGAATCCACAATATTTGGGACTTGCAGAGCAAGCCGCAAATGAACGGCCAGGGTTTTTTACAATTTCACTTATTCGTAATACAACTCGTATACCACAATAACATTCTATTCTGGTATCGCAAATATATTATATTTTCACTTATGCGACTTGCGAAAGCTGCCATACTATTTTGTTATGGTATCGCGAGTATGTTAGTATATTATTGGTACTATGCATTAACAAAACTAATAAAATTCAAAGCATCATGAAAATATATGACATAAAGCATCATTGTATCTATTAACATAAAATATGAAAATACATCAGCGACGATGCACCCAAAGTTGATTAGTGATACCCTCACGAATATCATGCATTACATTTTGGCTAGAAGAAGGTTCACCTATTGATGATGTAGGTTCATTATCATCATTATCAATAATAACTTATTCATTGTTCCAAATATCTACTAATTCATCAAAATTTTTAATTTTAATAATAAAATTATGAATTGCACAACAAGCCAATATAATACTTCCTTGTCTTGAAAGCCCGTAGTTCGGCATCATCTTTAGGATTGGAAAAATGTGCTTTCAAGAGTCCAAAGCATCGTTCGATAACATTCCAACAAGATGAATGTCGTTGGTTGAACAATTCTCTTTTAGATGTTGGGCCTCGCCTACGATAATCTGATCGATGATATCTTTCACCTCGATAAGGTGCCAAAAATTTAAATACATTAGGATATCCGGCATCCACCAAGTAATATTCATCTATCAATACAATGTATAAAATGTATTAGTAATAAAATCAACACAAGAATGTCATTATGGTTTATGAATTTTACCTTCGTTTGACATCGAAAAATCCGAGTTAGGAGAGTATATTGTATGTGCAAAAATTCGTGAGTCATTTGCGGTTCCCTCTCAACCCTGTTGGGTGAAATGACACACTAGAGGGGGGGTGAATAGTATGTTATCTAAACTTGTGTCTAATTTTGATTTTAATCATTTTCTTAAATTACTTAGGCAAATCTCAATTTATCGACTAGATGCGGAAGCAAAAATAAACCAGTTAAGCATAAACAAAAATAACAATGCTAACACAGATATTTATAGTGGTTTGGCCCCAATGCCTACTCCACTACCTAAGCACCCCGCTTAGGATTTTTAAACTTAGTTTTATTAGATTAATGATGTTTCCCTTACAACGAGGACTTTGACCCGAAGAGTCTCACTCTCAACCTAAGGTACTTCCACACCCGGAAGTCTCCGCCTTTTTACCGAGAGTACTCTTCCACCTCAACCCTAAGGGACAACTCAACTAATCCTGGTAAACTACGTTTACAATGGTGGGTTTAAACCTTAACACCAACGCAACCACCAACTCAATCAAACCTAGCAACCTAGGTTTACACAAGTTCAATTACAATGAAATAAACAACAAAATACAATAATAATGAGAGCAAATGATAAATAATGTAAACTTAGCTCTCAAACGAATGTCCTAACTCCTCTTGATGACTTGAAGATGAATCAAGACAAGCTCAAAGTCAATCTTAAGATTCTTAGGCTCAAAGCTAGGGTTCATGCAAGGATGGCTCAAGAATTCTTGTGGAGATGCAATGAGTGGCTCTTTGAGGTTTAGAAGCATCAATAGTTGGCCGGGAGAAGGATTGGGATGGACAATTTATAACCCCCCACAAGAAATAGCGCGTCAACGGGCGAAAAACTAGTCCTTTTGGCTGTTAGGTCGCTTGCCGGTCGATCGTCGGTCGACCAATGGATCGACTGCTCGAGCGACCGTGGCTTTTTTGCCGCTTATGGGCGCACTTTGGTCGATCGGCTGGTCGACCGAATGGTTATTGCCCATTCTTCACCACATTCGATCGACCAAATTGGCTACTACCGAAATCTGGCATCGTTCGATCGATCGATCGATCGATCGAAATGCCTTCTCCTTCGGTCGGTCGCCGAACTTGAGCAGGGTGCATTTCTTGGTTTTTTTTTGCTTGATTGCTCGTATTCTGGTTTCGTCTTCACTAAGTCCACTTATATAACATTTATTAAGTTAATAACTTTAAAACATAAATATTATATAAGGATTACCCCCCATTTGTATTCAATAAAAATATCTAAAAAATCATAATCCTTAAGAATCAAAATCTAGTTCTTGGGGTCTAGTACAAATTTTTGGAAAACAGAAATTTTCTAATCTTTCGAGTCAAGAATGGGTAGGCTAAAGGCTTCCAAAAATTCTTAAAATTACCTCGTTATCTAATCTTAACCCAAGGAACAATTACCACCATTTTTTATGTCAAGAAACTATCTAGGTCATATAGCCCTCCAAGGAGCTCCCTAGGCTTAGTGAGATTCAGGGCGGTTTCTGGGTTTTCATGTTTTGGGGTTCGAGATAGGTTTTTGGGTTTTTTTGCATCGTCATGAGGATTTATAATCTATCTAGATACCCTAAACCTAAACTCCAAACTACTCGAAGATTTTGAGCGCGTTGACCAACGTCCTTTCGATTTCCCAATTTCTTCGATATTTTCGATCGAGGACGTCGTGCGTTAACTGATATGGAACCTAAAAGATATCTCAATGAAACATTAGTTTCATATTTTTTTATCATCAAAATCGAGATTAAGACTAAGGTAGAAAACCTTAGGCCAACAAACCCGCCTTCATATATGTGAACTGCATATTATGGGCACAGACTGCCATCACATTTTGTGTTATTGTTTCCTTACGACCATGATATAAAGATGATTTAGTGGCGGGAACGAAAGCAGAGACATGAGTCCCATCAATTGCCCCTATGCAATTCTACAAAATTATTCTTGGATTAGTAAGACCCCTTAATTAGCTAAAATAAAGTGCCTAAATGGTGTACATTACCTTAAAATATGGAAACCACCGTGGATTTCCATGAATCTCCGATTGTAATATTCGTGGTTCGCGAGATTTTATAAGTTCGGTTCCCAATCTTAGAACCGTCGCAAGTACATACTTGAACCATTTGTGGCATGTTTGAGTCGAGTGTTGGTATCGCTTTGCAACTACTCGTACTCGTTCATTGTGACAAATCGTATATATGAACATTGCTACAACTTCTTCCACATAATTTTTTTTGTCCTCTAAGCCTAGTCTCCTAAGCTCATTACATAATGTTAGGAATAAAGGTGGTTCCATACGAAGATTTTCGTAACACCTTACCGGACTATGTATCAACTCTTGGACGTAGTCAGCTCCTCTCAACATTGAAGTGCGTATTGCTCGTAGTGGAGGATTTAGTTGTTCGTCCAAGAGATTCAAAATAGTCATCATAAGTATTAATGCAAACTCGAAATCATCATCATCCTCTTCATCGCTAAGTGATGGATGTGATGAATTTGATGGATGACTCATTCTGAAATTTCAAATAATGCCAAGTACTGAATTCAAAAAAATAGTGCAAGTAGTGAATTCAAAAAAATAGTGCAAGTACTAAATTCAAAAAAATAGTGCAAGTACTAAATTCAAAAAAATAGTGCAATCGACTAAATTCAAAAAAATAGTGCAAGTAGTGAATTCAAAAAAATAGTGCAAGTAGTGAATTCAAAAAAATAGTACAAGTACTGAATTCAAAAAAATAACAGTGCAAGTATTGAAATATAAGCTGAAAAAAATAGTAATTATCCGAACAGTGCAAGTACTGAAATATAAGCTGAAAAAAAATAGTGCAAGTACAGAACAATGAATATAAGTTGAAAAAAAAGTGCAAGAAGTGAAAGGTGCACACACAAGAGTGCACATAGTCATGAAAACAAATAACAATATTGTTTCTGAATTGTTCACTCACACACTACAAAGTTTTAAGCCAATCGATCAATTTATCATCGGGCAATGTCATAATAAGTTCCCGAGCTTCAAGATTACTAAGCATGAAAGTGCATGTCATAGCATGTGTTTTTTCAGACAACCCCCTGCAAATTAGATAAGCGCTCACCGCAATTTGCAATGGTATATGGATTTTTTTTTTTTTTTTGGGGGGGGGTTGTACCAATTGATGTGGCCTCACTTTGGGCATGACGGGCTGCAATGTGTTGACTCATAAGTTCAAACAGCTTTTGCTTGTCTTGTTCTATAGATGATCTCACCGATGATTTACCTCGTTTGTTACTGCGACTTGAAGATACAGAAGGACGTCTAGGGATTTCATCGTTAGTATCCCTAGTGTCCTCCTCTTCCCCCTCCCGTTCCACAACAACACACTCCTTACCCCAAACATTCTGCCCCAAAAATTGATCATCTAATTGACGTTCATCATCTGAATTCAAAGGCGCCTGTGTAGATGATCGGGCCGTCCCACCATTTGCAGATTGATTTTGAAAAATCAATTCTAACAAAGGTAAATTGGGAGGTGGCCCATTCCTAAATTGTTTGAAATAATCTTTTCTTCCTCCTTTCTGCACACGAAATTTACTATATTAACATGCTACCCAATGCGAGGGAAGAATTACCATTGAGGCAAGAAAATATGGCTGGAGAGATACAAGAGCTGATCCAATTGATGAATTGAAGGGGGAAACCAAAAGAGTGAAGAACAATTGTACATGGAGAAAATAGAAAAATAAATAATCTATATAAATAGTTTACATTTTATAATCTAATAAGAGTAAGATTCATAAGTAAATATTAATAAAATGTAAACCTTAAAACAACATTTATCTTTTAATAAAAAATATCGATGATAAAAAATAGAGAAAATTAATGAATATGCCCTAAAATATAGAGTTTTTAACAAATTTGTTCCTTATTTTTATTTGAAACAATAGTATACTCTAACTTTGATTTTTTTTATCAATTATATACTCCCGTTAGTTGGCTATTAATATATTCGTTATATATTTTTTTTACCAAATTCATAAAATTACTTAACAAACAAAAGGAGGTCCATGGAGGTCTTGATACATAATAGAGGAGAGCTCCGGCGGTCTAACGGACGACCAAATATTTGCTGTCTTGGATGTCGTGCATAATTTGCAGGCCAATGAGCCGCTTTGTTACATTCACAAAAAGTAAAGGAAAATTTGCAGGTAATAGAGGATGGCAGAAGCCTATAAAGTTGTTGTAGCTCATGATCCAGCATAGGGGAGGTAGCTTTGCAGTTAATCAAATCTAAAAAGACTGCACAGTCTTATTCAACTTCAACATTAGGATGGTTGAAGGCCGCAAATTGTGAGCCTTTTAGAATTGTTACAACTCTAGCCTGCATGGGGAAGGAACTGTGAAAGTAGCTAGTTTCGAAACGAAAACAAGTACCAAATGTATCTCGAGCAATAAAAGAAAATGCAGCATTAGAATTAAAAATAGAACCATCACAATTGAGTTTAATGAAACTAGGCTCTGGATGAATCCACTTAACGTAGATGTGTTTATTTAAATTGCCCTTTGGGACTCATGTAATCTCTTATATGCGACAATATTTGGGGCACAAGGTTTGAAGGGTGAAACTGCCTACCGGAATGGACCTTTTCATCCTAGCATACCAAGTGAACTAGAGGGTATAAGCTATAATGCAGCGAAGGGAAAAATTGCATGAAAGTGAGTCTTGAGCAGTTAATCAGGACCCGGAAGCTCAATTATTTCGATTAGAGAAGTAAAAGGGAAGATGATTTTGGAGACTGTTCGAAATATCAAACACATAAGGGCAGTGAAGAAATAAGTGGGGGAGGGTTTCAGGAGAGGAGTTGCATAAAGGGCAAGAGTCATTGGTAAGGATACCAAAATGAGAGAGATAAGATTTAAGGGGGAGTCTAATATGTAAAAATTTCCAATAAAAAAGGGTAACTTTTGGTAGAATTTTTAATTTCCACAAGTTAGACCAAAATTATTGATTATGAGCACCCACAGATTCACGGTTTCTAAGGAAAGAGTAAGCCGATTTCGCGATAACATTTACCAAAGGCTCAACATCCCAAGCCCAGAAATCATCATGGGGGTTTAAATGCAATCGAATCTTGTAAATGGATTCCCACAAAACTTGATTAAAATGCTATAAACCCAACTGAGAGTTGCAATCATTATTGGAAATAAGCATATTAACCTTATCATAGTCCCGTCAAAGCACATTTACAAACAAAGTAGGCTTAAAAGCCAAGGGCACATCCGAAGACCATCTGTCATGTAAGATGGAGGTAGTAGAGCCATCCCCAATAATTTTAATAAAGCCATCTTTAAGCTGATGAAATGCATGGGTGTAAAGCTTCCTAGTCCAAGAGGAGTTAATAGGAGGCGCAGAGCTGAGATAGGTAAGAGTTGGGTATTTAACTTTGACAAGTTTGACCCAAAGAGAGTTGGAATTGTTAAGGTAAAGCTGTAGTCTCTTAGCTTGTAAGGCATAAGATTGAAGGGAAAGATCATGGGTATTTAGGCCTCCATCGGACTTAGCAAGAGTAAGGGTATCTCATTTGATTAAATGCATACCCTTATTGTCTTTGGAACCAGACCAAAAGAAATGTCTAACGGTACTAGTGATTCTGTCAATGGTTGAGGAGTTGATCCAGGATATGGAAAGGGAGTCAAGGGGGGTGGAGTTGAGGGCATAATTGATTAAGACCAACCTGCCAGCTTGTGAGAGGAACTGGGTTTGCCAATGAGCAAGTTTGTTATCAAAATGAGTTGATACAAAGTCACGTGCATTAGAGGGAGCCCTTCTAGGAGCAATCATAGCTCCTAAATATTTAAAGTGAAAGTTACCACACTTCATGTTAAGTTGGGAACAAATCCTATTTTTGATGGAGGAAGGAGTGTTGCGAGGGAAGTATATTTCAGATTTAGAATGATTAACAGATTGGCGAGTAAGATTGCTGTAAATAAGCAAGATTTTATTGATGACATTGATACTTTTCTTGTTTGCTCTGAAACCTAAGAGTAGGTCATCATCAAACATCATGTGGGTAAAAGCAAAGACATTTTTAACTTTTAAAAGAGAGAGAATGTTCTGGTTTACAGTAGAATTAATAAGGTTAGAGAGAGTTCGAGCCACTTGGATATAAAGATAGGTGGAGATGGGGTCCCCCTGCCTTACACCCTGGTGAGAAGGAAAGAAATGTGAAGAATTACCATTGATAAGGCAAGAAAATGTGGTTGAAGAGATACAAGAGCTTATCCAATTAATGAATTGAAGGGGGAAACCAAAAGAGTGAAGAGCATGAGAGATAACTAACCAGGAAAGCTTGTCAAAAGCTTTATCAAGATCAATTTTGATCAGGATATTAGGGGCAACACGTTTAGATTTATAAATGGAGTGAGCTAGTTCCTGTGCAATGAGAATATTGTCATGGATGGATCTACCTTTAAGAAAAAGCAGATTGCTCACTAGAAATAATGGAGTTAAGAAGGGGTAAGCCTATTGGCAATGACCTTTGCGAGAATTCTATATGAGAGGTTGCAGAGAGTGATAGGTCTAAAGTCTTTGACTTGAGAAGGATTCTTGGATTTGAGGATAAAAGTTAAGAGGTTTTTATTCCAATCATAAGGAATGAAGGAAGTGTTGTAAAAGGTAGAGATGCAGTTCATGTAGGCATCAGAAATAGATGACCAGTAGGCTTTGAAGAATTCAGTCGTGAAGCCATCAAGCCCAAGGCTTTTGCCATTGGGAAGGGCCCTAACAGTATTCCAGACATCCTCAGTGGAGAAAGGAATAGTTAGGTTAGTAAAAAAGTTAGGGTCTAGTCTCTGAGAAAAGGGCCAAGAGGAGTGAGAAGAGGTGATCATGGAGTTGGAGGATGACCAAAATTGAGAGTAGTGATTGGAAAAAGCAAGTAAGATATCCTTATCAGAAGTCAAAGTACTAATATTAATGAAATGAATGTGATTAATTCTACATTTACTAGTGACAATTTTGTGGTAATAGGCAGTGTTAAAATCTCCATCTTTAATCCAAACTATTTTTTATTTAGCCCATCATTTGAAGCTGATCTGACATTGAATGACAATAGATTTATTGTAGATAGTTTTTAAAAGACTGTCTTGAGGTTGAGAAAGGCCAATAGAAGAATCAATGTTCTCAAGATTGGTAATTTCACTTTGAGTCTTGGCAAGATTGTTTTCAAGTCTGCCAAGCGAGTTCTTGTTCTAGTCAGAGAGGGCTGTCCGAGTGTGAGAGATGCCCAATTGAAAGTTGGAGAAAGGCTGATTTAATTTGTTAATGAAAGGGCCATGCCAGACATCATTCACAACTTTATAAGACTCATTATATTGTGTCCCAATGATCTGAAATTTGAAGATTAAGGGTTTAGGCTAGGTTTGAAGCTTATTGAGGAGGGGGGCCTGGTCAGAGCCAATTCTAGGTAAATAAGAGACCGAAGTCCTTCCATAGAAGTGAAGTCAAGTAGCATTGTGTCACACCCTAACTTAGGGTTGTGTGACTGGCCAGGGTCTATGTCCTACCCCGAAGCCTACTACATACACTGACTAATAGAAACTGAAACACATAATGAAAACAACGATGCAGCTTTATTCAAATCTTTAAAGAATGTTTACAATTTTTGCTTTAAAACATAAAAAGTTTCGAAACATCAATCACCATAGGAAACAACTCAGGTTTAAACGCAAGTACATATTTTTGAATAGACAATTTTAGTGTATTAAAAGAAACAACTGTCATAGACATCTAGACTATGACTAGTGGACGCTGCTATGAGATATACGCCACCACCAGCCCTCCAGCTGCACCATGACTCCAAGTCTTATCTCACCGAGCAGGCTCTACAAATTAAGAAAATAAACCATGAGTCCACTTGGGACTCAGTAAGTGATTCTTTCGAACTACCACATAAATCCCCAATAATCATAAACACACACACACACACAGAAACCCATATTTCACACACACACACACACACACAGATATATATATATATGGCAACAAAATATAAAGTTAGGGATATAAGTTGCTTCTGTTATGACAACCGACCCCAGGAGTTGTCCTGTATAGGCCATAAATTCATGTAAGCAGCCATAACAACCTAACTATGCCACATGGCACCAGGCCCCTAGGGCCTACTCATGGTCTAGTGATTCGGCTATAACCAACCCTACCACATACATATAGTAACATACTGGCCGTTCGGGCCACATAGCACATAAGTGAATAGCAAACTCCGGGCCATCGACTAGGATAGTCTGCTAGTCTTCGGACACCGACTGGGGTAGGGATAGATAGTCCCACCCAACTGGGGTCTAACACCTAGCGGGCCCGCCGGTGTAATCTCAAGACCCAATCACTGGCCGAGTCAAGCATTAGTCATTCCGACTACCCATGCTTCTCGACAGACCACAATAATCACATCATAAAAACAAGGTGTCCTGAAGTTTCCTTATTTAAAGTCCCGGGCGTCCGCCCGTTCTCAGCCTTTTTAATTTCCGCCATACCATGCGCACACTATTGTTCGCAAATGTTTCTTAGGTGTGAGGCCTAACTCGTCTACTTTTGAGTTTCCATATCTAACACACATTTTATAATTTCATGTAAATCATCTAGCGTCATATGTACATTTTGCAAATGTAAACTACATGTTATAGACTTGGAAATGCACCCATTAACAATATCAGACATCATATAAACTATAATGAAATTTCTTCACAACACCTACTATGTATAGCCACATGATTCAATGATAAGAAATTTGAATTCTGCATTAAACCATAAATTCAACAAGGAAGTAAATTATCTAACATGGTAAAAGTATCACCATATTTCAGAATTTAAAGAGGAAAGGTCTAAGGATGATTACTATCCTACCATTCTACTAATTACATGCATCAACATAGAAGCCTTCCTTAGTTAGATCTTACCTAAATGTCATATTGATTCTAATTGTCAATCTAGGCAACTTGTCATGCCCTATTGTTTTGAGTATTCCTAACCATGAAGTTTATCGTCTAGAGATCACCATCTCCCCCAATCCTTTCTCGGCCGAGACTTGAGCAAAGCATGCCTTGCTCGGTTGAGCCTCCAAGGATAGGAACAAGAGGGAAGAACCAACCCCAAACATAATATATTGTTTTCGATCTATCCTAATTAAGACCTTGATCAATCCGCACACCCCTTGCTCGGCCAACCCTTGGACATGGAGTTTTCCCTTTGCTTGGCTGAGCCTACTAGGCTTTAGAGGATGAGTTCCAATCGTCACTTTCAAAGGGGGTTTACATTTGTCAAGGGAATTGGGAAAAATTTTAGCATGACCTTTTCCCTTTTCCCTTGACTCAGTAGCCCCTAAAATATCAAGAATCCGATAAAAAATGCGAAGATCCGATGCAACAAAAATTAAAACAGCGCTAAGAAGGTCAAGGTACCATGAATCGACAAAAAACTCACGAGAAACTCGACACCTAGCAGTCCTAGGGGTTCGACTACCCGCCTCCCCCAAATCAACAGAAAGTAACCACTCACCTTGATCAAGGAAGAAGAAAGGGTGGACGTTGACTATCTCGATCCTTCCGACGGTGACACGGTTTCCGGCGCCGACCCAAGATCTCCCCTCCTCCCTATCTTGCTCGAGCGGCGTGCGGCTCATGATGAGGGGTTTTAGCCCCTCATCCACCAATGACATAAATGCCCCTCTAACTGACTTAGCCTCTACTCGACTCGATACGAGTCCGATTCGGGCCCCGATTCCA
This sequence comes from Canna indica, assembly GCA_034359265.1. Lineage (NCBI taxonomy): Eukaryota > Viridiplantae > Streptophyta > Magnoliopsida > Zingiberales > Cannaceae > Canna > Canna indica. Next base: position 16,709,030 of record CP136893.1, on the reverse strand, counting down.
TCCGCATACTTGATTTGAACTTGACTGAAAAAGGACATCTGATGCTTAATAAGGAAGTATCCATCTAACCAATTTAAACTTCATAAGTTGAGTTATACCTTCTACTCGAGGCGATTTTGCGGCTCGACTCGACTAACTCCTGATCCGATGCGCTGCACCAAAAATAGATTTTTATATTAGGAAATTTTTCGAGTCTTACATATTGGCAAAGGCTCGATCCAATCTAGCTAAAATACGGGCATCATTACTATGATTATTTCACCATGTATATTTCAGCCCAGTGAAGCCGAGATCAAACAAACCAGAATGAGTAATGAAAGCACAGAAATCTTTAACCGACTTATTTACAATGAAATTGTTACCACCAAATTTATCAGAGGCATTAAGAATGGCATTAAAATCACCGACAATAAACCATAGAAAAGAAGATAGATCCAAAGATTGCAAAGAATTCCAAGTGATAGCACATAAATTAGGATTGGTATCGCGTAAATAGTAGAGATTATGAATGGAGTAAAGGAATGACCACCAATAATAGCATGGATCACTTGAAATTCAATGAATAGCAGCTGAGCAGTAATTGAAGTGTTGTCCCATTGCCGGCCAAAAGAGCGGATCGAATTTGTGTCTTGAGGGAGGGTGGGGTGCGTCTCTTGGAGGCAGATGACCTGCACATGAGAAGAACGAATGAAGACTTGCAATCGGTCTTTAACTGGGTGCTTGAAAGCCCCTATGTAATTCCAATTTAATATAATCATGATGAAGGGTTAGGGGTACTTGCCAGGTTAGTAAGAGCCTCTACTGGGGCCGGTGGAATATTGGAATCAGACGGAGTGTAGCGCTTGCGCTTGAGCGAGTTCTGCCCATCCGTCAAGAGGAGAACAAATGGTTCTTTTTTGGAGGGACGAGGAGGCTTGCTAGTACCACGCTTAGAAGGCTTGGCGGAAGCAGAAGCCAGAAGCATGTTAGGGGTGGAGGGGATGATATGTGTAAGCTCCTAGACCAATTGATCGAACGATCTCACCAGGGGAGCAGAGTTCGCACGCTGATTGGGCGCTCATCACGGTCGAAACTCGCGCGATTGGGGGATGGACGGTGAGGCTGCCAGTAGCAAACCTGGACCCAGGGACCATAAGTTGGGTTCCATAGATGGTTCAGAGGCTAAAGAGGGGGCGAGGGCACGGGCCACCGAAGGCACCAGAGTCTAGGTAGCAACCGAAGCAGCCTTAGGGGGGGGTCAGAATTAGGGGCTTGTTTGGAGGTGCAGGAGGATTCAGGATGGCCAACTTTACCACAGAGAAAATAGAGTAAGGGGAGGTTTTCATATGAAATGAGGTAAAAGCTTTGACAACCGGAGGGACCAACCCAAATTCCTTGCCGAATAGAAATAGAGAGGACGATTTCAATACACACACGAATGTAATAGCATCTCTCGAAAACAAAAGAACAACCATAAATCTTAATAATCGAACCAAGACTAGAAGCGATAAGAACAAGATTCATTCCAGAATTCTAAAGGTAAATTGTGCAAACGAACCCAGACCGGTGCCACTAAATTTTTTTTCGTCCATGGATTAAACATTGGCTTCCTTGGTATCAAGCGAATCACGTTACCTCTAAAGGACCAGGGGCCCTCGGTGAGGACGGCAGTGGCATGGTCGGGACTTTTAAAACGAAACACAAAAAAGTCTTGGTCAAGATCAAGCATACTAACAAAATCAAAATTCGCCCAAATTTGGACAGCCCAAGAATGAACAGAATCAACCAAGGGGGCTTCCCCAAAAACTTGCCAATTAAACGAGAATGCCAAGGCGTACTCCATTGCTGGAGTTGCTCAGGAGAAAAAGAAACTTTACCAGTCGGCTGCGATGAAATCTGACGAAGTAACGAAACGTTAACCGGAGAGGGGTAGGTAGGAGATATACCTTTGGGGCTCATTTGGTACATCGTATAGTACTAGCCTGTATAGTATTAGCCTGTATTGACTAGTTTGTATAGTACTAGCTCGTATTGTACTATTATTATACAGTGTTTGGTGCACACATGTACTAGTTTGTATAGTACTAGTATGTATTGATAAACATGTATAATATAATATAATATAATATAATATAATATAATATAATATAATATAATATAATATAATATAATATAATATAATATAATATAATATAATATAATGATTATTATTTATTAGCTAATAAAATTATTTTTTTTATTTGTTAAATTTTTAGTTTTTTTTATAAATTTAATTTGGCTATTGCATTTTATTAAACTTTCAAAATTTCCATTGAAACTAAGACATTTTGCTTATATTATTATTTATTAAACATTTAAGATTATGATTATATATATATATTGGTTTTTTTTAGTTTTGTATTCTATTTGGTTTTTAGTTTGTGTTCAATCTGATTTATTGTCAATCTCAAAATTTGAGATATATTAGGGAGAAATTAAAAATTGTAATAGATCTGTTACAAGGACCAAAGTTTTGGCTAGATTTAATACAATGGCCAAAGTTTGAGATATATTTGTTAAAATGACATGTTTGCTGATGTGATAATTCGATTAAATAAAAAAATGATTTGTTCCAACATTAGTTTTGATGATGTGGTAACTTGGATTTTTTTTTTTTTTTTTGTTTATGCTGACGTGAGATTCCACGTCATCATATAACAGATAAATTAATGGCCAACTAACGAGAATATATAATTGATTCAAAATTCAAAGTTAGAGTATACAATTGTTTTAAATAAAAATAAGGGACAAATTTGTTAAAAATTCTATAGTTCATGGCATATTCATTATTTTTTCCTAAAAAATACCAATAATATTTTAAATGAAAAATAAAATATCCTTAAGAGAATTAAATTAAATAGTGAGATCATATGGATTAAGAAAAAAAGACAAATGGGAAATCAATCAGTATAAAAATAGAAATTATTTAATGATATTAATAAATGTAATAATTAAAAATTATAATTTTAATAGACTATGAAATAAGTAATTGATTATAATTATTTGAACATATAGATATTTGTGTTTATAATTAATTGAGTATCTTTTCTTAATTTTAATAGACTATGAAATAAGTAATTGATTATAATTATTCGAACATATAGATATTTGTGTTTATAATTTTTGATAAAAATAGTCAAAATTATTAAAATGACATATTAAAGAAAAATAGAATAAAACCAACCCTACCAACCCTACCAACACATATTAAAATGGTGATTAGATTAGACATTTAAAAGAGGTAAATATAAGAAATAATAAGTGGAAGATCAAAGAGAAAAGTTTGGTAAAAAAAAAATTGGGTGGATAAAGTTTAAAATGGATTGACTTGTTTCTTCTTTTTATATATTTAAGTGGGGTAAAAAAAAGAAACAAAATTAAAATGACAGTGTATAAGTGGAAGATAAAAGAGAAAAATTTAGGAGGAATAAATTTTGGCCGAAAAAAATTGAATGAGAAAAATTTAGGTGAGAAAATTTGAGAGGGGGAAATTTAGGCAAGATTATATATATATATATATATAATGAGCTCGACATTTTCGGGACAAATATTGACTCATTCTGGGCTTTATCCCCGCGAGATTCTGGAAAATATCTTTGTACAAAGACATCACTAACCTATAATATAAACAGACATGCCATACATTAGGTATACTCTTTATTTTAATTACGTACCCACCATCTAGAGTTCATTCTTACTTGAGTGTTAGAGTGTCTTTTCTTAATTTTAATAGACTATAAAATAAGTAATTGATTATAATTATTTGAACATATAGATATTTGTGTTTATAATTATTGATAAAAATAGTCAAAATTATTAAAATGACATATTAAAGAAAAATAGAATAAAACCAACCCTACCAACATATATACCATTATTTATCTTTAAAATGTAACTTTCATATTTTAAATAAAAAATAAAATAATCAATTAATAAAATTAAATTAAATAATGAGATCAAAAGAATTAAGAAAACAGTAATAGTCAAATAGAAAACAATGAGTATAAAAAATGAAAAGAAATTACTTAATGTTATTAATGAATGTAGTAATTTAATAACAATGTAGTAATTAAAATTTATAATTTGAATAGACTTAAACAATAAATAATTGATTATAATTATTTAAACATATAGATATTTGCATTTGTAATTATTGTTCATAGTAGTCAAGATTATTAAAAATAATCATAATTGTATAATCATAATTTTTTTTATTTGTTAAATTTTTAGTTTTTTTTATAAATTTAATTTGGCTATTGCATTTTATTAAACTTTTAAAATTTCCATTGAAACTAAGACATTTTGCTTATATTATTATTTATTAAACATTTAAGATTATGATTATATATATATATTGGTTTTTTTTAGTTTTGTATTCTATTTGGTTTTTAGTTTGTGTTCAATTTGATTTATTGTCAATCTCAAAATTTGAGATATATTAGGGAGAAATTAAAAATTATAATAGATCTGTTACAAGGACCAAAGTTTTGGCTAGATTTAATACAATGGCCAAAGTTTGAGATATATTTGTTAAAATGACATGTTTGCTTATGTGATAATTCGATTAAATAAAAAAATGATTTGTTCCAACATTAGTTTTGATGATGTGGTAACTTGGATTAATTTTTTTTTTTTTTTGATGCTGACGTGAGATTCCACGTCATCATATAACAGATAAATTAACGGCCAACTAACGAGAATATATAATTGATTCAAAATTCAAAGTTAGAGTATACAATTGTTTTAAATAAAAATAAGGGACAAATTTGTTAAAAATTCTATAGTTCATGGCATATTCATTATTTTTTCCTAAAAAATACCAATAATATTTTAAATGAAAAATAAAATATCATTAAGAGAATTAAATTAAATAGTGAGATCATATGGATTAAGAAAAAAAGACAAATGGGAAATCAATGAGTATAAAAAATAGAAATTATTTAATGATATTAATAAATGTAATAATTAAAAATTATAATTTTAATAGACTATGAAATAAGTAATTGATTATAATTATTTGAACATATAGATATTTGTGTTTATAATTATTGATAAAAATAGTCAAAATTATTAAAATGACATATTAAAGAAAAATAGAATAAAACCAACCCTACCAACATATATACCATTATTTATCTTTAAAATGTAACTTTCATATTTTAAATAAAAAATAAAATAATCAATTAATAAAATTAAATTAAACAATGAGATCAAAAAAATTAAGAAAATAGTAATAGTCAAATAGTAAACAATGAGTATGAAAAATGAAACGAAATTACTTAATGTTATTAATGAATGTAGTAATTTAATAACAATGTAGTAATTAAAATTTAAAATTTGAATAGACTTAAAAAATAAATAGTTGATTATAATTATTTAAACCTATAGATATTTGCATTTGTAATTATTGTTCATAGTAGTCAAGATTATTAAAAATAAATCAACTCTATCAATGTATATATCATTATTAAATTAACTTGAATTATGTAACTTAAGTTGAATTAAATGGAATTAATTGTGAACCTTAGAAAAATTTTGGTTGGAAAAATTTGGACGAACTTGAAAAAAATGGTGATTAGATTAGACATTTAAAAGAGGTAAATATAAGAAATAATAAGTGGAAGATCAAAGAGAAAAGTTTGGAAAAAAAAAAATTGGGTGGATAAAGTTTAAAATGGATTGACTTGTTTCTTCTTTTTATATATTTAAGTGGGGTAAAAAAAAGAAATAAAATTAAAACGACGGGGTATAAGTGGAAGATAAAAGAGAAAAATTTAGGAGGAATAAATTTAGGCCGAAAAAAATTGAATGAGAAATATTTAGGTGAGAAAATTTGAGAGGGGGAAATTTAAGCAAGATTATATATATATATATATATAATGAGCCCGACATTTTCGGGACAAATATTGACTCATCCTGGGCTTTATCCCCGCGAGATTCTGGAAAATATCTTTGTACAAAGACATCACTAACCTATAATATAAACAGACATGCCATACATTAGGTATACTCTTTATTTCAATTACGTACCCACCATCTAGAGTTCATTCTTACTTGAGTGTTGGAGTATCTTTTCTTAATTTTAATAGACTATGAAATAAGTAATTGATTATAATTATTCGAACATATAGATATTTGTGTTTATAATTTTTGATAAAAATAGTCAAAATTATTAAAATGACATATTAAAGAAAAATAGAATAAAACCAACCCTACCAACATATATACCATTATTTATCTTTAAAATGTAACTTTCATATTTTAAATAAAAAATAAAATAATCAATTAATTAAATAAAATAAAATAATGAGATCAAAAGAATTAAGAAAACAGTAATAGTCAAATAGAAAACAATGAGTATAAAAAATGAAAAGAAATTACTTAATGTTATTAATGAATGTAGTAATTTAATAACAATGTAGTAATTAAAATTTAAAATTTGAATAGACTTAAAAAATAAATAATTGATTATAATTATTTAAACATATAGATATTTGCATTTGTAATTATTGATCATAGTAGTCAAGATTATTAAAAATAAATCAACTCTATCAACGTATATATCATTATTAAATTAACTTGAATTATGTAACTTAAATTGAATTAAATGGAATTAACTGTGAATCTTAGAAAAATTTTGGTTGGAAAAATTTGGACGAACTTGAAAAATATGGTGATTAGATTAGACATTTAAAAGAGGTATATATAAGAAATAATAAGTGGAAGATCAAAGAGAAAAATTTGGACAAAAAAAAAATTGGGTGGATAAAGTTTAAAAGGGATTGACTTGTTGCTTCTTTTTATAAATTTAAGTGGGGTAAAAATAAGAAATAAAATTAAAACGACGGGGTATAAGTGGAAGATAAAAGAGAAAAATTTAGGAGGAATAAATTTTGGCCGAAAAAAATTGAATGAGAAAAATTTAGGTGAGAAAATTTGAGAGGGGGAAATTTAGGCAAGATTATATATATATAATGAGCCCGACATTTTTGGGACAAATGTTGACTCATTCTGGGCTTTATCCCCGTGAGATTTTGGAAAACATCTTTGCACAAAGACATACTAACCTGTAATATAAACATGCATGCCATACATTAGGTATACTCTTTATTTCAATTACGTACCCACCATCTAGAGTTCATTCTTACTTGAGTGTTAGAGTGTCTTTGCAGGACCCCACGTACCCACCATCAGGAGACGCACGAACCTGCATCACCCTGACTTCAGACAAGAATAATATTTATTTTTTTATCTATTTACATTCCTTATAATTTTATTTTATCCAATCGGTCGATCGAATGGTCCTTAATAATAGGACAAGGGTTATGCGAAACTCGAATCGACCTGAATAAATCGAATAAACCGATTCAAAATTTACATCCAGGTTGGGTTATTAGGGTTATTTTGGTAGGGCCAGATTAAAATATTGGGAAACTCAAAAAACATGAACTGAACCAATATATATATAACTATGTATATTATATTTGCAAAAGGTAATAGTTGGCGTAGTGGTTGAGGCCATTTATGGGCGGAGGTGTCGGTCTCTAGTAGGTTGGTTTGAGGTGGGTGAGACTCAGACGTTAGGACTAGACTTGGTTCATGATGCTGTAGAAAAAGTGAATGTGATAAATGACCGATTGTTGGCAGCTCAAAGTTGGCAGAAAATGTATGCTGATGGCAGATCAAGGGACTTAGAATTTGTGGTGGGAGACTTGGTGTTCCTCAAGGCGTCGCCCATGAAAGGGGTGGTGAGGTTTGGCAAACGAGGGAAACTAAGTCCTAGGTTCATTGGACCATTCCCCATTCTTGGCCGGAGAGGGGCAGTGGTGTACGAGTTTGCCTTACCGCCTAAGATGAGCAGGGTTCAGCCCGTGTTTCATATCTCCATGTTGAAGTGGTTTGTTAGAGACGATTCTCATGTGCTGGAGCCTACTGCGATTGAGGTTAACGAAGCCGTTTCTTATGAGGAAAGGCCGGTAGAGGTTCTGGATAGGCAGGTTCGAAAATTGAGGTCTAAGGAGGTCCCCTTGGTAAATGTGTGATGGGAACACCATTAGGGCCAGGAGGCTACCTGGGAGTTGGAGAAGGATATGATGGAGAAATATTCTCAGTTGTTCGATAGAGATGGTAAGTTCCTCTTTTATCCCCTAAATTCGAGGACAAATTTTTTTTAAGGGGGGAAGATTGTAATACCCGCTAAATTATTTTATGTCTATTGATTTTAGCGGGTCGCGTGTGACACGAGATGGTGCTCACGGGCTTGAGCATTGACACTTAGCTTGAGGTGAGACCCGGATACTCTAGAAATTTTCTTAATTATAAATTTAAATGGTAAAATATTTTATGCGTCACGTATTTAAAGAGGACTCCGAGTGGAATTCAGCAGTCCAACCGGAACTTGATTTGGATTAGAATCAAGTGAGATATGACCGGTTTGGTAAACCACTTAATGGGAGGGCTGTTTTGGTAATTAAAAAAAAAGAAAAAAAAACCCTTGGGACAGTACGACTCAACACAGAGTCACACACATCCCAAGAGAAGGCTGGGCGAGTGGGTGAAGAGAGAGGCGTTGTGGAGAAGGCCAGAATCCAGGAAGACGTTGAAGCAGATCGACACGAGGAGTCTGAATTCATCTTCCTTCTCGTTTCCCCTTTCCGGTGAGTGGTTGTTTCTTACAAATTCGAGATTTCTCTCCTCTCTATGGCCACCCTTCACTTGAGAAGAATCTAAAGTTTTTGTGTAAATTTTTGATTCCTTCTCCAATCAGGTTTGTGTAGTGTTCTATGTGTCGATTTCCCTCTTGGAATTTGAGATTACACACACATAAAACCCTAACAATAGAAATTGGCTTCCTTTGTGGCCGCCTACTGTAAAGGAGGGCTTCTTGAAATTTTCTTGTTAATTATATTTCTTCTTCAATAAGACTAATGGTATGACTTCTAGATTTAATTTCTCTTTAGTTAGTTGAATGTAAGAGGGCATAGTTAATTGTGGAAATAAAGCCCTAAGCATGTGAATTCTTGTCCCGTCGTATCCGACCATGATCATGAGGCATTCTGAGATTTTGGTTATAAAACTTGTATACCTGGAGATTAGTGTCTAAAGTAGAGGTTAGTGTGGGATTAAGAGCCCTAAACTTAGGGTTATCTCCTATAGCTACAACCCATGAAAAAGAGAGAGAGAGAGTAATTGAAAACCTAGTTTGGAGTAGGTAATTCAATGTTTCATCCAACTTTTGTGTTGCTGAGAAACTTATTACTAAAAATGTATTTGGTTGAAATTTTACAAGTAATATGCTGAAATTGCTTAATGTTGATGCTAAAATTGCATAGTTTTGGTATTGAAATTGCATAGTTAATGTTGCTAAAATTTCATATAGTGTGTTGCTGAAATTTCATCTAACCTGATGTTGAAATTTTACACAATGGGATGCTGAGATTATGCATAATTGGATGTAAATTTTCCTATGATTAGATACTAGAAATCTCATATGAATAATGCTGAAATGTGATACGCTGGAATTTAGTTAAATTCATGCTCAATTGATTTATCAGTTTGGGTAATCAGTTTAATGCGGAAAGTACTGATGTAACCTACCGATCTTCATGTAAAGTATGTTTTGGAAACATAGAAAGTACTTAGGTGATCTGAACAGTAACGTGTGGAAAGGAAATTGATGATTTTAGTAGGTTGGAAATTCTCGTAGTGCAGGTTAATCAAGCCGGGTTGCGGGCTCGGTATGACGTTCCTAATCCATTATAAATAATTGAGATATTTATGGGCCTTACTAGGCTGAGTGGTGCGCTCCACGTACGAGATGACATTGGGCCAGCTAGGCCGAGTAGTGTGCGTAGCGCATGTGATGACTATGGGCCACATGCAGGCCGAGTTGTACGCACAACGTACGAGCGATCATGGGTCGGAGGGCCTTCCCGATCGAGTGGGCACTGGTTCTAGAGGGCCTTCCTAGACCGGTGAACCCGAGCAGAGACACAGTGGGTACTGATTCTAGAGGGCTTTCCTAGACCAGTGAACCCGAGCAGAGACACAGTGAGTACTGGTTCTAGAGGGCCTTCCTAGACCAGTGGACCCGAGAAAAGTGTTTAACTGGCATTCAAAAATTAAAGAGCATTTTCCATAGAGTCGGATGGGAGCACGTCCCTTATATAATTAATCTGACATCCGCACTCGCTTGGCATATTATATACTGTTGTTACTAGATTCTATTTGGTGAGGATTGGGAGACCATTCACTGAGTTTCATACTCACTTCTCTTTCTATGTTTGTTTTGCAGAGCATGGTTCTGAGGTACGGCGTAGCTGATGACGACGGGGCTCCGGTAGCGATCTCGTGAGCTGGTTGGCGTAGTCGAGTCAAGTTGAGTCGAGTCTTGTTTGAGAACTGAGACATTATAGCATTTAGAGTGTCCTAGAGTTATTTAAACTTTTAGTTGAATCATTTTATGAGATATCTGTCATGTGGATTATGTTTTATTGTCATTGAGTTGCTATCGACTATTCCTTAGTTATTTTATAAAAACTTTGTTTTCAAGTTTTACCTATATAGATGCTTGTGTAATGGGTTAGGCTTCGGGGTGCTTGACTGCACTCTCGCCGGTCGCATGATTCAGTTTTGGGGCGTGACACCCTAAGCCGCGAGGGATCGTGGCCGTCCGATAGCGAGTCAGAGATCGGGTGAGGATGAGACATTAGTGAATTGGTTTGAACCAACAGAGGGGGGGGGGTGTAAGAGGGTTTGCGGGTCTTAGTGGGATGGATTTTGGGGGTAATAGTGGGTTTGGATGCAAGAGGAATTTTGGGTAGGGGCCCTGATTTGGGAGGGGGCCCAAACTTGGGAGGGGTTCCAGAACGAAATGGGTATTGGACCTTTGGGGCCCAACCATTCAAGATATGTCGGGTGCGGTTGGGAGGATCCACATCCGCAATCGGCGGGTCTGAACTGTCCATGGCATCCTCACTAGGGTCGCGAGAGGGTTAACGGATTTGCGCGCCGATTGGGTGCTCATCATGGTCGAAACTCGCGCGATTGGGGGATAGACGGCAAGGTCGCAAGCGGTGAACCTGGACCCAGGGACCATAAGTTGGTTCCATAGATGGTTCAGAAGCCGAAGAGGGGGCAGGGTCGCGGGCGACCGAAGGCATCAAAGTCTAGGTAGTGACCGAAGCAGCCTTAGGGGGGGGGGAATCAAAATTCCTTGCTGAATAGAAACAGAGAGGACGATTTCAATACACACACGAATGTAACAACCTCTCTCGAAAACAAAAGAACGACCATCAATCTTAATAACCGAGCCAAGACTAGAAGCAATAAGAACAAGATTCATTCTAAAATTCTAAAGGTAAACTGTGCAAACGAACCCAGATCGGCGCCACCGAAAATTTTTCAGTCCATGGATTAAACATTGACTTCCATGGTATCGAGTGAATCACGTTATCTCTAAAGGACCAGGGGCCCCAGTGAGAACGGCAGTGGCCCGGTCGGGAATTTTAAAATGAAACACGAAAATGTCTTGGTCAAGATCAAGCATACTTACAAAATCAAAATTCGTCCAAATTTGGACAGCCCAAGAACGAACAGAATCAACCAAAGGGGGCTTCCCCAAAAACTTGCCAATTAAACTAGAATGCCAAGGTGTACTCCATTGCTGGAGTTGCTCAAGAGAAAAAGAAACTTTACCAGTCGACTGCGATGAAATCTGGCGAAGTAACGAAACGTCAACTAGAGAAGGGGAGGTAGGAGATATACCTTTGAGGATTTGGGCCTAGGAGGTAGGGGGCGCGAAAGAAGAGGGATGGTTACCATGAAGGGTTGCGGAGTTTGCTGCCCATGAGAATGATTTCCCGATCAAGTTCAGAGAAGTGGAAATAGGGCTAGGGTTTGCCGATGAAACCCTAGGGGAGGAACGTGAAGCGGAGGAAGAAGGCGCAGCGAAAACATCAGACGGAGGAGGGGGATCTAGGGGAGCCTGCGGGGGGCGCGATGCCGACGAGGGGGGATAGGTCGCAGGGGAGAGGGGAGGCGAAAGATTCACCATCTCAAAAATTCTAATTTACAGTTCCATATATATATCTGTTATATGATGACGTGGAATCCTATGTTAGCATCAAAAAAATATTTTTAATCCAAGCTACCATGTCATCAAAATTGATGTTAGAAGAAATCACTTTTTTTATTTAATCGAATTGTCACGTTAGCAGACATGCCCTTGTACCAAATTTATTCCAAACTTTAGTCTTGTAATAATATATCCTGAACTTTGGCTTTTGTAACAAATCTATCACGGTCTTTAGTTTCTCCCTAATGCATCTCAAATTTTAAAATTTTAAATAAAAATCAAATCTTTTATGGATATTATTATTAATTATTAAATGCTTAAAATTTTTCAAAATAGTTTTATAATTATCTATTGAAATTTTATTTTTTAAAATTTGATTCAAATTTTGTGTTTCTTATTATTATTTATTTAATTATATTATTGCATTTTAGAGAACATCAAAATACCCAAATTAAATCAATAACTTTTCGTATAGTATTATTATAGACCAAAACTATTTTTTCTTAATTTTTATTTATTATTTACCAAAATTTAATATTTTTACATTAATATTTTATTCGATGTGTTTATCACATTTCAAAGAAAAATTCAAATTCTAAGCTCAATTAATATATATTATTTAATTTTTTATCTATTGCATTTATTTTTATGCTTTATAAATATAGATCTAAATATAAGTATATATTCTATCAAAGTTTTTTCTTTTAATTTTGTTTATATCTATTTTATTTTTAAATAATTTTTTTTTATATATGTATTCTATATTATTTATTTTATAAGTTTATTTTTTCATTCTCGTAGTATAATTGTATATTATATCTTCATATGGCAATGATTATTATTTATTAGCTAATAAAATTAATTTTTTTATTTGTTAAATTTTTAGTTTTTATTTTTTTATAAATTTAATTCAGCTATTGCATTTTATTAAACTTTCAAAATTTCCAATGAAACTAAGACATTTTGCTTATATTATTATTTGTTAAACATTTAAGATTATGATTATACTTTATTTATTATCTAAAAAAACTAATATATATTGGTTTTTTTAGTTTTGTATTCAATTTGATTTATTAGTTTGTGTTCAATTTGATTTATTGTCAATTACAAAATTTGAGATATATTAGGGAGAAATTAAAAATTATGATAGATCTGTTACAAGGAGCAAAGTTTTGGATAGATTTGTTACAAGGGCCAAAGTTTGAGATAGATTAGTTAAAATGATATGTTTGTTGTTGTACTATAGCAATAAAATAAACATACGGTGATAACTCAATATTACATCTATGGAGTACAATATAAACATGCTTCTTATAAGTTCAGGAAATAAAAAGACTACCATTCCAATCACACTAACGTTTAACAGACTCTATTCTAACAAGACTCGACTCGACTACATCAACTAGCTCACGAGATCGCTACCGGAGTCCGCCATCATCAGCTGCGCCATACCTCAGGCTCACGCTATGCAAAACAAACATAAAAATAAAAGTGAGTATAAAACTCAGTGAATGATCTCCCAATCCTCACTAAATGGAATCCAATAATGGCGAAATATGTAATATATCGAGTGAGTGCGGATTTTAAGTTAATTATGTAAGGAATGTACTTTCATCCGACTCTACGAAAAAAGCTCTCTAATTTTCTGAATCCCTATTAGCCATTTTTCTCAGTTTCACCGATCTAGGAAGGCCCTCTAGACTCAGTGTCCAACTGACTCTCTCCCTCGGGTTCACTGGTCTAGGAAGGCCATCTAGAACCAGTACCCAACTATATTCCTGCTCGGGTTCACTGGTTTAGGAAGGCCCTCTAGAACCAGTACCCATTGTACCTGTGCTCGGGTTCACTGATCTACGAAAGGCCCTCTAGATCTAGTACCGACTCGGTTGGGAAGGCTCTCCGACCCATGATCGCTCGTACGCTGTGCGTACCACTCGGCCTGCATGCGGCCCATAGTCATCACGTGCGCATAGCACACTACTTGGCCTATCCGGCCCCAATATCATCTCGTGCGCAGAGCGCACCACTCGGCCTATCCGGCCTAATATTATCTCATGCGTGAAGCGCATCACTCGGCCCATTATGGCCCAATAGATATTGATTTTAAGAACCACCAAACCCTTAAACCTGCTTGCTTCCTCGCATCTTACGGAGCGTCGGTTCGCTTTCGAACCTCAAACCCTCTACATTTAACTTCTCATATATTCACTCGAGGGCTGGACCCTCATGTCATCACACAAAAACTTATTTATTACTAATATCAAACCCATGTTTCAAATATATATGCAGCGTATCAGGAAAGTTGTACCGAGTCCGTAACCCGGCTCGTTATGCACGCACATAATAATCCTAGCCCATTGTGAGTGTCTATTTCCTACCCGTACACACTTGTTCACGTTACCAATACATTTCCTATGTTTCTAACTATAGTTTATTAGAAAATCGATAGGTTATATCAATATATTATATATACCACAAGCTCACAACAATACAACAATATGTATCTCAACCTATACATAACAAATTTCAGCAATTCAGCAAGTAATATACATTTTCAGCACATGCTATAACCATTTCAGCATACATCATATAATCTCAAAACATCATACAAAATTTCAGCATCATTAGCATAAGCTTTTCAGCATCGAATACTAAGAAAATTTCAGCATCGAATACTAAGAAAACTTCAGCATCTATACATCTAAATTTCAGCATTATTAACTTGGTAACCTCAGCAATATATAATTTAAACCTATAGTATAACCATGCCTTAGGTCATCACGTTTAATGGCTCAAGTAAGCAACCATTCCAATTTAGATTAGTATATCAACAAGATGTGAAAACAGTGAATTAAAAATACACCTCACCTACTCAACCTGCACATTATGAAACCTCACCCCAATGCCTTGTTCGGCCAGTCCTAGGTATCCCTTAGGGCTGCCACACAAGTCCCTTCCCCTTTCATCCAAGAATTAAATCTCATCCAAAGATTCACCAACATAGTTCAATCTATCAAATATTCAATGGAGCAATAAAGTTTCCACCCCCCATCACGTCTACAGTGTATTCAAGGAGTAAATCTCGAATTCAAGAACCGATTAAGAAAAAATTAGAATTTTTCCTCCTCAACAAGGGGTTGGCAGCCATTGAGTATTTAGAAGAGATTGGGGAGAAATCCACTCACAAGAAGGGAGAAGAACGGAAGGAAGACGAGAGCTTTGAGAAATTCGGCGTCCGATCTCCGATTTCCTTCGAATCCGACGTCCGATCTCTCCTCTTCTCCAAGGTCACTCGTCGCCCCTTCCCCAGCGTATCTCAGGTTCCGTGCGGTTGTAGCAACCGTACGACGCCCCACTTTTTCTTTCAATATATTTTTTTTGGCTGAAATTATAATTCTGCCCCTAACGTAAGTGGTTCACTAAACCTTCTCTATCTCACCCGATCCAACTCCGAATCCGGATCCGATTGAACCGCTGGATTCCACTTGGAGTCCTCTTTAAATACGTGACACATAAAATATTTTACAATTTAAATTTATAATTAAGAAAATTTCTAGAGTATCTGGGTCTCACCTCAAACTAAGCGTCAATGCTCAAGCGCACCATCTCGCGTCAAATGCAACCCGCTGAAATCAATACACATAAAATATTTTAGCGGATATTACATCATCATATAACAGATAAATTAATAGCCAACTAACGAGAATATATAATTGATTCAAAATTCAAAGTTAGAGTATACAATTATTTTAAATAAAAATAAGAGACAAATTTGTTAAAACCCTATAGTTCATGACGTATTCATTATTTTTTCCTAAAAAATACCAATAATATTTTAAATGAAAAGTAAAATAAATCATTAAGAGAATTAAATTAAATAGTGAGATCATATGGATTAAAAAAAAAGATAAATGGGAAATCAATGAGTATAAAAAATAGAAATTATTTAATGATATTAATAAATGTAATAATTAAAAATTATAATTTTAATAGACTATGAAATAAGTAATTGATTATAATTATTTGAACATATAGATATTTGTGTTTATAATTATTGATAAAAATAGTCAAAATTATTAAAATGACGTATTAAAGAAAAATAGAATAACTCATACACATGACCGGCCAGGGTATACGTGCCTATACCCCGAAGCCTAACCCATGCACATACCAAAACAAATAAAGTTGTAGAAAGAAAACTACAAGTTTTATTTTAAAGGTAAAGCGAGCCAATACCAAGTTTAGATTAATAGCTCAGAAGTAAAAAAAATGCAGAAATACGATTAGGTTCAACAGTTCAAATGTTCAGTTAAATAAAATCTGAAATAAATAACATAAATGCCCTCAGGGCTACAACTCCAAATCAAGCTAACACAAGTGCATGACAACTACCAAAAAGACTCGACTAAGACCCTAACTAGGATTGCTATGAGATCCAGCGGCTCCTCTGCCCTCCAGCGACGCCAAGTGCATCCAACCCACCTCACTGGTTAGGCTCTGCAAAATAGAAAGCACACGACAACGGTGGAGTTCAAAGAACTCAGCGAGCGATTTTACCCACCCTCATAAATAAACACAGAGATAACATAAATAAATTCTATCTCTAAAAAGAAATCACGTCACAAAAGTGTGACTAGCTACCAGGCCCACAGCCCATCCATGCCCACGACATCTGACTCTCACAGGGGTGCATCAGGCTAAAGCCCTACCATGCCCGAAGGCAACACCACCCACAAAACTTGCATCGGGCCAAAGCCCACCATGCCGACGGCAACATCACATACTAGAAAAGTGCATCGGGCCAAAGTCCACCATGCCGAATGCAACAACACATACTAGGGAAGTGCATCGGGCCGAGCCCGACAACAATATCTACTAGGATAATCGGGAAAGGCCCTCTGAACTTATCCTGTTGGTTGGGAATTTGGCGTCCAACCACCTGGGCATAGCCCGTAACCCGGCTGCTAATTGAGCCGCTCAACAATTCCCAAGGATATGGCACATCAAGACCAAAGTCAAGATTATCCTACGGTGTCCTAGGGGTGTCCTCATTATGAAGCGTCTCAACACTCCAAACCCGACCATTGTCCCTTAGACCCGTAATGTCATGAACCCGTGTGGTTCTATTTCATGAATACCTTGTAAGTTGGTTCATAATAGATTATGCTCACCCTTTAACCCAATTTTATTTATAGAATTAAAATTTAGATAATCTCAATTAGGATTTTATTTTAGGATTTTGTTCTACCCAAAAGTGATGTGTGTACCCCAAATCTACTCTCCAAAGTGTGTCCTATGTTTCCAAATTATATTTTTTGGTCAAAATAATAGGTTACACGACTATAATCAGAGATCTAATTACATAATAACAGAGAAATAAAAAACCAATCCAGATTCAATAAACAACACATAAATTTCAGAAAGCTGAAATTTTCAGCACAATATGAAAGAAAATCCGAATTTTACAGAATTAAATCCCTAGAATTGTAACATCACAGATTCATATCATCAAGCTAATCATGCATACAATCTCATAATTTTTACTCAATAAAAACTAACATATATATCAAGAATCCCTAAACCAAGAATCAAGAAGATTAAATTAATTCTTTAGCATCAAGAACAGTTAGAACTCCAAGATGAGGTTTGCACCCAAGATTCACAAGATTTAATTTAGAAAAATCTTAGAAAAGAAATCCTAGACGACGACCCTTGAATCCGGCTTCAAAAGGTCGATGGTTTGACCAAAAAAAATAGCTACAAGGGGCGGCGACTCACTCCAAGCCGCCGGCTTGGAGAGAGGGAGAGAGGGGAAGGAAAGGGGCTGGCTCGGCTGGCTCCTCTCCGTTGGCTCCAAAGGGAAAGAAGAGAGGGAGAGGAAGTTGGCGGCTCGGCTCGGCTCCTCTCGGCTCAGCTCCAAAGAGAAAGAAGGAGGAGAGGAAGAGAAAGAAAAAGCAGTGGCTCGGCTTGGCTCTGGGTGGCGGCTCCAAGGAGAAAGAGGAAGGGGGCTGGCGGTGCTGCTTGGCTTGGCGACTGGCTCCCATTCTCAACTTTTTAGGTGGCTCCGAAATAGGAGCCACAAGCCATGAGGGGGGGTTTTGTACACCCTCATCAACCCTAATCCTTTAAACCATTAATTTACAATCCGCATCCATCTTAAGTCAAAACCAAAATTCGCTAACCGGATAGACTTAAATAATTTAATTAATCTCATTCTAATAAATTACAAATAATTAATTAAATGCCCATATTAACATAATTAGCACACACACAACACCAAATTAAATACTCTCAACTATCCAAGCCTAAAAATTCATAAATTCATAAATTTATATTCTACTACGATCTGACACGTCACGAGATCTGCTGCCTGAGCTTGCAACCCCAGCCGTGCTACATGGGTACCATCGTACCACCAATAGTCAGAATCTGCAAATAACATAAACAAAGTGGTGAGTTCCTAAGGAACTCAGTGAGTGGTTTGAACCAAGCCCTCGCCAAGCTATCCCGAGCATAAATATAATCAAACATAAATTATAAATATGGGGTGTTGAAGTGTAACAACATGTAAAGTAAAGTATCCATCCACGAAACTCGAACTTAGACACACCATAGTTATTTGGCCCATAATGGCCCAAATATCATGTACCATATTCATTCGGCCCACAAATGGTCCAAAATAATCACTCAGCTCACGATGGCCCAAAAACATACACTCGGCCCACGAAGCCCCCAAAAACATACACTCGACCCACGATGGCCCAAAATAATCACTCAGTCCACGATGACCCAAAATAATCACTGGCCCACGATGACCCAAAATAATCACTTAGGTGATTTTTAACATTTTTGTCGCAATTCGGGTACGCGTCCATGCGCTCCAACTCGACTCTCTCTTGGGCCTAACATCTCGACTTTATGTTTTATCACCCAAATTACATTTCAATTTGTACCAAGTAATTTCAGCATTTATACTCATAACAACAATAAATGTCCAAGTATACCATAATGACATAACATAAACATCAAAATAATTCATGCCTCAAGTATACTCAAGGCAACCCCAACACTTAGCCAAATTTCTGCACAACTCAAATGTTAATAGATTCACTTTTGACACTTCTACCAAACCATAAGTTTTAAGTGATATGGCTATGAAACTCACAGAATATCAAGCATGCATATCACAAAATATATCCACAAAATCTCAGATCGATTGGACATGCAGCTGGTCAATCACGAAACGATGTGACGAACTTACCATCCTGAAATTTCTTCAACCTCTATCTGATTTTTTCTGTTTGAGTTGTTATCTTATAAAATTCATAACTAAGTCGACTCTTATTCTTTTTCTCTCAAACTAGATTCTTATGGTTGTCCACATACCCCATAAGGATTTCCCAAAATTTCACAGTCATAGGACAAGGAATCATTTTCGAATATCACATCAAACTTTCAACTTATCACAAATTTTGCTATGTGCAAAAATGGGTAGTTTTGAGTAGCCCTCAAACTAATTTTATAAATCCAGTCTCATCAACTCAAAATTTGCTGAATTTTGGTGACAAAGTTGTCCAGGTATCCTACACACTAATTAACCCCAAGAGTTTGTACTAATCGGACAATTTCTCAGCCTCCGAACAAAGTGTCAATTATGCAAGAAGGCATTGATTTATCTAATATTAAACCAACCTTAACATGCATAATTTACGGCCATAACGGGGATTAAGAGTTTATAAATATTAGCATACTTTTCATAACAAAACATTAGCATAACATGGGCTCCATATTCAATTACAGCAGCCATTATTCTTGAATCATGATAGAGATAACCGGATATGAATTTTCAAATAATAGCAAATGGTTTTGAATCTAAATTTGGAATTAATTCATACCAAAGAGAAGTGTCCTTTCCGTCCTCCGGTTCATACAAGTTTGATAATATAATCCGAAGCTACAAGAAGCACTTGAAGGAAAATAAGGAAACAATAGTTATTATCTACTCCTATCTTGGAACATTCAGAAACATTAGAAAGTCATGGGTATTTTCATAGCATTTCCCACATCCATGCAATTTGCAAAAATACGCAAGTAGTGTAAATTTTTTTTTCCAATTTCAATTTGCCGATGTTGTTCTTTGCAAGCTTTAGAGACTGATTCATGTACAACTTCACTTGAATGGAGTTTTTTTTTCCACTTTTGTGGATGGATTCAATGGAAGGGGAATAGTCAAACCCTCAAAAGGGGCAAAGACATGCAGCCCTCCATGGCTGCTCAGCAGAGCGACATAACTCGCACGCTTCTTCTAACCTTCCAGATCGGAGTAAAGTCCAGATGTTTTCAAGCAATGATCAATCTTGCTGCTGCTTCTTTTTTTCATCCAACAAAGAAGCAATCAACCCTTATTATTGAGGTCCCATCTTCCCTTCTACAAAACCAATTACAAAAAACTTAGGGCGTGTTTGTTTGCCCAGTTTTCAGTTTTCGTTTTCGCGAAAACTGAAAAAGTGGATTCGAAACTGTGTTTGTTGAGGAAAACACATTCCGTTTTCGAGTCTTATTTCACGAAAATGAGTTTTCGCGAAACACCATTTTATACTAATTCGAGAAAACGACTTCCGCTCATTTTCACGTTTTCACGAAAACTGGCGAAACGAGCGGTGGCATACTTGTAATTATGATGCGAAATCCGCTCGTTTTGCCCATTTCGATTGAAAACCAAACAAAACCCCGATTCACTCGTCGGCTCAACCATGCGACCTATCACTCGACCCTGAATACGGTTACTGGCGACACAGGCGACAAGTTGTCGCCACCTCCTTTTCCGATCACTCATAAGCGATTTCTGTCTTTGACTTCGGTGAAAAAGAATCGGCTCATCACTTGTCGGCAATCTCGTTCATCAGGTATATTTTTTTTTGATTTTAGGCATTTTTCAAATTAGGGTTTTGATGTTCTTGCGTTCTTCCGACTATTCTTGAGATGTTTCTTTGATCTATGTTTTCTTTCTTCGAGCTAGGTTTTTTCCGAGTTGGTTTTGATGTTCTTGAGTTCTTTCGAGATTTGATGTTCAGGTTTTGATGCTAGGGTTTGTGATGATGTGGTTTTGCTTTGCCTCGATCTAGGATTTTGATGGATTTTCCTGATCTAGGGTTTCCAATCCAACAAGGTTTTCGATCTAGGGTTTTCGATCCATGTTTTGGATCTAGGGTTTTGATGGATGTTATTCTGATATAGATCTTTCGATCTAGGGCATTGATGATGTTTTGACCTAGGATTTTTTCGAGTTGGTATTGATGTTTTTGAGTTCTTCTGAGATTTGATGTTCGGGTTTTGATGCTAAGGTTTATGATGATGTGGTTTTGCTTTGCCTCGATCTAGGATTTCCAATCCAACAAGGTTTTCGATCTAGGGCAATGATGATGTTATTCTGTTATGTATGAACTTTGTGAACTCTGCATTTTGGGGCATAATGCTTTTGTTATGTATACTTCTTTTAATTCTTTTCACTCCTATGCTACCTTGCTAATCTATAATGCTTGCTCTTATTTATTCTTCATGTTATGTATCATCACTGTGAACTATGCATTGTCGGCCAGAATGCTTCTGTTATGTATGCTTCTTTTAATTCTTTTCACTCCTATGTTACCTTGCTAATCTAAATGCTTCATCTTATTTATTTTTCATGGTATGTATCATCACTGTGAACTATGCATTTTCGGCTAGAATGCTTCTGTTATGTATGCTTCTTTTAATTCTTTTCACTCCTATGTTACCTTGCTAATCTAAATGCTTCATCTTATTTATTTTTCATGGTATGTATCATCACTGTGAACTATGCATTTTCGGCCAGAATGCTTCTGTTATGTATGCTTCTTTTAATTCTTTTCACTCCTATGTTACCTTGCTAATCTAAATGCTTCATCTTATTTATTTTTCATGGTATGTATCATCACTGTGAACTATGCATTTTCGGCCAGAATGCTTCTGTTATGTATGCTTCTTTTAATTCTTTTCACTCCTATGTTACCTTGCTAATCTAAATGCTTCATCTTATTTATTTTTCATGGTATGTATGCTTACTGTGAACTATGCATGTTGGTAACAGAATGCTTCTGTTATGTATGATTCTTTTAATTCTTTTCACTTCTATGCTACTTTGCTAATCTAAATGCTTCATCATATTTATTTTTCATGGTATGTATGCTCACTGTGAACTATGCATTTTGGTAATAGAATGCTTTTGTTATGTATTTTTGTGTAAGTAAAATATTATTGTGATGATGTTTTTGGATATACTGCTGCTGTATATATATGCTGTGATGATGTCATTATTTGGATATATTATTATTGTGTTTTTTTTTTTTTCATCGGCGAGGAATTGGAGGCGATAACCAATTAATGGTTATGCACACTTTCCTCCTAAAGTTGTAAAGTAATATTGATCACTATTATGTATTTATATGCATTGTTGTTATCAATGTATGGTTTGGTTTGTAATTTATACATTGCGTGGTTGTGCTGATTTTATCATTGCGTGGTTATGCTGATTTTATAATTGTGTGGTTATTAGATAATAGGCAAATCTATTTTTGGTGAACTATGAATTGGAAGCGGTCACCAACTAATGGTGATGCGCATTTTCCTTCATAGTCCTACATTCATACAATTCCGATGCAAAATATAGTGTTAGGTGTTGTAATTTGAAATTAAAAATTTGTGCCTTGTCTATTGAGCATGTTCTGTTGTTGGTGGTGATTCTCCGGTGTTGGTTACTGTAAATTCGTGCCTCTATCTGGTTGCTGCCTTGGCTGATGCAGATTGTTAATTATGTATTGATATGAGTTTTGTTGTTTGCTGCAAATTAGTGCCTCTGGTTACAGGCTGATGCAAGCTGTTAATTATGTATAAATTCGTGCCTCTCTCTGATTGCTGCCTTGGCTGATGTAGGCTGTTAGCTGTTAATTATGTATTGATATGAATTTTGTGAACTGATAGTAAACTTAAAAGAGTTGTGTATTGATTTGAATTTTGTGTATTGATATTCAACTTAAAGAGCATTGTATTAAAGAGCAGTTATTGTTGAAAATTTATATCAATTTTGTGTATTGATTATTTTCGGTTATTTGTCGCTAAGTGCAGAAAATATATTACATTAAGTAACACTTATTTAATTATAATAATAAATTAAGATAACGATAACTTAGTCAGTTTAAATGATGATAAGTATCAAACCACAATAATTTATTCAATATTAATTAGTTGATAATTTAGTCAAATTATACTTAGTATCAAACGACGATAATGATGTCAATTTATACTTAGTAACAAACGACGATAACTTTGTCAATTTAATACTTAGTAGATAATTTGTAATTTATACTTAGTGTCAATTTAAACGACGATAATTATTAAAATACGATAATTTATACTTACTCAATATTAATTTTATACTTAGTACATACTTATAATTAGTTGATAACAATTAAAAATAATTATAATTAGATGATAACAATTATAAATAATTTAATAATCTTCTTACTTTTAATAAATAATAATTACAAAATAATTTTAATTTTCAAAAAATTAAAAAATATTAAAAAATAATAATTATAAAATAATTTTTTTAAATAGTATGTTCCATTTTTAATATAATAATATTTAATATAAAAAATATTTACATTAACTAATAAAATATTATTAATAATAATATTTATTTATGAATTAACAAATTAAAATAATTAATAAATATTTTTTAAGTTTGAGTAAAAAATTGAAAATCAGATATTATGTTTGACAAACAAACGCAGTTTCAGTTTTTGTCCCCAAAATAATCATCGAAAATAACACACAACAAATAAGTTTTCGCTGTTTTCGTTTCATGAAATATGAAAACAGGACATGCCAAACATACACGTTTTCGCCAAGCATCAAAACCGAAACTGAAAACCTGAAATTTGAAAATCCATTTCAATTTTCACGAAATAAAAATTACTTCTAAATTTTCACAAACAAACGTGCCCTTAACTTCTAATTCTTATAGCAAGTAAATTTTCAGCAACACATCATATAACAAAAAATCGAAAATTTCAGCATCAATATTATGCTACAAAACTAAAAAATTTCAGCATTTCAAACACCTAAGTCAAGATGTAGATTACAGTATCAATAGGGAACAATAAAGGTGCAATTTTTTAGCGCAGGTTTAACTGGTTCATTTGCAGGAAATTCAGCATATTTACACCTACAATGTTAAGGCATATTGGCTATGAAGTTGGTTCAACAAAGTTGGTTCATCAAGTGTAACAAAGTTGGTTCAACCATTAAAGTTGGTTCAGCATATTTAATTGGTTTTAAGATAACATGATTTCATCAAGTGTAACAAAGTTGGTTCAACCATTAAAATTTCAGCGTACTCTTAACCCAACATGCACTATCTGAAAACCAATTTCCCTGCTGCTACAGTATGCTATAATCCATCAAATCAAAGTCAAGAGTATTAACGCCACAACCCAATTACCAACCAACCTCTCCCCCCTTGCACCTGGTAGCAGCCGGCGTTCCACAGGGGTTCACCTTTCTTTCAAGCTTCGTCATACCTCCGACGAATCCGGCAAAATCCAAAAAAATTGGACCTACACTACTCAGTTTCTAGCCACAATTAGCAGCCCCTTTGTACCCTATGGGCTGGCCGACCACTGCCTTAAACAGTCCACCAACATAGGAGTTTCTCCTCACTCCCAACCACACTCTAATTGAAGGGAAACAAAAACAAATCGAGGAAGAAAAAGAATTACTGCATACATTACTATTCCTAATCGGATACCACAAAGGCCAAGAAAAATCTGCTAAAGGCGGTTCCATATCTATTATTAAAGTCTTGTATTTGGGTGGTGGATTAGATGAAAGAGATGAGGGTTAAATGAAATCTATGGATAGATAGGTCGTCAATGTCGCCGGCCATGGAGGGGTGAAGAAAGATGGTGAAGGGGATTGAGGTGTGGCAGGTGGCTTGAGGAAACTGAGATGTTGGAAAATTTGGGTTGACTTCGTGTTTACCATGTTGAATCTTCTTCATATGAGAGCAAGGTGAGAGTTGAGGTCTTTGGTAAGATTTTTTTTTTTTTTTTTGCAAAAAATAATAACTACTTCGTATTACCGAAGAAAACTAGGACCTATAAAGTCCCTTACAACAATGTCTAGTAGTTTGGGTGGTCTAACATTGGACCAAACCTGCAAACTACCAGAAAGTCGAGCAAACTTTGCCGCCCAATGAGCGGCTTGATTACACTGTTTATACATGAATACAAAAGAGATGTCTGAGCAAGCTAAATAGAAATAACAAATATAATCAAAAATTGATTTAATTCTCTAGTCCGAACACTTTTTTTTATGGAGGCTTTTCATAAGAATTTTTGAGTCAGATTCAATGAGAACATGAGTGAATTGTTCCTGCAAAACAATGACAAGGGCTTGCCTAACCGCAAGTGCTTCAGCGTAAAGAATGGAAGAGACATTAACAATAGCACATTCAGCATAAAAAATTTCACCAAGGTGATTTCTAGCAATAATACCAATACCAGAAGTATTTGAGGAATAAGAAGCATCACAATTCAATTTAATATGACTAGGGAGTGGAGGAATCCATTTAAGAGAAATAGGTTGTTTTACTTTAATGTTGCCCTCAGGTTTATAAATCGAGCCGTGCATACCAACATAGGAAATAATCTTTTTCATTAAGCATAGAGGGGAAAACTGTCACACCTAGTGCAGCGTTTCATTTCCCCTAAACCAAATAAACCACAAGAAAACAACAACCAACCTTTTTATCAAGCAACAAACTGAATCATCGCTCAACCTTTGAATAAGATTCCAAACATTCATAGAAAAAGAACAATTACAGAAAAGGTGTTCAAAACTTTCATCTTGCAAACCACACAAAAGACAAACTTTATTCGTAGAAAGATTTAAATAAAAAAGACGATTGCGAGTAAGAAGCCTGCCATGCTGCAGTTTTCAAAGAAACAATTTAATCTTTTCAGGAACACAAAAAGACCAAATATCAGACCAGTTATAGGTAGAAACCGGCAAGTTCACGTTATGCTTATGGAGAAATGAATATGCTGACGCAGTAGTAACATTTCCCAAATTGCTTTCTTTCCAAACATAATAATCATCATTGGGGATTAAAGGCAGCTCGATCTCACAAATGGATTCCTCAATCTCAACGGAAAATATGAATTTACATAAATCATAATTCCAACTCTGATTGATAATAAGAGTAGCAACAGTAGCCTCATGATGCAAGTGCTCCACATTAATATAGGTTGGTTTTAGGCTAATGGGGAGGTCCAACACCCAAATATCATTAAGGAGAAGGGTATTAGTGCCAGATCTGATTACAGAAGTAAATCCAAACCTTAGGTGCTTGAAGGCTTTGATGAAAAGCTTCCAAGCCCAAGAGATAGAGTTAGGTTTAGTAATGGTTGAGACAGTGAGGATGAGGTATTTATTCATAACTAGGTTAACCCAGATATCATTTCTCCTATTGATATAAGCTTGGACTCTTTTGGCATTAAGAGCAAGGTTTTGAAGGGAAATATTATAAACCCCTAATCCACCTTGAGATTTAGGTAAAGTAATTTGGTGCCAAGAGATAAGATGCATTTTATTAGAATCCTCATTTGAACCCCAAAAGAAATTACTAATGATTTGATTGAACTTGTTTAAGAGCTTCTTGGAAAGCCAAGAAATGGATAGAGTGTGGAGAGGAATGGAAGTCAGCACAGAGTTGACCAAAGTCAACTTACCAGCCTGAGAAAGGTAATTTGACTGCCAAGAGCCTAATTTGGAGCTGATGGAGTCAAGAAGGTAATCATAGACATTTTCAGGGGGTCTCCTAGGAGAGATTATAGTTCCTAAGTATTTGAAAGGAAAAGGACCTTCCTTCCTTCCTAAGGAATGACAGATAGATTCTTTAATATGGGGGGGGGGGAGTATTTTTGGGAAAGAAAATGTTAGATTTGAGAGGGTTGGCTTTTTGACCCGTTAAGGAGTGATAGTGTTCAAAAATAGATTGGATGGTATTTAAACTCTTGCTATCAGCCTTAAAGCAAAGCATGATATCATTAGCAAAGAGTAGATGGATAAGTTGGAAATTATTTTTAAAGCTGAGAGGAGTTAATTGGTTTTATTGGATAGCCTTGTTAATGATGAGAGAGAGGGTTTGCGCAACAAGGATGTATAGAAAGGGAGAGATGGGGTCCCCTGCCTTATGCCTCTATTGGATTGAAAAAAACTAGAAAGACTATCATTAACTAGGCAAGAAAAGGTGGGGTTTGTGATACAAGAAGAGTTCCAATTAGTGAAGGTAGGAGGGAAGCCATATAATTCTAAAACAATAAGAATGACTTTCCAAGAGATTGAGTCAAAAGCCTTCTCTAGGTCAAGCTTGACCATAATAAAAGGCTTTTTACTCTTGGATTTGTAAATTGAACAGGCCATTTTCTGGGCAAGGAGGATGTTTTCATAAATACCGCCCTTGATATAGGCAAATTGTTCATGTGAAATTAGGTGAGGGAGGGTTTCTTTTATGCTATTTGCAAGCATTTTGGAAAGAATACAGTAATTTAAGTTGCATAGAGAGATAGGCCTATAATCTTTAATTCTAGAGGAATTATTACATTTGGGGATAAATGTAAGAACTGTTTGGTTCCAAGAGTAAGGGAGAAAGGCAGTGTGTTGGAAGTTAAGGATGCATTGGAATAGGTCATCTTGAATGATATTTCAATAGTGCTTGTAAAACTCAGCTGTGAAGCCATCAAGACCAGAGCTTTTGCCATTGGCCATAGACTTTATAGTGTTCCAAAGTTCATCTATGGTGAAGGGTTTTATAAGATTATTTTTCATGGATGAAGTAATGGAGGGAAAGATAGGCCAAAGCTCCATGCAGAAGGAGTTTAATTGATAAGGCTGCCAAAGGTTTTGGTAGTGGTTAGCAAAAGCTTTTAAGATGTCAGCATCTTTAGTGTAAGGAGTGCCAATGTCATCCAAGATTTTGCTGATGAAGTTTAGTCATCTTCTAGAGGTGATAATTTTATGGAAAATATGAAGTATTTTTGTCCCCATCTAAAAGCCATTTTATTTTAGCTTTGGCCCACCATTTCAGACTGATTTGGTGTTGAATGCTATTGATTTGGGAATGGAGAGAGTCAAGGGTTGTCTGCTCCTGGGTTGTGAGGCTAGAGTCAGCCTCTTTGATTTCTAGAATGTGAGCAGCAGCCTTGGTCATCTTAAGGTTGGCTTCAAGGTTTCCAACCCTATCTTTATTCCAGTTGGAAAAAGCTTTCCTAGTTTGAGATAGGTTGAGCATAAAGCTGGATTGGGGGATAGGGTTGAGAGGATGGTTAGACCAAGCATCCTGAACGATAGAAGAAGATTCAGGATACTCAGTCCAAAAATTTTGAAATTTGAAAAGCTTGGACCTAACACAATTTTTGGGATTTAACACCAAAAGAATGGGGCAGTGATCAGAGCCATGTCTAAGGAGATGCTTGACTCTAGAAGTGAAGCCAAGCGGGGTTGGCAAAGGCACAGTCGACATGCTACACCAAGTGTATTTAGGCCCACTGAACCCTAGATCTATCAAGTTATAATTAACAGTGAAGGATCTGAAGTTTCTAATATGCTGATTTACTTTAAAAGGAAGATCACCCTTCTTGTCAGGGGCATCAAGAATGCAGTTACAGTCCCCGACAAGAAGCCAGGGGAATGAGGAAAGATCCAGTTGAGAAAGGGAGTTCCAGAGGATGTTTCTAAGGTTTGGATTAGTATTGGCATAGATATTAGGAAAAAGGAAAGGGATATCATTATTAATAGAGATGATAGCATGGATGACATCATTTTGGGCATGGATAATGTTAGTTTTGACATAAAGAGAATTCGAATCCAAAATTAGACCACCCGAAGCTCCATTGGAGGGAAAAGAGAAACCATTCCAAGTGCGGCCAATTCGGGAAATGAAATGGGAAGCATTATAATTATCCACATGAGTCTCTTGAAGAGCAAGAATTTTAATATTACAGGTTCTAATTAAAGAGTGAATGCGGCTAAGGATTTGAGGCCTTAGCACCCCCCTAACATTCTAGGAAGTTATATTCATGGGGTGACATTAGATGTGGGCATTGGTTTATCATTAGGATCATGCATAATCTGAGGCTCATTCCTAGGTCTTTTGCCACTGCTCTGCCCCAACAAAAGAGTATCAGAAGGAGGGGGATTAGAGCTTTTTGGCTTAGACTTGTTAGTTTTTAGATTTAAACTAGCCTTGCCTTTTTTATGGGTTGATTTGGGGAGCTAGAAGGTTCGGATGAAGGGGAATCAGAATTAAAAAGGATGGAAACTTCTTTAACTAAGTTTTCAAAGAATTTTTTAAGGAAAGCAGAAGACTTATAGGGGGTTGAAGGTTCTTTGTTATTAGCAATAGAGGGGTTAGATTGATTGGGAGGGGATTTGGTATTCAAAGGTTCTTGAGGGGTATGCTTTTGCTTAGAGGAAGCATTTGCTTCAGAATTGGAAGTGGAGATTCAAATGTGTTATCTTAAACTACTTGGTTGCTATCATTAATTTAGAAGTTCATGCTGAAGCTAAATTCATGATTATTTATCAAGCAGATGGCTGGAAATTGTGTGTTTAGAGGGGTTAATTCTGGACAAAACAGTAACCCAAATGTGTGGTTTGATGATCAAAAGAGAAAGTAACCAAAAATAGAAAATTGCCCAGAATTTGTATTTTTACGCAAATTGGACACTAAATTCGGAGGCTACAAAGTTGTTCGTCTAGCACAAACTCTTGGCATAAGATAGCAGGACACTAGAATAGCTTCTACACCAAATTCCAGCGAATTCTGAGTTGAATAGACCGAGTTTATAAATTTAGTTTGAAGGCTGCTCAAAACTGTTCAGTTATGCACATAATAGAAATTGTAAAAAATTGAAAGTTTGACGTAATATTCGGAGAATGAATACTTGACCAACGACAATGAAATATTGGGAAATCCTTGTAGGGTATGTGGATAACCATACGAAGCTGGTTCGAGGGAAAAAGGATAAAAATGACTTAGTTATGAATTTTGCAAGATGGCTAGTGAATCCAGAAATTTTGGTGAGTGCAGAAATGCTGGGATGACATGTTCATCATGCCGATTATTGATTGATCTGTTGTCCAAATGGTTTGAAACTTTGGGGTTAGTTGGTATGTTATACAAGCTTGATCTTTTGTTGAGTTCCGTAGCCATTCCACTCAGGATTACTTGTTTGGTAGAGGTGATAAAAGTGAATCTCTTAACATTTGAACAGTGCAAAAAATTTGGCTAAGTGTTCGGAACTAGCCTAGCATTACTTGAGAAATGAGTTGTTTCAATGTTTATACTCTTGCTGGTATGGTAAGTCTGATATACACTGCTGTGATGAGTGTGACCACTGAGAATAATGTGATTTATACGCTTACTTTATTATAACGCTCTATTATGTTTGGACGCGACTATCAGTGTGAGATTCTGATCGATGATGGGTAGGGTCCCAAAGATACAGCTCCGAAAACCCACTCGGTGACGAGAAATACCCGAAGAGACACGGTTGGGGATATTAAATTTCTACCAATGATGGGAAGAGCCCCAAGAGACAGCTCTGAAAAGAATTTATTCGGTGACGACGTGGAGCCGGAGAGATGAACCTGGGCTATGTAACATGTCAGGAGGCCACCCTGACAGTTACCTTTTATGTGGCATGTGTTGGAGGAAGATTCTCGATTTGTGTTGGACCGCGACTAGAGGGGCAGATGGCGGCTAGTACGCGGGTCCCGAAGGTGATGTCAGGACAGACTTGTTATGCTTGTATTGCTTATTGGACTGTCATGCTTATTTTGCTTATGAGACTTATTGTGTTTATTATGCTTATTATGCTTATTATGCGTCAGCAGATGGTATGATTCTCTATGAGGTAACACCGTGATCATTTTTCTATTGAGTAATGATTAGATGTTGGAATATCTTTTCATACACATTATTATTCTCTACTTAATTATGTGCTCTGGTGACTCTATTATTTACTTGAGGGTAGGAAACACCCTACCGCTAACTGAGTTTTGTACTTATGTCCTCCTGCTTATGTGTGCAGGTTCAACTGCGGATCATGAAGCCTAATACAGTTGGTGGCGTAAGCTTAGCAAAAAGATTTTCACCTAGTCGTAGTTAGAGAGTCAAGGAGTCATGTCATTTATATTTTACCCATGGATGCCCTTATCATACTTGTAGTCTCTTGTGAGACTTTGTCACTGTATCTCGAGTTTTGACATTCTTGTTATAGGAGTTTATCCCTTTACCACTACTAGAAATTGGTTCTTCAGCAACGGCTATCAGCAACGACCGCTCAAACCGTTGCGGATATGCTATATCTGCAACGGCGTTCTAACGGACACGTGAGCCATTGCAGATTTTGATTACCTTAGCAACGACGTTCTAACGGACACGTGAGCCATTTCTGATGATTAACTTATCAGCAATGGCTTTCTAATGTCTAAGTGAGCCGTTGTTGATAAGTTTATATAGGGCACCCGCCCGTGCCTGCCCCTTCCCCCTTCTTCTTCCTCTGTCGTTGCTTGTGACGCCGCTTGTCGCAGTCGAATCCTGCTGCCGCTATCGATGCCGCCGCCCTATCCTCGACCACCGGTTCCGACCGCCGCCTCCCGTTCTATTCGAGGTATTTCTCACCGCTTTCGATCGCCTCCTCTCGTACTAGGTAGATTCAGCCGAAACCCTTAAAATAGGGTTTCGGCCGGCGACTGACGACGATGGCCGCGACCGAAATGTTATGCAGTGTCCGGACACTGGACACCAGCACCGAAAATGCAGTTACTAATGTTTTTATTTAATTTTTAAGTAATTGTTTAGATTAATTAATTAATTATTTATTTAATTAATTGTTTAATTTGTTAGATTAATTTTTAGGGTTTAGATTAATTGTTAGAGTTTAGATTAATTTTTAGATTAGTTTAGTTAGATTAATATTATGTTTTAGATTAATAATTGTAGGTTAATTATTTAAATTAGTTAAAATAGTGTAGATTAATATTAATTAATTAGTTAAAATGTTAATTAGTCTAGAGTAGTCCTCAGTGGACTTGCGCCAGAATCGTCCACTTCGAACTTGCGCTGGAATCATCCACTTCGGACTCGTGCCGAAATCGTCCATTTCGGACTCCCGCCAGAATCGTCAAATTTGGACTCGTGTCAGAATTTTCCACTATGGACTCGAACTGACTTGAAACATTTAGAAAATAATCATCCATCCGATGAGTTGATACGTTTCACGTACGCATCGAAGTGTCGGATATGATTTAGTAAAACCTTAGATCCGTTCGGGGGTTGTATGTTCGTGTAAAAGAAATAGATGATCTTTTATACGATGTACAACTCTTGAATTGTCCCTGATTGGATAATTTGGGAATATAGTTATTTGTATTGCACTTACATTTTTCTTTTAACCGTTAACTTATTCTAAATTTCGGCAGCATCTCTCTTGTTCTCCGATACGCGCCCAGATGATATGCGTATTTGGAGAACTGTAGGGAGATGCTGCCAAAATTTAGAATGAAGTTAGCGGTTAAAAGAAATACTTAGTGCAATATGAATAACATAAATCCCGAATGGAATAGGACCATCTCACCTAAAGGCATTAACCAAAGAAATTGTCATTGATTGATAGAATCATGTCGGCTGATCGAAGTTGGATATACCGACGTCTTGATCGTGGAGCTTTAACGAATGAGTTTCGATTAGGCGTAACTTCCTAAATTTCGCCTATTCGAATCGAAAATTCGTTAGCGTTGGTGATAAAATCCAATGTCTGTGTTACAATTGCTTGAATGGACGATTTTTGGATCGAAAAACTATCACTCTGCATCTATATAGCAAAGGATTTGCACCAAGATATTTTCTATGGACTTGTCATGGGGAGTCACGTGAAGTCGGGATGTCGAGCAATCCTGTCGTTCAGACATATGGTGAATCTTCCTTTGCTGGTGCTTCTTCATCCGGTCAATCTAATCCCTATAGAACTATGATAGTTGATAGTCTTGGGGGTCAATTCCACCTGAATGATAACATCCCGCGGTCTTGTGGACAATCAATGATTTCCCAACGTACGACATGTTGTCTGGTTGGAGCACTCACGGCCGACTCTCTTGTCCGTATACGTCATAGTCACATATGCATTCTAGATGAGTATTTGCTATATCTCTGTTTGGTTGTGAGTCTTCGGGGTATGGGCGTGTATTCATGGTCGGTCACACTACCGTGGGTTTAGGGTGTGACAAAAACAATGAGGAAGAAGATCTTCAAGTCCTCGCGACGATCAACTACGGCGATGCTGAGAACTCCGACCACGAAATCTGGGTGTTGCCCCTCCTCCAAAGCTTTGGAGTTCATGCGGTTCCCCTTGGAGCCATACGATCGCCACTCCATCTATTATTATTATTATTATTATTATTATTATTATTATTATTATTATTATTATTATTATTATTATTATTATCATCATCATCATCATCATCATCATCATCATCATCATCATCGCTCAGTCAAACGATCCTTGAGCTTTAGAAAGCTCTCATCGCACTTACTCCCGAAGACTCACAACCAAACAGAGATATAGCAAATACTCATCTGGGTGTTGCCCCTCCTCAAAAGCTTTGGCGTTCGTGCAATTCCCCTTGGAGCCATACGATCACCACTCCATCTATCATCATCATCATCATTATTATCGCTCAGTCAAACGATCCTTGAGCTTCAGAAAGCTCTCCTCGCACTTATTTTCCCATTCTAACTTGATCTTTTTCTGAGTCAGGCGGGTTAATGGTGCTGCAATTTTGGAAAAATTCTTCACAAACTTTCTATAATAACCTGCCAAATCCAAGAAACTACGGATCTCAGTGACATTAATCAGCCTCTTCCGATTCTGAACTATTTTTATCTTTGTGGGGTCCTCCTTTACTCCTTCCCTGGACACCACATGGCCAAGAAACCAAATACTCTCCAACCAGAACTCGCACTTAGAATTTAGCATAGAACATATGCTCACTGAGAGTTTTCAGAACTACCCTCAAGTGCCCAGCATGCTCCTCCATGCTCCTGTATTAAATCAAGATATTATCAATAAACACAATTATAAATTTATCCAAGAATTCCCTGATTATCTCTCTAACAGGAGGCAACCCTGGCAACTCCTCTGGAAATATATCAGAGAATCCGCACACCACGGGTGTCTCCCTGATGTCCCTAGCCGCACCTCCATCCCCCTCTGCCACAGACACAAAGGACAAGAAGGACTGGCAATCGCCCAGAAGTACCTTCTGAACCTGAAATTGTCATCAATGACTCATTCCTTCCCTCACCTTGGAAGGTAAACTGGGGCAATCCGGAATTACTGAAGGTCACAATCTTAGCCTTGCAATCTATTGAGGGGAAATGATCCGCTAACCAGTCCATGCCCAAAATTACGTCAAGCGCTAACATCGGCAGGAGTGCCAATTCGACCATCAGCACATGCCCACAAATGACAACCTCGCAGCCCTAAAAGACTGTCTCTGCCATCACGAAAATGCCCATAGGCGTAAACACCACAAGTGGCAAATCAAGCACAGAAGATTCCCTTGCCAACTTAACAACAATCAAAGAAAACACGAACGAGTGCGTAGTACACGGATCAAACAACACATATGCAATGGCAGATCTAACCATAACATTACCTGACACCACTGCCCCTGGACGCCTCAACGCCCTCTTGGTTCATAGCAACCACCCGTGCAGTAGGTCTATTTGAACCACTAGCTCGCTGGCCTCCCCCCTGAGTTTGGCCCATCTAAGCTATGAAACCCACTAACATTGGTGTCTTCCCTCTGGTCTGATTAGGCTGCTGGCTACCTCTTCCAGGACAATTCCTCCTGAAGTGCCCAACCTGTCCGCATAAAAAACATGCCTTAGAACGAAACCGCTCTAGGTCCTACTGAACTCAGGTCACACATAATCATGGTCCATAGCATAAGGTAGCTCTACACCCACAATTCATATTTCCTGAAATCTACGGGAAAGATCCTCTAATCAATCTAAAATTTTGGCTATAGTGGAAATTCACCATCAGCCAACCCCTACAGATCCCTTATGTAGATCTCTATCAACCAGCCATCCTAAGATCCCTAGGACCGCATTAACCAAACTGCACCATAATGTTTAACTATATGACGAGACCCAATGAATCATTCAAGATACTAAGCAATCATTACAAGGATATCTAATCCAGGCACCCATACAAAGGTAGCCCCCAACAATGGTGCACTCTATAGCACAGGGCCATTCACGGCCTCAAGCTGTGCTACCTTGGAACTGTCGCAGTTCCTCCCGAGCCTGCAGCGGTCTCCCACGACCCCAGCCCCGACCTCGGCCTCAACCTCGGTGCTTTGTGGAGTTGCTGACACTGCCACTCCTATGCGGCACTAAAAGGCCTCTATCCATTTGGAATCACCAGAAAGAAAACAAATCATAATCAAGCTATTAAATTCACCCTGATATTTTGCAAACTTAACCACGAGTCGCGCTGAGGTGCAGACTTAGCCCATTGATCTCATAACATACCCCTACCATATACTCCCTAACATACCCCTACCAGGTCAGTCTCTGCAAAACAAAACAACAACAATGGGTAAGTTCAAAGGACTCAGTGAGCGGTCCTACCGACCCCCACAAAAAAAAACATCACAGAGACATACAATGGCATAATATCCAACTCTACATGAACAAGATCACAAAAGTGTGACTAACTCTCAGGCCATCTGGCTACTACCTGCCCGAAGGCAGACATCACCCATACGGTGAAGAACAACAGGCCTAAGCCTACCATGCCCTAAGGCAAATAACACATACTAGGATAATCGGGAAGACCCTCAAAACTTATACTAGTATAAATAAACTCAGGAGCAATCGAGAAAGACCCTCCGAACTTGCTCCACGAGACGCGTAGGGACAATCAGGATTCACCCATCCTAACTTGCCCCTTTAAGATATCATAGAGTAATAGGGAAAGACCCCTCGAACTTATGCCTAAAAGATATCACATGAATAATTGGAAAAGACCCTCCGAACTTATTCCTTAACACCATCTCGGGGATAATCGGGTAGGGGCCTCCGAACTTATCCCATGAGGCCAAATCGAAACAATCGGGATTTGCTCACCCGAACTTGATCCAATAAATAAAGTAGGAGAAATCGAGATTCGCCCATCCGAACTTACCCCTTTAAAAGCACCTTGGGAATAATTGGGTAGGCCCTCCAAACTTATTCCACGAGGCCAAATCGGAACAATCGAAAAAGGTTCTCCAAACTTGTTCCATGGGTTGGGAATTAGCCATCCAACCTCTCGGGAATAGCCCGCAATCCGGCTCCTCAACGAGCCTCTCCGTCATTCATAAAATATGATGCACCATGACCTAAGCCATAACTCTCCCACGGTGTCTTAGGGGTGATTGTATTGGAAGGTGTTTCAACACTCCAAAACCCGACCCCAACTCCTAGACCCATATAGTCATAAATTCGTGTGGTTTTATTTCATGCATAAACTTCTTATGTTGGTTCATATCAGATTATGTTGACCCTTTTCCCAATTTTAATTACGCAATTAAAATTTAGTTCACTACAAATTAGGATTTTATTTTAGCTTACTGTTCTGCCCAGAACCAATGTATCTAATCTGAATCTAATCACTAGAGCGTGTCTTATGTTTCCAAACTATGTTTTTTGGTCGAAACGATAGATTACACGACTACGTTATGAGAAATACAAACACCACAACAAGCATTACAAAAATAGCACAAATTCATCATCTCAGCATAAAATTCCAACAACATTGAATTTTCAGCATATCGTGAAAATAAATCCAAAAATTATAAAATTAAATTCCTTAATTATCATCACAACCGAATTATATTATGGAGATAAAATTCACAAGAATTAAATCATGTTTGTTTAGCCAAGATTAACAAGCATCAAGATATTCTTTAAACAATATCTCAACTACATGATCAAGAACCCGCATTAAGCATACTCATGGCTTTAAGATCAAAATCATATTTTTATAAACATGATTAAATTCCAAAAATCTAGATTGGTAAGCAATCCAAAGTGTAGACCACAAAATAAACAAGAACATATCACTTAGACATTTCATTGAACACCTTGAAGGCACCATTGATTCCTCCTTGGCCAAGCACCCCTAGGATCATCGTAGGGCTACCGAACCCCAAAGGGGAGGGTTTAGGGCCTCCTCAAGTACGACACACAAAAAGAACGGCAAGAATTCGAGAGATCATCGAAAAATAAATCGAGAACATCAAGCCTCCAAGATGACTTCAAGAAACTCGAAGAAAACCCGAGAAGGAGAGGTAAAACGACTCACAAGAGAGAGAAGGTTCTGATTTACAGTAGAATTAATAAGGTTAGAGAGAGTTTGAGCCACTTGGATATAAAGATAGGGGGAGATGGGGTCCCCTTGCCTTACACCCTGGTGAGAAGGAAAGAAATGGGAAGAATTACCATTGATAAGGCAAGAAAATATGGCTAAAGAGATACAAGAGCTGATCCAATTGATGAATTGTAGGGGGAAACCAAAAGAGTGAAGAACAATAGTATATGAAGAAAATAGAAAAATAAAAAATATATATAAATAGTTTACATTTTAAAATCTTATAAGAGTAAGATTCATAAGTAAATATTAATAAAATGTAAATCTAAAAACAAAATTTATCTTTTAATAAAAAATATTGATGATAGAAAATGGAGAAAATTAATGAATATGTCCCGAAATATAGAGTTTTTAACAAATTTGTTCCTTATTTTTATTTGAAACAATAGTTTACTCTAACTTTGAATTTTTTATCAATTATATACTCATGTTAGTTGGCTATTAATATATCCATTATATATATTTTTCTACCAAAAACATAAAATTACTTAACGGACAAAAGGTTGTTATTAATATGAGTAGATATAAAGTCACGTGCATTAGAGGGAGCCCTTCTAGGAGAAATCGTAGCTCCTAAATATTTAAAGTGAAAGTTACCACACTTCATGTTAAGCTGGGAACAAATCCTATTTTTGATGGTGGAAGGAGTGTTGCGAGGGAAGTATATTTCATATTTAGAGTGATTAACAGACTGGATAGTAAGATTGCTGTAAATAAGCAAGATTTTATTGATGACATTGATACTTTTCTTGTTTGCTTTGAAACCTAAGAGTAGGTCATCAACAAACATCATGTGAGTAAAAGCAAAGACATTTTCAACTTTTAAAGGAGAGAGAAGGTTCTGGTTTACAGTAGAATTAATAAGTCTGGAGAGAGTTTGAGCCACTTGGATATAAAGATAGGCGGAGATAGGGTCCCTCTGCCTTACACCCTGGTGAGAAGGAAAGAAATGGGAAGAATTACCATTGATAAGGCAAGAAAATGTGGTTGAAGAGATACAAGAGCTTATCCAATTGATGAATTGAAGGGGGAAACCAAAAGAGTGAAGAACATGAGAGATGACTAACCAGGAAAGCTTGTCAAAAGCTTTATCAAGACAAATTTTGATCAGGATATTAGGGGCAACACCTTTAGATTTATAAATAGAGTGAGCTAGTTCCTGAGCAATGAGAATATTATCATGGATGGATCTACCTTTAAGAAAAAGCAGATTGCTCACTAGAAATAATGGAGTTAAGAAGGGGTAAGCCTATTGGCAATGACTTTTGTGAGAATTCTATATGAGAGGTTGCAGAGAGCGATAGGTCTAAAGTCTTTGACTTGAGAAGGATTCTTGAATTTGAGGATGAAAGTTAAGAGGTTTTTATTCCAATCATAAGGAATGAAGGAAGTGTTGTAAAAGGTGGAGATGCAATTCATGTAGGCATCAAAAATAGATGGCTTTGAAGAATTCAGTCGTGAAGCCATCAAGCCCAGGGCTTTTGCCATTGGGAAGGGCCCTAACAGTATTCCAAACATCCTCAGTGGAGAAAGGAATAGTTAGGTTAGTAAAAAAGTTAGGGTCTAGTCTCTGAGAAAAGGGCCAAGAGGAGTGAGAAGAGGTGATCATGGAGTTGGAGGATGACCAAAATTGAGAGTAGTGATTGGAAAAAGCAAGTAAGATATCCTTATCAGAAGTCATAGTACTAATATTAATGAAATGAATGTTATTAATTCTATGTTTACTAGTGACAATTTTATGGTAATAGGCAGTGTTAAAATGTCCATCTTTAATCCAAGCCATTTTTGATTTAGCCCACCTTTTGAGGTTGATTTGACATTGAATGGCAATAGGTTTATTGTAAATAGTTTTTAAAAGACTGTATTGAGGTTGAGAGAGGCCAATAGAAGAATCAATGTTCTCAATATTGGTAATTTCACTTTGAGTCTTGTCAAGATTGTTTTCAAGTCTGCCAAGCGAGTTCTTGTTCTAGTCAAAGAGGGCTGTCCGAGGCTGGTTTAATTTGTTAATTAAAGGGCCATGCCAAACATCATTCACAACGTTATAAGACTCATTATATTGGGTCCCAATGATCTGAAATTTGAAGCTTAGGGGTTTAGGCTAGGCTTGAAGCTTATTGAGGAGGGGGGCCTGGTCAGAGCCAGTTCTAGGTAAATAAGAGACCGAAGTCCTTCCATAGAAGTGAAGCCAAGCAGCATTGTGTCACACCCCAACTTAGGGTCGTGTGACTGGCCACGGTCTATGTCCTACCCTGAAGCCTACTACATAGGAAACACATAATGAAAACAACGATGCAGCTTTATTCAAATTTTTAAAGTAGGTTCACAATTTTTTCTTTAAAACAAGAAAAAAGTTTCGAAACATCAATCACCATAGGAAACAACTCAAGTTTAAACGCAAGTACATGTTTTCGAATAGGCAATCTTAGTGTATCAAACGCAAGTACATGTTTTCGACACTTAGCAGTCCAAGGGGTTCGGCTACCCGCCTCCCCCAAATCAACGGAAAGTAACCACTCACCTTGATCAAGGAAGAAGAAAGGGTGGACATTGATGATCTCGATCCTTCTGATGGTGACATGGTTTTCGGTGCCGACCCAAGATCTCCCCTCCTCCGTCTCTTGCTCGTGCGGCGTGAGGCTCATGATGAGGGGTTTTATCCCCTCATCCACCAGTTACATAAATGCCCCTCAAACTGACTTAGCCTCTACTCGACTCAATCCGCATTCGGTTCAATGATACGAGTCACCAATGATACAAGTCCGATTCGGGCCCCGATTAGATCCGCATACATGATTTGAACTCGACTAAAAAAGGACATCTAATGCTTAATAAGGAAGTATCCATCTAACAAATTTAAACTTCATAAGCCGAGTTATACATTCTACTCGAGGTAATTCTGCGGCTCGACTCGACTAACTCCTGAGCCGGTGCGCTGCAT
This sequence comes from Canna indica, assembly GCA_034359265.1. NCBI lineage: Eukaryota > Viridiplantae > Streptophyta > Magnoliopsida > Zingiberales > Cannaceae > Canna > Canna indica. The sequence continues at coordinate 16,668,427 of CP136893.1, read as the reverse complement.
CAAAAATAGATTTTTATATTAGGAAATTTTTTGGGTCTTACACATTGGCAAAGGCTCGATCCAATCTAGCTAAAATAAGGGCAGCATTACTATAATTATTTCACCATGTATATTTCGGCCTAGTGAAGCCGAGATCAAGCAAACCATAATGAGTAATGAAAGCACGAAAATCTTTAACCGACTTATTTTCTGTGAAATTGTTACCACCAAATTTATCAGATGCATTAATAATGACATTAAAATCACTGGCAATAAACCATGGAAAAGAAGATAGATCCAAAGATTGCAAAGAATTCCAAATGATAACACGTAAATTAGGATCGGTATCACGTAAATAGTTGATATTAAGAATGGTGAAAATGAATGACCACCAATAATAGCATGGATCACATGAAATTCAATGAATAGCACCTGAGTAGTAATCGAAGTGCTATCCCATTGCTGACCAAAAGAGAGGATCGATTTTGTGGCTTGAGGGAGGGTGGGGTATGTCTCTTGTAGGCAGATGACCTGCACATGAGAAGAACAAATGAAGACATGCAATCGGTCTTTAACTGGGGCGCTTGAAAGCCCCTCAGTAATTCCAATTTAATATAATCATGATAAGGGGTTAGGGGTACTTGCCGGTTTAGTAAGAGCCTCTGCTGGGGCCGATGGAATATTGGAATCAGACAGAGTGTGGCACCAGCACTTGAGCGAGTTTTGCCCATCCGTCAAGAGGAGAACAAATGGTTCTTTTTTGGAGGGATGAGGAGGCTTGCGAGTACCACACTTAGAAGGTTTGGCAGAAGCAGAAGCCAGAAGCATGCGATTGGGGGATGGATGGTGAGGTCGCTTAGAAGGATTGGGCGCTCATCACGACCGAAAGTCGTGCAATTGGGGGATGGATGGTGAGGCCGCCAGCGGCGAACCTGGACCCAGGGACCATAAGTGGGTTCAATAGACGGTTCATAGGCCGAAGAGGGGGCGGGGTCACGAGCGACCGAAGGCACCGGAGTCTTGGTAGCGACCGAAGCAGCCTTAGGGGGGGGGGGGGAATCAGAATTAGGGGCTTGTTTGGAGGTGCAGGAGGATTCAAGATGGCCAACTTTACCAGAGAGAAAATAGAGTAAGGGGAGGTTTTGACATGAAATGAGGTAAAAGCTTTGACAACCGGAGGGACCAACCCAAATTCCTTGCCGAAAAGAAACAGAGAGGACGATTTCAATACACACACGAATGTAACTGCCTCTCTCGAAAACAAAAGAATGACCATCAATCTTAATAACCGAACCAAGACTAGAAGCAATAAGAACAAGATTCATTCCAGAATTCTAAAGGTAAACTGTGCAAACGTACCCAGACCGGCGCCACCGAAATTTTTTATGTCCATGGATTTAACATTGGCTTACATGGTTTCAAGCGAATCACGTTACCTCTAAAGGACCAGGAGCCCCTGGTGAGGACGACAGTGGCCTGGCGGGACTTTTAAAATGAAACACGAAGATGTACCCAGGGACCACGAAGATGTACCATGACCTGCGACAACATTATTGGTGGAAAGGAATGAAGCGGGAAGTGGCTGAGTATGTGTCCAAGTGCTTGACCTGTCAACAGGTTAAGGCCGAGCATTTGAGACTTGCAAGGTTGCTCCAGAACTTAGATGTACCTGAGTGGAAGTGGGAGAAGATCGCTATGGATCTGGTGATCGATTTGTCGAGGTCAAGAGGCGGCCATGACTCCATATGGGTCGTGGTTGATCGACTGACCAAGTCGACACACTTTATTCCGGTCAAGACACACTTTCAGCGGAGCAGTATGCCAAGCTTTTCCTGGACCGAATAGTGACGTACCACGAGATTCTGGTGATGATCATTTCTGACAGGGGCACTCAATTCACCGCTCGGTTCTGGCAGTCCTTCCAGGAAGTTCTAGGTACTCAGGTCTAGTTTACTATAGCCTTCCACCCTCAAACTGAAGGGTAGTCAGAGTGGACTATCCAGACATTGGAAGATATGTTGAGGGCATGCGTGTTGGATTTTGAGGATGGTTGGGAGAGGTACTTGCTGCTAGTAGAGTTTGCATATAACAACAGCCACCATAGTAGCATTGTCATGGCTCCATTTGAGGCCCTTTATGGGTGGAGATGTCGGTCTCCAGTAGGATGGTTTGAGGCGGTTGAGACTCAGACGTTAGGGCTAGACTTGGTTCATGATGTTGTAGAAAATGTGAAAGTGATAAATGACCGATTGTTGGCAGCTCAAAGTCAGCAGAAAAAAATGTTTGCTGATGTCAGATCAAGGGACTTAGAATTTGCGGTGGGAGACTTGGTGTTCCTCAAGGCATTGCCCATGAAAGGGGTGGTGAGGTTTCACAAACGAGGGAAACTAAGTCCTAGGTTTATTGGATGGTTCCCCATTCTTGGCCGGAGAGGGGCAGTGGCGTACGAGCTTGCCTTACCGCCTAGCATGAGCAAGGTTCACCCCGTGTTTCATATCTCCATGTTGAAGCGGTATGTTAAACATGATTCCCATGTGCTGGAGCCTACTGCGATTGAGGTTAATGCAACTGTTTCTTATGAGGAAAGGCCGATAGAGGTTCTGGATAGGCAAGTTCAAAAATTGAGGTCTAAGGAGGTCCCCTTGGTAAAGCTGCGATGGGAACACCATTCGGGCTAGGAGGCGACCTAGGAGTTGGAGAAGGAAATGATGTAGAAATATCCCCAGTTGTTCGTTGGAGATGGTAAGTTCCTCTTTTATCCCCTAAAATCGTGGACGAATTTTTTTTAAGGGGGAAAGATTGTAATATCCGCTAAAATATTTTATGTGTATTGATTTTAGCGGGTTGCGTGTGACGCGAGATGGTGCGCGCGGGCTTTAGCATTGACACTTAGCTTGAGGTGAGACCCGGATACTCTAGAAATTTTCTTAATTATAAATTTAAATGGTAAAATATTTTTGCGTCACGTATTTAAAGAGGAGTCAGAGTGGAATCTAGCAGTCCAACCGGAACTTGATTTGTATTAGAATCAAGTGAGATTTGACCGGTTTGGTAAACCACTTAAGGGGAGGGCTGTTTTGGTAATTTAAAAAAAATAGAAAAAAAAAACTAAACACTTGGGATAGTACGACTCATCACAGAGTCGCGCGCATCCCATGAGAAGGCTGTGTGAGCGGGTGAAGAGAGAGGCGTTGTGGAGATGGCCGGAATCGAGGAAGACGTCGAAGCCGATCGATATGCGAGGAGTCTAAATTCATTTACCTTCTCGTTTCCCCTTTTCGATGAGTGGTTGTTTCTCATAAATTTGAGATTTCTCTCCTCTCCATGGCCACCCTTCACTTGAGAAGAATCTGAAGTTTTCGTGTAAATTTTTGATTCCTTCTCCAATCGGGTTTGTGTAGTGTTCTATGTGTCGATTTCCCTCTTGGAATTTGAGATTACACACATATAAAACCCTAACATTAGAAATTGACTTCCTTTGTGGCCGCCTACTGTAAAGGAGGGCTTCTTGAAATTTTCTTGTTAATTATATTTCTTCTTCAATGAGACTAATGGTATGACTTCTAGATTTAATTTCTCTTTAATTAGTTGAGTGTAAAAGGGCGTAGTTAATTGTGGAAATAAAGCCCTAAGCATGTGAATTCTTCTCCTGTCATATCTGACCATGATCATGAGGCATTCTGAGATTTTGGTTATAAAACTTGTATACCTGGAGATTAGTGTCTAAAGTAGAGGTTAGTGTGGGATTAAGAGCCCTAAACTTAGGGTTATCTCCTATAGCTACAGCCGCTTGAAAGAGAGAGAGAGAGAGAGAGAGAGAGAGAGAGAGAGAGAGAAATTGAAAACCTAGTTTGGAGTAGGTAATTCCATGTTTCATCCAACTTTTGTGTTGCTGAGAAACTTACTACTGAAAATGTATTTGGTTGAAATTTTACAAGTAATATGCTGAAATTGCTTAATGTTGATGCTAAAATTGCATAGTTTTGGTATTGAAATTGCATAGTTAATGTTGTTCAAATTTCATATAGTGTGTTGCTGAAATTTCATCTAATGGGCCAGCTAGGCCGAGTAGTGTGCGTAGCGCACGTGATGACTATGGGCCACATGCAGGCCGAGTTGTACTCACAGCGTACGAGCGATCATGGGTCGAAGGGCCTTCCAGACCGAGTGGGTACTGATTCTAGAGGGCCTTCCTAGACTAGTGAACCCAAGCAGAGATAGTGGATACTGGTTCTAGAGGGCCTTCTTAGACTAGTGAACCCAAGCAGAGGCACAATGGGTATTGGTTCTAGAGGGCCTTCCTAGACCAATGAACCCGAGCAGAGACACAATGGGTATTGGTTCTAGAGGGCCTTCCTAGACTAGTGAACCTGAGAAAAGTGTTTAACTGGGATTTAGAAATTAAAGAGCATTTTCCATATTGTCGGATGGGAGCACGTCCCTTATATAATTAATCTAACATCCGCACTCGCTTGGCACATTATATATTGTTGTTACTAGATTCTATTTGGTGAGGATTGGGAGACCATTCACTGAGTTTCATACTCACTTTTCTTTCTAAGTTTGTTTTGCAGAGCGTAGTTCTGAGGTACGGCGCAACTGATCGCGGCGGGGCTCCGGTTGCGTTCTCGTGAGCTGGTTTGCATTGTCGAGTCAAGTTGAGTCTTGTTTGAGAACTAAGACATTATAGCCTTTAGAGTGTCCTAGAGTTGTTTAAACTTTTAGTTGAATCATTTTATGAGATATCTGTCATGTGGATTATGTTTTCTTGTCACTGAGTTGCTATTGACTATTCCTTAGTTATTGTATAAAAACTTTGATTTCAAGTTCTACCTATTTAGATGCTTGTGTAATGGAATAGGCTTTGGGGTGCTTGACTGCACTCTGGCCGCGAGGGATCGTGGCCGTCCGATAGTGAGTCGGAGATCGGGTGAGGGTTAGACATTAGTGAATTGGTTTGAACCAACTGAGGGGGGGGGGGTAAGAGGGTTTGCGGGCTTCAGTGGGATGGATTTTGGGGGTAATAGTGGGTTTGGATGCAAGAGGAGTTTTGGGTAGGGGACCTGATTTGTGAGGGGGCCCAAATTTGGGAGGGTTTCTAGAATGATATGGGTATTGGAACTTTGGGGCCCAACCATTCGAGATATGTTGGGTGCGGTTGGGAGGATCCGCATCTGCAGTTGGCGGGTCTGAATTATCCATGGCATCCTCACTAGGGTTGCGAGAGGGTGAACGGGTTCGTACACCGATTGGGCGCTCATCATGGACTCAGGGACCATAAGTTGGTCCCAAAGATGATTCATAGGCCGAAGAGGGGGCACGGGCATGGGCGACCGAATGCACCGGAGTCTAGGTAGTGACCGAAGCAGGCTTAGGGGGGGGGGAGGTTTTCATATGAAATGAGGTAAAAGCTTTGACAATCGGAGGGACCAACTCAAATTCCTTGCCGAATAGAAACAAAGAGGACGATTTCAATACACACACGAATGTAACAGCCTCTCTTGAAAACAAAAGAACGACCATCAATCTTAATAACTTAACTAAGACCAGAAGCAATAACAACAAGATTCATTCCGGAATTCTAAAGGTAAACTGTGCAAACGAACCCAGACCGGCGCCACCGAAAAATTTGCAGTCCATGGATTAAACATTGGCTTCCATGGTATCAAGCGAATCACGTTACCTCCAAATGACCAAGGGCCCGTAGTGAGGATTGCAGTGGCCTGGTCGGGACTTTTAAAACGAAACACGAAAAAGTCATGGTGAAGATCAAGCATACTAACAAAATCAAAATCCGGACAACCCAAGAACGAACAGAATCAACTAAGGGGGGCTTCCCCAAAAACTTGCCAATTAAACTAGAATGCTAAGGCGTACTCCATTGCTGGAGTTGCTCAGGAGAAAAAGAAACTTTACCAGTCGGCTGCTATGAAGTCTGGTGAAGTAACGAAATGTCAACCGAAGAGGGGTAGGTAGGAGATATACCTTTGAGGATTTGGACCCAGGAGGTAGGGGGCACGAAAGAAGAGGGATGGATACAATGAAGAGGTTCGGAGTTTGCTGCCGATGAAAATGATTTCCTGATCAAGTTCAGAGAAGTGGAAATAGGGCTAGGGTTTGCCGATGAAACCCTAGGCGAGGAGCGTGAAGCGGAGGAAGAAGGCGCAACGAAAACACCAGACGAAGGAGGGGGATCCAGGGGAGCCTGCAGGGGGCGCGATGCCGACGAGGGGGGAAAGGTCGCAGGGGAGAGGGGAGGCGAAAGAATCGCTATCTCAAAAATTCTAATTTACAGGTCCATATATATATTCGTTATATGATGACGTAGAATCCTATGTCAACATCAAAAAAATATTTTTTTAATCCAAACTACCACGTCATCAAAATTGATGTTAGAAGAAATCATTTTTTTTATTTAATCGAATTGTCACGTTAGCAGACATACCCTTGTACCAAATTTATCCCAAACTTTGGCCTTGTAATAATTATATCCTAAACTTTGGCTCTTGTAACAAATACTATCACGGTCTTTAGTTTTAAAATTTGAAATAAAACTCAAATCTTTTATAGACATTATTATTAATTATTAAATGCTTAAAATTTTGAAAATAGTTTTATAATTATCTATTGAAATTTTATTTTTTAAAATTTGATACAAATTTTGAGTTTCTTATTATTATTTATTTAATTATATTATTGCATTTTATAGAAAATCGAAATACTCAAATTAAACCAATAACTTTTCATATAGTATTATTATAGACAAAAACTATTTTTTATTAATTTTTTAATTATTATTTACCAAAATTTAATATTTTTACATTAATATTTTATTCGATGTGTTAATCACGTTTCAGAGAAAAATTCAAATTCTAAGCTCAACTAATATTTTTTTTTTTAATTTTTTATCTATTGCATTTATTTTTATGCTTTATAAATATAGATCTAAATATAAGTATATGTTCTATCAAAGTTTTTTTGTTTTAATTTTTTTATATTTACCTTATTTTTAAATAAATATTTTTTTATGTATTGTATATTATTTATTTTATAAGTTTATTTTTTCATTCTTGTAGTATAATTGTATATTATATCTTCACATGGCAATGATTTTTATTTATTAGCTAATAAAATAATTATTTTTATTTGTTAAATTTTTAGTTTTTATTTTTTTATAAATTTAATTCGACTATTGCATTTTATTAGACTTTCAAAATTTTCAATGAAACTAAGACATTTTGCTTATATTATTATTTGTTAAACATTTAAGATTATGATTATACTTTATTTATTATCTAAAACAACTAATATATATATATATATATTGGTTTTTTTAGTTTTGTATTCAATTTGATTTTTTAGTTTGTGTTCAATTTGATTTATTGTCAATCACAAAATTTGAGATATATTAGGGAGCAATTAAAAATTGTGATAGATCTGTTACAATGACCAAAGTTTTGGATAGATTTATTACAAGGGTCAAAGTTTGAGATAGATTTGTTAAAATGCCATGTTTGCTATTGTGATAATTCGATTAAATAAAAAAATAATTTGTTCCAACATCAGTTTTGATGATGTGGTAACTTGGATTAATTTTTTTTTTTTTTATGCTGACGTGAGATTCCACATCATCATATAACAGATAAATTAACAGCCAACTAACGAGAATATATAATTGATTCAAAATTCAAAGTTAGAGTATACAATTATTTTAGATAAAAATAAGGGACAAATTTGTTAAAAACCCTATAGTTCATGACATATTCATTATTTTTTCCTAAAAAATACCAATTGTATTTTAAATGAAAAATAAAATAAAACATTAAGAGAATTAAATTAAATAGTGAGATCATATGGATTAAGAAAAAAAGACAAATGGGAAATCAAAGAGTATAAAAAATAGAAATTATTTAATGATATTAATAAATATAATAATTAATAATTATAATTTTAATAGACTATGAAATAAGTAATTGGTTATAATTATTTGAACATATAGATATTTGTGTTTATAATTTTTGATAAAAATAGTTAAAATTATTAATGAAAAATAGAATAACCCATGCATATGACCAGTCAGGGTATACGTGCCTATACCCCGAAGTCTAACTCATGCACATACCAAAACAAATAAAGTAGTAGAAAGAAAACAACAAGTTTTATTTTAAAGAAAAATGCGAAAATACGATTAGGTTCAATAGTTCAAAAGTTCATTCAAATGAAATCTGAAATAAATAACATAAATGCCCTCAGGGCTACAACTCAAAATCAAGCTAACACAAGTGCATGACAATTACCAAAAAGACTCGACTTCGACTCTAACTAGGACTGCTATGAGATCCAGCAGCTCCTTTGCCCTCTTGCGACGCCAAGTGCATCCAACCCACCTCATCGGTCAGGCTCTGGAAAATAGAAATAACATGACAATGGTTCAGTTCAAAGAACTCAACGAGCGATTTTACCAACCCTCATAAATAAACACAGAGATAACATAAATAAATTCTAGCTCTAAAAAGAAATCACGTCACAAAAGTGTGACTAGCTACAAGGCCCACATGCCATCCATGCCGACGACATCTGACTCTCATAGGGGTGCATCAGGCTGAAGCCCTATTATGCCCGATGACAACATCACCTACAAAACGTGCATCGGGCCAAAGCCCACCATGCCGACAGTAATAGCACATACTAGGAAAGTGCATCAGGCCAAAGTCCACCATGCCGAATGCAACAACACATACTAGGGAAGTGCATCAGGCTGAGCCCACCATGCCGAAGGCAACAACACATACTAGGAAAGTGCATCGGGCCAAAGCCCACCATGCCAAAAGCAACAACACTTACTAGGGAAATGCATCGGGCTAAAGCCCACCATGCCGAATGCAACAACACTTAGTAGGATAATCTGGAAAGACCCCCCGAACTTATCTTGGAAGTTAGGAATTTGGCGTCCAACCACCTGGGCGTAGCCTGTAACTCAACTCCTAATTGAGCCGCTCAACAATTCTCAAGGATATGGCACATCAAGACCTAAGTCAAGATTCTCCTACGGTGTCTTAGGGGTGTCCTCATTATGAAGCGTCTCAACACTCCAAACCCGACCCCTGTCCCTTAGACTTGTAATGTCGTGAACTCGTGTGGTTCTATTTCATGAATACCTTGTAAGTTGGTTCATAACTGATTATGCTCACCCGTCAACCCAATTTTATTTATAGAATTAAAATTTAGATATTCTCAATTAGGGTTTTGTTCTTCCCAGAAGTGCTGTGTATACCCCAAATCTACTCTCCAAAGTGAGTCATATGTTTCCAAACTATGTTTTCTGGTCAAAATGATATGTTACACGACTATAATCAGAGATCTAATCACATAATAACAGAGAATTAAAAAATCAGTCCAGATTCATATATTCATATAGATTCATATCAGAAATCTGAAATTTTCAGCACAACATGAAATAAAATCTGAATTTTACAGAATTAAATCCCTAGATTTATAACATTATAGATTCATATCATCAAGCTAGTCATGCATATAATCTCATAATTTTTACTCAATAAAAACTAGCATATATATCAAGAATCCCTAAACCAAGAATCAAGAAGATTAAATTAATTCTTTAGCATCAAGAACACCTAGAACTCCAAGATGAGGTTTGCACCCAAGATTCACAAGATTTAATTATAAAATCACAGATCTTCCCTTAAACATAAGTCTCATGATAGGAGATCAAAATTTAAGATCTAAACATGGCATAGGAACCAAGAAAATCTCAAGAACAAAAATAAATATCTTCAAGATCAAGAATCTTCAAGGCGGCTCAAGAGAATTCGAAGGAAACCCGAATAGGAGGGATACTCACCTTAATTTCGAAAAATATTAGAAAAGAAATCTCGGACGACGACCCTCGAATTCGATTTCAAAAGGTCGACGGCTCGACCCCAAAAAATAGCTCCAAGGCACGGCGGCTCACTCGAAGCCGCCGGCATGGAGAGAGGGAGAGTGGGGAAGGAAAGGGGCTGGATCCTCTCGGCTTGGCTCCAAAGGGAAAGAAGAGAGGGAGAGGAAGCAGACGGCTCGGCTTGGCTCCTCTCGGCTCGGCTCCAAAGAGAAAGAAGGAAGAGAGGAAGAGGGAGAAAAAATAGTGGCTCGACTTGGCTCTGCAGCTCCAAGGAGAAAGGGAAAGGGGGCTGGTGGCTTGGCTTGGCTTGGCGGCTGGCTCCCATTCTCAACTTTTTATGTGGCTCCAAAATAGGAGCCACAACCCATGAGGGCGGGTTTTATACACCCTCATCAACGCTAACCCCTTAAACCATTAATTCACAATCTGCATCCATCTTAAGCTAAAACCAAAATTCGTTAATCCGGTAGACTTAAATAATTTAATTAATCTCATTCTAATAAATCACAAACAATTAATTAAATGCCCATATTAATATAATTAGCAATTATTCACACACAACACCGAATTAAATACTCTCAACAACCCAAGCCTAAAAATTCATAAATTCATAAATTTATATTCTACTTACCTGAGCTCGCAAGTTCGCTCCGGACCATGGGTCGACTCGGCTCGACCATGAACTAGTCCGCTAGGCTGGCAAATACATATAAAAGGAAAAATAATAAATTTAAATATATGGGATATTATAATCCTGTCTCATAAAAGAAAATTCATCATCGAATTTCAGAAAAAAAAAAGGACTCATATCCTGCTCCACCTCCCAGGTGGCCTCCTGGCCGGAATGGTGTTCCCATCTGACCTTAACCAAGGTGATCTCCTTGGACCTCAACTTTTGGATTTGCCGGTCTAGCACCTCAACTAGCCGCTCCTCATAAGAGATTGTTGAATCCACCTCCACTGTGGTAGGCTCGATCACATGGGACTCATCCCGAATATACCTCTTAATCCTAGACACATGGAATACTGGATGTACTCGGTCCATACTAGGAGGTAGGGCTAACTTATAGACCACGGCTCCCGTGCGCTTGAGAATAGGAAACGACCCAAAGAACCTAGGGCTTAGCTTTCCTTTCTTACCAAACCTCACTATCCCTTTCATAGGGGACACCTTGAGGAACACCATGTCCCCCTCAACAAACTCTACCTCCTTGACCATTCCATCCGCATACATCTTAGTGGCTCCTGGATGCATAGTGTAGGTAGATCGATGAGCCATCTCCAGCACCTGCTTGCGAACCTCGGCCATATCTAGTACCACAATCCGATTCTTAAACCTCAGGACACCTTCCGAGTCCACATTGAACCCATTATATGCATCTCATCTCCTAGCCAGATCCTTAGTGAGTGCACAAAAGGCATCCTCCTACTGCGCTGCCCGCAACATATCAACCAACGTCGACTGCACTCTCAAGTGGGTCATCAGCACACCCAATTCTGACACTGTCAAGACTGCTCCTCCATCCAAGCTTAAGGCCAACTCCTGATCCAACGGCCCCCTCCTGACCGCCAAATGTGCTAAACTGCCCATAGATTTTTTGCTTAAAGCATATGCCACCACATTAGTCTTCCCTGGATGGTACATGATTGTGCAATCATAGTCCTTCAACAGCTCCAACCATCTTCTCTGCCTCAAGTTCAACTTCTTCTGGGTGAACAAATACTGGAGGTTTTTGTGATCAATGTATATCTCACATGCCTCGCCATAAAGATAATGACGCCACAGCTTCAATGCGAATACCACCGCTGCGACTCAAGGTCATGGGTGGGATAATTTTTCTCGTGAACCTTCAACTGCCTGGAGGCATAGGCTATCTGCCATTCTGCATCAGCACGCAACTCAAGTTGACTCCAGAGGCATCACAATAAACAACAAAACCTCCTGAACCCGAGGGTACTGCTAAATCTAGTGCCGACGTCAAGTGGTCCTTGAGCTTTAGAACTCTTTGTTCGCACTTACTGTCCCATTCAAACTTGTCCTTCTTCTGGGTCAAGCGGATCAATGGCACTGCAATCCTGGAGAAATTCTCCACAAACTTTTTATAGTAACCTGCCAACCCTAGAAAACTGCGAATCTCCGAGACATTGGTCGATCTCTTCCAATCCTGAACTGCTTCTATCTTTGTAGGGTCCACCTTTATTCCTTCCTTGGACACCACATGACCAAGAAATCCTACGCTCTCCAGCCAGAACTCGCACTTGGAGAATTTGGCATACAACTTGTGCTCCCTGAGAGTTCCCAGAACTACCCTCAAGTGCTCAGCATGCTCCTGAAATAAATCAAAATGTCATCAATGAACACAATCACAAACTTATCCAGGTGTTCCTTGAACACTCAGTGCATCATAAATATTGCAAGTGTATTTGTCAGCCCGAAGGACATCACTAGGAACTCAAAGTGCCCATACATCGACCTAAAAGTAGTCTTAGGGACATCACTGTCCCGAATCCTCAACTGATGGTACCCTGACCGCAGGTCAATCATAGAAAACCACTGCGCTTCCTGAAGCTGATCAAAGAAATCATCATTCTCGAGCAATGGGTACTAATTCTTCACTGTTACCTTATTAAGCTGTCGATAATCAATACACATATGCACGGACCTATCCTTCTTCTTTACAAAGAGCACTTGAGCACCCTAAGGTAAAACACTAGGGCGAATCAAACCCAGATCAAGCAGCTCCTGCAATTGGGATTTCAACTCCCTTAACTCAGCTGGTGCCATATGATACGGAGGAATGGAGATCGGCTTCACCCCTGGCTGCATATCAATATACAATTCAATATCTCACTTTCGAGGTAACCCTGGCAACTCCTCTAGAAACACATCAAAGAACCCGCATTCAACAAGTGTCCTCCCGATGTCTCTGGCCGCACCTCCACCTTCCTCTACCATTGACACAAGGGACAAAAATGACTGACACCCGCCAAAAAGTGACTTATGAGCCTTAAGAGCTGATATCGCCATCAACGACTCACCCCTTCCCTCACCCTGGAAGGTAAACTGGGGCATCCCTGGCTTACTGAAGGTCACAGTCTTAGCCCTGCAATCAACTCAGGCGAAATGGTCCGCCAACCAGTCCATGCCCAATATCACATCGAGCTCCAACATCGGTAGGAGTGTCAAATCGGCCATTAGCACATGCCCACAATGACGACCTTGTAGCCTCGAAAGACTGTCTTTACCATCACAGAAACGCCCGTAGGCGTAGACACCACAAGGGATAATTCAAGCACAAAAGAGTGCGTAGCACCCGGATCAAATAAGATATATGCAACTCCCTAACAACTTAGCAGCAAACATGGCATATACAAAAGAGTGCGTAGCACCCGGATCAAATAAGATATACGCAACTGCTGAACAATAAAAAATGTTACCTAATACTACTGCCTTGGATGCCTCAGCGCCCTCTTGGTTCATAGCGAACACCCATGCAGCGGGCCTCTTTGAACCACCAGCTTGACACCTCCCTGAGTTTGACACCTCTGAGCTACGGAATCTACTGACATTCGTGCCTTTCCTCTGGTCTGATCAGGCTGCTGACTGCCCATGCCAGGACAATCCTTTCTGAAATACACAACCTATCCACACCCAAAACATGCCTCAGAGCAAAACCGCTCTGGTCCTGCTCAACTTTGGTCGCACACAATCATAACCCTTAAGCATAAGGTCAATCTATACCCATAATTTACTCTCAGCTAACCCCCGCAGATCCCTTCTACAGAACTCTATCGACCGCCCCCCTAGGATCTCTAGGGCCACCCATACAAAGGTAACCCCTACCCAAAAATGGTGCACTCTCTAGCACAGGGCAATTTACGGCCTCCAGCTTTGCTACCTTGGGACTGTCCCAGTTTCTCCTCCCTGCGGAGTGCCTCAATCAGCTCAGCCACTCGGGCCTGCAGCTACACAACCATGGGATCCTGTCCCTCCTCCTCCCGGGCCTGCGGTGGTCTCCCTTGACCTCGGCCCCGGCCTCGGCCTAGGCGCTCAGTGGAGTTGCTATCCCTACCGCTCCTTGCGGTATCAAAGGCCTCCGTCGATCTGGAAACATCAAAAAAGAAATAATTCAAGATTAAGTAATTGAATTCACCCAATGTTTTGCAAACTAAACCATAATTCGCGCTGAGGTGCAGACTTAGCCCATTGATCTCATAGAATACCCCTACCGTATACAGACACGCTAGCAATGCCCTATACGGTGACAATTCTAGGTTGTAGTTGAACCGAACCACATGCACTGATACCAACTTTGTCACACCCCAACTCAGGATCACGTGACCTGCCAGGGGATACGTGCCTATACCTCGAAGCCTAACCCATGCACATACCTAAACAAATAAAGTAGCAGAAAGAAAACAACAAGTTTTATTTTAAAGGAAAAGTGAACCAATACCAAGTTTAGATTAATAGTTCAGAAGTAAAGAAATTGCGGAATTACGATTAGGTTCAACAGTTCAAAAGTTCATTCAAATAAAACCTGAAATAAATAACATAAATGCCCGCAGGGCTACAACTCCAAATCAAGCTAACACAAGTGCATGACAACTACAAAAAAGACTCGATTACGATCCTAACTAGGACTGCTTTGAGATCCAACGTCTCCTCTGCCCTCCAGCGACGCCAACTGAATCCAACCCACCTCATCGATTAGGCTCTACAAAATAAAAATCACACGATAACGGGTGAGTTCAAACAACTCAGCGAGCGGTTTTACCCACCCTCGTAAATAAACACAAAGATAACATAAATAAATTCCATCTCTAAAAAGATACCACATCACAAAATTGTGACTAGCTACCAGACCCACAAGCCATCCATGCTCACGACATCTGACTCACACAGGGGTGCAACAGGCTGAAGCCCTACCATGCCCGAAGGCAACATCACCCACAAAACGTGCATCGGGCCAAAGCCCTCCATGCCGACGGCGATAGCACATACTAGGAAAGTGCATCGGGCCAAATGCCGAAGGCAACAACACTTACTAGGATAATCGGGAAAGGCCATCCAAACTTATCCTGCATGTTGAGAATTTGGCGTCCAATCACCTTGGCGTAGCCAATAACCCAGATCCTAATTGAGGCACTCCACCATTCCCAATGATATGGTGTATCAAGACCTAAGTCAAGAATCTTCTACGGTGTCTTAGGGGTGTCCTCATTATGAAGCGTCTCAACACTCCAAACCCGACCCCTGTCCAGAAGTGCTGTGTTTACCCCAAATCTACTCTCCAAAGTATGTCATATGTTTTCAAACTATATTTTCTGGTCAAAACGATAGGTTACACGACTATAATCAGAGATCTAATTACATAATAACAGAGAAATAAAAAATCAGTCCAGATTCAATGAATAGCACATAAATTTCAGAAACCCGAAATTTCCAGCACAACTTGAAATAAAATCCGAATTTTATAGAATTAAATCCCTAGATTTATAACGTCACAGATTCATATAATTAAGCCAATCATGCATACAATCTCATAATTTTTACTCAATCAAAACTTGCATATATATCAAGAATCCCTAAACCAAGAATCAAGAAGATTAAATTAATTCTTCAGAATCAAGAACACCTAGAACTGATGAGGTTTGCATCCAAGACTCACAATATTTAATTATAAAATCACAGATCTTCCCTTAAACATAAGTCCCATGATATGAGATCAAAATTTAAGATCTAAACATGACATAGAAACCAAGAAAATCTCAAGAACAAAAATAAATATCTTCAAGATCAAGAATCTTCAAGGTGGCTCAAGAGAATTCAATGGAAACCCAAATAGGAGGGATAAAACCACTTGCCTTAATTTGGAAAAATATTAGAAAATATATCCTGGACGACGGCCCTCGAATCCGGCTTGGAGAGAGGGAGAGACGAGAAGGAGAGGGGCGGGCTCGATTGGCCTCTCTCGGCTTGGCTCCAAAGGGAAAGAAGAGAGGGAGAGGAAGCAGGCGGCCCAGCTCGGCTCCAAAGAGAAAGAAGGAAGAGAGGAAGAGGAAGAAAAAGCAATGGCTCGGCTTGGCTCTGGGTCGCGGCTCCAAAGAGAAAGGGAAAGGGGGCTGGCGGCTTGGCTTGGCAGCTGGCTCTCATTCTCAACATTTTAGGTGGCTCCAAAATAGGAGCCACAAGCCATTAGGGGGGGTTTTATACACCCTCATCAACCCTAACCCCTTAAACCATTAATTCACAATCCGCATCCACCTTAAGCCAAAACCAAAATCTGTAACCCGGTAGACTTAAATAATTTAATTTATCTCATTCTAATAAATCACAAACAATTAATTAAATGGTCATATGAACATAATTAGCAATTATGCACACACAATACCAAATTAAATATTCTCAACTACCCAATCCTTAAAATTCATAAATTTATATTCTACTTACTCGAGCTTGCAAGCTCGCTCCGGGACATGGGTCGACTCGGCTCGACCACGAACTAATCCACTATGCTGGCAAATACACATAAAAGAAAAAAAAAAAATTAAATATCTGGGATATATATTACAAAAAGAAATTTGGGTTTTTGTTAGGATCGGAACCTGATCTTATTCGACTTAATCGTGTCGGACCCCTAATTTTTATTCGGATATGATAAGATGGTATTGAAGCCGCCTTATTCGGTTCAGGTTATTTGGGTTGAGCCAAGTTTTGATTCAATCCGACCGATGCTCATCCCTAAGCAGGACAATCAGACATAAAAATAAAAATAAATTTCAAAGGCAACTAAAAAGCACAATAGGACTTTTTTTTTCAACTTTCAAATGTATTTAGGATTATTTTGGGAAGGTAAATTAATAAATTACATAAATGACAAAAATGACAACTGAATGTGCATGTATTTAGAATTATTTAGGGAAGGTAAATATATAAATTACATTAATGGCAAAAAAGACAGCCCAATGTGCATGTATTTAGGATTATTTTGGGAAGGTAAATTAATTAATTACATAAATGACAAAAATGACAGCTCAATGTGCATGTATTTAGGATTATTTCGAGAAGGTAAATTCATAAATTACATATTCATATATGCATATTCCGATTTTGAAAATATTGAATAAAATTATTTTGGTTTTATGAGATTCCTTTTAATCATTAAGCTCTAAACCTGACCAATTTAAGTGGATGGATGAACACTATAAAAGTTATAACTCGCCGACAAAAACCCTAAAAAAATTGACAAAGATGAAGTCATTTTGGGCATTTTTAATCATTGCTCTCCTCTTCATTAACCACAGCGAGGGTAATCTTTCCATTCATAATTCTTTTATCCATTGCTTTACAACTCTTATATCTATTTTGGTCAAGTCTAGAATTATGTATTCCTTTTTTTTTTCAATATGATTTCCTATGTCATTTATTCTTAAAATTTAAGTATTTTTATATGCGAATATATATGTTTTAAATAACGAATATTTGATATTCTTTTGTAGATTATTATTTTGAAGAAAATGTTATATATATGTTTCATTTGTAATTCTGTGTCATAGGTATTTATTTGGATAAGCGTAATCTACCATGCATAGCTCGAACTGTATTGGCGGGAGGATGCACTTTTGACAGTTGCAATACTTACTGCTCAAGTTTCAATGAAGGGCTCGGTAAATGTGACAGCAATGTTCAATGCACTTGCATCTATAAGTGTGGACCTCCGTAATTAAGCTACTTGTACTTTGCATTTTGAAGGAATAAATGATATGCAATTCTACTTCTTTTATGAATACTAGATGAGTATAACACATCATGTACGACAGTTATTCTATCAAAAAAAATTCTAATATTTTTCATATTTTGTAATATAAATTTAAATTTAAAAGTAATTTTAAATTTTAGAAAACAGTTATTTTAAACTTCAATTGTAAATTAATTTATAATTTGAATTGTAATTATCTATAATTTAAGATTCTTAATAATTTAAATAAAATTTATAATTAAATAATTGCATACCTAGTTTTTTCAAGAATAGGTTACTATATTATTAGCACATTATGAAAAAAAAAATTTTAAGAAAAAAAACATTTGGTGAGATTAAAAAATTAGTTTAATTTAACTTACAAATTTAAATAGTAATATTCATACCAATATACTTAAAGAGTAATAATAAATATCATACGTGTGAAAACATATAAACACAAAAGAATAAATATTAATTTAATTTGATTTATATAATTATAAAAGTATGCAAGTATATTTATATAATTTAATTTAAAATAACTTTAAGTAATAGTTAAATTTAATACAAAGTAAAAATAGAAAGATAAAAAAATGAATTGTCCTAGATTAGTAATTAATAGTTATTTTGACCATAAAAGCAATATGTTCATATTTAAAAATATAGAAAAATAAGTCCATATAAATAAATTTACAATCTAGAATAATTGTCACACCCCAAATCTAGAGTCACGTGACCGGCTAGAGTACACGTCCGTACTCCGAAGCCTACCAACACATGCATACCAATAAAGAAATAAAGAAACCGCAATGCATACTCAATATAAAACAATAGAATGCTAGATTTGTTTATATCATCAAATGATTACAATGAAGTCACAACAGTAAGCAAATAAGATTCTCTATACTCGACTACGATCTGACACGTCACGAGATCCGCTGCTTGAGCTTCCAACCCCAGCCGCGCTACATGGGTACCATCGTACCACCAATAGTTAGAATTTGCACATAGTAGAAATTGTAAAAAATTGAAAGTTTGACGTAATATCGGAGAATGAATACTTGACCAACGACAATGAAATATTGGGAAATCCTTGTAGGGTATGTGGATAACCATACGAAGCTGGTTTGAGGGAAAAAAGATAAAAATGAATTAGTTATGAATTTTGCAAGATGGCTAGTGAAGTAGAAAAATCTGCTAGTGAATCCAAAAATTTTGGTGAGTGCAGAAATGTTGGGATAACATGTTCGTCATGCCGATTCTTGATTGATCTGTTGTACAAATGGTTTGAAACTTTGGGGTTAGTTGGTATGTTATACAATCTTGATCATTTGTTGAGTTTTGTAGCCATTCCACTTAGGATTACTAGTTTGGTAGAGGTGACAAAAGTGAATATGTTAACATTTGAACATTGCAAAAAATTTGGCTAAGTGTTCGGAACTAGCCTAGCATTACTTGAGAAATGAGTTGTTTCAATGTTTATACTCTTGTTGCTATGGTAAGTTTGATATAAACTGCTGTGATGAGCGTGACCACTGAGAATAATGTGATTTGTACGCTTACTTTATTATAATGCTCTATTATGTTTAGATGCGATTATGTGTGTGAGATTCCAACCGATGATGGGTAGGGTCCCAAAGATACAGCTCTGAAAATCCACTCGATGACGAGAAATGCCCAAAGAGACAAGGTTGGCGATATGAAATTTCTACCGATGATGGGAAGAGCCCCAAGAGACGGCTCCGAAAAGAACTCATCCGGTGATGATGTGGAGCCGGAGAGACGAACCTGGGCTATGTAACATGTGAGGAGGCCACCCTGACAGTTACCTTTTATGTGGCATATGTCGGAGGAAGATTCTCGATTTGTATTAGACCGCGACTAGAGGGGCCGGTGGCGGCTAGTAAGCGGGTCCTGAAGGTGAAATCAGGACAGACTTGTTATGCTTGTATTGCTTATTGGACTGTCATGCTTATGAGACTTATTGTGTTTATTATGCTTATTATGCTTATTATGCTTATTATGCGACAGCAGATGATATGATTCTCTATGAGGTAATACTGTGATCATTTTTCTATTGTGTCATGATTAGATGTTGGAATATCTTTTCATACACATTATTATTCTCTACTTAATTATGTGCTCTGGTGACTTTATTATTTACTTGAGGGTAGGAAACACCCTACCGCTCACTGAGTTTTGTACTTATGCCATCCTGTTTATGTGTGGAGGTTTAACTGCGGATCATGAAGCCTAATGCAGTTGGTGGCGTAAGCTCAGCAAGAAGATTTTCACCTAGTCGTAGTTAGAGAGTCAAGGAGTCATGTCATTTATATTTTACCCATGGATGCCCTTATCATACTATAGTCTCTTGTGAGACTTTGTCACTGTGTCTCCAGTTTTGACATTCGAGTTTTAGGAGTTTACTCCCTTTACGTCATAGTCACTTATGCATTCCAGTTGAGTATTTGCTATATCTCTATTTGGTTGTGAGTCTTCGGGTACGGGTGTGTATTCCCGGTCGGTCACGCTACCCTGGGTTTGGGGTGTCACAAAAATAATGAGGAAGAAACTACGAATCTCAGCGACATTAGTCATCCTCTTCTGATTCTGAATTTTTTCTATCTTTGTGGGGTCCACGTTTACTCCTTCCCTAGACACCACATGGCCACAGAACCAAACACTCTCCAACCAGAACTCGCACTTGGAGAATTTAGCATACAACATATGCTCCCTGAGAGTTTCTAAAACTACCCTAAAGTGCTCAGCATGCTCCTCCGTACTCCTGTATTAAATTAAGATATTATCAATAAACATAATTACAAATTTATCCAAGAATTCCCTGATTATCTCTCTAACTGGAGGCAACCTTGGCAACTCCTCTGGAAATATATCAAAGAATCTGCACACCATGGGCGTCTGCCCGATGTCCCTAGCCGCACCTCCATCCCCCTCTGCCACAGACATAAAGTACAAGTAGGACTGACAATCATCCTTATGTAGATCTCTATCAACCAGCCATCCTAAGATCCCTAGGGCTGCATTAACCAAACTGCACCATAATGTTTAAGTATATGACGAGACCCAATGAATCATTCAAGATACTAAGCAATCATTGCAAGGATCTCTAATCCAGGCACCCATACAAAGGTAGCCCCCAACAATGGTGCACTTATAGCACAGGGCCATTCATGGCCTCAAACTGTGCTACCCTGGGACTATCCTAGTTCCTCCCGAGCCTGCAGCGGTCTCCTACGACCCCGGCCTCGTCCTCGGCCTCGACCTTGATGCTTTGTGGAGTTGCTGACACTGCCACTCCTATGCGGCACTAATAGGCTTCTATTCATCTGGAATCACCAGAAAGAAAACAAATCCTAATCAGGCAATTAAATTCACCCTGACATTTTGCAAACTAAACCACGAGTCGTGCCGAGGTGCAGACTTAGCCCATTGATCTCATAACATACCCCTACCGTATACTGACATGCTAGCAATGCCCTATACGATGACAACTCTAGGTCGTAGTTAAACTAAACCACATGCTCTGACACCATATTGTCATGCCCCAACTTAGGGTCACGTGACCGACCAGGGTATACGTGCCTATACCCCGTAACCTAAACCATGCAAATGCTAACTCAACAATAAAACATAGCAGAAAGAAATAAACGAGTTTTATTTCAAATGGAAAACCATACAAAATTCATTATAAGTTTAACAAAAGTACAAAGTGCGAAAATAATAAATCGAGTCCAATAGACCACCAATAATGAAATATGAAATAAATGGCATAAACGTCCCCAAGGGTCTACAACTTTGAAATGCCAAAACACAGTGCATGACAACTACTACAAACTCGACTACGACCCCTAACTAGGACTGCTATGAGATCATGCGGCTCCACTGTCCTTCAGTTACGCCAAGTGCTACAGCTCACCTCAACGGTCAGTCTCTACAAAACAAAACAAGGACAATGGGTAAGTTCAAGGAGCTCAGTGAGCGGTCCTTCCGACCCCCACAAGAAAAACACCTAAGAGACATACAATAGCATAATATCCAACTCTACATGAACAAGATCACGAAAGTGTGACTAACTCTTAGGCCATCAGGCTACTATCTGCCCGGAGGCAGGCATCACCCATACTGTGAAGAACAACAGGCCTAAGCTTACCATGCCCTAGGATAATCGTGAAGGCACTCAGAACTTATCCTAGTATAAATAAACTCATAAGAAATCGGGAAAGGCCCTCCAAACTTGCTCCACGAGACACGTAGGGACAATCGGGATTCGCTCATCCTAACTTGCCCTTTTAAGATATCATAGAGTAATCGGGAAAGGCCCCCCGAACTTACGCCTAAAAGATATCACATGAATAATCAGGAAAGACCCTCCGAACTTATTCCTTAACACCACCTCAGGGATAATCGGGTAGGGCCCTCCGAACTTATCCCATGAGGCCAAATCGAAACAATCAAGATTTGCTCACCCGAACTTGAACCAATAAATAACGTAGGAGTAATCGGGATTCGCCCATCCGAACGTACCCCTTTAAAAGCACCTCAGGAATAATTGGTAGGCCCTCCAAACTTATTCCATGAGGCCAAATCGGAACAATCGAAAAAGGCTCTCCGAACATGTTCCATGGGTTGGGAATTAGCCATCCAACCTTTCGGGCCTAGCTCGCAATCCGGCTCCTCAACGAGCGTCTCCGTCATTCATAAAATATGACACACCATGACCTAAGCCATAACTCTCCCCCGGTTTCTTAGGGGTGATCCTATTGGAATGTGTCTCAACGCTCCAAAACCCGACCCCAACTCCTAGACCCGTATAGTCATAAACCCGTGTGGTTTTATTTCATGCATAAACTTCTCATATTGGTTCATATCAGATTATGTTGACCCTTTTCCCAATTTTAATTATGCAATTAAAATTTAGTTCACCATAAATTAGGATTTTGTTTTAGGGTTTTGATTTAGCTTACCGTTTTGCCCAAAACCAATGTATCTAATCTAAATCTAATCTCTAGAGCGTGTCCTATGTTTCCAAACTATATTTTCTGGTCGAATCGATAGATTACATGACTACGTTCTGAGAAATACAAACACCACAGCAAGCATTACAAAAATAGCACAAATTCATCATCTTAGCATAAAATTCCAACAATATTGAATTTTCAGCATATCATGAAAATAAATCCAAAATTGCAAAATCAAATTCCTTAATTATCATAACAACAGAATTATATCATGAAGATAAATTTCACAAGAATTAAATCATGTTTGTTTAGCCAAGATTAACAAGCATCAAGATATTCTTTAAACAATATCTCAACTACATGAGAACCCACATTAAGCATACTCATGGCTTTAAGATCAAAATCATATTTTTATAAACATGATTAAATTCCAAAAACCTAGATTGTAAGCAATCCAAAGTGTAGACCACAAAATAAACAAGAATATCTCACTTAGGCATTTCATCGAACACCTTGAAGACACCCTTGATTCCTCCTTGGCCGAGCACCCGTAGGATCATCCTAGGTCTGCCGAGCCCCAAAGGGGAGGGTTTAGGCCCTTATCAAGTACGACACACAATAAGAACGGCAAGAATTCGAGAGATCATCAAAAAATAAATCAAGAACATCAAGCCTCCATGATGACTTCAAGAAACTAGAAGAAAACCACTTAGAAGAGAGAGAAGGTTCTGGTTTATAGTAGAATTAATAAGGTTTAGAGAGAGTTTGAGCCACTTTGATATAAAGATAGAGGGAGATGGGATCCCCTTGCCTTACACCCTGGTGAGAAGGAAAGAAATAAGAAGAATTACCATTGATAAGGCAAGAAAATATGGCTGAAGAGATACAAGAGCTGATCCAATTGATGAATTGAAGGATGAAACCAAAAGAGTGATGAACAATAGTATATGGAGAAAATAGAAAAATAAAAAAATCTATATAAATAGTTTACATTTTATAATCTAATAAGAGTAAGATTCACAAGTAAATATTAATAAAATGTAAATCTAAAAACAACATTTATCTTTTAATAGAAACTATTGATGATAAAAAATAGAGAAAATTAATGAATATGTCCTGAAATATAGAGTTTTTAACAAATTTGTTCCTTATTTTTATTTGAAACAATAGTATACTCTAACTTTAAATTTTTTATTAATTATATACTCCCGTTAGTTGGCTATTAATATATCCATTATATATATTTTTCTACCAAAAATATAAAATTACTTAACAGACAAAAGGAGGTCCATGGAGGTCCTGATACATAATAGAGGAGAGCTCCGGTGGTTTAACAGTGCATTAGAGGGAGCCCTTCTAGGAGCAATCATAGCTCCTAAATATTTAAAGTGAAAGTTACCACACTTCATGTTAAGCTGGGAACAAATCCTATTTTTGAAGGAGGAAGGAGTGTTGCGAGGGAAGTATATTTCAGATTTAGAGTGATTAACAGACTGGTAAGTAAGATTACTGTAAATAAGCAAGATTTTAATCAATTTTGATCAGGATATTAGGGGCAACACCTTTAGATTTATAAATGGAGTGAGCTAGTTCCTGAGCAATGAGAATATTGTTTTGGATGGATCTACCTTTAAGAAAAAGCAGATTGCTCACTAGAAATAATGGAGTTAAGAAGGGGTAAACCTATTGGCAATGACTTTTGCGAGAATTCTATATGAGAGGTTGCAGAGTGTGATAGGTCTAAAGTCTTTGACTTGAGAAGGATTCTTGGATTTGAGGATGAAAGTTAAGAGGTTTTTATTCCAATCATAAGGAGTGCAGGAAGTGTTGTAAAATGTGAAGATGCAGTTCATGTAGGCATCAAAAATAGATGTCTAGTAGGCTTTGAAGAATTCAACCGTGAAGCCATCAAGCCCAGGGCTTTTGCCATTGGGATGGGCCCTAACAGTATTCCAGACATTCTCAGTGGAGAAAGGAATAGTTAGGTTAGTAAAAAAGGCAGTGTTAAAATCTCCATCTTTAATCCAAGCCATTTTTTATTTAGCCCACCATTTGAGGCTGATCTGACATTGAATGGCAATAGATTTATTGTAGATAGTTTTTAAAAGACTATCTTGAGGTTGAGAAAGGCCAATAGAAGAATCAATGTTCTCAAGATTGGTAATTTCAGTTCGAGTCTTGGCAAGATTGTTTTCAAGTCTGCCAAGCAAGTTCTTGTTTTAGTTAGAGAGGGTTGTCCGAGTGTGAGAGATGCCCAATTGAAGCTTGGAGAAAGGCTGGTTTAATTTGTTAACGAAAGGGCCATGCCAGACATCATTCACAACTTTATAAGACTCATTATATTGTGTCCCAATGATCTGAAATTTGAAGATTAGGGGTTTAGGCTAGGCTTGAAGCTTATTGAGGAGGGGGGCCTGGTCAGAGCCAGTTCTAGGTAAATAAGAGACCGAAGTCCTTCCATAGAAGTGAAGCCAATTAGCATTGTGTCACACCCCAACTTAGGATCGTGTGAATGGCCACTATCTATGTCCTACCCTTAAGCGTACTACATACACTGACTAACAAAAACTAAAACACATAATGAAGACAACGATGCAACTTTATTCAAATCTTTAAAGAAGGTTCATAATTTTTGCTTTAAAACAAGAAAAGTTCCGAAACATCAATCACCATAGGAAACAACTCATGTTTAAACGCAAGTACATGTTTTCGAATAGACAATCTTAGTGTATTAAAAGAAACAACTGCCCTAGACCTCTAGACTATGACTAGTGGACGCTGCTACGAGATCTATATCACCGCCTGCCCTCCAGCTACACCATGACTCCAGGCCTCATCTCACTGATCGGGATCTGCAAAATAAGGAAATAAACTGTGAGTCCACATGGGACTCAGTGAGCGGTTCTTCCGAACCACCACATAAATCCCCAATAATCACACACACACACACACATATATATGGCAACAAAATATAAAGTTGGGGATATAAGTTGCTTCTATTATGACAACCAACCCGAGGGATCATCCTGTATAGGCCATACATTCATGTAAGCAGCCATAACAGCCTAACTACACCACATGGCACCCGGCCCCTAGGGCCTACTCATGGTCTAGTGATTCGGCTATAACCAGCCCTACCACATACAAATAGTAATATACTGGCCGTTCAGGCCACATAGTATATAAGTGAGTCAAAGCAAACTCCGGGTCATCGACTAGGATGGTCTGCTAGTCTCCGTACACCGACTTGGGTAGGGATGGCTAGTCCCACCCAACTAGGGTCTGACACCTAGCGGGTCCGCCGGTGCAATCTCAAGACCCAATCACTGGCCGAGTCAAGCATTAGTCATTCCGACTACCCATGCTTCTCGGCAGACCACCACAATCACATCATAAAAACAAGGTGTCCTAAAGTTTCGTTATTTAAAGTCCCGAGCGTCCGCCCGTTCTCAACCTTTTTAATTTCAGCCGTACCATGCGCACACTGTTGTTCGCAAATGTTTCTTAGGTGTGAGGACTAACTCGTCTACTTTTGAGTTTCCATATCTAACACACATTTTATAATTTCATGTAAATCATCTAGCGTCATATGTTATCTTTTGCAAATGAAAACTACATGTTATAGACTTGGAAATGCACCCATTAACAATACCGGACAACATATAAACTATAATGGAATTTCTTCACAACACCTACTATGTATAGCCACATGATTGAATGATAAGGAATTTTAATTTTGCATTAAACCATAAATTCAACAAGGAACTAAATTATCTAACATGGTAAAGTATCACCATATTTCAGAATTTAAAGAGGAAAGGTCTAAGGATGGTTACTATCCCACCATTCTACTAATTACATGCATCAACATAGAAGCCTTCCTTAGTTAGATCTTACCTAAATGTCATATTGGTTCTAATTGTCAATCTAGGCAACTTGTCATGCCCTATTGTTTTGAGTATTCCTAACCAAGAAGTTTATCTTCTAGATATCACCATCTCCCCGAATCCTTGCTCGGCCGAGCCTCCAAGGATAAGAACAAGAGGGAAGGACCAACCCCAACCCTAATATCTTGTTTCCGTTCTATCCTAATTAAGGCCTTGATCAATCCACACACGCCTTGCTCGGCCAACCCAAGGACATGGAGTTTTCCCTTTGCTTGGCCGAGCCTACTAGGCTTTAGAGGATGAGTTCCAATCGTCACTTTCGATAAGTAAATCATGAATACACTCGATATGGGTTTAAGATCGTTCAAAGGGGGTTTACATCCGTCAAGGGAATTGGAAAAAATTTCAGCATGACTTGGCAGCCCCTAAAATATCAAGAATCTGACAAAAACTATGGAGATCCGATCCAACAGTAATTAAAACAGCGGTAAGAAGGTCAAGGTACCATGAATTGACGAAAAACTTGCGAGAAATTCGACACCTTGCCGTCCAAGGGGTTCGTCTACCCGCCTCCCCCAAATCAATGGAAAGTAACCACTCACCTTGATCAAGGAAGAAGAAATGGTGGACGTTGACGATCTCGATCCTTCCGACGGTGACACGGTTTCCGGCGCTGACCCAAGATCTCCCCTCCTCCCTCTCTTGCTTGGGCAGTGTGCTGCTCAAGAATGAGCCGCATGGCTCATGATGAGGGGTTTTATCCCCTCATCCACCAATGACATAAATGCCCCTCTAACTGACTTAGCCTCTACTCGACTCGATACGAGTCCGATTTGGGCCCCGAGTCGATCCGCAAACACAATTTGAACTCGACTCAAAAAGGACATCTAATGTTTAATAAGGAAGTATCCATCTAACTAATTTAAACTTCATAAGCCGAGTTATACCTTCTACTTGAGGCGATTCTGCAGCTTGACTCGACTAACTCCTGATCCGGTGCGCTGTACCAAAAATAAATTTTTATATTAGGAAATTTTCCGAGTCTTACACATTGGCAAAGGCTCGATCCAATCTAGCTAAAATAAGGGCAGCATTACTATGATTATTTCACCATGTATATTTCGGCCCAGTGAAGCCGAGATCAAGCAAACCAGAATGAGTAGTGAAATAACAGAAATCTTTAACCGACTTGTTTACAGTGAAATTGTTACCACTAAATTTATCAGAGGCATTAAGAATGACATTAAAATCACCGGCAATAAACCACGGAAAAGAACATAGATCCAAAGATTGCAAAAAATTCCAAGTGATAGCACGTAAATTAGGATTGGTATCACGTAAATAGTAGAGATTAAGAATGGAGCAAAAGAATGATCACCTATAATAGCATGGATCACATGAAATTCAATGAATAGCACCTGAGAATTAATTGAAGTGCTATCCCATTGCCGGTCAAAAGAGAGGATCGATTTTGTGGCTTTAGAGAGGGTGAGGTGCGTCTCTTGTAGGCAGATGACCTGCACATGAGAAGAACGAATGAAGACATGCAATCGGTCTTTAACTGGGCGCTTGAAACCCCCTTTGTAATTCCAATTTAATATAATCATAATGAGGGGTTAGGGGTACTTGCCGGGTTAGTAAGAGCCTCTACTGGGGCCGATGTAATACTGGAATCAGACGGAGTGTAGAGCCTGCACTTGAGCGAGTTTTGCCCATCCGTCAAGATGAGAACAAATTGTTATTTTTTGGAGGGACGAGGAGGCTTGTGAGTACCATGCTTAGAAGGCTTGGCGGAAGCAGAAGCCAGAAGCATGTTAGGGGCGGAGGAGGGGAAGATATGTTTAAGTTCGTAGACCAGTTGATCGAACGATCTCACCGGGAGAGGGGGGGTTCGCGTGCCGATTGGGCGCTCATCACGGCCAAAACTCGCGTGATTGGGGAATGGACGGTGAGGCCGCCAGTGGCGAACTTGGATCTAGGGACCATAAGTTGGTTCCATAGACGGTACAGACGCCGAAGACGGGGCGGGGGCACGGGCGATCGAAGGCACCGAAGCCTAGGTAGCGAACAAAGCAACCTGAGGGGGGGAATCAGAATTAGGGGCTTGTTTGGAGGTGTAGGAGGATTCAAGATGGACAAATTTACCATAGAGAGAACATAGTAAGGGGAGGTTTTCATATGAAATGAGGTAAAAGCTTTGACAACCGGTGGGACAAACCCAAATTCCTTGCCGAAAAGAAATAGAGAAGATGATTTCAATACACACACGAATGTAACAGCTTCTCTCGAAAACAAAAGAACGACCATCAATCTTAATAACCGAGACAAGGCTAGAAGCAATAAGAACAAGATTCATTCCAGGATTCTAAAGGTAAACTGTGCAAATGAACCCAAACTGACGCCACCGAAATTTTTTATGTCCATGGATTAAACATTGGCTTCCATGGTATCAAG
This sequence comes from Canna indica, assembly GCA_034359265.1. Taxonomy (NCBI): domain Eukaryota; kingdom Viridiplantae; phylum Streptophyta; class Magnoliopsida; order Zingiberales; family Cannaceae; genus Canna; species Canna indica. The sequence goes on along the minus strand of CP136893.1, from coordinate 16,639,485 downwards.
CGAATCACGTTACCTCTAAACGACCAGGGGCCCCCGGTGAGGACGGCTGTGGCCTAGTCGGGACTTTTAAATTGAAACCCGAAGTTGTAACCAGGGGTCACGAAGATGTACCGTGACCTGCGGCAACATTATTGGTGGAAAGGAATGAAGTGGGAAGTGGTTGAGTATGTGTCCAAGTGCTTGACCTGTCAACAGGTTAAGGCCGAGCATTTGAGACCTACAGGGTTGCTCCAGAACTTAGATGTACCTGAGTGGAAGTGGGAGAAGATCACTATGGATCTATTGACCAATTTGCCGAGGTTGAGAGGAGGTCATGACTCCATATGGGTTGTGGTGGATCGGCCGACCAAGTCGGCACACTTTATTCCGGTCAAGACAACCTTTTTAGCGGAGCAGTATGCCAGGATTTTCCTGGATAGAATAGTGGCATATCACAGGATTTCGGTGATGATCATTTCTGACAGGGGCACCCAATTCACCGCTCGGTTTTGGCAGTCCTTCCTTGAAGTTCCAAGTACTCAGGTCCGGTTTAGTACAACCTTCCACCCTCAAACTGATGGGTAGTCAGAGAGAACTATCCAAACATTGGAAGATATGTTGAGGGCATGTGTGTTGGATTTTGGGGGTGGTTGGGAGAGGTACTTGTCATTAGTAGAGTTTGCATATAACAACAACCACGATAGTAGCATTGGCAAGGCTCCATTTGAGGCCCTTTATGAGCGGAGGTGTCGGTCTCCAGTAGGATGGTTTGAGGCAGGTGAGACTCAGATGTTAGGGCCAGACTTGGTTCATGATGCTGTAGAAAAGGTGAAGGTGATAAATGATCGATTGTTGGTAGCTCAAAGTTGGCAGAAAATGTATGCTAATGATAGATCAAGGGACTTAGAATTTGCGGTGGGCGACTTGGTGTTCCTCAAGGCGTCACCCTTGAAAGGGGTGGTAAGGTTTGGCAAACGAGGGAAACTAAGTCCCAGGTTCATTGGACCATTCCCTATTCTTTGCCGGAGAGGGGCAATGGCGTACGAGCTTGCGATGGGAACACCATTCGGAAAATGAGGTCTAAGGAGGTCCCCTTGGTAAAGGGGTGATGGGAATACCATTCGGGCCAGGAGGCGACCTAGGAGTTGGAGAAGGATATGATGCAGAAATGTCCCCACTTGTTCGTTGGAGATGGTTAGTTTCTCTTTTATCCCCTAAATTCGAGGACGAAGTTTTTTTAAGGGGGGAAGATTGTAATACCCGCTAAAATATTTTATGTGTATTGATTTCAGCGGGTTGCGTGTGTATCGAGATGGTGCGCGTGGGCTTGAGCATTGACACTTAGCTTACGATGAGACCCAAATATTCTAGAAATTTTCTTAATTATAAATTTAAATGGTAAAATATTTTATGCATCACGTATTTAAAGAGGACTTCGAGTGGAATCCAACAGTCCAACCGAAACTTGATTTGGATTAGAATCAAGTGAGATATGACCGGTTTGGTAAACCACTTAAGGGGAGGGCTATTTTGGTAATTTTAAAAAATAGAAAAAAAAGCCCTTGGGACAGTACGACTCATCACAGAGTCGTACGCATCCACAGAGACGTCAAAGCCGATCGACACGAGGAGTCTGAATTCATCTTCCTTCTCGTGAGTGATTGTTTCTCACAATTCAAGATTTCTCTCCACTCCATGGCCACCCTTCACTTGAGAAGAATATGAAGTTTTCGTGTAAATTTTTGATTCCTTTTCCAATCGGGTTTTGTGTAGTGTTCTATGTGTCGATTTCCCTCTTGGAATTTGAGATTACACACACATTAAACCCTAACATTAGAAATTGGCTTCCTTTGTGGCCGCCTACTGTAAAGGAGAGCTTCTTGAAATTTTCTTGTTAATTATATTTCTTCTTCAATAAGACTAATGGTATGACTTCTAGATTTAATTTATCTTTAATTAGTTGAGTGTAAAAGGGCATAGTTAGTTGTGGAAATAAAGCCCTAAGCATGTGAATTATTGTCCTGTCATATCCGACCATGATCATGACGCATTTTGAGATTTTGGTTATAAAACTTGTATACCTGGAAATTAGTGTCTAAAGTAGAGGTTACTGTGGGATTAAGAGCCCTAAACTTAGGGTTATCTCCTATAGCACAACCGCATGAAAAAGAGAGAGAGAGATCTCATATGAATGATGCTGAAATGCGATATGCTGGAATTTAGTTAAATTCATGCTGATTTGATTTATCAGTTTGGGTAATCAATTTAATGCGGAAAGTACTAATGTAACCTACCGATCTTCATGTAAAGTATGTTTTGAAAACATAGGAAGTACTTAGGTGACCTGAACAGTAACATGTGGATAGGAAATTGATGATTTCAGTAGGCTGGAAATTCTCAAAGTGCATGCTAATCAAGCTGGGTTGCGGGCTCGATATGACGTTCCTAGTCTGTTATAAATAATTAGGGTATTTATGGCCCTTACTAGGCTGAGTGGTGTGCTCGACGCACGAGATGACATTGGGCCAGCTAGGCCGAGTAGTGCGCGTAGCGCACGTCATGACTATGGGCCGCAAGCAGGCCGAGTTGTACGCACAGCGTACGACCGATCATGGGTCGGAGGGCCTTCCCAATAGAGTGGGCACTGGTTCTAGAGGGCCTTCGTAGGCTAGTGAACCCGAGTAGAGATAGTGGATACTGGTTCTAGAGGGTCTTTCTAGACCAATGAACCCGAGCAAAGACACAGTGGGTACTGGTTCTAGAGGGCCTTCCTAGACTAGTGAAGCCAAGAAAAGTGTTTATCTGGGATTCAAAAATTAAAGTGCATTTTCCATAGACTCGGATGGGAGCACGTCCCTTATATAATTAATCTGACATCCGCACTCGCTTGACATATTATATATTGTTGTTACTAGATTCTATTTGTTGAGGATTGGAAGACCATTCACTGAGTTTCATACTCACTTTTCTTTCTATGCTTGTTTTGCAGAGCGTGGTTCTGAGGTATGGCGCAGTTGATGGCGGCGGGGCTCCGGTAGTGATCTCGTGAGCTGGTTGGCGTAGTCGAGTCTTGTTTGAGAACTGAGACATTATAGCCTTTAGAGTGTCTTAGAGTTGTTTAAACTTTTAGTTGAATCATTTTATGAGATATCTGTCATGTGGATTATGTTTTCTTGTCACTGAGTTGCTATCGACTATTCCTTAGTTATTTTCTAAAAATTTTATTTTTAAGTTGTACCTATTTAGATGCTTGTGTAATGGGTTAGGCTTCAGGGTGTTTGACTGCACTCTAGCCAGTCATGTGACTCAGTTTTGGGGTGTGGCACCCTATGCCACGAGGGATCGTGGCCGTCCGATAGCGAGTCGGAGATCGGGTGAGGATTAGACATTAGTGAATTTGTTTGAACCAACGGAGGGGGAGGGGGGGGGGGGGGGTAAGAGGGTTTGCGGGTCTGAGTGGGATGGATTTTGGGGGTAATAGTGGGTTTAGATGCAACAAGAGTTTTGGGTAGGGGCCTTGATTTGGGAGGGGTTCTAGAACGATATGGGTAGTAGAACGAGGGGTTGCAACCATTTGAGATATGTCGGGTGCGGTTGGGAGGATCCGCATCCTCAGTCGGCGGGTCTGAACTATCCATGGCATCCTCACTAGGGTCGCGAGAGGGTGAATGGGTTCGCGCGCCGATTGGGCGCTCATCACGGTCGAAACTCGCGCGATTGGGGGATAGACGGTGAGGTCGCCAGCGGCGAACTTGGACCCAGGGACCATAAGTTGATTCCATAGAGGGATCAGAGGTCGAATAGGGGGCATGGGCACAGGCGACCGAAGGCACCAAAGTCTAGGTAGTGACCGAAGTAGCCTTATGTCACGCCCCAAAACTGAGTCACGTGATCGGCCAGGGTGTAGTCAAGGACCCCGAAGCCTAAACCATTACATAAGCCTCTCAATAGATACATCTTGAAAACAAAGTTTTTATAACATAACTAAGGAATAGTCGATAGCAACTTAGAGTCCAAAACATGATCCACATAACAGATATCTCATAAAAGGATTCAACTAAAATTTAAACAACTTCTAGAGCACTCTAAAGGCTATAATGCCCCAGTTCTCAAATAAGACTCGAGTCGACTTGACTCGACTATGCCAACCAGCTCACGAGATTGCTACCAGAGTCCGTCCTCATCAGCTGCGCCATATCTCAGGGTCACGCTATGCAAAACACACATGAGAGTAAAAGTGAGTACAAAACTCAGTGAATGGTCTCCCAATCCTCAATAAATGGAATCCAGTAATGGCAATACATACAATATATCAAGTGAGTGCGGATGCCAAGTTAATTATGTAAGGAATGAACTCTCATCCGACTCTACAAAAAACGCTTTCTAAATTCCGAATCCCAATTTGTCACTTTTCTCAGTTTCACTTATCTAGGAAGGCCCTCTAGACTCAGTGTCCAACTGTCTCTCCCCCTCAGGTACACTGGTCTGGGAAGGCCCTCTAGAACCAGTACCCACTATTTTTATGCTCGGGTCCACTGGTCTAGGAAGGTCCTCTAGACTCAGTACCCACTAAATCTCTTGTTGGGTTCACTGGTCTAGGAAGACTCTCTAGAACCAGTACCCAATTGAATCTCTTCTCGAGTTCACTAGTCTAGGAAGGCCCTCTAGAACCATCATCCGCTGTATGTATGCTCGGGTTCACTGGTCTAGGAAGACCCTCTAGAACCAGCACCCGCTCGGTCGGGAAGGCCCTCCGACCCATGATCGGTCGTACGCTATGCGTACCACTCGGCCTACATATGGCCCGATTAACATGTGCTACGGAAATTCCAGCCTACTGAAATCGTCCATTTCCTAACCACATGTTACTGTTCAAGTCCTCTAAGTACTTTCTATGTTTCCAAAACTTATTTTACACGAAGATCGGTAGGTTACATCAGTACCTTCCGCATTAAACTGATTACCCAAACTGCTAAAATAATTCAGCAAAACATCGTGTATAATTTCAGCACATCAATATATATAATTTCAGCACATCATCATGTATGGCTTCAACAAATATGCATTAAAAAAAAATCAGTATATAACTATGCAAATCCAGCCTGTATAATCCACCGTCGATGACTTATTTAAATAAATTTGATTGGGCTAACCAAGCAATGCTCTCTATTACATGTGGCTACAAGGAAGGATTGAGTGTGCAGCCCCTAGAAATAACTTGATGTCCTATCTTTTTTTCCATTCTCAAATAAAGCCATACTATCATGTCAATCACATGCCTCTTCATTCCACTTCATTCCGCCAATAGTGCTGCTGCAGGTCACGGTACATCTTCATCGCAGCTGGGTGCATGGTGTACGAAGAGCGGTGACTCATCTCAAGAACCTGCCCCTTCACTCAAGCCATATCGGGTACCACAATTCTATCCTTGTATCTCAGGACATCCTCAGCATTGATCTGAACCCATCATCTGCATCCCCTCTCAATACAAAGTCTCTAGTCATCGCGCAAAAAGCATCCTCCTTCTGAGCTAAATAAAGCATCTCAATTAATGTAGACTGTACCTGCAAATGTGCCATCAGATCCCCGGTGTTAAACACTGAAATTATGGAACCGCCATCCATGCATGTCGCCAACTCTCTGGCTAGAGATCTCCTCTCAATAGCCAGGTGTGCAAGGCTACCCATGGAGTTCCTGCTCAAGGCGTCAGCAACAACATTCGCCTTACCAAGGTGGTACATTATGGTGCAGTCATAGTCTTTAAGCAGCTCAAGCCATCTTCTTTGCCTCAAATTCAGTTCCTCCTGCGTCAGCAGATATTGAAGACTCTTATGATCTATGTAGATCTCACAGGCCTCTTCATACAAGTAATGGCGCCAGAGCTTTAAAGCAAACACCCTATTAATTAAATAATGTAAAACTGCCCCTTGCGAACCAACATATCATAGATATAAATATCCAAGTAAACCATAAAAAACATTAACGCAATGTTCATGTTCACCTCTTGTGAGCGCCACAACATTTGAGTATATATATATTACCATATCGTGTACAAGTCACAACATCTAGGTGAGTATGCAATTATTACCCAAATTCATATAATTCCAACACTATATAGGTACCTCAAGATGTAAAACCCACACGCATTAAATACCCAAAAACATAGATTTTGAGCATACAAGATAACCATTTTAGTCAACATTTTCAGCCACCGTCATGGCTTAATTCAACTATTACCTCAAGTAAGTACAACAAATTAATCATCCAGCCCTCCATACAATAATAGAATGCATGTCCAGTTGACTTATTCAAGTACCGAAATCAATATATGTTCACACAAATAATTTGGAATATAATAATCGACTGAGCACTTCTGAGCAAGCATGAATTGAAATAAAATTAATATGAAAGTAGGTAGTAATTCAATGTATATTAATTCTACCATAACGACAAGATACGAACATCGAAACAATTTCATTGCTCAAGTGAAAACTAGGCAAGCACCCAATACTTAGCCAAATTTCTGCATTGCTCAAAGGTTAACCGTTCCAATTTTGCTACCTTTACCAAACCATTGTTTTAAATGAAATGGCTACAAAACTCATAGAATGTCAAGTATGAATATCATACAATCTAACTTCAAAATTTCATAACATTTCGACGACTGGTCGCCCACGAAACGGTGTGTCGAACTGGCTCTCCTCAAATTTCTACATCCACTAGCAAATTTTTTTTTTTCAATTTCAGTTGTTGTCTTAGAAAATTCATAACTAAATCAATTCTTACTCTTTTTCCTCCAAACCATATTCGTATGGGGTTTCACATACCTCACTACGAATTCCCAAAATTTCAATGTCATTGGACAAAAGTTTCATTCCCCAAATATTGTATCTAACTTTCAACTTTTTATAATTTTTGCTATATGCAGAAATAGACAGTTTTAGGTAGCCTTCAAACTAAATTTCTAAACCCAATCTACTCGACTCGAAATTCACTAAAATTTGGTGTGGAAGCTACACAAGTATCCTACAATCTTACCCCCAGAGTTTGCACTAAACGAACAACTTCTCAGTCTCCGAACTAAGGGTCCATTTTGTATAGAAATAAAATTCTGAGCAGTTTCTATTGTTATGGCTTTATGAACACCAAAATATTCATACTTAAGGTACTGTTTATCTAGCTCTTAACCAACCCTAACAAGCATTGTTCACAACCATAACAGTGATGAATAAATCACGAGTTTACAACATGAATATAAACTATCAATCCTGAAATTTCAACCTCTATATATTCTCAAGAAATTTCAGCAAGCATATATAGGAAATTTCAGCACACATGAGATAGATCAACACACTTGATATAGATTTCAGAATGATAATTTCCGCACACATGCCATAGATTTCAGCATGATAATTTCAGCACACTTGCTATAGATTTCAGCATATATTTCCAACATATATTTCCAGCATATTTGATATGAAATCAACATATGTTTTCATCATACATGATATAAATTCAGCATGTATTTCAACATAACAACTTACAAGGTAGAGTGTATATTACAGTTTCAAGGAAATAAAGTATACAAAAATTAGTATGCTATTGGTAGAAAATTTCAGCACGCATAATGTTCATAGCAGAGAAATTTCAGCATGAGACCATTGTAACCAACTAGATAGAAATCCATTATTTCTAGAACCAGAGCTCAAGTACCCATTCCAAAATCAACTAAGGCAATCAAACTAAGAGTCTTACTCTTAAACTTAAGGAATTTCCGCAAGCAAATAGGACACTTGAGTTGGATTGTCCTACACCAAACTCATCCACATCTCATATCTGATTGGCTACCATAGGGATGCTCCTATTCCGCTGCCCCTATTCACATGGCTGCCATAGTTAGCGAAAGTGCGAAACTCATCGTGGAATGGGTGATCCACATTGCCTCACTCTTCCTTGATTGGTCGCCCCCTAAGGAGGTTCTTGGGCTGCTCAATCTCAAGTTTCCTTAAGGGAGTTATCTCCTTACCGAATCACATCAAAAGGGTAGTCATCAACCATGAAATTGAAGAAAGAAAATTTCAGCACACACATCCTCCTGAAAATTTCAGCTAGCAAGCAAGAGGAAATCATCAAGGGTTTAGGCCAAGAACCACTCATGATTGCCTTACCCTGAGCCTCCATCACTGACAAAAACATAACAAAATAACCAAAAGTATTAAGTACAAGATTAATTAAAATTGTTACCGTAATCATGAGTACTGTGGGCGAAATGACAACACTAGAGGGGGGGTGAATAGTGTGTTTACTATATTATTCGCCTAATTTTCAATTTAATCATTTTCTTAAATCGTTAGGCAATTTGCAATTCGATGATTGATTGCAGAAGCGATAAATAATTAATCAATTAAAAATGAACAATTAATCAATACAAACACAGAGATTTTATAGTGGTTTGGCCCCAATGCCTACTCCACTACCTATGCACCCCGCTTAGGATTTCCAAACTAGGTTTTACTAGATTAATTAGAGTTTCCCTTACAACGAGGACTTTGCATCGGAAAGTCTCCGCTCTGCAACCGAAGGCACTTCCACACCCGGAAGTATCCCGCCTTCCTACCGAGAGCACTTTCCCACCTCTACCTAAGGGACAACTAGAACTAATCCTAGTAAGCTCTAAGTTTACACAAGTGGCTTTACTCCTTCTACATCAAGGATACCACTTCCAATCAACAAGACCCAACACCCTAGGTCTTTACACAAACACAAATCCAAAAATAGTTTAAATAATATATAAAATTTACAATCAAAAGACCTTAAGAATAAACCAATATTAAAATCTCGTTTGCAAGCCTTTGGCTCCTTTCAACTCATCAAGGGATGAGCTTGATCAAAACTCGAGTTGAGCCCGCAGCAGGCGCTTGAAGAATTAACTCGATGGAGAAGCAGAGCGCGCGCGATTGATCGTTTGGAAGGCTTTAAATCCCTTCTTAAATGCTCAATTAATTCTATAAGATGAAGGGAAGAAAGTTAAATGAAGTATCTGAGGGTGTATTTATACCCTTGTTAAGCAACGACTGTTCAACGAATAGAAAACTATCTGTTATAAACCGTCGGTCGAATGGTCGGTCGACCGACTGGTCGACCAGTCCTTCGACCGCTTCTTTCTTCACTATGAGAGGTCGACCGATGGGTCGATCGCTTAACACAAATCTTGCGATTTTGCATTCGGTCGACCAGTCAGTCGACCAACGAAAGCTGCGTCTTGCGTAAACGCAGGTCTGTCGACCGACGGGTCGATCGCCCGAGGTACTGCCCAATTTGGGCTTCCATCGATCGACCAAAATAGCTCTACTGCATTTTCTTCCCTAAGTTCGGTCGATCGAATGTCTACTGTCCTTTTTTTACCTACAGTCGGTCGACCGCTCGGTCGATCGAACCTAGGCTGAGATTGATTTCTTCAGCCTTTTTCTTCTGCGCTTTGTTTTTGAGTTTCAGCTTTCAACGAGCATCATGTCGGAGAGCTTTCCATGTGATCTTTGAGCTCGTCCGATGCGACTTTGGTGCACTCGTCGATCTTCGGGATGTTTCACGACGAACTTGAGCGCGACGATCAATGTCCTTCCGATTTCCGATTTCTTTTGATTTATCCGATCGAGGACATCGAACACTAATTGATATGGAACCTGAAAGATATTCTCAATGAAATCATTAGTTCCATGTTTGTTATCATCAAAACCATCAAAATCGAGATTAAGGCTAATGTTGAAAACCTAAAGCCAATAATCTCCTCCTTTTTGATCATGACAAACATCCTTAAGAAAATATATCATTACAAGCACAAAGGATATCAACTAAGGGATTTCTCCCCCTATCAACATGCATATCTATAAGATAAACTCCCCCTATCTATATGCATGAATTTCCTATATTTTCCTCCCATTTATCTATAGTTTTCTCCTTATTTTCTTATACAGTTCTCCCCTTTTTACTTATACTCTTCTCCCCCTTTTGACATCAATAAAAAAGGGCAAGAGAGGTCTATCTAAGCAAAGGAATGAAGAACACATATTTACATGAGGTTGAGACTCTAAGGAGTATTTTTCATGAAACATGAAAATCTCAACCAAGGGATGGAAAACAATTTTTGATATGAACACACAACCATACATGAAAATAAATTGATATACAATTCAAATATGCATTCAAGTATGAATGTTGATTCTTTTTCATGATATTTTTAATTTCATTCAAACTCTCAACATATCACGATGTGGTCATTTAGATCATGTTTATCAAGTTTGAAATAAAACTAATGTCATTTAATCTAAATATGAACTTAGCATGTTTTCATTTGAAATACACATGAAAACTATGAAAATGCTAAGACTCAAGATTTGCTATCTACTCATGTTTTCTCATAACTTAGGCATTAAGACATCAAACATGAGATAATGTAAGAGCATGAATCAAGTTGGGGCTTAAGATGAAATTTTTAATTCACTTTGTTGACTTAAGTCAACCTATACTTCTAGTTTTCAAAAGATCACCCTTTTAAGTTTATACAAAATCATATTTTTGATGAAAATTTTGAAACTAATTTTTGGATGAAAATTTTTGATACCAAATATTGAATGGGTATTTGAAATGCATGTATCAAGTTTGAACTCAAAATGAGTTTAAAAATCAAAGTCCATTTTTCATCCTATATTGATTCTAATCAAACCGTACCAAATGTAGTTTCTAGCTATCATTCAAGAATTCAAAATCATTCCTAGAAATAATTTTACTCAATCAATGGTGTGAATGATATTAGAAACATAATCAAAATGGTATACTCAAATTTTCATTTGAAGTTTTAAAAAAATCAAAGTATTAAAAAAAATGATATTTCAAAAAGATGATACTTTTCATTTTGAAAATCCAACTTCAAAATTTCACTAAAAATTAGATTCTTGATGAAACTTTTTGAAGTTTTTACACAACATACTAGATTTTTCAATGAATGTGTAGCTTCAAGAATCATCTCAAAATTAATTTTTTATATTTTTCTAGAAATAACTGAAATTTACTAATCGTAGGTTGAAATGATACTTTTGTAATTTTCAGTTATTCTAAAAGACTTGTTCAATTTTCATTCAAACTTTCATGACACCACATGATGATCATGTAAAGAGTATATGTCAAGTTTGAAATGAATGTTATGTCCTTAAGTCAAGATATCAACCTAGCATGGTTTCATTCAAAACTAAACTAGTTTTATGAAACTTGCTAAGTTTCAATCTTAACATTTACTCATGATTTTTCAAATTTAAACCTATGGATACCTAAAATGAGTAAATCTAAACATGTTTCTCCAATATAGATCATAAATGAGACATTCAAGTCAACTTGTTGACTTGTGTCAACTTGGTTCAAAAGAGGTTATCATGAATTCACCTCTATGTCATTTTATCCATATCTATATGAATTTTTCACTCTTAGTGCTTGAAAACATGTCATACCTATTCCTAAACATGTTTATGAAGTTTTGGACTTAAAATGAATGTCCAAGTCAATTTGTTGACTTGGGTCAAACTTTTCAAGCTTAAGTCCCCTAAAGTGATATAGATATCACATTATTCATCTAGACATGAATTTTCATTTTTTAAACACCTAGACTCATGTGATATGTATATCTAAACATGTTTAACAATCACTAACTCAAGATGAGGTCTCTAATATGAATTTTAACCTAGAGCAAATTTCATTCAATCAAGATATCATGAAATTGCCTAAGTTATTAAAATATTTTCCTACTCATGAAATTTTCATATATTTGTCATACACAAACAATCATGAGCATAGAGACATCATTAAGCACGGATATTCAATTTTTATATTAAAATTTTTGCAAAATTAAATTCATACCTTTTATTGAAAGTTTGCCCAACTTTTTCATTTACTTTTAGATAGTATAGCTTTTCAAATTTTTATCACTTGCAAGTAGACATCATTAGTATCATACTATGACTACTAGCAAGCTAACATGCTAAATAGCAAGGTTCAAAACAAATTTTACATTTAAAAATCTTAACCTATGCTAGATAGTAGAGATTCATTTTTAAATAAGGTGTCATGATATCATAATGAATCTAAGAGATCCTAAGATGTGAACATTTGAGAGATAAGATCTCTAATCATGTTAAACTAGTTTGAACTTTTAAAATAAGGTCTCTAGTATCAACTTAGAGCAAGTTTCATTTGATGAAATTTGCCTAAGTGCTAATATTCTACCTACTCATGAGAATTCAAGAATTTTACATGCAATTCTAATCATGAGTATAGAGACAAACTTTAAGCTTAAGCATTGAGATATAACCCTAAGATTTTGGATTTATTGAAGTTATACTTTATACTTGAAAATTTAGCCAAACAAATCTTTTTCTTCCTAATTAGCCTTCCTAAAACACTTATAACTTGCAAGTAAGCTACACGAATATTTTTAGAGTAAATATAGCTACTTAGCAAGCTAACTCAACCAAAAAGCAAAGAGATGCATCAAGTATCATTATCAAATATCACTTTGCTAAATGGTTTCAAATTCGTTTCAAAATGAAGTCGAGTGATATCAAAACAAATTTTAAGAGATCACAAGAATAATAAATGAAAAATATGATCTCCAACCCTTCCTATTGGTTGAAAACCGAAAGGCTACAATGTGCCTACGATTTAGAACTCCAAGGTCGCTTAGGCCCATTACAGGTCACCTAGGTCTCCGAAGAGACCGGAAAATCAAAATCAAAAACATTTTCAAAAGAACTCTTTTGCAAGAGCGAGGAAAACAACTCAATCTTAAGCATATATCAACTCTAACTATAATCTTAAGCAATGAGATATAGGAGATGATACCGGAATAGTCTTGATGCCAACTATTTCATTACCCAAGGCATCAAGATGACTTGAAGTTGCACCCTCTTGGAGATTTTTCATTTGGATCCAAGGTCAACTTCAACTCTTCACTTCTCTTTATCCTTGTGTGGTAGCTCCCCCTATAAAAGAGCATGAAACTTTGGGTACCCAAATGGCTTTGGGTCCATGGGGGTTAGATGGCCTAGGAATCCAAAGTGTCTTAACAACACTTGGATTTCTTTTGAATGCACAATCATGTATGACATGACCATATATACCACAACAAAAGCAATGTCCATGAAACTTTTTCTTTTCATTTTTAGCATGGACATGAGATTTACTATTAGAATGCTTCTTACATGAATTAAGATGAGCATGAGCATTCTTCAAGGAAACATTTTTCTTTTTCTTAAGATCATGAGGTTTAAGAATGGAATGTTTAACATGAGATTTAACATTACCATTTGTATTTCTAGAGTTCCTGAAGGAGGACATATTTGATAAATCATTTGTTTTCCTATTCAAGAATACAACCTCATTCTTTAAGTCATTAATGGATTTGTGTAAAGCATGAGATTCAGATTTCAACAAACAATTTTCATTTTTCAAATTCTTATTTTTCATTTTGAAATCATTAATTTGAAGAATCATTATCCTTAAGTTTTAATCTATTTTTCAAGCTCTCATTTTCATTTCTAATTTTGGATGTCTTGTTTAATAATTCATCATTTCCAATTTCTAATTTTTCAATTCCTATGTTTCAAGTCCTTAATTTCAAGTTTTAGAGCATCATGACAAGAATCAAAAGAACTAGTATTCAATTTTTCATTTTCTAATTCATGTACATGAGAGCTAAGCCTTAAATTTTCTTTCTTTAATTTCTTATTTTCTTTATTCTTTTTCACAAGCAAAGAATACATTTTTTGATATTCCTCAACTAGTTCCTCATATGGCGTGTCAAATGAACAAGATGAGCTATGACTATCATTATCAATAAAATTCTTATCATAACAAGAGGTGGAAGGATTTACCTCATTTTTTAATCCCATGAGGCACAATTGAGAAGTAGCTCTATTGTCATGATGAGAGGATGCTTTGGGGGAATCGGAGGACGATGTAGAAGCATTTGACCTCTTCCTTGCTTTGTTTTTCAATAATGGGCAATTCTTCTTGATATGCCCATTTTCCTTGAATGCATGACACACCACTTTCATCTTCCGATTTCTTGTGCTCTTATGACTGGAGGCACTATGGGCTTCAAAAACCATATTAGTATTGGGTGGATGACAATTGTGATCACTCCCCTCATCAAATGTATGAAGCTATTCGATTTTTGCATAATTGTAAAGCATGTTTAAACAAGCCCAAATATCAAATGCGGATGTACAATGCATGATTTTTTCAAATATATTATTTCCCAAAGAACAATATATGCAATTTGTTGCTTTAGCATTTAATTCAAACATATTAATTTATTCTTGGGTCCATAAATCCATATTTTTCTTAGGTTCAACATATTTTATCTTTACCATATTAAAAATACCTAAACCTTGAGTCTTTAGAAATGTATACATCCTAGATTTCCATAGACCAAAGTTAGAGGCATTGAACCTAGGAGGTGTAGACGATACGATACCGACTGTAGAGCCATTTCGAAATCGAGACAGGGTGTAGCGAAATGACAACACTAGAGGGGGGGGGTGAATAGTGTGTTTACTATATTATTCGCCTAATTTCCAATTTAATCATTTTCTTAAATCGTTAGGCAATTTGCAATTCGATGAATGATTGTGGAAGCGATAAATAATTAATCAATTAAAAATGAACAATCAATCAATGCAAACACAAAGATTTTATAGTGGTTCGGCCCCAATGCCTGCTCCACTACCTAAGCACTCCGCTTAGGATTTTTAAACTAGGTTTTACTATATTAATTAGAGTTTCCCTTACAACGAGGACTTTGCACCGGAAAGTCTCCACTCTCCAACTGAAGGCACTTCTACACCCGGAAGTATCTCGCCTTCTTACCGAGAGCACTTTCCCACCTCTACCTAAGGGACAACTAGAACTAATCCTAGTAAGCTCTAAGTTTACACAAGTGGCTTTACTCCTTCTACACCAAGGATACCACTTTCAATCAACAAGACCCAACACCCTAGGTCTTTACACAGACACAAATCCAAAAATAGTTTAAATAACAAATAAAATTTACAACCACAAGAGCTTAAGAATAAACCAATAATAAAAGCTCATTTGCCAGCCTTTGGCTCCTTTCAACTCATCAAGGGATGAGCTTGATCAAAACTCGAGTTGAGCCCGCAGTAGGCACTTGAAGAATTAACTCGACGGAGAAGCAAAGCGCGTGCGATTGATCGTTTGGAAGGCTTTAAATTCCTTCTTAAATGCTCAATTAATTCTGTAAGATGAAGGGAAGAAAGTTAAATGAAGTATCTGAGGGTGTATTTATACCCTCGTGAAGCAATGATTGTTCAATGGATAGAAAACTATCCGTTACAGATCGTCGGGCGACCGAAATAGCTCTACTGCATTTTCTTCCCTAAGTTCGGTCGACCGAATGTCTACTGCCCTTTTTTTAACCACAGTCGGTCGATCGCTCGGTCGATTGAACCTAGGCTGAGATTGATTTCTTCAGTCTTTTTCTTCTGTGCTTCGTTTATGGGTTGCGGCTTTCAATGAGCATCATGTCGGAGAGCTTTCCATGTGATCTTTGAGCTTGTTTGATGCGACTTTGGTGCACTCGTCGATCTTCGGGAAGTTTCACGATGAACCTGAGTGTGACGATTAATGTCCTTTCTTCTGATTTATCCGATTGAGGACATTGAACACTAATTGATATGGAACCTGAAAGATATTCTCAATGAAATCATTAGTTCCATGTTTGTTATCATCAAAACTGAGATTAAGACTAAGGTTGAAAACCTAAAGCCAACAAGTACCGCTGCTGATATGGTCGTCTCCGTAGTCCAATCTCGTGAGTAGAACACACCATGTACGACACACTGACTCTTGTCTACACAGTACTCTATGTTCTAATGACACAGTCTGGACCTAACTACGGGCTCTGAAACCACTTTGTCACGCCCCAAAACTGAGTCACGTGACCAGCCAGGGTGCAGTCCAGCACCCCAAAGCCTAACCGATTATATAGGCCTCTAAATAGATACATCTTGAAAATAAAGTTTTTATAACATAACTAAGGAATAGTTGATAGCAACTCAGAGACCAAAACATGATCCACATAACAAATATCTCATAAAAATGATTCAACTTAAATTTAAACAACTTCTAGGGAACTCTAAAGGCTATAATGCCTCAGTTCTCAAATAAGACTCGACTCAACTTGACTCGACTATGCAAACTAGCTCACGAGATCGCTACTGGAGTCCGTCCTCATCAGTTGCGCCATACCTCAGGGTCACACTATGCAAAACACACATGAGAGTAAAAGTGAGTACAAAACTCAGTAAATGGTCTCCTAATGCTCAATAAATGGAATCCAGTAATGGCAATACATGCAATATATCAAGTGAGTGCGGATGCCAAGTTAATTATGTAAGGAATGAACTCTCATCCGACTCTACGAAAAATGCTTTCTAAATTTCGAATCCCAATTTGTCACTTTTCTCAGTTTCACTTATCTAGGAAGGCCCTCTAGACTAAGTGTCCAACTGTCTCTCCCCCTCGGGTACATTGGTCTAGGAAGGCCCTCTAGAACCAGTACCCACTGTTTTTATGCTCGAGTCCGCTGGTCTAGGAAGGTCCTTTAGACTCAGTACCCACTAAATCTCTTGTTGGGTTCATTGGTCTAGGAAGACCCTCTAGAACCAGTACCCAATTGAATCTCTTCTCAAGTTCACTAGTCTAGGAAGGCCCTCTAGAACCAGCATCCGCTGTATCTTTGCTCGGGTTCACTGGTCTAGGAAGGTCCTCTAGAACCATCACCGGCTCGGTCGGGAAGGCCCTCCGACCCATGATCGCTCGTACGCTATGCGTACCACTCGGCCTACATATGGCCCGATTAACATGTGCTACAGAAATTCCATCCTACGGAAATCGTCCATTTCCTAACCACATGTTACTGTTCAAGTCCCCTAAGTACTTTCTATGTTTCCAAAACATATCTTACACGAAGATCGATAGGTTACATCAATACCTTCTGTATTAAACTGATTACCTAAACTGCTAAAATAATTCAGCATAACATCGTGTATAATTTTAGCACATCAATATATATAATTTCAGCACATCATCATGTATGGTTTCAGCAAATATGCATTAAAAAAAATCAGTATATAACTATGCAAATCCAACCTGTATAATCCATTGTCGATGACTTATTTAAATAAATTTGATTGGTCTAACCAAGCAATGCTCTCTATTACATGTGGCTACAAGGAAGGATCGAGTGTGCAGCCCCTAGAAATAACTTGATGTCCTGTCTTTTTTTCCATTCTCAAATAAAGCCATACTATCATGTCAATCACATGCCTTTTAATTCATAATACTCAAAGCAATAAGCATCTATAAACTCCACATAGCGTGGCCAAGTTTGCAAGAAACAAGAAATTGGAATTTGCCAACAATAAAATATTGGAGAATCAATGGTGTCATGATTCTTATACTGCTGCCGCCAAACCCAAGGAACCAAAAACAATAAATTAGAACAGGAAACCGACAAAGAAATCATCATTTTTTAGTTTATACTACAGAACAGAAGATCGACATTCCAATCTCACGGTGATCGCCACAGAGCTTAATTATGGAGGCATCATTATGAAGGCACGAGTCTCAGTTTTCTCTCAAATAGAAATTGCCAAACCTGAGCATGAAATCAAATCAACCTTAGAACGAAATCAATCACATGATTGTGAGACGAAGGAATCAAATCCACAAGAAGAAAACCCATGATAAAAAATCATAAACCACTCACCGGAAACGAATCGGAGAGGACAAAGAGTGGGGAAGGCCTAGCGGTGCTCGATGCCGATGACTCGCAAGTTTCGGTCGGATCAGACACCCCCGCTCGACTTCTTGGTCGCCACCCTTCTCTCCCCAAATGCCTCGGGTTGCGTGCGGCTACTATGGCCGTACGCCCCAGGTGCCCAAGTAGATATAAATATATATTTTTAATTTTATTTTGGCTGAAATTACTATTCTGCCCTCAACTTAAGTGGTTCATTAAACCTTCTCTATCTCACCCAATCCAAGTCCAAAATCGGATCCGATTGAACCGTTCGATTCCACTCGGAGTCCTCTTTAAATACGTGACGCATAAAATATTTTACCATTTAAATTTTTAATTAAGAGAATTTCTAGAGAATCCGGGTCTCACATCAAGCTAAGCGTCAATGCTCAAGTCCGCGCACACCATCTCGCGTCACACGCAACTCGCTGAAATCAATACATAAAATATTTTACTGGGTATTACACCTTAGGGGGGGAATTAGAATTAGGGGCTTGTTTGGAGGTGCACGAGGATTCAAGATGGCCAACTTTACCACAGAGAAAATAGAGTAAGGGGAGGTTTTCATATGAAATGAGATAAAAGCTTTGACAACCAGAGGGACCAACCCAAATTCCTTGCCGAATAGAAACATAGATGACGATTTCAATACACACACGAATGTAACAGCCTCTCTCGAAAACAAAAGAATGACCATCAATCTTAATAACTGAACCAAGACGAGAAGCAATAACAACAAGATTCATTCCAGAATTCTAAAGGTAAACTGTGCAAACGAACCCAGACCGGCACCACCGAAAATTTTTCAGTCCATGGATTAAACATTGGCTTCCATGGTATCAAGCGAATCACATTACCTCCAAAGGACCAGGGGCCCCAGTGAGGACGGCAGTGGCCTGGTTGGGACTTTTCAAATGAAACACAAAAAAATCTTGGTCAAGATCAAGCATACTAACAAAATCAAAATTCGCCCAAATCCGAACAGCCCAAGAACGAACAGAATTAACCAAGGGGGGCTTCCCCAAAAACTTGCCAATTAAACTAGAATGCCAAGACGTACCCCATTGATGGAGTTGCTCAGGAGAAAAAGAAACTTTACCAGTCGGCTGCTATGAAATCTGGCGAAGAAACGAAACGTCAACCAGAGAGGGGGAGGTAGGATATATACCTTTGAGGATTTGGGCCCAGGAGGTAGGGGGCGCGAAAGAAGAGGGATGGTTACCATGAAGGGTTGCGGACTTTGCTACCGATGAAAATAATTTCCCGATCAAGTTCAGATAAGTGGAAATAGGGCTAGGGTTTGCCGATGAAACCCTAGGGGAGGAGCGTGAAGCGGATGAAGAAGGCGCAGCAAAAACATCAGACGGAGGAGGGGGATCCAGGGGAGCCTGCGGGGCGCGCGATGCCGATGAGGGGGGATAGGTCGTAGGGGAGAGGGGAGGTGAAAGAATCGCCATCTCAAAAATTCTAATTTACAGATCCCTATATATATCCATTATATATGATGTGGAATCCTATGTCAGCATCAAAAAAATATTTTTTTAATCCAAGTTACCACGTCATCAAAATTGATGTTAGAAAAAATCACTTTTTTTATTTAATCGAATTGTCACGTTAGCAGAAATGCCCTTGTACCAAATTTATCCCAAACTTTGGCCTTGTAATAATTATATCCTAAACTTTGGCTCTAGTAACAAATCTATCACGGTCTTTAGTTTCTCCCTAATACATCTCAAATTTTAAAATTTGAAATAAAACTCAAATCTTTTATAGATATTATTATTAATTATGAAATGCTTAAAATTTTGAAAATAGTTTTATAATTATCTATTGAAATTTTATTTTTTAAAATTTGATTCAATTTTTGAGTTTCTTATTATTATTTATTTAATTATATTATTGTATTTCAGAGAAAATCAAAATACCCAAATTAAACTAATAACTTTCCATATAGTATTATTATAGACCAAAACTATTTTTTCTTAATTTTTTATTTATTATTTACCAAAATTTAATATTTTTACATTAATATTTCATTCGATGTGTTTATCATGTTTTAGAGAAAAATTCAAATTCTAAGCTCAACTAATATTTTTTTTTAATTTTTTAACTATTCCATTTATTTTTATGCTTTATAAATATAGATCTAAATATAAGTATATGTTCTATCAAAGTTTTTCTTTTAATTTTTATATATCTATTTTATATTTAAATAAATATTTTTTATGTATTGTATATTATTTATTTTATAAGTTTATTTTTTCATTCTCGTAGTATAATTGTATATTATATCTTCATATGGTAATGATTATTATTTATTAGCTAATAAAATTAATTTTTTATTTGTTAAATTTGTAGTTTTAATTCGGCTATTGCATTTTATTAAACTTTCAAAATTTTCAATGAAACTAAGACATTTTGCTTATATTATTATTTATTAAACATTTCAGATTATGATTATACTTTATTTATTATATAAAAAAACTAATATATATATATATATTGGTTTTTTAATTTTTGTATTCAATTTGATTTTTTAGTTTGTGTTCAATTTGATTTATTGTCAATCACAAAATTTGAGATATATTAGTAAGGGCCAAAGTTTGAGATAGATTTGTTAAAATGACATGTTTGCTGTTGTGATAATTCGATTAAATAAAAAATAATTTGTTCCAACATCAGTTTTTTTTTTTATAATGCTGATGTGAGATTCCACATCATCATATAACAGATAAATAAACAACCAACTAATGAGAATATATAATTAATTCAAAAATCAAAGTTAGAGTACACAATTGTTTTAAATAAAAATAATGGACAAATTCATTAAAAACCCTATAGTTCATGACATATTCATTATTTTATCCTAAAAAATACCTATAATATTTTAAATGAAAAATAAAATTAATCATTAAGAGAATTAAATTAAATAGTGAGATCATATGGATTAAGAAAAAAAAGACAAATGGGAAATCAATGAGTATAAAAAATAGAAATTATTTAATGATATTAATAAATGTAATAATTAAAAAAATTAATTTTAATAGACTATGAAATAAGTAATTGATTATAATTATTTCAACATATAGATATTTGTGTTTATAATTATTGATAAAAATAGCCAAAATTATTAAAATGACATATTAAAGAAAAATAGAATAACCCATGCACATGACCGATCAGGGTGTACGTGCCTAACCCATGCACATGCGAAAACAAATAAAGTAGTAGAAATAAAACAACAAGTTTTATTTTAAAGGAAAAGCGAATCAATACCAAGTTTAGATTAATAGCTCAGAAGTACAAAAAATGCAGAAATACAATTAGGTTCAACAGTTCAAAAGTTCAGTCAAATAAAACCTGAAATAAATAACATAAATGCCCTCAGGGCTACAACTCCAAATCAAGCCAACACAAGTGCATCACAACTACCAAAAAGACTCGACTACGACCCTAACAAGGGCTGCAATGAGATCCAGCGGCTCCTCTGCCCTCCAACGACGCCAAGTGCATCCAACCTACCTCATTGGTTAGGCTATGCAAAATAGAAATCATACGACAACGAGTGAGTTCAAAGAACTCAGCGAGCGATTGTACCCACCCTCATAAATAAACACAAGGATAACATAAATAAATTCTCTCTAAAAAGAAATCACGTCACAAAAGTGTGACTAGCAACCAGGCACACAGGCCATTTGTGCCCACGACATCTGACTCTCGCAAGGGTGCATCAGGCTGAAGCCCTACCATGTCCGAAGGCAGCATCACCCACAAAACGTGCATCTGGCCAAAGCCACCATGCCAATAACACATACTAGGAAAGTGCATCGGGCTAAAGTCCACCATGCCAAATACAACAACACATATAAGGGAAGTGCATTAGGCCGAGCCCACCATGCCGAAGGCAACAACACATACTAGGGAAGTGCATCAGGCCGAAGCCCACCATGCCAAACGCAACAACACTTACTAGGGAAGTGCATCGGGCCGAAGCGCACCATGCCGAAGGCAACAACACTTACCAGGATAATCGGAAAGGCTCTCCGAACTTATACTACAGGTTGGAGATTTGGCGTCCAACCATCTGGGCATAGCCCGTAACCCGGCTCCTAATTCCCAAGGATATGGCGCATCAAGACCTAACTCAAGATTCTCCTACGGTGTCCTAGGGGTGTCCTCATTATGAAGGGTCTCAACACTCCAAACCCTATCCTTGTCCCTTAGACCCGTAATGTCATGAACTCGTGTGGTTCTATTTTATGAATACCTTGTAAGTTGGTTCATAATAGATTATGCTCACCCTTCAACCCAATTTTATTTATAGAATTAAAATTTAGATCATCTCAATTAGGGTTTTGTTTTAGGGTTTTGTTCTATCCAGAAGTGCTGTGTATACCCCAAATCTGCTCTCCAAAGTGTGTCCTATGTTTCCAAACTATATTTTCTAGTCAAAATGATAGGTTACACGACTATAATCAGATATCTAGTCACATAAGAATAGGGAAATCAAAAATCAGTCCAGATTCAATAAACAACACATAAATTTCAGAAAGCTGAAATTTCCAGCACAACATGAAATAAAATCCGAATTTTACATAATTAAATCCCTAGATTTATTACATCACAGATTCATATCATCAAGCCAATCATGCATACAATCTCATAATTTTTACTCAATAAAAACTAGCATATATATCAAGAATCCCTAAACCAATAATCAAGAAGATTAAATTAATTCTTTAGCATCAAGAACACCTAGAACTCCAAGATGAGGTTTGCACCCAAGATTCACAAGATTTAATTATAAAATCACAGATCTTCCTTTTAACATAAGTCTCATGATAGGAGATCAAAATTTAAGATCTAAACATGGCATAGAAACCAAGAAAATCTCAAGAACAAAAATAAATATCTTCAAGATCAAAAATCTTCAAGGAGGCTCAAGAGAATTCGAAGGAAACCCGTATAGGAGGGATAAAACCACTCACCTTAATTTGGAAAAATATTAGAAAAGAAATCTCGGATGACGGCCCTCGAATTCGGCTTCAAAAGGTCGACGGCTCGACCCTAAAAAATAGCTCCAAGGGGCTGCGGCTCACTCCAAGCCGCTAGCGTGGAGAGAGGGAGAGAGGGGAAGGAAAGGGGCTGACTCCTCTCGACTTGGCTCCAAAGGGAAAGAAGAGAGGGAGAGGAAGCAGGCGGCTCAGCTCGGCTGTAGTACCCGTGAAAAATTTGAAATAAAATTTTAATTTATTTATTTTGGCTTCAACGGGAAAGTCAGGATGTGTGACGGAGAGGGGCCGAGAAATAATCGGAGGGTGTAATTTGTGATGAATCTTATGCATGAGGAAAATTATTTTATTCGAGTCAGAATTGAAGGTTGGGTCGAGTTGAGTTCGTAGGTTCAAATGGAACTCGATGCATACGAGTATAGGTTGGGTTTGGTTCAGTTAAGTATAAAGGGAAAAATTGTAATTTGAAAAAAAATACATTAAGAGGGTGAACAATGGGCGTACGACTCTAGGGAGAACCGCACGTCGCCCCAAGGCATGGAGAGGAGCCGCCACTTTTCTTTGGCCGGAGTTCGTCGTCACCGGTTGCCATTGTCGCGAGGCGTCGTCGTAATCTTTTTCTCCTTGTCTTCTTCTACAATGTGAGTGGGTTGCCCTTGTGTAATAGAATCTTTCTCCCCTCTTCTGACCGCCCCTCTCTTGTAAAGATGCTGTGATTTTTATGTTCAATTGGGTTTTCTCTTTGATTTGTTGTGTGAAAGTATGCTTTGTTTTGAAATATTAGAAACCCTAAACTTAGGGTGGCTTTCCTCCTCGTGGCCATGTGCTTCATGCGCAGGTGAGATTGAGATTGTGGTGGTAAATTGAATTGTTGTTAGAATTGATTTATATTAGGAAATTTAAAGAGCTAATCTGGTTTTTGGATGATGGGAAGGTGGCTTATGTGGCAGCCCTAAAAGATACCTAGGGTTGGTTGAACCTCACATTTAGTCAACCCTAACAATTAGGGTAATACTTCATGAGATGTGTATTGAATAGATGATAGTTACTTTTAATTAAGTGTTATGCATTTTATTGTTGTACTATTATGAATTGAAGTGGTTGTATACTTGAGCCATTAGTTTATGGTTGATTAGGGCAGTCCTAGGGATTTGGGGTCAGATTTGGAAAGATATGTTTGCTGAAATTTTTTGTTATGAATTATTTTTAATCACTGTTTATGTGTAATTGTCATTAATCGAATGAGTAATTGGTTCCTTATGGATAAGGGCCGATGTAGGGCACTTTGAGGTAGTACCTAAAGCCGTAGGGTACTAGTGGTTTGTGATAGGGAAATGACCACGGTAAATCACGATTTTGACATATATTCATGTGCGATAGTTAGCATGACTTGGTAATGATATAAGACTCCTTATTAGGGGTACTCGGCTAGAGACCCTACTCTAAGGGTTTAAGGGCCGAATGGTCCTAAAGATGAATATTCTATTTACAGTTTAAGTTGAACCTACACTTTGATATAAGGAAAGAAGATATATAGAACTCGGAAATTGTAGTATGTCTCAACCATAGGATTTAGAAGACTATTTTGGAGATGTGTAGAGGATATTTGGTATTGCCAATATGTCATGTGTTTCACTCCATTTTATATGGCTGCCGTAATTGATTATGGAGCTCATGTTATGCTAATGTCTTGCTATGAAAAGTATGCTAATATTTATAATTTCCTTATCCCTGTTATGGCCATAAATTATGCATGTTAAGGTTGGTTTAATATCAGATAAATCAGTGCCTTATGTATGTTTGTTTTGGTGGCCATAGGGAGATAGTTTGCAAGAATAGAGAACTGCACATAATTATATTTTCTTGCATAATTGACACTTAGTTCGGAGGTTGAGAAGTTGTCCGATTAGTATAAACTATTGGGGTTAGTTTGTAGGATACTTGGACAACTCCAACAGCAAAATTCAGCAAATTCCAAGTTGAGGTGACTGGGTTTACAAAATCAGTTTGAGGGCTACTTAAAATTGCTCAATTCTGTACATAGCAAATTTGTGACAAGTTGAAAGTTTGACGCGATGTTCGGAGGATGAATGCTTGTCCAATGACAATGAAACTTGGGGAAGATATAGTGCGGTGTATGAACAACCTTATGATTATGGTTTGGAGGAAAAAGAGTAAGAGTTGGCTTAGTTATGGAATTTCTAAGACAACAACTTAAAATTGGAAATATCTGCTTGCAGTTGCAGAAATTTTAGGATGGTGAGTTCGTCGCGATGTTTCATGATCGACCAGTTGTTCAATTGATCTGAAACCTTGTGGATATGATTTGTATACTTGCTTATCCATGAATTATCATTGTCATTTTACCTCGAAACAGAATTTAAATGAGGACAACAAAATCGAATATAACAACAAATGTATAGTGCAGAATTTTGGCTAAGTGTTGGGTGTTGCGTTGAGCATACTTGACGGACGAATTATTTGATATTTATGTTTATGTTTTGTCATTATGGTATAGTTGCCATTTACTGCTGTTGGCTTTAGGTTTTCAACCTTAGCCTTGATCTCGGTTTTGATGGTTTTGATGATAACAAATATGGAACTAATGATTTCATTGAGAATATCTTTCAAGTTCCATATCGACTAGCGTTCGATGTCCTCGATCGGATAAATCAGAGAAATCGCAAAATTGGAAGGACATTGATCGTCGCGCTCGGGTTCATCGCGAAACTTCTCGAAGATCGACGGGTGCACCAAAGTCGCATCGGACAAGCTCAAAGATCACATGGGAAGCTCTCTATCATGATGCTCGTTGAAAGCCGGAACTTGGAAATGAAGCGTGGAAGAAAAAGGCTGAAGAAAAAAATCTCAGCCTAAATTTGGTCGATTGAACGGTCGACCGAATAGGGTAAGAAATGGGCAGTAGCCCTAACGGTCGACCGACCGGACTGAGGCTAGCTGCAGACGCTTGGCAGTAGGCTTGGCAGTCGACCAGTTGGTCGACCGACCTGCGAATAGCCGAAGACACAGATCACATCGGTCGACCGAAGATCGGGATCGCAATGTTTGCGTGAAGCGGTCAACCCGTCGGTCGACCGCCCATAGGGAGAACACAAGCGGTCGAAGGACCGATCGACCAGTCGGTCGATCGACCATTCGACCGGTGGCCTGTAACGGATAGTTTTCTATCTGTTGAATAGCTGTTTCTTCACGAGGGTATAAATATACCTTCGTATGATTCATTTAAGACTTCTTCTCTCATTCCTACCGTGATTATTGAGCATCCATAAGAGAGATCAAAGCCTTCCAAAAGATAAAGTGCTTGCGCTCGATTATTCAGGCGACAACTTCTTGCGCACACTCTACCCCTCAACTCGGCTTCTACTCAAAGCATTTCCTCTGACGAGTTGGAGGCTACAAGACTTGAGAAGAGCATTCATTATTGGTTTTATCCTTAGCTCTTTTCATTGTAACTTTTATTGTTATTTAAACTGTGTTTAATTTGTGCGTCTATAGAAGACCGGGTGTTTGGTCTTCTGTGTGAAGTGGTATCCTTGGTGTAGAAGGAGTAAAGCCACTTGTGTGAACTTAGCTTTTACTAGGATTAGTTTAGTTGTCCCTTAGGTTAAGGTGGGAAAGTGCTCTCGGTAGGAAGGCGGGATACTTCCGGGTGTGGAAGTGCCTTCGGTTGGAGAGCGGAGACTATCCGGTGAAAAGTCCTTGTTGTAAGGGAAACTAATTAATCTAGTAAAACTAGTTTGAAAATCCTAAGCGGGGTGCTGAGGTAGTGGAGTAGGCATTGGGGCCGAACCACTATAAAATATCTATGTTTGCATTGATTGATTGTTCATTTTTAATTGATAAATTATTTATCGCTTCCGCAATCAATCATCGAATTGCAAATTTCCTAACGATTTAAGAAAATGATTAAATTGGAAATTAGGCGAATAATATAGTAAATATACTATTCACTTCCCCCCCTCTAGTGTTGCCATTTCGCCCATATTTGGTATCAGAGCAGGTCGTAGATTGTGATTTCACCATCCCTTCTACAATTCGTCTCGATCTTGGAATGGCTCTAGAGTCGGTAGTGTCTACACCTCCTAGGTTCGATGCCTCTAACTTTGGTCTATGGAAATCTAGGATGTACACATTTCTAAAGACTCAAGGTTTAGGTATATTTGACATGGTAAAGACAAAATATATTGAACCTAAGGAAAATATGAATGCATGGACCTAATAACAAATTAAATTATTTGAATTAAATGGTAAAACAACACGCCTTCTATATTGCACATTTTCAAATGATATACTTGAAAAGGTCATGCATGTTACTTCCGCATTCGACATTTGGGCAACATTAAATATGCTATATGATTTTGCAAAAACCGAAGAGATAACTACTTATGATGAGGGGAGTGATGATAATTGTCATCCACCCAATACTAATATAGTTTTTGAAGCCCATAGTGCCTCTAGTCGTAGGAGCACTAAAAGTCGGAAGAGAAAGGTGATATGTCACCTATGCAATGAGAAAGGGCATGTGAAGAAAAATTGTCCTAGTATGAAAAACAAGGCAAAGAGGAGGTCAAATGCTTCCACATCATCCTACTCAAGTGAAGCATACTCCTTTCATGACTATGAAGCCATCTCAAAAGAATGACTCATGAATGATAACAATGAGGTACAATCTTCAACTTCTAGTCATGTTAAAAATCTTGATAGTGATAGTGATGATAATAGCTCTAATTCTTTAGGAATGTCTTATGATGAGCTATTAGAAGAATCTAAGAAGATGTATGCCATGCTCATGAAATCAAATAAGGAAAATAGAAAAATCAAGAAAGAAAACTTGAAGCTTGTCAATCATGTGCATGAGTTGAAGAGTGAAAATGAAAAATTGAAAACTAGCATGATTGATCCTTGCCATGATACATTAACTCTAGAAGTTAATGAGCTGGAACATAAAAATGAAAACTTAAAGAATGAAAATAGCATGCTAAACATTCAATTGCATGTTATTCAAAGATCAATGAATAATTTGAAAAGTGAGGTTATCTTATTGAATAAGAAAGTAAATGAATTAAAAAATATTTCATCTACTAAGAACACTAGAATAAAAAATACCTATGTAAAGAATGCCAATGTTCATAATCATTCTCATGTTAGGCATTCCACATTTAAACCTCATGTTCAAAATAAGAATTATTCATTTAAGAATGCTCATACTCATCATGTCTCACATGTCAAGCATTCAAATGATAGATCTAATGTCAATAGCATAAATAAAAAAAAATTCAATGGACATTGTTTTTGTTGTGGTATTTTTGGTCATGCTATTTTTTATTGTGCATTTAAGAAAAATCCAAGTGTAGTTAAGACACTTTGGATTCCTAGGCCAACTAACCCCCAAGGACCCAAAGCTATTTGGGTACCAAAGGTATCATGCTCTTTTGTAGGGGGAGGAACCACACAAGGGTAAAGAAATTGAAGGATTGAAGTTGACCTTGGATCTTAATGAGAAATCTTCAAGAGGTTGCAACTTCAAATCACCAAGATGCCTATGGTAAAATTGGCATCAAACATTCCGGTATCATCTCCTATATCCCATTGTTTAATAGTATAGTTGGAGTTGATATATGCTTAATATTAGTTGATTTCCCCGCTCTTAATATATTTCAAAAATATTTTTCATTTTTGATTTCCCGATCTCCTCGGAGACTTAAGTGGCCTGTAATGGGCCTAAGCGACCTTGCGGTTCTAAATCGTAAGCACATTATGGCCTTTCGGTTTTCAACCAATAGGAAGGGTTGCAGATCTTATGTTTCAAAATTTCATATTTTGAAATCTCTTAATTCGTTTTGGATTCATGATAATATATTTTGAAATGAATTTGAAACTATTTAGCAAAGTAGATTTTAATATTGATATTTGATCCTCATCTTTGCTATCTAGTATGATAACTTGCTAGTAGATATGATTTGATTACCATTCATAAAGTATACTTGCAAGTTATAAGTTTTTAGGAAGGCTAATAACTAAATAGAATAGATTAGTTTGGCTAAAATTCATGAATTAGGTAGAACTTCTATTATTTCAAAATCTTAGTGTTATACCTCAATGCTTAGGCTTAAACTATGTCTCTATACTCATGATTAGATTTGCATGTCAAACCCTTGAAGTTTCATGAGTAGATAGAATCTTAGTACTTAGGCAAATTTCATCTAATGAAACTTGCTCTAGGTTGAGCTTACTATAAGAGACATTCCTATTAAGTCCAAACTAGTTAAACATGTCTAGAGATCTTAATCTTTAAATATTTCATAATCTTAAGATCTCTTAGATTCATTTAGATATCATGAAAACTTTCTTAAAAATGAATCTCAACTATCTAGCATAGGTTAAGTTATTTTTAATGAAAACCTTGCATTAAACCCTTGCTATTAGTATATTAGCTTGCTAAGTCGGTATATGATTTCATTTTGATACTAATGAAGCCTACTTGCAAGTTAAGAAAGTGGCAAACATTGAAGACTATGCTCTCTAAGAGATAATGACAAAGGAAATGAAAAAGTTGGGCAAATTTTCTAAAAGATAAGATATGGATTTTAGTTTGCAAAAATCTTTGAAAAATAATTGAATTTTCATGCTTAATGATGTCTCCATGCTCATGATTGTTTTTGAATGATAAATATTGAATTATCATGAGTAGGCAATTTCATGATATTAATATTGAATGAAATTGTACTAGTTTAAAATTTCTTGTTAGAGACCTCATTTTAAGCTAAAAATGAAACAAACATGTTTAGATACACATATCACATGACTCTAGGTGTTTAATCTTGAAAATTCATGTGTAGATGAAAATGTGATAACAAAATCACATTAGTGGACTTAAGCTTAAAAGGTTTGACCCAAGTCAACAAATTGACTTGGACACTTGATTTTAAGTCCAAACTTAATATACATGTTTAGAAATAGGTATGAGATGTTTCCATGCATTTAGAGTGAAAAATTCATATAGATATGGATAAAATGACATAGATGTTAATTCATGTTTACCTCTCTTTGAACTATGTTGACCCAAGTCAACAAGTTGACTTAAAGGTCTCATTCTCAATCCATATTTGTGGAACATGTTTAGATTTACTCATGTTAGGTATCCATAGGTTTAAATTTGAAAAATCATGAGTAAATGTTAAGATTGAAACTTAGCAAGTTTCATGAAAACTAGTTAGTTTTGAATGAAACCATGCTAGGTTGATATCTTGACTTAAGGACTTAATTTTCATTTCAAATTTGACATATACTCTTTACATGACCATCATGTGGTGTCATGAAAGTTTGAATAAAAATTGAAGATGTTTTACGAATAACCAAAAATTTCAAAAATACAATTTCAAACTTCAATTGGTATAAATTTCAGTTATTTCTAGGAAAATATAGAAAATTAATTTTGAGATGATTCTTGAAGCAACACCTTCATTGAAAAATCTAGTTTCTTAAACAAAAATTTCAAAACATTTCATCAAGAATCTAATTTATAATGAAATTTTGAAGTTGGTCTTTAAAAATGCAAAGTATCATTCTTTTTGCAAAGTATCATTCTTTTCGATACTTTGAATTTTCTTCAATAACTTCAAATGAAACCTTGTGTACACCATTTGGATTCCATTTCTAATATCATTCACACAATTTCTTGAGTAAAATCATTCCTAGAAATGATTTTGATATCTTGGATGATAGGTAGAAAAATCCATTTGCTTCATTGGAATCAATATAGAATGAAAAATGGACTTTGATTTTTAAATTCATTTTGAGTTGAATTTTGATAGATGCATTCCAAATGATCATTCAACAATTGGTATCAAAATTTTCATTCAACAATTGGTATCAAAACTTTTCATTCAATAATTGGCATCAAAAAAATTTCATCCAACAAATTAGTATTTCAAATCTTGAAGTATTGGTTGACCTAAGTCAACAAAGTGAATTAAAAATTTCACCTAAAGCCCAAACTTGATTCATGGACTTAGATTTCCTCATGTTTGATGTCTAGATGCCTAAATATGAGAAAACATGAGTAGATAGCAAAAATTGAGACTTAGCATTTTCATAGTTTTCATGCTTATGTCAAATGAAAATATGCTAAGTTCAAAATTTGATTAAATGACATTAGTTTCACTTCAAACTTGATATACATGATTTGAATGACCATATCTTGATATTTTAAAAGTTTGAATGAAATAAAAAATATCATGAAAAATATAAAATACAACATTGGTATCAGACTTGAGTGCATACATGATTTAGGCTTGAATTCTATCTATTACTTCTTGATATCATGTATGATTTAAGTTGGTATCATGTTAATTACTTGTTATCCATCCCTATGGTTGAGAATGTCATGTTCATGAAAAATCCTTAGAGTCTCAACTTCATGAAAACTTATTTGTGTTTCATCCCTTTGAATAGATAGATATTTCTTGCCCTTTTTGATTTATGTCAAAAGGGAGAGAAAATTAGGAAAAGTCTATAGAGAAAATATATGTCAAAATGGGGAGAAATGCATAGTCAAAAAGAGGAGAAATGTATAGTTAAAATAAGGAGAAAAGTATAAGAAAGGGGACGAAAATATAGGATATCAATGCTTATAGATAGGAGGAGTTTAATTATATAGATATGCATGTTGATAGGGGAAGAAATCCATTAGTTCATATCCTTAATGCTTTAATGAATATATATTTTTTCTTAAGGATGTTTGTCATCATCAAAAAGGGGGAGATTGTTGGCTTTAGGTTTTCAACCTTAGCCTTAATCCCGGTTTTGATGGTTTTGATGATAACAAACATAGAACTAATGATTTCATTGAGAATATATTGCAAGTTCCATATCGACTAACGTTCGGTGTCCTCAATCGGATAAATCAAAGAAATCGCAAAATCAGAAGGACATTGATCATCGCGCTCGGGTTAAACTTCCCGAAGATTGACGGGTGCACCAAAGTCGCATCAGACGAGCTCAAAGATCACATGGAAAGCTCTCCGTCATGATGCTCGTTGAAAGTTGGAACCCAAAAACGAAGCGCGGAAGAAAAAGGCTGAAGAAAACAATCTCAGCCTAAATTCGATCGACCGAGCGGTCGATCGAATAGGGTAAGAAATGGGCAGTAGCCCTAGCGGTCGACCGATCGGTTGACTGGACTGAGGCTAGTTGCAGACGCAGCTTGCATCAGTCGACCAAAAGATAAGTTGCAAGCTTCTTGCATTTGTCAGTCGACCGACCCGGTCGATCGATCGAAGCACAAAAAGGGCTGTAGGCTTGGCGGTCGACCAGTCGATCGACTAATCTACGAATAGCCGAAGACGCAGATCACGTCGATCCATCGATGGGTCGACCGAAGATCAAGATTGTGATTTTTGCGTCAAGCGGTCGACCCATTGGTCGACCACCCATAGGGAGAATAAAAGCGGTCGAAGGACTGGTCGACCAGTCGGTCGACCGATCATTCGACCAGCGGCTTATAACGGATAGTTTTCTATCCGTTGAACATACGTCTCTTCACGAGGGTATAAATATACCTTCGTATGATTCATTTAAGACTTCTTCTCTCATTCCTATAGTGATCATTGAGCATCCATAAGAGAGATCAAAGCCTTCCAAAAGATAAAGTGCTTGCGCTCGATTCTTCAGGCGACAACTTCTTGCGCACACTCTACTCCTCAACTCGGCTTCTACTCAAAGCATTTCCTCTGACGAGTTAGAGGCTACAAGGCTTGAAAAGAGCATTCATTATTGGTTATATCCTTAGCTCTTTTCACTATAACTTTTATTGTTATTTAAACTGTGTTTAATTTGTGCGTCTGTAGAAGACCGTGTGTTTGGTCTTCTGTGTGAAGTGGTATCCTTAGTGTAGAAGGAGTAAAACTACTTGTGTAAACTTAGCTTTTACTTGGATTAGTTTAGTTGTCCCTTAGGTTAAGGTGGGAAAGTGCTCTCGGTAGGAAGGCGGGATACTTTCGGGTGTGGAAGTGCCTTCGGTTGGAGAGCAGAGACTTTCCGGTGAAAAGTCCTTATTGTAAGGGAAACTAATTAATCTAGTAAAACCGAGTTTGGAAATCCTAAGCGGGGTGCTTAGGTAGTGTAGGCATTGGGGCCGAACCACTATAAAATCTCTGTGTTTGCATTGATTGATTGTTCATTTTTAATTGATTAATTATTTATCGCTTCCACAATCAATCATCGAATTCCAAATTGCTTAACGATTTAAGAAAACGATTAAATTGGAAATTAGGTGAATAATATAGTAAATACACTATTCACCCCCCCCTCTTGTGTTGTCATTTCGCCCACAACTGCTACTATGAGTATACATGCTGAAATTACTTGGTATGGACTGAAATATAATTTGGGTGATAAAACATAAAATCGAGATGTTGGGCCCAAGAGAGGGTCGAGTTGGGACGTGTACCCGGGTTGCGACAAAAATGTTAAAATCACCCTAGTGATTGTTTTGGGCCATCTATGGGCCGAGTGAATATTGTACATGATATTTGGGTCATTATGGACCGGATGACAGATGTGTGAGTTCGAGTTTTGTGGATGGATGTTTAATTTACATGCTATTACACTTCAGCCCCCCCCCCCTCCCCCCCCCCCCCCCCTCCCCCACATTTATAATTGATGCTTGATTATATTTGTGCTTGGGATAGCTTGGCGAAGGCTTGGTTCAAGGCACTCACTCAGTTCCTTAGGAACTCACCATTTTATTATGTTTTTTTTTTTTTGCAGATTCCAACTATTGGTGGTATGGTAGTACCCATGTAGCGCGGCTGGGGTTGTAGGCTCAGGCAGCGGATCTCGTGACGTGTCAGGATGTAGTCGAGTATAGAGAGTCTTATGTGCATACTATTGTGACTTCATTGTAGTCATTTGTGTATAAACATACTTAGCATTCTAGTGTGTTATATTGAGTATGCACTATAGTTTCTTTTATTTCCTTATTGGTATGCTTGTGTTGATAGGCTTCGGAGTACGGATGTGTATTCTGGCCGGTCACGTGACCCTAGATTGGGGCGTGACATCGGCTCTAAAGAGAAAGAAGGAATAGAGGAAGAGGAAGAAAAAGTTGTGGCTCGGCTTGGCTCTGGGTGGCGGCTCCAAGGAGAAGGGGAAAGGGGGCTGGTGGCTGGCTCCTATTCTCAACTTTTTCCAAAATAGGAGCCACAAGCCATGAGAGGGTGGGTTTTATACACCCTCATCAATCCTAACCCCTTAAACCATTAATTCACAATCCGCATCCACCTTAAGCCAAAATCAAAATCCGCTGACCCGATAGACTTAAATAATTTAATTAATCTCATTCTAATAAATCACCAACAATTAATTAAATGCCCATATTAACATAATTAGCAATTATGCACACACAACACCAAATTAAATACTCTCAACTAACCCAGGCTAAAAATTCATAAATTCATAAAATTATATTCTACTTACTTGAGCTCGCAAGCTCGCTCCGGACCATGGGTCGATTCGGCTCGACCACGAACTAGTCCGCTAGGCGAGAAAATACACATAAAAGGAAAAATAATAAATTTAAATATCTGGGATATTATAATCCTCTCTCCTTAAAGAAAATTCATCCTCGAATTTCAGAAAAGAACATAAGGACTCACCACAACATCAAACAACGAAGGATAACGCTCCCTCATATCCTGCTCCACCTCCTAGGTGGTCTCCTGGCCGGAATGGTGCTCCCTGTTGACCTTAACCAAGGGGATCTCCTTGGACCTCAACTTTCGGATTTGCCAGTATAGCACCTCAACTAGTTGCTCCTCATACGAGATTGTTGAATCCACCTCCACTGCGGTAGGCTCGATCACATGGGACTCATTCCGAATATACCTCTTAAGCATAGACACATTGAATATTGGATGTACTCGGTCCATACTAGGAGGTAGGGCTAACTCATAGGCCACGACTCCTGTGCGCCTGAGAATACGAAACGACCCAATGAACCTAGGGCTTAGCTTTCTTTCTTACCAAACCTCAGTACCCCTTTCAGAAGGGACACCTTGAGGAATACCATGTCCCCCTCAATAAACTCTACCTCCTTGGCCTTTCCATCCTCATACATCTTAGTGGCTCCTGGATGCATAGTGTAGGTGGATTGATGAGCCATCTCCAGCACCTGCATGCGAACTTGGGCCATATCTGGTACCACATGCAATCCGATTCTTAAACATCAGGACGCCTTCCGTGTCAACATTGAACCCATTATCTGCATTTTCTCTCCTGGCTAGATCCTTAGTAAGTGCACAAAAGGCATCCTCCACCTGCTCTACCCACAACATGTCAACCAACGCCGACTACACTCTCAAGTGGACCAACAGCGCACCCGATTCTGACACTGTCAAGGCTGCTTCTCCATCCAAGCATAAGGCCAACTCCTGAGCCAACGGCTTTCTCCTGACCGCCAAATGTGCTAAACTGCCCATAGATTTTTTGCTCAAAGCATCTGCCACCACATTAACCTTCCCTGAATGGTACAAGATTGTGCAATCATAGTCCTTGAAAAGCTCCAGCCATGTTCTCTGCCTCTGGTTCAACTCCTTCTGGGTGAACAAATACTGGAGGATTTTGTGATAAGTGTATATCTCATAAGCCTCACTATAAAGGTAGTGACGCCACAGCTTCAATGCGAACACCACCGCTGCGAGCTCAAGGTCATGGGTGGAGTAATTCTTCTCGTGAACCTTCAATTGCCTGGAGGCATAGGCTATCACTCTGCCATTCTGCATCAGCACGCAACCCAAGCCGACTCCAGAGGCATCACAATAAACAACAAAACCTCCTGAACCCGAGGGTACTGCTAAATCTAGTGTCGACGTCAAGCGGTCCTTGAGCATTAGAACTCTCTCTTCGCACTTACTATCCCATTCGAACTTGTCCTTCTTCTGGGTCAAGCGGATCAATGGCACTGCAATCCTGGAGAAATTCTCCACAAACTTTTGTTAGTAATCTACCAACCCTAGGAAATTGCGAATCTCCGAGACATTGGTCGGTCTGTTCCAGTTCTGAATTGCCTCTATCTTTGCAGGGTCCACCTTTATTCCTTCCTTGGACACCACATGACCAAGAAACCCTACACTCTCTAGCCAGAACTCGCACTTGGAGAATTTGGCATACAACCTGTGCTCCCTGAGAGTTTTCAGAACCACCCTCAAGTGCTCAGCATGCTCCTCCCTGCTCCTGGAATAAATCAAAATGTCATCAATGAACACAATCACAAACTTATCCAGGTATTCCTTGAACACTCGGTACATCAGGTCCGTAAATATTGCAAGTGCATTAGTCAGCCCGAAGGACATCACTAGGATCTCAACGTGCCCATACATCGACCTGAAAGCAGTCTTAGGGACATCGTTGTCCCGAATCCTCAACTGATGGTCCCCTGACCGCAGGACAATCTTAGAAAACCACGACGCTTCCTGAAGCTGATCAAAAAAATCATCAATCTCGGACAATGGGTTTTGATTCTTCACTATTACCTTATTAAGCTGTCGGTAATCAATTCACATCCGCACAGACCCATCCTTCTTCTTTACAAAGAGCACCGGAGCACCCCAAGGTAAAACACTAGGGTGAATAAAAACCACATCAAGCAACTCCTGCAACTAAGATTTCAACTCTCTTAACTCACCTAGTGCCATCTGATACGGAGGAACGGCTTCACCCCTGGCTGCAAATCAATATAAAATTCAATCTCTCACTTTGGAGGTAACCCTGTTAACTCCTCTAGAAACACATCAAAGAACTCGCATTCAACAGGTGTTCTCCCGATGTCTCTGGCCGCACCCCCACCTTCCTCTACCACTGACACAAGGGACAAAAATGACTAAAATCGGCAAAAAGTAACTTCTGGGCCTTAAGAGCTGATATCGCCATCAACGGCTCAACCCTTCTCTCACCCTGGAAGGTAAACTGGGGCATCCCGGGCTTACTAAAGGTCACAGTCTTAGCCCTATAATCAACTGAGACGAAATGGTCCACCAACCAGTCCATGCCCAATATCACATCGAGCTCCAAGATCAGTAGGAGTGTCAAATCGGCCATCAGCACTTGCCCACAAATGACAACCTTACAGCCTCGAAAGACTATCTCTACCATCACAGAAACGCCCATAGGCGTAGACACCACAAGGGGTAATTCAAGCACAGAAGATATCCCTGACAACTTAGCAGCAAATAAGGCAGATACAAAAGAGTGAATAGCACCCGTATCAAACAACATATATGCAACTGCCGAACAAACAACAACGTTACCTGATACTACTGCCCTGGATGCCTCAGTGCCCTCTTGGTTTATAGCAAACACCCATGAAGCGGGACTCTCTGAACTAATAGCTCACTGGCCTCCTCCGTAAGTCTAGCACCTCTGAGCTACGGAACCTACTGACATTCGTGCCTTTCCTCTGGTCTGATCAGGCTATTGACTGCCCGTGCCACAACAATCCTTTCTGAAATACCCAACCTGTCCGCACTCAAAACATGCCTCACAGCAAAACCACTTTGGTTCTGCTCAACTCTGGTAATACACAATCATGACACTTAAGCTTAAGGTCAATCTATACCTATAATTTATATTTCATGAAATCTAAGGGAAAGATCGTCCAATCAATCCAAAATTTTAGCTATAGGGGAAATTCACTCTCAGCTAACCCCCGCATATCCCTTCTGTAGAACTCTATCGATCGACCCCCCTAGGATCACTAGGGCCACCCTAACCATATTGCACCAAAAATATTTAACTATATGACTAGACCCAATGAATCATTCAAGATACTAAGAAATCGTTGCAAGGATCTCTAATCCAGACACCCATACAAAGGTAGCCCCCCCAGAAATGGTGCACTCTCTAGCACAGGGCTATTTACGGCCTCTAGCTGTGCTACCCTGGGACTGTCCCAGTTCCTCCTCCATACGGAGTCCCTCAATCAGCTCAGCCACTCGGGCCTGCAGCTGCACAACCATGGGATCCTGTCCCACCTCCTCTCGGGTCTGCGGTGTTCTCCCTCGACCCCGGCCCGGGCCTCGGCCTTGGTGCTCAGAGGAATTACTATCCTTACCACTCCTTGCAGTATCACAGGCCTCCATCGATCTGGAAACACCAAAAAAGAAATAATTCATGATTAAGCAATTGAATTCACCCAATATTTTACAAACTAAATCACAAGTCGTGCTGAGGTGCACACTTAGCCCATTGATCTCAAAGCATACCCCTATCGTATACTGACATGCTAGCAATGCCCTATACGGTGACAACTCTAGGTCGTAGTCGAACCGAACCACATGCTTTGATACCAACTTTGTCACACCCAAACTCAAGGTCACGGGACCGGCCAGGGTATATGTGCCTATACCCTGAAGACTAACCCATGCACATGCCAAAACAAATGAAGTAGCAAAAAGAAAACAACAAGTTTTATTTTAAAGGAAAAGCGAACCAATACCAAGTTTAGATTAATAGCTCAGAAGTAAAGAAAATGCAAAAATACGATTAGGCTCAACAATTCAAAAGTTCAGTCAAATAAAACCTAAAATAAATACCATAAATGCCCTCAGGGCTACAACTCCAAATCAAGCTAACACAAGTGCATGACAACTACAAAAAGACTCGATTACGACCCTAACTAGGGCTGCTATGAGATCCAGTGGCTCCTCTGCCCTATAGTGATGCCAAGTGCATCCAATCCACCTCACCAGTCAAGCTCTACAAAATAGAAATCACACAATAATGGGTGAGTTCAAAGAACTCAGCGAGCGGATTCGACCCGATGCACCTCTTGATGGTGATGTTGCCTTTGGGCATGGTAGGGATTCGACCCGATGCACCTCTTGATAATGATGTTGCCTCTATGTATGGTAGGGATTCGACCCGATGCACCTCTTGACGGTGATGTCGCCTCTAGGTATGGTAGGGATTCGACCCGATGGACCTCATTGATGGTGATGTTGCCTTTGGGCATGGTAGGGCTTTGACCCGATGCACCTCTGTGATGGTGATGTTGCCTTTGGGCTTGGTAAGACTCGACCTGATGCACATTTTTAGGTGACGTTGCCTTCGGGCTTGGTAGGGCTTCGGCCTGATGCACCTCTTTGAAGAACTAGATGTCGTGGGCATGGGTGGCCTGTTGGCCTGGTAGCTAGTCACACATTTGTGACATTGTCTCTGTAGAGATAGACATATTCCTATTATCTCTGCGATGTTGATTTGTGAGGGTTGGTAAAACTGCTCACTGAGTTCTTTTAACTCACATGTTGTCATTGTTTTGTTTTGTTTTGCAGAGCCTGACCGGTGAGGTGGGCTGGAGCACTTGGCGCAGCTGGAGGGCAGAGGAGCCACATGATCTCATAGCAGTCCTAGTTAGGGGTCGTAGTCGAGTCTGTAGTAGGTTGTCATGCACTTTTATTTTGGTATTTGGAGTTGTAGTCTCGTGGGGACATTCACATTTTATTCAGTTTTATTTATTAAAAGAACTGTTGCTCTTCGATTTATTTCCGCACTTGAGATATGTATTTAAAACCTTATTGTTTTGAAATGAAAATCTGTTTTGGTTCTTTTATTATTAAAAGTTGTTATTTACTTGTTGTTTATGATGTTGGCATGTGCATGGGTTAGGCTTCGGGGTATAGGCACGTATACTCTGGCTGGTCACGTGACCCTCAGTTGGGGTGTGACATTTACCCACCCTCATAAATAAACACAAAATTAACATAAATAAATTCTCTCTCTAAAAAGAAATCACGTCACAAAAGTGTGACTAGCTACCAGACCCACAAACCATCCATGCTCACGACATTTGACTCTCACAGGGTTGCAACAGGCTGAAGCCCTACCATGCCCGAAGGCAACATCACCCACAAAACATGCATCGGGCCAAAGCCCACCATGTTGATGACAACAACACATACTAGAAAGTGCATCGGGCCAAATGCCGTAGGCAACAACACTTACTAGGATAATCGAGAAAACCCCTCCGAACTTATCCTGCAAGTTCGGAATTGGGCGTCCAACCACGTGGGCGTAGCTCGTAACCCGACTCCTAATTGAGCCACTCCACCATTCCCAAGGATATGGCGCATCAAGACCTAAGTCAAGATTCTCCTACGGTGTCCTAGGGGTGTCCTCATTATGAAGCGTCTCAACACTCCAAACCCGACCCCTGTCCCTTAGACCCGTAATGTCATGACCTCGTGTGGTTCTATTTCGTGAATACCTTGTAAGTTGATTCATAACAGATTATGCTCACCCTTCAACCCAATTTTATTTATAGAATTAAAATTTAGATAATCTCAAATAGGGTTTTGTTTTAGGGTTTTGTTCTGCCCAGAAGTGTTGTGTTTACCCCAAATCTACTCTCCAAAGTGTGTCCTATGTTTCCAAACTATATTTTCTGGTCAAAACGATAGGTTACACGACTATAATCAGAGATCTAATCACATAATAATAGAGAAATAAAAAATCAGTCCAGATTAAATAAACAACACATAAATTTCAGAAAGCTAAAATTTCCAGCACAATATGAAATAAAATCCGAATTTTACAAAATTAAATCCCTAGATTTATAACATCACGGATTAATATCGTCAAGCAAATCATGCATACAATCTCATAATTTTTACTCAATAAAAACTAGCATATATCAAGAATTTCTAAACTAAGAATGAAAGGAGATTAAATTAATTTTTTAGCATCAAGAACACCTAGAACTCCAAGATGAGGTTTGCACCCAAGATTCTCAAGATTTAATTATAAAATCACAGATCTTCCCTTAAACATAAGTCCCATGATATGAGATCATAATTTAAGATCTAAACATGACATAGAAACCAAGAAAATCTCAAGAACAAAAATAAATATCTTCAAGATTAAGAATCTTCAAGGCGGCTCAAGAGAATTCGAAAGAAACCCAAATAGGAAGGATAAAACCACTCACCTTAATTTGGAAAAATATTAGAAAAGAAATCCCGGACGACGGCCCTCGAATCGAGTTCAAGTTATTGAAGCCGCCTTATTCGGTTCAAGTTATTCGGGTCGAGTTGAGTTTTGATTTGATCCGACCTATGCTCACCCCTAAGCAGGACAATCAGACATATAAATAAAAATAAATTTCAAAGGCAACTAAAAAGCACAATAGGATTTTTTTTTTTCAACTTTCAAAAGTATTTAGGATTATTTCGGGAAGGTAAATTAATAAATTACATAAATGACAAAAATGACAATAGAATGTGCATGTATTTAGAATTATTTAGGGAAGGTAAATTTATAAATTACATTAATGACAAAAAAGATAGCTCAATGTGCATGTATTTAGAATTATTTTGGGAAGGTAAATTCATTAATTACATAAATGATAAAAATGATAGCTTAATGTGCATGTATTTAGGATTATTTCGGGAAGGTAAATTCATAAATTGCATATTCATATATGCATATTCCGATTTTAAAAATATTGAATAAAATTATTTCGATTTTATGAGATTCCTTTTAATCATTAAGCTCTAAATCTGACCAGTTTAAGTGGATGGATGAACACTATAAAAGTTATAACTCGCCTACAAAAACCCTTAAAAAATTGACCAAGATGAAGTCATTTTGGGCATTTTTAATCATTGCTCTCCTCTTCATTAACCACAGCGAGGGTAATCTTCTCATTCATGATTCTTTTATCCATTGCTCTACAACTCTTATATCTATTTTGGTCATGTCTAGAATTATGTATTCTTTTTTTTTTCAATATGATTTCCTATGTCATTTATTCATAAAATTTTAGTTTTTTTATTGCGAATATATATGTTTTAAATAATGAATATTTGATATTCTTTTGTAGATTATTATTTTGAAGAAAATGTTATATATATGTTTCAGTTGTAATTCTGTGTCGTAGGTATTTATTTGGATAAGCGTAATCTACCATGCATAGCTCGAACTGTATTGGCGGGAGGATGCACTTTTGACAGTTGCAATACTTACTGCTCAAGTTTCAATGAAGGGCTCGGTAAATGCGACAGCAATGTTCAATGCACTTGCATCTATAAGTGTGGACCTCCGTAATTAAGCATATATATATTTCTATATTCATGTGCTTATTTGAGTTATTGGAGTTGTAATAATCTCGTGTATCAAGTTAAGCTACTTGTACTTTGCATTTGAAGAAATAAATGATATGCAATTCTACTTCTTTTATGAATACTAGCTGCAGTACTCGTGCTTTGCACAATTAACTTGTAGTTATAAAAATAAAAAGTCTGAAATTAAATGTTATATTTTAATATATGTTTATATATAAATAGAGTAATCTATCAAAAAAAAATCTCATATTTTTCATATTTTGTAATATAAATTTAATATGGAATTATATAAATTTAAATATAAAAGTAATTTTAAATTTTTGAAAATAGTTATTTCAAACTTCAATTGTAAACTAATTTATAATTTGAATTGTAAATTAAATTTTATGTATAATTTAAATAAAATATATAATTAAATAATTGCATACCTAGTTTTTTCAAGAATAGGTTAATAAATTATTAGCATATTATGAAAAAAAAATATTTTTAAGAATAAAAACATTTGGTGAGATTAAAAAATTAGTTTAAGTTAACTTACTAATTTAAAAAGTAATATTCATACCAATATACTTAAAGAGTAATAATAAATATCATACGTGTGAAAATATATAAACACAAAACAATAAATATTAATTTAATTTAATTTATATAATTATAAAAGTATGCAAGTATGTTTATATAATTTAATTAAAAATAACTATAAGTAATAGTTAAATTTAATACAAAGTAAAAATAGAAAGATAAAAGAAAATGAATTGTCCTTGATTAGTACTTAATAGTTATTTTGACCATAAAAGCAATATGTTCATATTTAAAAATATATAAAAATAAGTCCATATAAATAAATTTACAATCTAGAATAATTGTCACGCCCCAAATCTAGGGTCACGTGACCGGCAAGAGTACACGTCCGTACTCCGAAGCCTACCAACACATGCATACCAATAAAGAAATAAAAGAAACTACAATGCAAATTCAATAGAAAATACTAGAATGCTAGGTATGTTTATATTATCAAATGATTACAATGCAGTCACAACAGTATGCAAATAAGATT
This sequence comes from Canna indica, assembly GCA_034359265.1. NCBI lineage: Eukaryota > Viridiplantae > Streptophyta > Magnoliopsida > Zingiberales > Cannaceae > Canna > Canna indica. The sequence continues at coordinate 16,596,429 of CP136893.1, read as the reverse complement.
CTCTATACTCGACTACGATCTAACACGTCACGAGATCTGTTGCCTGAGCTTGCAACCCCAGCCTCGCTACATGGGTACCATCGCACCACAAATAGTTAGAATATGCGCATAGTAGAAATTGTAAAAAATTGAAAGTTTGACGTAATATTCGGAGAAAGAATACTTGACCAACGACAATGAAATATTGGGAAATCCTTGTAGGGTATGTGGATAACCATACAAAGCTGGTTTGAGGGAAAAAAGATAAAAATGACTTAGTTATGAATTTTGCAAGATGGCTAGTAAAGCAAAAAAATCTGCTAGTCAATCCACAAATTTTGGTGAGTGCAGAAATGTTGGGATTGATCTGTTGTCCAAATGGTTTGAAACTTTGGGGTTAGTTGGTATGTTATACAAGCTTGATCATTTGTTGAGTTCCGTAGCCATTCCACTCTGGATTACTAGTTTGGTAGAGGTGACAAAAGTGAATCTATTAACATTTGAACAGTGCAAAAAAATTGGCTAAGTGTTAGGAACTAGCCTAGCATTACTTGAGAAATGAGTTGTTTCAATGTTTATACTCTTATTGCTCTGGTAAGTCTGATATATATTGCTATGATGAGCATGACCACTGAGAATAATGTAATTTATACACTTACTTTATTATAACGCTCTAGTATGTTTGGACGCCACTATGAGTGTGAGATTCTGACCGATGATGGGTAGGGTCCCAAAGATACAGCTCGGAAAATCCACTCGGTGATGAGAAATACACGAAGAGACGAGGTTGGGGACATGAAATTTCTACCAATGATGGGAAGAGCCCCAAGAGACAGCTCCGAAAAGAACTCATCCGGTGATGATGTGGACCTGGAGAGACGAACCTGGGCTATGTAACATGTCAGGAGACCACCCTGACAGTTACCTTTTATGTGGCATATGTCGGAGGAAGATTCTCGACTTGTGTTGGATCGCGACTAGAGGGGCAGGTGGCGGCTAGTACACGGGTCCCGGAGGTGAAGTCAGGACAAACTTGTTATGCTTGTATTGCTTATTGGACTGTCATGCTTATTAGACTTATTGTGTTTATTATGCTTATTATGCTTATTATGAGTCTGCAGATGGTATGATTCTCTATGAGGTAACACCGCGATCATTTTTCTATTGAGTCATAATTAGATGTTGGAATATCTTTTCATACACATTATTATTCTCTACTTAATTATGTGCTCTGGTGAGTCTATTATTTACTTGAGGGTAGGAAACACCCTACAGCTCACTGAGTTTTGTAGTTATGCCCTCCTTCTTATGTGTGCAAGTTCAACTGCGGATCATGAAGCCTAATGCAGTTGGTAGCGTAAGCTCAGCAGGAAGATTTTCACCTAGTCGTAGTTAGAGAGTCAACGAGTCATGTCATTTATATTTTACCAATGGATGCCCTTATCATACTTGTAGTCTCTTGTGAGACTTTGTCACTGTGTCTTGAGTTTTATGTGTTTAATCCCTTTACGTCATAGTCACATATGCATTCCCGATGATTATATGCTATATCTCTGTTTGGTTCTGAGTCTTTGTGTACTGGTGTGTATTCCCGGTCGGTCACGCTACCCTGGGTTTGGGGTGTGACAAAAACAATGAGGAAGAAGATCTTCAAGTCCTCGTGACGATCAGCTCCGGCGATGCTGGGAACTTCGGCCACGAAATCTGGGTGTTGCCCCTCCTCAAAAGCTTTGGCGTCCGTGCGGTTCCCCTCGGAGCCATATGATCTCCACTCCATCTATTATTATTATTATTATTATTATTATTATCATCATCATCATCATCATCATCATCATCATCATCATCATCATCCTCCTCCTCCTTATCATTATCATTGTTATCACTCAGTCAAACGATCCTTGAGCTTCAGAAAGCTCTCCTCGCACTTACTGTGTCATTCTAACTTGACATTTTTCTGAGTTAGGCGGTTTAATGGCGTTGCAATCTTGGAAAAATTCTCCATAAATTTTCTATAATAACCTGCCAAATCCAAGAAACTACGAATCAGTGACATTAGTCAGCCTCTTCCGATTCTGAACTATTTCTATATTTGTGGGGTCCACCTTTACTCCTTCCGTGGACACCACATGGCCAAGGAACCAAACACTCTCCAACTAGAACTCGAACGTGGAGAATTTAGCATACAACATATGCTCCCTGAGAGTTTCCAGAACTACCCTCAAGTGCTCGGCATGCTCCTCCTCCCTACTCCTGTATTAAATCAAGATATTATCAATAAACACAATTACAAATTTATCCAAGAATTCCCTGAGTATCTCTATAATTGGAGGCAACCCTGGCAACTCCTCTGAAAATATGTCAGAGAATCCGCACACCACGGGCGTCTCTCCGATGTCCCTAACCACACCTCCATCCCCCTCTGCCAAAGACACAAATGACAAGAGGGATTGGCAATCGGCCAGAAGTAGCTTCTGAGCCCAAAGAGTTGAAATTGTCATCAACGACTCGCTCCTTCCCTCACCTTGGAAGGTAAACTGGGGCAATCCGGACTTATTGAAGGTCACAATCTTAGCCCTGCAATCTTCTGAGGCAAAATGATTCGCCAACCAATCCATACCCAAAATTACGTCAAGCTCTAACATCGGCAGGAGTGTCAATTCGACCATCAGCACATGCCCACAAATTACAACCTCGTAGCCCTGAAAGACTATCTCTGCCATCGCAGAAATGGTCGTAGGCGTAAACACCACAAGTGGAAAATCAAGCACAGAAGATTCCCCTGCCAACTTAACAGTAATCAAAGCAAACACGAACGAGTGCGTAGTACACGGATCAAACAAGACATATGCGATGGCAGACCTAACCATAACATTACCTGACACCACTGCCCCTGGGCACCTCAGTGCCTTATTGGTTCATAGCAACCACTCGTGCAGCGGGCCTCTTTGAACCACCAGCTCGCTAGCCTCCTCCTTGAGTTTGACCCATCTGAGGCTGCTGGCTATCTCTTCCACGACAATTCCTCCTGAAGTGCCCAACGTGTCCGCACCCAAAACATGCCTTAGAACGAAACCGCTCTGGGTCTTGCTCAACTCAGGTCGTACATAATCATGGCCCTTAGCATAAGGTCGCTCTATAGCCACAATTCAAATTTCATGAAATCTATGGGAAAGATCCTCTAATCAATCTAAAATTTTGGCTATAGTGGAAATTCACCGTCAGCCAACCCCTACAGATCCCTTACGTAGATCTCTATCAACCGGCCATCCTAAGATCCCTAGGGCCGCATTAACCAAACTGCACCATAATGTTTAACTATATGATGAGACCCAATGTATCATTCAAGATACTAAGCAATCATTGCAAGGATCTCTAATCCAGGCACCCTTACAGAGATAGCCCCCAACAATGGTGTACTCTATAGCACAGGGCCATTCACGGCCTCAAGCTGTGCTACCCTGGGACTCTCCCAGTTCCTCCCGAGCCTGCAGTGGTCTCCCACGATCTCGGCCCCGGCCTCAGACTCGACCTCAGCCTCGATCTCGATGCTTTGTGGATTTGCTGACACTGCCACTCCTATGCGGCACTAAAAGGCCTCTATTCATCTAGAATCACCAGAAAGAAAACAAATCATAATCAGGCAATTAAATTCACCCTGACATTTTGCAAACTTAACCACGAGTCATGCTGAGGTGCAGAGTTAGCCCATTGATCACATAACATACCCCTACCGTATACTGACATGCTAGCATTGCCCTATACGATAACAACTCTAGGTCGTAGTCAGACTGAACCACATGCTCTGATACCATATTGTCATGCCCCAACTTAGGGTTATGTGATCGGCCAGGGTATACGTGCCTATACCCCGCAACCTAAACCATGTAAATGCCAACTCAATAATAAAACATGGAGGAAAGAAATAAACAATTTTTATTTCAAATGGAAAACCATACAGAATTCATTATAAGTAAGTTTAACAAAAGTATAAAGTACGAAAATAATAAATCGAGTCCAATAGACCACCAATAATGAACTTTGAAATAAATGACACAAACGTCCCCAAGGGACTACAACTCCGAAATGCCAAAACATAGTGTATGACAACTACTACAAACTCGACTACGACCCCTAACTAGGACTGTTATGAGATCATGCTGCTCCACTGCCCTTCATCTATGCCAAGTGCTACAACCTACCTCAACGGTCAAGCTCTGCAAAATAAAACAACGACAATGGGTAAGTTCAAAGAACTTAGTGAGCGGTCCTACCGATCCCCACAAAAAAAAACATGAATAATCGGTATTTGCCCATCCTAACTTGCCCCTTTGAGATATCATAGAGTAATCGGGAAAGGCCCCCTGAACTTACGCCTAAAAGATATCACATGAATAATCAGGAAAGACCCTCCGAACTTATTCCTTAACAGCGCCTCGGGGATAATTGGGTAGGGCCTTCCGAACTTATCCCACGAGGCCAAATCGGAATAATCGGGATTTGCTCACCCGAACTTGATCCAATAAATAACGTAGGAGTAATCGGGTTTCGCCCATCCGAACTTATTCCACCAGGCCAAATCGGAACAATCAGAAAAGGCTCTCCGAACTTGTTCCATGGGTTGAGAATTAGCCATCCAACCTCTCGGGCCTAGCCCGCAATCGGGCTCCTCAACGAGCCTCTCTGTCATTCATAAAATATGACACACCATGACCTAAGACATAACTCTCCCACGGTGTCTTAGGGGTGATCCTATTGGAATGTGTTTCAACACACCAAAACCCAACCCCAACTCCTAGACCCGTATAGTCACAAACCCGTGTGGATTTATTTCATGCACAAACTTCTCATATTGTTCATATCAGATTATGTTGACCCTTTTTCCAATTTTAATTATGGAATTAAAATTTAGTTCACCACAAATTAGGATTTTGTTTTAAGGTTTTGTTTTAGCTTACTGTTTTGCCCAAAGCCAATGTGTCTAATCTGAATGTAATCTCTATAGTGTGTCCTATGTTTCCAAACTATATTTTCTGGTCGAAATGATAGATTACACTACTACGTTCTGAGAAATACAAACACCACAGCAAGCATTACAAAAATAGCACAAATTCATCATCTTAGCATAAAATTCCAGCAACATTGAATTTTTCAGCATATCATGAAAATAAATCCGAAAATTACAAAAATAATTCCTTAATTATAATCACAACAGAATTATATCATGGAGATAAAATTCACAAGAATTAAATCATGTTTGTTTAGCCAAGATTAACAAGCATCAAGATATTCTTTAAACAATATCTCAACTACAAGATCCCACATTAAGCATACTCATGGCTTTATGATCAAAATCATATTTTTATAAACATGATTAAATTCCAAAAACCTAGATTGTAAGCAATCCAAAGTGTAGACCACAAAATAAACAAGAACATCTCACTTAGACATTTCATCGAACACCTTTTAGGCACCCTTGATTCCTCCTTGGCCGAGCACCCCTAGGATCATCCTAGGGCTGCCGAGCCCCAAAGGGAAGGGTTTAGGGCCTCCTCAAGTACGACACACAAAAAGAATGGCAAGAATCCGAGAGATCATCGAAAAATAAATCAAGAACACCAAGCCTCCACGACGGCTTCAAGAAACTCGAAGAAAACCCGAGAAGGAGAGATAAAATCACTCACAAGAGAGAGAAGGTTTTGGTTTACAGTAGAATTAATAAGGTTTAGAGAGAGTTTGAATCACTTGGATATAAAGATAGGGGGAGATGGGGTCCCCTTGCCTTACACCCTGTTGAGAAGGAAAGAAATGGGAAGAATTACCATTGATAAGGCAAGAAAATATGGCCGAACAGATACAAGAGTTGATCCAATTGATGAATTGAAGGGGGGAACCAAAAGAGTGAAGAACAATAGTATATGGAGAAAATAGAAAAATAAAAAAATCTATATAAATAGTTTACATTTTATAATCTAATAAGAGTAAGATTCATAAGTAAATATTAATAAAATGTAAATCTAAAAACAATATTGATCTTTTAATAAAAAATATTGATGATAAAAAATAGAGAAAATTAATGAATATGTCCTGAAATATAGAGTTTTTAACAAATTTGTTCCTTATTTTTATTTGGAACAATAGTATACTCTAACTTTCAATTTTTTATCAATTATATACTCCCGTTAGTTGGCTGTTAATATATCCAGTATATATATTTTTCTACCAAAAACATAAAATTACTTAACGGACAAAAGGAGGTCCATGGAGGTCCTAATACATAATAGAGGAGAGCTCTAGCGGTCTAACGGACGACCAAATATTTGCTGTCTTGGATTGTCGTGCATAATTTGTAGCCCAATGAGCCGCTTTGTTATATTCACGAAAAGTAAAGGAAAATTTGCAGGTAATAGAGGATGGCAGAAGCCTATAAATTTGTTGTAGCTCATGATCCAACATCGGAGGAGTAGCTTTGCAGTTAATCAAATCTAAAAAGACTGGAGAGTTTTAATCAACTTCAACATTAGGATGGTTGAAGGCCGCAAATTGTAAGTCTTTTAGAATTGTTACAACTTTAGCCTGCATGGGGAAGGAACCGTGAAAGTAGCCAGTTTTGGAATGAAAACAAGTACCAAATGTATCTCGAGCAATAAAAGAAAATGCAGCATTAGAATTAAAAATTGAACCATCACAATTGAGTTTAATGAAACCAGACTCTAGGTGAATCCACTTAACGTAGATATATTTATTTAAATTGCCCTTAGGTAATCTAGGACTCATGTAATCTCTTATATGCGACAATATTCGGGGCACGAGGCTTGAAGGGTGAAGCTGCCTATCGGAATGGACCTTTTCATCCTAGCGTACCAAGTGAACAAGAGGGTATAAGCTATAATGCAGCGAAGGGAAAAACTGCATGAGAGTGAGTCTATAGCATTTAACCAGGACCCGGAAGCCCAATTATTTCGATTAGAGAAGTCAAAGAGAAGATGATTTTGGAGACTATCCCAAATATCAGACACATAAGGGCAGTGAAGAAATAAGTGGGGCAGGTTTTCATGAGAGGAGTTGCATAAAGGGCAAGAGTCATTGGTAAGGATACCAAAATGAGAGAGATAGGATTTAAGGGGGGAGTCTATTATGTAAAAATTTCCAATAAAAAAGGGTAACTTTTGGTGCAATTTTTAGTTTCCACAATTTAGACCAGAATTGTTGATTATGAGCACCCATAGATTCACGATTTCTAAGGAAAGAGTAAGCCGATTTCGCAATAACATTTCCCAAAGGCTCAACTTCCCAAGCCCAGAAATCATCATGGGGATTTAAATGCAATCGAATCTTGTAAATGGATTCCCACATAGCCCGATTAAAATGCTATAAACCCAATTGAGAGTTGCAATCATTATTGGAAATAAGCATATTAACCTTATCATAGTCTAGTAAAAGCACATTTACAAACAAAGTAGGCATAAAAGCCAGGGGCACATCCGAAGACCATTTGTCATGTAAGATGGAGTAGTAGAGCCATCCCCAATAATTTTAATAAGGCCATGTTTAAGCGGATGAATGCATGGGTGTAAAGCTTCCAAGTCCAAGAGGAGTTAATAGGAGGAGCAGAGCTGAGATAGGTAAGAGTTGGGTATTTAACTTTGACAAGTTTGACGCAAAGAGAGTTGAAATTGTTAAGGTAAAGTTGTAGTCTCTTAGCTTGTAAGGCATAAGATTGAAGGGAAAGATCATGGATATTTAGGCCTCCATGGGACTTAGGAAGAGTAAGGGTATCTCATTTGATTAAATGCATAACCTTATTGTCTTTGGAACCAGACCAAAAGAAATGTCTAATGGTACTAGTGATTGTGTCAATGGTTGAGGAGTTGACCCAGGAGATGGAAAGGGAGTGAAGGGGGGTGGAGTTGAGGACATAATTGATTAAGACCAACTTGCCAGCTTGTGAGAGGAACTGGGTTTCCCAATGAGCAAGTTTGTTATCAATATGAGTTGATATAAAGTCACGTGCATTAGAGGGAGCCATTGTAGGAGCAATCATAGCTCCTAAATATTTAAAATGAAAGTTACCACACTTCATGTTAAGCTGGGAACAAATCCTATTTTTGATGGAGGAATGAGTGTTGCGAGGGAAGTATATTTTAGATTTAGAGTGATTAACAGATTGGCCAGTAAGATTGCTATAAATAAGCAAGATTTTATTGATGACATTGATACTTTTCTTTTTTGCTTTGAAATCTAAGAGTAGGTCATCAGCAAACATCATGTGGGTAAAAGCAAAGACATTTTTAACTTTTAAAGGAGAGAGAAGGTCCTGGTTTACAGTAGAATTAATAAGGTTAGAGAGAGTTTGAGCCACTTGGATATAAAGATAGGTGGAGATGGGGTCCCCCTGCCTTACACCCTGGTGAGAAGGAAAGAAATGGGAAGAATTATCATTGATAAGGCAAGAAAATATGGTTGAAGAGATACAAGAGCTTATCCAAATTGATGAATTGAAGGGGGAAACCAAAAGAGTGAAGAACATGAGAGATGACTAACCAGGAAAGCTTGTCAAAAGCTTTATCAAGATCAATTTTGATTAGGATATTAGGGGCAACACCTTTAGATTATAAATGGAGTGAGCTAGTTCCTGAGCAATGAGAATATTGTCATGGATGGATCTACCTTTAAGAAAAAGCAGTTTGCTCACTAGAAATAATGGAGTTAAGAAGGGGTAGGCCTATTGACAATGACTTTTGCGAGAATTCTATATGAGAGGTTGCAGAGAGCGATAGGTCTAAAGTCTTTGACTTGAGAAGGATTCTTGGATTTGAGGGTGAAAGTTAAGAGGTTTTTATTCCAATCATAAGGAATGAAGGAAGTGTTGTAAAAGGTGGAGATGTAGTTCATGTAGGCATCAGAAATAGATGGCCAGTAGGCTTTGAAGAATTCAGCCGTGAAGCCATCAAACCCAGGGTTTTTGCCACTGGGAAGGGCCCTAACAGTATTCCAAACATCCTCAGTGGAGAAAGGAATAGTTAGGTTAGTAAAAAAGTTAGGGTCTAGTCTCTGAAAAAAGGGCCAAGAGGAATGAGAAGAGGTGATCATGGAGTTGGAGGATGACCAAAGTTGGGAGTAGTGATTAGAAAAAACAAGTAAGATATCCTTATCAGAAGTCATAGTACTAATATTAATGAAATGAATGTGATTAATTCTACATTTACTAGTGACAATTTTGTGGTAATAGGCAGTGTTAAAATCTCCATCTTTAATCCAAGCCGTGGTAATAGGCTAATCTGACATTGAATGGCAATAGATTTATTGTAGATAGTTTTTAAAAGACTGTCTTGAGGTTGAGAAAGGCCAATAGAAGAATCAATGTTCTCAAGATTGGTAATTTCACTTTGAGTCTTGGCAAGATTGTTTTCAAGTCTGCCAACCGAGTTCTTGTTCTAGTCAAAGAGGGCTGTTCGAGTGTAAGAAATGCCCAATTGAAACTTGGAGAAAGGCTGGTTTAATTTGTTAATGAACGAGCCATGCCAGACATCATTCACAACTTTATAAGACTCATTATATTGAGTCCCAATGATATGAAATTTGAATCTTAGGGGTTTAGGCTAGGCTTGAAGCTTATTGAGGAGGGGAGCCTGGTCAGAGCCAGTTCTAGGTAAATAAGAGACTGAAGTCCTTCCATAGAAGTGAAGCCAAGTAGCATTGTGTCACACCCTAACTTAGGGTCGTGTGATTGGCCACGATCTATGTCCTACCTTGAAGCATACTACATTCACTGATTAACTGAAGCTAAAACAAATAATGAAAACAACGATGCAGCTTTATTCAAATATTTAAAGAAGGTTCGCACTTTTTACTTTAAAACTTGAAAAGTTCTGAAACATCAATCACCATAGGAAACAACTCAAGTTTAAATGCAAGTACATGTTTTCGAATAGACAATCTTAGTGTATTAAAAGAAACAACTGCCCTAGACCTCTAGACTATGACATGTGGACACTGCTATGGGATCTACACCATCGTCTGCCCTCCAGCTACACTGTTACAACCCGCTTGATAGGATATCTAACTCATCAACTTCATAGACCAACCCATTGGCCTAATTAAAATGCTCAAGCTAAAGTTGATAGTAGGACACTCATCAAGCCTTATAAATCAAGACCACATCCAATATACTCCCGATGTGGGACTAAACCAGGGTATTACAATCTCCCACACTTATGTCTTGATGTCCTCGTCAAGACTCAACTCGAGTCTAACACATAGCCCAGAATCACACCCAAGTCGGCGACATGTGAGGCCTAGTCTAGTAGCTACTCCACCCCATCACCCGGGCAGCCCTTTCTCACATAGACTCCCTCACCATGCTTAGGACTAGGTCCTGCTCTGATACCATTTGTTACAACCCGCTTGATAGGATATCTAACTCATCAACTTCATAGATCAACCTATTGGCCTAATTAAAATGCTTAAGCTGAAGTTGATGGTAGCATACCCAAGTCAACACCACATCCAACATACTTCAAATGTGGGACTAAATCGGGGTATTACATACACCATGAGTCCAAGCCTCATCTCACTGATCGGGCTCTATAAAACAAGGAAATAAATTGTGAGTCCACATGGGACTCAGTGAGCGGTTCTTTCGAACCACCACATAAATTCCCAATAATCATATATATATATATAAGTTGCTTCTATTATGACAACCAACCCCAGGGCTCGTCCTGTATAGGCCATACATTCATTTAAGCAGCCATTATAGCCTAACTATGCCACATGGCACCTGGTCCCTAGGGCCTACTCATGTTCTAGTGATTCGGCTATAACCAGCCCTACCACATACAGATAGTAATACACTGGCAGTTCGGGCCACATAGCATATAAGTGCTTCAAAGCAAACTCTGGGCCGTCGACTAGGATGTTTTGCTAGTCTCCGAACACTGACTGGGGTAGGGATAGCTAGTCCCACCCAACTAGGATCTGACACCTAGCGGGCCCGCCGGTGCAATCTCAAGACCCAATCACTGGCCGAGTCAAGCATTAGTCATTCCGACTACCCATGCTTCTCGGCAGACCACCACAATCACATCACAAAAACAAGGTGTCCTGAAGTTTCCTTATTTAAAGTCTCGGGCATCCGCCCATTCTCATCCTTTTTAATTTCATCCGTACCTTACGCACACTGTTGTTCACAAATGTTTCTTAGGTGTTAGGACTAACTCATCTACTTTTGAGTTTCCATATCTAACACACATTTTATAATTTCATGTAAATCATCTAGCGTCATATGCTACCTTTTGCAAATGTAAACTACATGTTATAGACTTGGAAATGCACCCATTAACAATACCGGACAGCATATAAACTATAATGAAATTTCTTCACAACACCTACTATGTATCGCCACATGATTCAATGATAAGGAATTTGAATTTTGCATTGAACCATAAATTCAACAAGGAAATAAATTATCTAACATGGTAAAAGTATCACCATATTTCAGAATTTAAAGTGGAAAGGTCTAAGGATGGTTACTATCCTACCATTCTACTAATTACATGCATCAACATAGAAGCCTTCCTTAGTTAGATCTTACCTAAATGTCATATTGATTCTAATTGTCAATCTAGGCAACTTGTCATGCCCTATTGTTTTGAGTATTCCTAACCATGAAGTTTATCTTCTAGAGATCACCATCTCCCCCAATCCTTGCTCGGTCGAGACTTGAGCAAAGCATGCCTTGCTCGGCAGAGCCGCCAAGGATATGAACAAGAGGGAAAGACCAACCCCAACCCTAATATCTTGTTTCCGATCTATCCTAATTAAGACTTTGATCAATCCACACACCCTTTTCTCAGCCAACCCATGGACATGGAGTTTTCCCTTTGCTTGGCCGAGCCTACTAGGCTTTAGAGGATGAGTTCCAATCGTCACTTTCGGTAAGTAAATCATGAATCCACTCGATATGGGTTTAAGATCGTTTAAAGGGGGTTTACATCCGTCAAGGGAATTGAGGAAAGTTTCAGCATGACCTTTTCCCTTACCTTGACAGCCCCTAAAATATCAAGAATCTGACAAAAACTGCGGAGATCCGATGCAACAATGATTAAAACAGCGGTAAGAAGGTCATAGTACCATGAATTGATGAAAAACTCGTGAGAAACTTGACACCTAGCAATCCTAGGGGTTCGGCTACTCGCCTCCCCCAAATCAATGGAAACTAACCACTCACCTTGATCAAGGAAGAAGAAAGGGTGGACGTTGATGATCTCAATCCTTCCGACGATGACATGGTTTCCGGTGCCCTCCCAAGATCTCCCCTCGTCCCTCTCTTGCTCGGGTGGCGTGCGGCTCAAGAATGAGCCGCATGGCTCTTGATGAGGGGGTTTATCCCCTCATCCACCAATGACATAAATGCCCCTCTAACTGACTTAGCCTCAACTCGACTCGATACGAGTCCGATTTGGGCCCCGATTTGATCCGCATACACGATTTGAACTAAATTCAAAAAGTACATCTAATGCTTAATAAGGAAGTATCCATCTAACCAATTTAAACTTCAAAAGCCGAGTTATACCTTCTAGTCGAGGCAATTCCGCGGCTCGACTCAAATAACTCTTGATTCGGTGCGCTGTACCAAAAATAAATTTTTATATTAGGAATTTTTTCGGGTCTTACACATTGGCAAAGGCTCGATCCAATCTAGCTAAAATAAGGGTAGCATTACTATGATTATTTCACCATGTATATTTCGACCCAGTGAAGCCGAGATCAAGCAAACCAGAATGAGTAATGAAAGCATGGAAATCTTTTACGACTTATTTACAGTGAAATTGTTACCTTCAAATTTATCAGAGATGGTTCAGGGGGATGGACGGTGAGGCTGCCAGCGGTGAACCTGGACCTAGGGACCATAAGTTGGTTCTGTAGATGGTTCAGAGGATGAAGAGGGGGGCGGAGGCATGGGAGAACGAAGGCACCAGAGTCTAGGTAGCGACCGAAGCAGCCTTAGGGGGAGGAATCAGAATTAGGGGCTTGTTTGGAGGTGTAGGAGGATTCAAGATGGCCAACTTTACCGCAGAGAAATGAGGTAAAAGCTTTGACAACAGGAGGGACCAACCCAAATTCCTTGTCGAAAAGAAACAGAGAGGATGATTTCAATACACACACGAATGTAATAGCCTCTCTCGAAAACAAAAGAACGACCATCAATCTTAGTAACCAAACCAAGACTAGAAGCAAGAAGAACAAGATTAATTCCAGAATTCTAAAGGTAAACTGTGCAAACGAACCCAGACCGGCGCCATCAAATTTTTTTTTGTCCATGGATTAAACATTGGCTACCATGGTATCAAGCGAATCACGTTACCTCTAAAGGACCAGGGGCCCCCAGTGAGGACGGCAGTGGCCTGGTTGGGACTTTTAAAATGAAACACAAAGATGTACCCAGGGGTCGCGAAGATATACCGTGACCTGCGGCAACTTTATTGGTGAAAAGGAATGAAGCGGGAAGTGACTGAGTATGTGTCCAAGTGCTTGACCTGTCAACAGGTTAAGGCCAAGCCTTTGAGACCTTCAGGGTTGCTCCAGAACTTAGATGTACCTGAGTGGAAGTGGGAGAATATCACTATGGATCTAGTGACCGATTTACCGAGGTCAAGAGGAGGTCATGACTCTATATGGGTCGTGGTGGATCAGCTGACCAAGACGACACACTTTATTCCGGTTAAGACAACCTTTTCAGTAGAGTAGTATGCCAGGCTTTTCCTAGACCGAATAGTAGCGTACCACAGGATTTCGGTGATGATCATTTCTGATAGGGGCACCTAATTCACCGCTCGATTTTGGCTGTCCTTCCAGGAAGTTCTGGGTACTCAGGTCTGGTTGAGTACAACCTTTCACCCTCAAACTGACTGGTAGTCAGAGAGGACATTGGAAGATATGTTGAGGGCATGCGTGTTGGATTTTGAGGATGGTTGGGAGAGGTACTTGCCGCTAGTAGAGTTTGCATATAACAACAGTCCCCACAGTAGCATTGGCATGGCTCCATTTGAGGCCCTTTATGAGCGGAGGTGTCGGTCTCCAGTAGGATGGTTTGAGGCGGATGAGACACAAACATTAGGTCCAGACTTGGTTCATGATGCTATAGAAAAGGTGAAGGTGATAAATGACCGATTGTTGGTAGCTCAAAGTCGATAGAAAATATATGCTGATGGTAGATCAAGGGACTTAGAATTTACGGTGGGAGACTTGGTGCTCCTCAAGGCGTCGCCCATGAAAGGGTGGTGAGGTTTGGCAAATGAGGGAAACTAAGTCTCAAGTTCATTCTTGGCCGGAGAGGAGCAGTGGCGTATGAGCTTGACACTTAGCTTGAGGTGAGATCCGGATACTCTAGAAAATTTCTTAATTATAAATTTAAATGGTAAAATATTTTATATGTCATGTATTTAAAGAGGACTCTGAGTGGAATCCAGCAGTCCAACATATGATTTGGATTAGAATCAAGTGAGATATGACCGGTTTGGTAAACCACTTAAGGGGAGGGTTGTTTTGGTAATTTGAAAAAAAAAGAAAAGAAAAAACCCTTGGGACAGTATGACTCACCATAGAGTCACACGCATCCCAAGAGAAGGCTGGGCGAGTGGGTGAAGAAAGAGGCATTATTGAGAAGGCCGGAATCCAGGAAGACATCGAAGCCAATCGACGCGAGGATTCTGAATTCATCTTCCTTCTTGTTTTCCCTTTTCGGTGAGTGGTTGTTTCTCACAAATTCGAGATTTCTCTCCTCTCCATGGCCACCATTCACTTGAGAAGAATTTGAAGTTTTCGTGTAAATTTTTTATTCCTTCTCCAATCGTGTTTGTGTAGTGTTCTATGTGTCGATTTCCCTCTTGGAATTTGAGATTACACACACATAAAACCCTAACATTAGAAATTGGCTTCCTTTGTGGCCGCCTACTGTAAAGGAGGGCTTCTTGAAATTTTCTTGTTAATTATATTTCTTCTTCAATAAGACTAATGTTATGACTTCTAGATTTAATTTCTCTTTAATTAGTTGAGTGTAAAAGGGCATAGTTAATTGTGGAAATAAAGCCCTAAGCATGTGAATTCTTCTCCTGTCATATCCGACCATGATCATGAGGCATTATGAGATTTTGGTTATAAAACTTGTATACCTGGAGATTAGTGTCTAAAGTAGAGGTTAGTGTGGGATTAAGAGCCCTATACTTAGGGTTAACTCCTATAGCTACAGCCGCATGAAAAAGAGAGAGAGAGAGAGAGAGAGAGAGAGAGAGAGAGAGAGAGAGAGAGAGAGAAGGAGAGAGAGAGAGAAATTGAAAAGCTAGTTTGGAGTAGGTAATTCCATGTTTCATCCAACTTTTGTGTTGCTGAGAAACTTATTAATTTTGCTAAAATTTCATATAGTGTGTTGCTGAAATTTCATCTAACCTGATGTTGAAATTTTACACAATGGGATGCTGAGATTATGCATAATTGGATGTAAATTTTCTTATGATTAGATACTAGAAATCTCATATGAATGATGTTGAA
This sequence comes from Canna indica, assembly GCA_034359265.1. Classification (NCBI taxonomy): domain Eukaryota; kingdom Viridiplantae; phylum Streptophyta; class Magnoliopsida; order Zingiberales; family Cannaceae; genus Canna; species Canna indica. Next base: position 16,580,901 of record CP136893.1, on the reverse strand, counting down.
ATGTCGTATGCTGGAATTTAGTTAAATTCATGCTGAATTGATTTATCAGTTTGGGTAATCAGTTTAATGCGGAAAGTACTGATGTAACCTACCGATCTTCATGTAAAGTATGTTTTGAAAACATAGGAAGCACTTAGGTGACCTGAACAGTAATGTGTGGATAGGGAATTGATGATTTAAGTAGGCAAAAAATTCTCGTAGTGCATGTTAATCAAGCCGGGTTGCGGGTTCGGTATGACGTTCCTAATCTGTTATAAATAATTGGGGTATTCATGGGCCTTACTTGGCCGAGTGGTCCACTCCACGCATGAGATGACATTGGACCAGCTAGGCCGAGTAGTGCGCGTAGTGCACGTGATGACTATGGGCCGCATGCAGGCCGAGTTGTACGCACAGCGTACGACCGATCATGGGTCGGAGGGCCTTCTCAATAGAGTGGGCACTGGTTCTAGAGGGCCTTCGTAGGCCAGTGAACCCGAGCAGAGATAGTGGATACTGGTTCTAGAGGGTCTTCCTAGACCAGTGAACCCGACCAAAGACACAGTGGGTACTGGTTCTGGAGGGCCTTCCTAGACTAGTGAAGCCAAGAAAAGTGTTTATCTGGGATTCAAAAATTAAAGTGAATTTTCCATAGAGTCGGATGGGAGCACGTCCCTTATATAATTAATCTGACATCCGCACTCACTTGGAATAGTGGGTACTAGTTCTAGAGGGCCTTACAAGACTAGTGAACTCGAGAAAAGTGTTTAACTGAGATTCAAAAATTAAAGAGCATTTTCCATAGAGTCGGATGGGAGCACTTTCCTTATATAATAAATCTGACATCCGCACTCGCTTGGCATATTATATATTGTTGTTACTAGATTCTATTTGGTGAGGATTGGGAGACCATTCACTGAGTTTCATACTCACTTTTCTTTCTATGTTTGTTTTGTAGAGCGTGATTCTGAGGTACGGCGGAGCTGATGGTTGCGGGGCTCCGGTAGCGATCTCGTGAGCTGGTTGGTGTAGTCGAGTCAAGTTGAGTCGAGTCTTGTTTGAGAACTGAGACATTATAGCCTTTAGAATGTTCTAGAGTTGTTTCAACTTTTAGTTTAATCAATTTATGAGATATTTGTCATGTGGATTATGTTTTCTTGTCACTGAGTTGCGATCGACTATTCCTTATTTATTTTATAAAAACTTTGTTATCAAGTTGTACCAATTTAGATGCTTGTGTAATGGGTTAGGCTTTGGGGTGCTTGACTGCTCTCTGGCCGATCACGTGACTCAGTTTTGGGGCGTGGCACTGGGTAAGCCGCGAGGGATCGTGGTCGTCCGATAGCGACTCAGATATCTGGTGAGGATTAGACATTAGTGAATTGGTTTGAACCAACGGAGGGGGGGGTGTAAGAGGGTTTGCGGGTCTCAATGGGAAGGATTTTGGTGGTAATAGTGGGTTTGGATGCAAGAGGAGTTTCGCGTAGGGGCCTTGATTTGGGATGGGGCCCAAACTTAGGAGGGGTTCCAGAACGATATGGGTAGTGCAACGAGGGGTTCCAACCATTCGAGATATGTCAGGTGCGGTTGGGAGGATCCGCATCCGCAGCCGGCGGGCCTGAACTGTCCATGGCATCCTCACTAGGGTCACGAGAGGGTGAACGGGTTCGCGCGCCGAATGGGCGCTCATCATGGCTGAAACTCGCGCGATTGGGGGATAGACGGTGAGGTCGCCATCGCCGTAGAAGCAATAACAATAAGATTCATTCCAGAATTCTAAAGGTAAACTGTGCAAACGAACCCAGACCGGCACCATCGAAAAATTTTTAGTCCATGGGTTAAACATTGGCTTCCATGGTATCAAGCGCATAACTTTACCTCCAAAGGACCAAGGGCCCCCAGTGAGGATGGCAGTGGCCTGGTTGGGACTTTTAAAACAAAACACGAAAAAGTCTTGGTCAAGATCAAGCATACTAACAAAATCAAAATTCGCCCAAATTCGGACAACCCAAGAACGAATAGAATCAACCAAGGGGGGCTTCCCCAAAAACTTGCCAATTAAACTAGAATGCCAACGCGTACTCCATTGCTAGAGTTGCTCAGGAGAAAAAGAAACTTTATCAGTCGACTGCTACGAAATCTGGCGAAGTAATGAAACGTCAACCGGAGAGGGGGAAGTAGGATATATACCTTTGAGGATTTGGGCCCAGGAAGTAGGGGGCACGAAAGAAGAGGGATGGTTACCATGAAGGTGTAATACCCAAAATCCTAATAGTAATATTTTATTCTTGAGCGGGTGATTGTGGACCCTAGTTAGCTCATATTAGCGGAAAGCTTCGGGATTAAACCCGAGCAAGCATTTAATGTAGAAAATATTAAGGGAAATTTTATTTGTCTCATCTCTGTGATTTAGCATGCTAGGGTGATAGAGTGTCTCGAGGCAAATTTGGCGGTGCAATCGGATCTCGAATCGGAGTTAGATCGGATGAGTTATGGGCTGTTAAAGTCAGATCTCTTAGACCCTGGGGTGTGCAGCCAGGGGTTTTGAGCTTCACACCACCCGAGGCAAAGGAGAGGAGAGAGAGGGTGCCGTCGGAGCCAAATTTTCGCGAGTTCGTCGGTGTCGATCGGGCGAAGATCCTGTGCGTCTTCTTCTTCTTCATTTTCTCTCCATCCAGTGAGTGGATTTAAGCCTTCTTTTCTCCAATTCTTGATTCATATTGCTGTTTTTATGTCTTGGGGTTTTCGTCGATTTTTGACGCGTTTTCTCGTATCGGATCGGAAGTCGGATCGGTCATCTCTTAATTGAATCATGTGGGTTACCTCATTTTGGAATAAAATATTGTTTTTTCCTTTTCTTGGTTTTTTTTCTTCTTCTCCTATTGCAGTCGGCTGGTCGGCGCCGATCGCGCCGGGAGACGGCGCCCGACATGGCGTTGCTGCCACGCGCGGGCAGCCGTGCGAGGCGTCGCCACAGCCGCATGGTGGCGGCGGCGCGCCGGCAGGCACCGGCAATGGTGCCAGTGCCTCTGGCAGCTCGACGGTGGCCGGGGAAGGGCGGCGACAGCAGGTGGGTGAGGAGAGGGGAGAAGATGACCTAAGGTGGTTGAGTGAAATGGAGGGTTGAGATTGATTTGGGTGAGATGAAGGGTTGGATTGAGTTGGTTGAGATGAAGGGTTGGGATTTGATCTTGTGCATATGTAAGGCTTAGATTTCATCATGTAGATGAAGGGATGGGATTGCATCAGGATAGATGTAAGGCTTTGGATGCATCATGTTAGATTGAAGGCCGAGATTGCATCAGATTAGATGGAGAGCTGTGATTACATCTAGTTAGATGGAGGGCTGTGATTGCAGCTGGTTAGATGTAAGGCTGTGATTGCATAATGTAGATGGAGAGCTGTGATTGGATCTGGTTAGATGGAGGGCTGTGACTGCATCTGATTAGATGTATGTCTATGATTTCATCATGTAGATGGAGGGTGGTAATTGCATCTAGTTAGATGTAAGGCTGAGATTTGTATCATGTTAAATAGAGGATTGTGATTGCATCATATTAGATGGAAGGCTGTGATGTGATCATGTTTAGATGAAGGGCTGAGATTTTATTACTGGTTTATTGATTCTAACACCGTTATATTGATTCATAGCAGTGATTTATTAAATAAATTAAGGTATTTTTTGTCATTATTCTAAATAATTATTTGGAGGCCTTAGAGTTAGCAAAACTATTCATGTTATATATCAATTTTCACCTAATCGACATTTTGGATTCATTGGTGAGGTCTGTTTCACCATCAGACCTTTGGATTTTGAAAACAGTGGGCGGATGTCGCCTCATTCTGCGTGCCAAGCTGAAAAATCATATTTTATATATTTTTATGATTCGATCTGAGATAATTCATGGACATAGTAGTTAATGAGGTGCATTTTACCCTAGATCAGTGATTTCTATGATGAGTCATTTTATCATGTTCCAATTTATTGATTTATAGTTGGGGTTATTTTGGTGCACTGCTTTCATGATACACGTGCATCCTTTCTTACAGTGCTATAATGCTATTTTATGGTTGTTTGTTTGTGCTGAGCATTCATGATTTATGAGCGTTGTTTCTACATATATTTCTGTATGTGATTGTGATGTATGGCTGGAGGAGGTGGAGGATGAGGTATGCACTTGACATAGCCTTTTTGTTACTTGTTGATAGCACATCTTGTTTATACTTATATACTTGTGTGTGTGGTGTTGTGATGTGCTTGTTGCATTTCTCGAAAGCCTCGTTGGTGAGGGGAGGGTATGCCCCAAAGAGACAGCGTTGGCCTTATTCCAGAAGTCCGGCTGGTGAGGGGGAGACCTGAGCAGGTGAGGGGAACGTCTGCCCCAACATGCTAGCCCGGAAGAGCCAGTGTCGGTGAGGGGAGGGCATGCCCCAAAGAGATGACACTGAGCTGGGTGGTAGTTCGGTGGCCACCCGTCTACCTACCCTATGTGGCTATGTGGGACCGATGGGTCCAGAGAGCATGCATATGATTGAGGTGTTGCATTCATCCTTGGTCATGTGTATATTTATTGATGGATGCTTATACTTACTGTTGTGGATATGAGTAGGGTAGCGGATGTGTTACTGATGTTTGTTCCGTAATTTTTAAAGATATTTTATACTTGTTGACGGATGTTGATTTCATGCATACGGATATATTATTGTTGATTTCTTTTGACATTGCTGTTACATTATTGATATCGGCTTTCGTGTTTTTATGCATGATGATTGATTTGATGAATTGAGGATTGATCTACTCACTAAGTCCTAGTTGGACTTACCCCTCATTTATGTTGTTTCTCAGCACCTGAGTTAGATCAGAGAGGTACCGAGGTGCAGTAGCGCAGCTGGTGGTGGCAGGGCAGCGGGTCTCATGACATGTCGTGATCGAGGAGGATACTTGAGTCATTTTAGTGTCTCTTTAAGTTGTTGAGTCATGTTGACTCGGGCCGTGGTTTTCGCATTTTATTTTTATTTAGAAAGTTTTGTTTATTTATTTGAACTCCTTTTTAATAAACTTGTTCAGTGTGTTCATATTGAGTTCTGGGTTTGGTTTGGTTCGTGGTGTCATGTCTATTCTTTTCACAAAAAAAAAATCTCCCACTGTTCAAGTTATTGTTGTTTTGCTGAGTTGGGTTAGGCTTTAGGGTACGTGGCATATCCTACCGGTCATACCGGGTTTGGGGTGTGACAGAAGGGTTGCAGAGTTTGCTGCCAATGAAAATGATTTCCTGATCAAGTTTAGAGTAGGGCTTAGGGTTTGCTGATGAAACCCTAGGGGAGGAGCATGAAGCCGAGGTAGAAGGCGCAGCGAAAACATTAGACGGAGTAGGGGGATCCAGGGGAGCCTGCGGGGGGCGCGATGCCGACGAGGGGGGATAGGTCGCAGGGGAGAGGGGAGGCGAAAGAATTGCCATCTCAAAAATTCTAATTTACAGTTCCATATATATATCCGTTATATGATCACTTTTTTTACTTAATAGAATTGTCACGTTAGTAGACATGCCCTTGTACCAAATTTGTCCTAAACTTTGGCCTTGTAAAAATTATATCCTAAACTTTGGCTCTTGTAACAAATCTATCACAGTCTTTAGTTTCTCCCTATTGGATCTCAAATTTTAAAATTTGAAATAAAACTCAAATCTTTTATAGATATTATTATTAATTATTAAATGCTTAAAATTTTGAAAATAGTTTTATAATTATCTATTGAAATTTTATTTTTGAAAATTCGATTCAATTTTTGAGTTTCTTATTATTATTTATTTAATTATATTATTGCATTTTAGAGAAAAATGAAATACCCAAATTAAACCAATAACTTTCCATATAGTATTATTATAGACCAAGACTATTTTTCTTAATTTTTTATTTTTTATTTACAAAAATTTAATATTTTTACATTAATATTTTATTCGATGTGTTAATCACGGTTTCAGAGAAAAAATCAAATTCTAAGCTCAACTAATATTTTTTCTAATTTTTTATCTATTAAATTTATTTTTATGCTTTATAAACATAGATCTAAATATTAATAAATGTAATAATTAAAAATTATAATTTTAGTAGACTATGAAATAAGTAATTGATTATAATTATTTGAACATATAGATATTTGTGTTTATAATTATTGACAAAAATAGTCAAAATTATTAAAATGACATATTAAAGAAAAATAGAATAACCCATGCACATATTTGGCCAGGGTATACGTGCCTATACCCCAAAGCCTAACTTATGGAGATGCAAAAATAAATAAAGTAGTAGAAAGAAAACAACAAGTTTTATTTTAAAGGAAAAGCGATCTAATACCAAGTTTAGATAAATAGCTCAGAAGTAAAGACAATGTGAAAATACGATTAGGTTTAACAATTCAAAAGTTCAGTCAAATAAAACCTGAAATAAATAACATAAATGTCCTCAGGGCTACAACTCCAAATCAAGCTAACACAAGTGCATGACAACTACCATAAAGACTCTACTACGACCCTAACTAGGACTACTTTGAGATCCAGCGGCTCCTCTGCCCTCCAGCGACGCCAACTGCATCCAACCCACCTCACTGGTCAGGCTCTGCAAAATAGAAATCACATGACAACGAGTAAGTTCAAAGAACTCAACGAGTGATTTTACCCACCCTCACAAATAAACACAGAGATAGCATAAATAAATTCTATCTCTAAAAATAAACCACATCACAAAAGTGTGACTAGCTACCAGACCCATAGGCCATCCATGCCTACGACATCTGACTCTCACAGGGGTGCATCAGGCTGAAGCCCTACAAAACGTGCATCGAGCCAAAGCCCACCATGCCGACGGCAATAGCACATACTAGGAAAGTGCATCGGGCCAAAGTCCACCATGCCGAATGCAACAACACATACTAGGGAAGTGCATCGAGCCGAGCCCACCATGCCGAAGGCAATAACATATACTAGGGAAGTGCATGAGGCCGAAGCCCATCATGTCGAATGCCGAAGGCAACAACACATACTAGGATAATTGGGAAAGACCCTCCGAACTTATCATGCATGTTGGGAAATTGGCGTTCAACCACCTAGGCGTAGCCCGTAACTCGGCTCCTAATTGAGCTGCTCAACAATTCCCAAGGATATGGTTCATCAAGACCTAAATCAAGATTTTCCTACGGTGTCCTAGGGGTGTCCTCATTATGAAGCGTCTCAACACTCCAATCCTGACCTCTGTCATGAACACATGTGGTTCTATTTCATGAATACCTTGTGTCACACCCCAATTATAGAATGGTGTGACCGGCCAGGATATACAACCATACCCCGAAGCCTAACTCAAAACCACAAACCATATAGATAAACCAAACTTTTATTTTATTAAAACACTAATGACCAATAAAATGATATAAACGAAATAATCCAATTCACTATTAAAGAAAGTGCGGAAACATGAATATCCAACTGAAACAAACTTCAAATAATGTTTTGAAACAATGAATGGAAAAGAGAAACCATAAATCTCACTACATGACTCTTTCTAAACTCGACCACAAGCCTAACCCTAACTCCGACTTGTCACGAGATCTGCCCTGAACCCGCTGCTCCCATCTACGCCACCTAGTACTCCAGTATCGCTACTGGTTCTGATCCTGGTGCTAAAAAAAAAAAAAAACAATAAAACAAAATGGTAAGTCCACATTGGACTTAGTGAGTGACTCGGTCCTGAGCCTACCACGGTCCACAACTATACAGTTGTATAAGATGCCTAATAATAACATAATAGATAATTTCCATACCATAATCCAACCAGTATCAAAGTACATGGATAATTTCTTAAATCCAGAATTAAACCATTTTATCTATGTAATTCTAAACCAATTCATACATATCCCATAAAGAAAAGAAACCACACATTTATACAAGTATATTTCCAACCAATACGAGTCGGTCACTAGGACATGCCCAGTGAGCTTCCCGCCCATGGTTCCTGAGCTAGGCAGGCCCTCTAGCCTCAGTAACCCCAATTGGTTGGGAAAACCCTCCAACCAGTGCCACTCCAGGTCCGTCGTCAGCGTGGCTCACTGACGAGGTTCCCGGTCCAAACCTCCCCCGCTGATCAGTCCAACTGAACCCCCATCTCGTCCACAAACACAAGCACGTTACAAAGAAAAATAATGAATGCACCAATACCATAAGCATTTAATATAAACCAGTATCCCTACACCATTTAATACCAAGTGCTTGTATCCTACAAGAGTGTAGTTTAAGATTTCCAAACTGAATGAAATATCTAAATTAAGAGATTTCTACATAGAAGTCTAAAATTTATAGATAACACCCGTGATACAACCGCATGACTAACCATTCCTTTCTCACTATGATTTCTACACTTAAATCTATAGTATCCTAATTCCTTGAGTCTCTACTAACTTTTCTAAAAGAACAAAGGAATACTTACTTTTTATACTTTAAATGTCTACTAAAATTTAAGCATAGTTTAAGTTTTCATGCCAACTCAATCTACAATAACAGTAGATGCTAACAATAAAGAAATTAAGGAATAAGGCATTGACATATATCATTGATTTCACATTTCATACAATTCGGCTACAAGAAGAAGAGAAACATGCAGCCATACAACCAAAATTTTAAAGTCTTCAATTGCTACATTTAATCACACTTACCAATTGACCCAAGAATATAATTTACCTACCAAGAATGCTAATCACACAACCAAAGAAGGAATCCATTTAACAAGAGAAACTTCAAGATTTATTCATGACCGTGGGCAGCCACACAAAATCAAAATTTCCAATGTCTAATATTTATACACATTAAATCCCAAATTTCAAATAAGAATCGGTATAAGAATCCACAATCAAACCCAATTGAAGAAAGGATTAAAATCCTCAAGGAAATTTCCATATTTCTTCATGGTGAGGAGCGGCAAGATGAGGGGAGAAACCATGAATTTTTGCAAGGATTTAACCACTCACCGGCAAGGGAAAGCAAAGTAGTAGACGCCCTTAACGTTCCTGGTGCCGATGATCGTCGGCGTCGGCAATTGGTCCGGCGGCAACAACTCTCGTCGCCTCCTGCGCCGCCCCCTTGCCGAGAGTCGGGTTTCTTGGATGCGTGCGGCTCCTCCAACCGCACCATTCAATAACCCCTCTTTTATATATATATATATTTCATTTTTTACGTTTCTACCCCTAACTTAACCTAACCCCGGTTTCTAGTTAACTCGACCAAAACTCATCCGAATTGGGTTCCGATCGAGTCGTCGGATTCAACTCAACTCGACTAATACCCAAAACATAAAATACTAAACACGCGCAAAGGTCTCACCTTAAATCATATTATCCGGCACTTCCTCCAACTCGCTCCGATGCGCATCCACATTTTCCCGATGTAAACGTTTCGATTAAATTAGGAAAATTCACGGGTATCACACCTTGTAAGTTGGTTCATAACAGATTATGCTCTCCCTTCAACCCAATTTTATTTATAGAATTAAAATTTAGATTATCTCAATTAGGGTTTTATTTAGGATTTTGTTTTGCTCAAAAGTATTGTGTATACCCCAAATCTACTCTCCAAAGTGTGTCCTATGTTTCCAAACTATATTTTCTGGTCAAAATGATAGGTTACACGACTATAATCAAAGATCTAATCACATAATAACAGAGAAATAAAAAATCAGTCCAGATTCAATAAACAGCACATAAATTTCAGAAAGCTGAAATTTCCAGCACAATATGAAATAAAATCTGAATTTTACAGAATTAAATTCCTAGATTTACAACATCACAGATTCATATCATCAAGCCAGTCATGCATACAATCTCATAATTTTTACTCAATAAAAACTAACATATATATCAAGAATCCCTAAACTAGGAATCAAGAAGATTAAATGAATTCTTTAGCATCAAGAACACCTAGAACTCCAAGATGAGGTTTGCACCCAAGATTCACAAGATTTAATTATAACATCACAGATCTTCCCTTAAACATAAGTCCCATGATATGAGATCAAAATTTAAGATCTAAACATGCAATAGAAACCAAGAAAATCTCAAGAACAAAAAGTTAATATCTTCAAGATCAAGAATCTTCAAGGCGGCTCAAGAGAATTCGATGGAAACCCAAATAGGAGGGATAAAACCACTCACCTTAATTTGGAAAAATATTAGAAAAGAAATCTCGGACGACGGCCTTCGAATCCGGCATCAAAAGGTCGACGGCTCGACCCAAAAAAGTAGCTCCAAGGGGCGACGGCTCACTCCAAGCCACTGGATAGGAGAGAGGGAGAGAGGGGAAGGAAAGGGGCTGGCTCGACTGGCACCTGTCGGCTTGGCTCCAAAGGGAAAGAAGGAAAGGGCTAACTCATAGGGGACGGCTCCCGTGCGCCTGAGAATAGGAAATGACCAAATGAACCTAGGGCTTAGCTTTTCTTTCTTACCAAACCTCACTACCCCTTTCATAGGGACACCTTGAGGAACACCTTGTCCCCCTCAACAAATTCTACCTCCCTGGCCTTTCCATCCGCATATATCTTAGTGGCTCTCGGATGCATAGTGTAAGTGGATCGATGAGCCAACAATCTTAGAGGAACTCATTAGTCCCATGTTTGTTATCATCAAAATCGAGATTAAGACTAAGGTTGAAAACCTAAAGCCAACAATCTTCCCTTTTTTGATGATGGCAAACATCCTTAAGAAAATATATTCATTAAAGCATAGGGATATCAATTAAGGGATTTCTCCCCCTATCAACATGCATATCTATGAAATAAACTCCCCCTATCTATATGCATGGATTTCCTATACTTTCTTCCCCTTTCCTATATTTTCTCCCTATTTACCTATACTTTTCTCCCCCTTTTTCTTATACTCTTCTCGCCCTTTTGACATCAATCAAAAAGGGCAAGAAAGGTCCATCTATTTAAAGGGATGAAACACAAATATTTTTTATGAAGTTGAGACTCTAAAGAGTATTTTTCATGCAACATGAAAATCTCAACTAAAGGGATGGAAAACAAGTATTTGATATGAAACAAAATTATATATGATATGTTCAAAGCTAAGTTTTTGAATTCAAGATAAATCATGTATGTTCTCAATAATGATACCAATGTTGTAGTTTATCTTTTTCATGACATTTTTAGATTTCATTCAAACATTCAAAATACCAAGATATGGTTATTTAACTCATGTATATCAAGTTTGAAATGAAACTAATGACATTTAATCCAAATATGAACTTAGCATGTTTTCATTTGAAATAAATATGAGAACATGAAAATGCTAAGTCTCAATGTTTTGCTATCTACTCATGTTTTCTCAAACTTGGACACTTGGACATCTAACATGAGAGAATATAAGTCTATGAATCAAGTTTGAGCTTAAGATGAAATTTTTAAGTTACTTTGTTGACTTAGGTCAACCTATACTTCAAGTTTTGAAATACCAATTGTTGGATGAAATTTTTTTTATACCAATTATTGAATGGTCATTTGAAATGCATGTATCAAGTTTGAACTCAAAATGAATTTTCTAAGTTCATTTTTCATCCTATATTATTTTCAATGTCAAAATGAATATTTCTAGTTATCATTCAAATTATCAAAATCATTCATATGAATGATTTTACTCAAGCAACGGTGAGAATGATATTAGAAACATAATCATAATGGTATGCATGAGTTTTCATTTGAAGTTTTCGAATAAAAATCAAAGTATCGAAAAAATAAGTATTTCAAGGAGGATGATACTTGTTTTCGAAATCCAACTTCAAAATTCCATTTTATATCAGATTATTGATGAAACTTTTTGAAATTTTTATTGATAAAACTAGATTTTTCCGTGAAAGTGCTGTTTCAAGAATCATCTAAAAAGGATTTTCCTATATTTTTCTAGAAATAACTGAAATTGGTGATACCAATTATTGAACAAATGACAATTCCGTAATTTTTCAGTTATTTTTCAAAGAATGCTAAGTTTTCATTCAAACTTTTATGATACCACATAATGGTCATGTAAAGAGTATATGTCATGTTTGAGATGAAAATTATATCCTTAAGTCAAGATATCAACCTAGCATGGTTTTATTCAAAACTAAGCTAGCTTAGTTATCATGTAACTTGCCAAGTTTCAATCTTAACATTTACTCATGATTTTTCAAATTTAACCCTATGGATACCTAACATGAGTAAATCTAAATGTTAACTTGGGTCAACTTGTTGACTTGGGTCAACTTGGTTCAAAAGAGGTTTTCAAGAAACCTCCTCTATGTCATTTTATCCATATCCATATGAATTTTTCATTCTAAGTGCATGGAAACATGTTATAACTATTCCTAAACATGTTTATGAAGTTTTGGACTTAAAAAGAAATGCCCAAGTCGATTTGTTGACTTGGGTCAAACTTCTCAAGCTTAAGTCCTCTAAATTGACTTAGTTTTCACATTTTTCATCTAGACAAGAATTTTCAATTTTAGATACCTAGACTCATGTGATATGTGTATCTAAACATGTTTGTCAACTTTTTAACTTAAAATGAAGTCTCTAAAGAAGAATTTTAACCTAGTTCAATTTCATAAATATCATGATATCATGAAATGAGCTAAGTTATCAAAAATTTTCTTACTCATGAAAATTCAAATATTGATCATGCATAATCAATCATGAGCATAGAGAAATCACTTAAGCATAAGTGTTCAAGAATTGTACTAAAATTTTGCAAAACTAAATTCATACGTTAGTCTTAGAAATTTGTCAAACTTTTCATTTCCTTTTTCAATTTCTTTTAGATAGCATAACCTTTCATTTACATTCACAACTTGCAAATGGACATCATTAGTATCATAATGAAATAATATGTCAACTAGCAAGTTAACATACTAAATAGCACAAGGTTCAACGCAAAGTTTCATTTAGGAAATGAATCTAGAGATCTTGAGATGTGAAACATTTGAGGGATAGGATCTCTAAGCATGTTTAATTAGTTTGGACTTAAAGGAATGTCTCTAATAGTAAGTATCTACATAGAGCAAGTTTCATTCAATGAAATTTGCCTAAGTACTAAAATTCTACCTACTCATGAGAAATCAAGGATTTTACATGTAATTTCCATCATGAGTAAAGAGACACAATTTAAACTTAAACATTGAGGTATAACACTAACATTTTGAATTTATCGAAGTTATACCTTATTCATGATGATTTAGCCAAACTAATATTTTTCTTCCTAGTTAGCCTTCCTAAAATATTTATAACTTGCAAGTATACTTTATAAATAGAAAATGAAACCAAATCTACATGCAAGCTATCAAGCTAAATAGCGAAGTGAAAAATCAAGTATCATTTTCCAAATTCAACTTCACTAAATAGCATGGATTCATTTTCATATAAATCATTCATGATAACAAAATGAATCAAAATATTTCAAAATATAAAATTTTGAAAAGTAAGATCGCCGACCCTTCCTATTGGTTGAAAACCGAAAGGCCACAATGAGCCTACGATTTAGAACCGCAAGGTTGCATGAGCCCATTACAGGCTACATAGGTCTTCGAGGAGACCGGAAATCAAAAATGAAAAAGCATTTTTGAAACTTATCAAGAGCGGAAAATCTACTAACCTTAAGCATCTATCAAAGCTCCAACTATAATTTAAGCAAGTGAGTGTAGGAGATGATACCAAACACTTTGATGCCAATTTTCATACTTATGGCATCATGATAGCTTGAAGTTGCAACCTCTTGGAGATTTCTCATTTGGATCCAAGGTCAACTTCAATAGTCCATTTCTTTTTACCCTTGTGTGGTAGCTCCCCCTACAAGAGAGCAAGAAACTTTTGGTACCCAAATGCCTTTGGGTCCTAGGGGGGTAGTGGGCTTAGGTACCCAAAGTGTCTTCACAATACTTGGGTTCATTTTGAAAGCGCAATCATGAATGGCATGCCCGTAAACACCACAACAAAAGCAATGTCCATTGAATTTCTTTTTGTTTTTGTTATGGACATGATATTTTTTCTTAGAATGTTTGCCATTTGAACTATGATGAATATGAACATTCTTAGAAACATCATTCCTCTTCTTATGATTATGAGGTCTAGTGGTAGAATGCATGGCATGAGAGACATGATGATCCTGAGCATTCTTAGATGAAACATCTTTCTTCGTAGGATTTTTAAAAGATGAAAAATGTGATAAACTACTAGTTTTCCTACTCAATAAAACAACCTTATTTTTCAACTCATCCATGGATTTATGCAATGCATGAAGTTGAAATTTTAACACGTAATTCTTAACTTTCAATTTTCATTCTCAAGTTTGAAATCATTTTTAAAGTCATTACTCCTAAGTTTCATTTTTGATTTCAAACTTTCATTTTCATTTTCATTTTTGATTTTCATATTTTCTATTTTCAAATTCTCAATCTCAATTTTTGAGATATTTTTCATTTCAATTTTCAAATGATAATTTTCATTTTTCAAATCAATGTTCTCACTTTTTAAGTCCTCAATTTTAATTTTTAAAGCATCATGGCAAGAATCAAAGGATTTTTCATTTTCTAATTCATGCAAATGAGAACTAAGCTTTAAATTTTCTTTCTTTAATTTCTTATTTTCCTTATTCCTTTTCATGAGCAATTCATACATCTTTTTAGATTCTTCTAATAGTTCTTCATAATACATGTCAAGGGATTTAGAACTACTAGAATCACTATTTTGATCATGACTAGAAGACGGTAAATATACCTTATTTCGAAGACCCTTGAGGCAAAAGTTCGATGTAGCTTCATCGTCATGTCTAGAAGAGGCTTTACTTGATTGAGACGTGGATGGAGATGCACACTTCTTTTTGGATTTCTTCTTCAAGAGAGGACAATTCTTCTTTTTGTGTCCCGTCTTTTGGCAAAGGAAGCACCTAAGTTTTCGTTTTCGATTCTTGCTTGTGCTTCTTTGGCTAGAAGTGCTTTGGGCATCAAAACCGAGGTTAGTACTAGGGGGACGACCATTGTCATCACCACCCTCAACAAAAGTATCATGTTCTTCGGTTTTAGCATAATTGTATAACATATTTAACGTTGCCCAAATATCAAAAGCGGAAGAACAATGCATAACATTTTCTAGTATTTCATTTGAAAATGAGCAATATAGGAGATGCGTTGTTTTAGCATTCAATTCAAATAATCTAACTTGTTCTTGAGTCCAATCATTTATATCAATGGTGGGCTCAATATACTCATTTTTTAGCATGCACAATAGATCTAAACTTCGTGTTTTAAGAAAGGTATACATCCTACTCTTCCAAACACCAAAGTTTTCTTCATCAAACCTAGGTAGTGCAAATGCTATACTCTCTAGTGTCATTTCAAGATCGAGAGACGATGTAGAGGAGATGGTGAGATCTCAATCTACAACCCTCTCTGATACCAATTGTAGGCGAAATGACGACACTAGAGGGGGGGTGAATAGTGTGTTTACTAAATTGATTAGCCTAAATCCTAATTTAATCATTTACTTAAATCATTTTGGCACTTTGCAATTTAATGATTGGATGCGGAAGCGATAAATAATTAAACAATTAAAACAAACAATAAAGCAATGCAAATAAGTTAATTTATAGTGGTTCGGTCCCAATGCCTACTCCACTACCTAAGCACCCCGCTTAGGATTTCCAAACTAAGATTTACTAGATTAATTAGTTTCCCTTACACGGAGGACTTTTCACTGGAAAGTCTCCGCTCTCAAACCGAAGACATTTCCACACCTAGAAGTATCCCGCCTTCCTACCGAGAGCACTTTTCCACCTCAACCCTAAGGGACAACTTGACTAATCCTAGTAACAACTAACTTTACACAAGTGGCTTTACACCTTCACAACAAGGTAACCACTTATACGCACAAGACCTAACAACCTAGGTCTTACAAACTCAACTTCAAAGAAAATGTTGAAATATCAATTCAAAATACAATCAAAAGAGCTAAAAGAATAAACCAATATTAAACGCTCTTTTGCAATCCTTCAATCCTTCAACTCGTTAGGTAGTAGACCTTGAATCGAAATCCAACTTGACGAGCAGTTGGCGCTTGAAGAAGAACTCGACGGAGAAGCAGAGCGCGCTGCAATCACTCTTTGGAAGGCTTAAATCTTCCACTTAATTGCTCAATTAAATCTGTGGAAGTCAAGGAAGAAGAGTTAAAAGAAGTTATATGTGGAAGTCAAGCAACACAGCTCAACGGATAGAAAACTATCCGTTGTAGGCCGCCGATCGATTGGTCGGTCGATCGACTGCTCACATCGTCCACCGCTTTCTCTCTGTGGTCAGTCGACCAATGCGTCAACCGCCCAGATGCAAATCCTTCGATCCTGCATTCGTTCGACACGTCGATCGACTGATGCAAGCTGCGTCTTCAGCTATCCATAGGTCGGTCAACCGATTGGCCGACCGGCAAGCTTCCTACCTATTTCAGGCCTCTGTCGGTCGATCGACCGGTCGACCGAAGTAGCCACTGCCTATTTTTGGCAGTGTTCGGTCGACCAACCGGTCGACCGACAAGGCTACTGCCCTTTTTTTTACCATATTCGGTCGATCGCCCGGTCGACCGAACTTAGGTTGAATTGAATTTTTAGATCTTTTGTCTTCCGCGCTTCGTTTTTGGGTTCTGGCTTTCAACGAGCATCATCTTGGAGAGCTTTCCATGTGATCTTTGAGCTCGTCCAATGCGACTTTGGTGCACTAGTTGATCAATGTCCTTCCGATTTTCTGATTTCTTCTAATTTATCAGATCGAGGACATCGAATGCTAATTGATAAGGAACCTAAAAGATATTCTCAATAAACTCATTAGTCCATGTTTGTTATCATCAAAACCGAGATTAAGACTAAGGTTGAAAACCTAAAGCCAACAAGGACATCTTCCAAGACCACATTGAACCCAATATCCGCATCTCCTCTCCTGGCCAGATCCTTAGTGAGTGCCGAAAAGGCATCCTCCTCCTGCGCTGCCCGCAACATGTCAACCATCGCCGACTGCACTCTCAAGTGGGCCACCAGCGCACCTGATTCTAACTCTGTCAAGACTGCTCCTCCATCCAAGCATAAGGCCAACTCCTGAGCCAACGACCTCCTCCTGACCGCCAAATGTGCTAAACTGCCCATAGATTTTATACTCAAAGCATCTGCCACCACATTAACCTTCCCTGGATGGTACATGATTGTGCAATAATAGTCCTTTAACAACTCCAACCATCTTCTCTGCCTCGGGTTCAAATCCTTCTAGGTGAACAAATGCTGGAGACTTTTGTGATCAGTGTATATCTCACAAGCCTCGCCATAAAGGTAGTGACGCCACAGCTTCAATGCAAACACCACCGCTGTGAGCTCAAGGTCATGGGTGGGGTAATTCTTCTTGTGAACCTTCAACTCTATGGAGGCATAGGGTATCACTCTGCCATTCTGCATCAGCACGCAACCCAAGCCGACTCTAGAGTCATAACAATAAACAACAAAACCTCATGAACCCGTGGGTACTGCTAAATCTGGCGCCGACGTCAAGCGGTCCTTGAGCTTTAGAACTTTCTCTTCGCACTTACTGTCCCATTCGAACTTGTCATTCTTCTGGGTCAAGCGGGTCAATGACACTGCAATCCTGGAGAAATTCTCCACAAATTTTTTGTAGTAACCTGCCAACCCTAGGAAACTGTGAATGTCTGAGACATTGGTCGGTCTTTTCCAATTCCGAATTGCCTCTATCTTTGCAGGGTCCACCTTAATTCCTTCCTTGGACACCACAAGACCATGAAACCCTATGCTCTCTAGCCAAAACTCGCACTTGGAAAATTTGGCAGCCAAAACCTTACTAACATCCGTGCCTTTCCTCTGGTCTGATCAGGCTACTGACTGCCCATGCCAGGACAATCTTTTCTGAAATATCCAACCAGCCCGCACCCAAAACATACCTCAGAGCAAAATCGCTCTGGTCTTGCTCAACTCTGGTCGCACACAATCATCACCCTTAAATATATATGTCTTAATATTTCCTTTGGCATTTTTATTTGCGAATATATATGTTTTAAATAAAAAATATTTTATATTCTTTTGTAGATTATTTTTTGAAGAAAATGTTATATATATGTTTCATTTGTAATTCTGTGTCGTAGGTATTTATTTGGATAAGCATAATCTACGATGCATAGCTCGAACTGTATTGGTGGGAGGATGCACTTTTGATAGTTGCAATACTTACTGCTCAAGTTTCAATGAAGGGCTCGGTAAATGCGACAGCAATGTTCAATGCACTTGCATCTATATGTGTAGACCTATGTAATTAAGCATATATATATTTCTATATTCATGTGCTTATTTGAGTTATTGGAGTTGTAATAATCTCGTGTATCAAGTTAAGCTACTTGTACTTTGCATTTGAAGAAATAAATGATATGCAATTCTACTTCTTTTATGAATACTAGCTGCAGTACTCATGCTTTGCACAATTAACTTGTAGTTTTAAAAATAAAAAGTCTGAAATTAAATGTTATAATTTAATATATTTTTATATATAAATAGAATAATCTATCAAAAAATATTCTCATATTTTTCATATTTTGTAATATAAATTTAATATGAAATTATATAAATTTAAATTTACAAGTAATTTAAAATTTTAGAAAATAGTTATTTCAAACTTCAATTGCAAATTAAAATTTATCTATAATTTAATATTCTTAATAATTTAAATAAAAATTATAATTAAATAATTGCATACCTAGTTTTTTCAAGAATAGGTTACTATATTATTAGCATATTATGAAAAAAAGAATATTTTTAAGAATAAAAACATTTGGTGAGATTAAAAAATTAGTTTAATTTAACTTACAAATTTAAATAGTAATATTCATACCAATATACTTAAAGAGTAATAATAAATATCATATGTGTGAAAATATATAAACACAAGAATAAATATTAATTTGATTTGATTTATATAATAATAAAAGTATGCAAGTATATATTTATAATTTAATTTAAAATAACTTTAAGTAATAGTTTAATTTAATACATAGTAAAAATAGAAAGATAAAAAATGAATTGTCCTAGATTAGTAATTAATAGTTATTTTTACCATAAAAGCAATATGTTCATATTTAAAAATATAGAAAAATAAGTCCATGTAAATAAATTTACAATCTAGAATAATTGTCATGCCCCAAATCTAGGGTCACGTGACCGACTAGAGTACACGTCCGTACTCCGAAGCCTACCAACACATGCATACCAATAAAGAAATAAAAGAAACCGCAATGCATACTCAGTATAAAACACTAGAATGCTAGATATGTTTATATCATCAAATGATTACAATGAAGTCACAACAGTATGCAAATAAGATTCTCTATACTCGACTACGATCTGACACGTCACGAGATCCGTTGCCTGAGCTTGCAAACCCAGCCGCGCTACATGCGTACCATCGTACCACCAATAGTAAGAATCTGCACATAGTAGAAATTGTAAAAAATTGAAAGTTTGATGTAATATTCGTTGAATGAATACTTGACCAACGACAATGAAATATTGGGAAATCCTTGTAGGGTATGTGGATAACCATATGAAGCTGGTTTGAGGGAAAAAGGATAAAAATGACTTAGTTATGAATTTTGCAAGATGGTTAGTGAAGCAAAAAAATCTGCTAGTGAATCTAGAAATTTTGGTTAGTGCAAAATTGCTGGGATGACATGTTCATCACGCCGATTCTTGATTGATCTGTTGTCCAAATGGTTTGAAATTTTCGGGTTACTTGGTATGTTATACAAGCTTGATCATTTGTTGAGTTCCGTAGCCATTCTACTCAGGATTACTAGTTTGGTAGAGGTGACGAAAGTGAATCAGTTAATATTTGAACAGTGCAAAAAATTTGGCTAAGTGTTGGGAGCTAGCCTGGCATTACTTGAAAAATGAGTTGTTTCAATGTTTATACTCTTGTTGCTATGGTAAGTCTGATATACACTGCTGTGATGAGCGTGACCACTCAGAATAATGTGATTTATACGCTTACTTTTTCATAACACTCTATTATGTTTGGACGCGACTATGAGTGTGAGATTCCGACCGATGAAGGGTAGGGTCCCAAAGATATAGCTCCGAAAACCCACTCGGTGACGAGAAATACCCGAGGAGATGAGGTTGGGGATATGAAATTTCTACTAATGATGGGAAGAGCCCCAAGAGACGGCTCCGAAAAGAACTCATCCGGTGATGACGTGGAGCCGGAGAGACGAACTTGGGCTATGTAACATGTAAGGAGGCCACCCTGGCAGTTACCTTTTATGTGGCATGTGTCGGAGAAAGATTCTAGACTTGTGTTGGACCGCGACTAGAGGGGCAGGTGGCGGCTAGTACGCAGGTCCCGGAGTTGAAGTCAGGACATACTTGTTATGCTTGTATTGCTTATTGGACTATCATGCTTATGAGACTTATTGTGTTTATTATGCTTATTATGCTTATTATGCATCAGCAGATGGTATGATTCTCTATGAGGTAACCGTGGTCATTTTTCTATTGAGTCATGATTAGATGTTGGGTTATCTTTTCAAACACATTATTATTCTCTACTTAATTATGTGCTCTAGTGACTCTATTATTTACTTGAGGGTAGGAAACACCCTACCGCTCATTGAGTTTTGTACTTATGTCCTCCTGCTTATGTGTTCAGGTTCAACTGCGGATCATGAAGCCTAATGTAGTTGGTATCGTAAGCTCAGCAGGAAGATTTTCACCTAGTCGTAGTTAGAGAGTCAAGAAGTCATGTCATTTATATTTTACCCATGGATGCCCTTATCATACTTGTAGTATCTTGTGAGAGTTTCTCACTGCGTCTTAAGTTCTGACATTCGAGTTTTAGGAGTTTACTCCCTTTACGTCATAGTCACATATGCATTCGAGATGAGTATTTGCTATATTTCTGTTTGGTTGTAAGTCTTCGGTGTACAGGTGTGTATTCTCGGTCAGTCACGCTACCTTGGGTTTGGGGTGTGACAAAAACAATGAGGAAGAATATCTTCAAGTGCTCGCGGCGATCAGCTCCGGCGATGCTGATCTTATTGGACTATATGCTCCCTGAGACTTTCCAGAACTACCCTCAAGTGCTCAGCATGCTCCTCCCTGCTCCTGTATTAAATCAAGATATTATCAATAAACACAATTATAAATTTATCCAAGAATTCCCTGATTATCTCTCTAATTGGAGGCAACCCTGGCAACTCCTCTGAAAATATATTAGAGAATCTGCACACCACGGGCGTCTCCCCGATGTCCCTAGCCGCACCTCCATCCCCCTCTGCCACAGACACAAAGGACAAGAAGGACAGGCAATCGCCCAAAAGTAGCTTTCGAGCTCTAAGAGCTGAAATTGTCATCAACGACTCACTCCTTCTCTCACCTTGGAAGATAAACTGGGGCAATCCGTACTTACTGAAGGTCACAATCTTAGCCATGCAATCAACTGAGGCGAAATGATCCGCCAACCAATCCATGCCCAAAATTACATCAAGCTCTAACATCGGTAGGAGTGTCAAATCGACCATCAACACATGCCCACAAATGACAACGTCGTAGCCGTGGAAGACTGTCTCTGCCATCACAGAAACGTCCGTAGGCATAAACACCACAAGCGACAAATCATGCACAGAAGATTCCCCTGCCAACTTAACAGCAATCAAAGCAAACACGAACGAGTGCGTAGTACACGGATCAAACAAGACATATGCGATGGCAGACCTAACCATAACATTACCTGACACCATTGCCCCTGGACACCTCAGCGCCCTATTGGTTCATAGCAACCACCCATGCAGCGGGTCTCTTTGAACCACCAGCTCGCTGGCCTCCTCCCTGAGTCTGGGCCATCTGGTCTACGAAACCCACTAACATTGGTATCTTTCCTCTGGTCTGATTAGGCTGCTGGATACCTCTTTCAGGACAATTCCTCCTGAAGTGCCCAATCTGCCCGCACCGAAAATATGCCTTAGAACGAAACCGCTCTGGGTCCTGCTCAACTCAGATCGCACATAATCATGAACCGTAGCATAAGGTCGCTCTACACCCACAATTCATATTTCCTAAAATCTACGGGAAAGATCCTCTAATCAATCTAAAATTTTGGCTATAGTGGAAATTCACCATCAGCCAACCCCTACAGATCCCTTTCGTAGATCTCTATCAACCGGCCATCCTAAGATCCCTAGGGCCACATTAACCAAACTGCACCATAATGTTTAACTATATGACGAGACCCAATGAATCATTCAAGATACTAAGCAATCATTGGAAGGATTTCTAGTCCAGACACCCATACAAAGGTAGCCCCCAACAATGGTGCACTCTATACCACAGGGCCTTTCACGGCCTCAAGCTGTGCTACCCTAGGACTGTCCCAGTTCTTCCTGAGCTTGCAGCGGTTCCCATGACCCCGGCCCCGACCTCGGTGCTTTGTGGAGTTGCTGACACTACCACTCCTATGCGGCACTAAAAGGCCTCTATCCATCCAGAATCACCAGAAATAAAACAAATCATAATCAGGCAATTAAATTCATCCAGACATTTTGCAAACTTAACCACGAGTCGCGTTGAGGTGCAAACTTAACCCATTGATCTCATAACATACCCCTACAGTATACTGACACGGTAGCAATGCCCTATATGATGACAACTCTAGGTCGTAGTCAGACTGAACCACATACTCTGATACCACATTTTCTTGCCCCAACTTAGGGCACATGACCAGCCAGGGTATACGTGCCTATACCCCACAACCTAAACCATGCACATGCCAACTCAACAATAAAACATAGCGGAAAGAAAAAACAAGATTTATTACAAATGGAAAACCATATAGAATTCATTATAAGTTTAACAAAAGTACAAAGTGCGGAAATAATAAATCGAGTCCAATAGACCACCAATAATGAAATCTAAAATAAATGACATGAACGTCCCCAAGGGACAACAACTCCGAAATACCAAGACACAGTGCATGACAACTACTACAAACTCGACTACGACCCCTAACTAGGACTGCTATGAGATCATGTGGATCCACTGCCCTTCAGCTATGCCAAGTGCTACAGCCCACCTCAACGGTCAGGCTATGCAAAACAAAACAATGACAATGGGTAAGATCAAAGAACTCAGTGAGCCGTCCTACCGACCCCCATAAAAAAAACATCACAGAGACATATAATAGTATAATATCCAACTCTACATGAACAAGATCACGAAAGTGTGACTAACTCTCAAGCCATCTGGCAACTACCTGCCCGAAGGCAGGCATCACCCATACGGTGAAGAACAACAAGCCTAAGCCTACCATGCCCTAAGTCAAACAACACATACTAGGATAATCGGGAAGACCCTCATAACTTATCCTAGTATAAATAAACTCAGGAGCAATCGGGAAAGACCCTCCGAACTTGCTCCACGAGACGCGTAGGGACAATCGTGATTCACCCATCCTAACTTGCCCCTTCAAGATATCATAGAGTAATCGGGAAAGACCTCCCGAACTTACGCCTAAAAGATATCACATGAATAATCGCGAAAGACCCTCCGAACTTATTCCTTAACACCACCTCGGGGATAATCGGGTAGGGCCTCTGAACTTATCCCACGAGGCTAAATCAGAACAATCGAGATTTGCTCACCGGAACTTGATCCAATAAATAATGTAGGAGTAATCGGGATTCGCCCATCCGAACTTACCCCTTTAAAAGCACCTCATGAATAATTGGGTAGACCCTCCAAACTTATTCCACAAGGCCAAATCGGAACAATCAAAAAAGGCTCTCCGAACTTGTTCCATGGGTTGGGAATTAGCCATCCAACCTCTCGGGCCTAGCCCGCAATCCGGCTCCTCAACAAGACTCTCTGTCATTCATAAAATATGATGCACAATGACCTAAGCCATAACTCTCCCACGGTGTCTTAGGGGTGATCCTATTGGAATGTGCCTCAACACTCCAAAACCCGACCCCAACTCCTAGACCCGTATAATCATAAACCCGTGTGGTTTTATTTCATGCATAAACTTCTCATATTGGTTTATATCATATTATGTCGACCATTTTCCAAATTTTAATTATGCAATTAAAATTTAGTTCACCATAAATTAAGATTTTGTTTTAGCATAATATTTTGCCCAAAACCAATGTATCTAATCTGAATCTAATCTCTAGAGCGTGTCCTATGTTTCCTAACATTGTTTTCTGGTCGAAATGATAGATTACACGACTACGTTCTGAGAAATACAAACACCACATCAAGCATTACAAAAATAGCACAAATTCATCATCTCAGCATAAAATTCCAGCAACATTGAATTTTCAGCATATCATGAAAATAAATTCAAAAATTATAAAATTAAATTCCTTAATTATCATCACAACATAATTATATCAAGGAGATAAAATTCACAAAAATTAAATCATGTTTGTTTAGACAAGATTAATAAGCATCAAGATATTACTTAAACAATATCTCAACTACACGATCAAGAAACCACATTAAGCATACTCATGGCTTTAAGATCAAAATCATATTTTTATAAACATGTTTAAATTCCAAAATCCTAGATTGTAAGCAATCCAAAGTGTAGACCACAAAATAAACAAGGACATCTCACTTAGGTATTTCATCGAACACCTTGAAGGCACCCTTGATTCCGCCTTGGCCGAGCACCCCTAGGATCATCCTACGGCTGCTGAGCCCCAAAGTGGTGGGTTTAGGGCCTCCTCAAGTACGACACACAAAAAGAATGGCAAGAATCTGAGAGATCATCGAAAAATAAATCAAGAACATCAAGCCTCCAAGATGGCTTCAAGAAACTCAAAGAAAACCCGAGAAGGAGAGGTAAAACAACTCACAAGAGAGATAAGGTTCTGGTTTATAGTAGAATTAATAAGGTTTAGAGAGAGTTTGAGCCACTTGGATATAAAGATAGGGGGAGATGGGGTCCCCTTCCCTTACACCCTGGTGAGAAGTAAAGAAATGGGAAGAATTACCATCGATAAGGCAAGAAAATATGGCTGAAGAGATACAAGAGCTGATCCAATTCATGAATTGAAGGGGAAAACCAAAAGATTGAAGAACAATAGTATATGGAGAAAATAGAAAAATAAAAAATCTATATAAAGATTGAGTTTAATGAAACCAGGCTCTGGGTGAATCCACTTAATGTAGATGTGTTTATTTAAATTGCCCTTAGGTAATATAGGACTCTTGTAATCTCTTATATGCGACTATATTCGGGGCACGAGGCTTGAAGGGTGAAGCTGCCTACCGAAATGTACCTTTTCATCCTAGCGTACCGACTGAACTAGAGGGTATAAGCTATAATGCAGCGAAGGGAAAAACTGCATGAGAGTGAATCTGGAGCAGTTAACCAGGACCCAGAAGCCCAATTATTTCAATTAGAGAAGTCAAAGGGAAGATGATTTTGGAGACTGTCCCAAATATCAGACACATAAGGGCGGTGAATAAATAAGTGGGGGAGGGTTTCAGGAGAGGAGTTGCATAAAGGGCAAGAGTCATTGGTAAGGATACCAAAATGAGAGAGAGAGGATTTAAGAGGGAGTATATTATGTAAAAATTTCCAATAAAAAAGGGAAACTTTTGGTGGAATTTTTAATTTCCACAAGTTAGACCAGAATTGTTAATTATGAGCACCCACAGATTCACGGTTTCTAAGGAAAGAGTAAGCCGATTTCGCATTAACATTTCCCAATGGCTCAACTTCCCAAGCCCAGAAATCATCATGGGGGTTTAAATGCAATTGAATCTTGTAAATGGATTCCCACAAAGCCTGATTAAAATGCTATAAACCCAACTGAGAGTTGCAATCATTATTGGAAATAAGCATATTAACCTAATCATAGTCCAGTAAAAGCACATTTCAATCAAAGCAGGCTTAAAAGCCAGGGACACATTCGAAGACCATCTGTCATGTGAGATGGAGGTAGTAGAGCCATCCCCAATAATTTTAATAAAACTATCTTTAAGCTGATGAAATGAATGGGTGAAAAGCTTCCAAGTCCAAGAGGAGTTAATAGGAGGATCAGAGCTGAGATAGGTAAGAGTTGGGTATTTAACTTTGACAAGTTTGACCCAAAGAGAGTTGGAATTGTTAAGGTAAAGCTGTAGTCTCTTAGCTTGTAAGGCATAAGATTGAAGGGAAAGATCATGGATATTTATGCCTCCATGGGACTTAGGAGGAATAAGGGTATCTCATTTGATTAAATGCATAGCCTTATTGTCTTTGGAACCAGACCAAAAGAAATGTCTAATGGTACTAGTGATTCTGTCAATGGTTGAGGAGTTGATCCAAGAGATGGAAAGGGAGTGAAGGGGGGTGGAGTTGAGGACATAATTGATAAAGACCAACCTGCCAGCTTGTGAGAGGAACTGGGTTTACCAATGAGCAAGTTTGTTATCAATATGAGTTGATATAAAGTCACGTGCATTAGAGGGAGCCATTGTAGGAGCAATCATAGCTCCTAAATATTTAAAGTGAAAGTTACCACACTTCACGTTCAGCTGGGAACAAATCCTATTTTTGATGTAGGAAGGAGTGTTGCAAGAGAAGTATATTTCATATTTAGAGTGATCAACAGATTGGCCAGTAAGATTACTGTAAATAAGCAAGATTTTATTGATGACATTGATACTTTTCTTGTTTGCTCTGAAACCTAAGAGTAGGTCATTAGCAAAGACATTTTTAACTTTTAAAGTAAAGAGAAGGTTCTGGTTTATAGTAGAATTAATAAGGTTAGAGAGAGTTTGAGCCACTTGGATATAAAGATAGGTGGAGATGGGGTCCCCCTGCCTTACACCATGGTGAGAAGGAAAGAAATGGGAAGAATTACCATTGATAAAGCAAGTAAATGTGGTTGAAGAGATACAAGAGCTTATCCAATTGATGAATTGAAGGGGGAAACCAAAAGAGTGAAGGACATAAGAGATGACTAACCAGGAAAGCTTGTCAAAAGCTTTATCAAGATCAATTTTGATCAGGATATTAGTGGCAACACCTTTAGATTTATAAATGGAGTGAGCTAGTTCCTGAGCAATGAGAATATTGTCATGGATGGATCTACCTTTAAGAAAAAGCAGATTGCTCACTAGAAATAATAGAGTTAAGAAGGGGTAAGCCTATTGTAAATGACTTTTGTGAGAATTCTATATGAGAGGTTGCAGAGAGCGATAGGTCTAAAGTCTTTGACTTGAGAAGGATTCTTGGATTTGAGGATGAAAGTTAAGAGGTTTTTATTCCAATCATAAGGAATGAAGGAAGTGTTGTAAAAGGTGGAGATGCAGTTCATGTAGGCATAAAAAATAGATGACCAGTTTGCTTTGAAGAATTCAGTCGTGAAGCCATCAAGCCTAGGGCTTTTGTCATTGGGAAGGGCCCTAATAGTATCCAGACATCCTCAGTGGAGAAAGGAATAGTTAGGTTAGTAAAAAAGTTAGGGTCTAGTCTCTGAAAAAGGAGCCAAGAGGAGTGTTTATGGAGTTGGAGGATGACCAAAGTTGGGAGTAGTGATTGGAAAAAGCAAGTAAGATTTATTCTTATCAGAAGTCATAGTACTAATATTAATGAAATGAATATGATTAATTCTACGTTTACTAGTGGCAATTTTGTGGTAATAGGCAGTGTTAAAATCTCCATCTTTAATCAAAGCGATTTTTGATTTAGCCCACCATTTGAGGCTGATCTGACATTGAATGGCAATAGATTTATTGTAGATAGTATTTAAAAGACTATCTTGAGGTTAAGAAAGGCCAATAGAAGAATCAATGTTCTCAACATTGGTAATTTCACTTTGAGTCTTGGCAAGATTGTTTTCAAGTCTGCCAAGCGAGTTCTTGTTCTAGTCAGAGAGGGCTGTCCGAGTGTGAGAGATGCCCAATTGAAACTTGGAGAAAGGCTGGTTTAATTTGTTAATGAAAGGGCCATGCCAAACATCATTCACAACACTATAAAACTCATTATATTGGGTCCCAATAATCAGAAATTTGAAGCTTAGGGGTTTAGGCTAGGCTTGAAGCTTATTGAGGAGGGGGGCCTGGTCTGAGCCAGTTCTAGGTAAATAAGAGATCGAAGTCCTTCCATACAAGTGAAGCCAAGCAGCATTGTGTCACACCCCAACTTAGGGTCGTGTGATTTGCCACGGTCTATGTCCTATCCTGAAGCCTACTATGTACATACATTGACTAATAGAAACGGAAACACATAATAAAAACAACGATGCAGCTTTATTCAAATCTTTAAAGAAGGTTCATAATTTTTACTTTAAAACATGAAAAGTTCCAAAACATCAATCACCATAGGAAACAACTCAAGTTTAAGCGCAAGTACATGTTTCTGAATAGACAATCTTAGTGTATTAAAAGAATCAACTGCCCTAGACCTCTAGACTATGACTAGTGGACGCTGCTACGATATCTACACCATCGCCTGCCCTCCAGCTACACCATGACTCCAAGCCTCATTTCACTGATCGGGCTCTACAAAATAAGGAAATAAACTATGAGTCCATAAATCCCAAATAATCACACACACACACACACACACACACACACACATATATATAGCAGCAAAATATAAAGTTAAGGATATAAGTTGCTTCTGTTATGACAATCGACCGCAGGGGTCGTCCGATATAGGTCATACATTCATGTAAGCAGCCATAACAGCCTAACTACGCCACATGGCCCCCGGCCCCTAGGGCCTACACATGGTCTAGTGATTCGGCTATAACCAGCCCTACCACATACAAATAGTAGTATACTAGCCGTTTGGGCCACATAGCATATAAGTGAATCAAAGCGAACTCAAGCCCGTCGACTAGGATGGTCTGCTAGCCTCCGGACATCGATTGGGATAGGGATAGCTAGTCCCACCCAACAGAGGTCTGATACCTAGTGGGCCCGTCGGTGCAATCTCAAGACCCAATCACTGGCTGAGTCAAGCATTAGACATTCCGACTACCCATGCTTCTCAGCAGACCACCACAATCACTTCAAAAAACAAGGTTTCCTAAAGTTTCCTTATTTAAAGTCCCGGGTGTCCGCCCGTTCTCAACCTTTTTAATTTCAGCCGTACCATGCACACACTGTTGTTTGCAAATGTTTCTTAGGTGTGAGGACTAACTCGTCAACTTTTGAGTTTCCATATCTAACACATTTTATAATTTCATGTAAAGCATCTAGCGTCATATGCTACCTTTTGCAAATGTAAACTACATGTTATAGACTTGGAAATGCACCCATTATCAATACTGGACAGCATATAAATTGTAATGAAATTTCTTCACAACACCTACGATGTATAGCCACATGATTCAATGATAAGGAATTTGAATTTTGCATTAAACCATAAATTCAACAAGGAAATAAATTATCTATAATGGTAAAAGTATCACCATATTTCAGAATTTAAAGAGGAGAGGTCTAAGGATGGTTACTATCCTACCATTCTACTCATTACATGCATCAACATAGAGCCTTCCTTAGTTAGATCTTACCTAAATGTCATATTGATTCTAATTGTCAATCTAGGCAACTTGTCATGCCCTATTGTTTTGAGTATTCCTAACCATGAAGTTTATCTTCTAGAGATCACCATCTCCCCCAATCCTTGCTCGGCCGAGACTTGAGAAAAGCATGGCTTGCTCGGTCGAGCCCCCAAGGATAGGAACAAGAGGGAAGGACCAACCCCAACCCTAATATCTTATCGTCAAATTGTGATTTGCCTAAATAATTAAAGAAACATCTAAAACCAAAATAGGCAAATAGAATTAGAAAACACACTATTCACCGCCCCCCTCTAGTGTTCCATTTCATACAACAACCATCTCCCCAATCCTTGCTTGGCCGAGCCTCCAAGAATAGGAACAAGAGGGAAGAACCAACCCCAACCCTAATATCTTGTTTCCGATCTATCCTAATTAAGACTTTGATCCATCCGCACACCCTTTGCTCGGCCAACCCATGGACATGGAGTTTTCCCTTTGCTTGGCTGAGCCTACTAGGCTTTAGAGGATGAGTTCCAATAGTCACTTTCGGTAAGTAAATCAAGGAAGAAGAAAGGGTGGACGATGATGATCTCGATCCTTCCGATGATGACATGGTTTCCGGCGCCGACCCAAGATCTCCCCTCCTCCCTCTCTTGCTCAGGCGTCATGCGGCTCTTGCTCGGGTTTTATCCCTTTATCCACCAATGACATAAATGCCCCTCTAACTAACTTAGCCTCTACTCGACTCAATACGAGTTCGATTCGGGCCCTGATTTGATCTGCATACACGATTTGAACTTGACTCAAAAAGGACATCTAATGCTTAATAAGGAAGTATCCATCTAACCAATTTAGACTTCATAAGCCGAGTTATACCTTCTACTCTAGGTGATTCTGCGGCTCGACTCGACTAACTCCTCATCCGGTGCGCTGCACCAAAAATAGATTTTTATATTAGGAAATTTTTCGGGTCTTATACATTGGCAAAGGTTTGATCCAATCCATCTAAAAGAAGGGCAGCATTACTATGATTATTTCACCATGTATATTTCGGCCCAGTGAAGCCGAGATCAAGCAAACCAGAATGAGTAATGAAAGCACAAAAATCTTTAACCGACTTATTTACAGTGAAATTGTTACCACCAAATTTATCAGAGGCATTAAAAATGACATTAAAATCATCGGCAATAAACCATGGAAAAGAAGACAGATCCAAAGATTGCAAAGAATTCCAAGTGATAGCACGTAAATTAGGATTGGTATCACGTAAATAGTAGAGATTAAGAATGGAGTAAAGGAATGACAACCAATAATAGCATGGATCACATGAAATTCAATGAATAGCACCTGAGCAGTAATTGAAGTGTTATCCCATTGCCGGCCAAAAGAGAGGATTGATTCTGTGGCTTGAGGGAGGGTGGGGTGCGTCTCTTGGAGGCAGATGACCTGCACATGAGAATAATGAATGAAGACATGCAATCAGTCTTTAACTAGGCGCTTGAAAGCCCCTCTGTAATTCCAATTTAATATAATCATGATGAGGGGTTAGGGGTACTTGCCGGGTTAATAAGAGCATCTGTTGGGGCCAATGGAATATTGTAATCAGGTAGACTGTGGCGCATGCGCTTGAGCGTGTTTTGGCCATCCGTTAAGAGGAGAACAAATGGATCTTTTTTGGAGGGACGAGGAGGCTTGTGAGTACCACGTTTAGAAGGCTTGGCGAAAGCAGAAGCTAGAAGCATGTTAGGGTCGGAGGAGGGCAAGATATGTGTAAGCTCCTAGACTAGTTGATCGAACGATCTCACCGGGGGAGCAGGGTTCGTGTGCCGATTGGGCACTCAACACAGCCGAAACTCGCGCGATTGGGGGATAGATGGTGAGGCCGCCAGTGGCGAACCTAGACCTAGGGACCATAAGTTGGTCTCATAGATGGTTCAGAGGCTGAAGAGGGCGCCGGGGCACGGGTAATCGTAGGCACCGGAGTCTAGATAGCGACCGAAGCAGCCTTAGGGGGGCAATCATAATTAGGTGCTTGTTTGGAGGTGTAGGAGGATTCAAGATGGCCAACTTTACCACAGAGAAAATAGAGTAAGGGCATGTTTTCATATGAAATGAGGTGAAAGCTTTGACAATCGGAGGGACCAACCCAAATTCCTTGCCGAAAAGAAACAGAGAGGACGATTTCAATACACACATGAATGTAACAGCCTCTCTCGAAAACAAAAGAACGACCATCAATCTTAATAACTGAACCAAGACTAGAAGCAATAAGAACAATATTCATTCCACAATTCTAAAGGTAAACTGTGTGAACGAACACAGATCGGCGCCACCGAAAAATTTTCTCTCCATAGATTAAACATTGGCTTCCATGGTATCAAGCGAATCACGTTACCTCTAAAGGACCAAGGGCCCCTGGTGAGGACGGTAGTGGATTGGTCAGGACTTTTAAAATGAAACACAAAGATGTACCCAAGTGCCACGAAGATGTACCGTGACCTACGATAGCATTATTGGTGGAAAGGAATGAAGCG
Organism: Canna indica; assembly: GCA_034359265.1. Classification (NCBI taxonomy): domain Eukaryota; kingdom Viridiplantae; phylum Streptophyta; class Magnoliopsida; order Zingiberales; family Cannaceae; genus Canna; species Canna indica. The sequence continues at coordinate 16,548,793 of CP136893.1, read as the reverse complement.
GGAAGTGGCTGAGTATGTGTCCAAGTGCTTGACCTGTCAACAGGTTATGGCCGAGCATTTGAGACCTGTAGGGTTGCTCCAGTACTTAGATGTACCTGTGTGGAAGGGGGAGAAGATCACTATGAATTTGGTGACCAGTTTGCTGAGGTCGAGAGGAGGTCATGACTCCATATGGGTCATGGTTGATCAGCTGACCAAGTCGGCACACTTTATTCCAGTCAAGACAACCTTTTCAACGGAGTAGTATGCCAAGCTTTTCCTGGATTGAATAGTAGCGTACCATGGGATTCCGGTGATGATCAATTCTGACAGGGGCACCCAATTCACCTCTTGGTTCTGACAGTCCTTCTAGGAAGTTCTGGGTACTCAGGTCCGATTTAGTACAGCCTTCCACCCTCAAACTAACGGGTAGTCAAAGAGGACCCTCCAAACATTGGAAGATATGTTGAGGGCATGCGTGTTGGATTTTGAGGATGGTTGGGAGAGGCACTTGCCGCTAGTAGAGTTTGCATATAACAAACCGTCACCACAGTAGCATTGGCATGGCTCCATTTGAGGCCCTTTATGGGCGGAGGTGTCGGTCGCCAGTAGGATGGTTTGAGGTGGGTGAGACTCAAACGTTAGGGCCAGACTTGGTTCATGATGTTATAGAAAATGTGAAGGTGATAAATGACCGATTGTTGGCAGCTCAAAGTCGGCAGAAAATGTATGCTGATGGCAGATCAAGGGACTTAGAATTTGCAGTGGGAGACTTGGTGTTCCTCAACGCGTCGCCCATGAAAGGGGTGGTGAGGTTTGGCAAACGAGGGAAACTAAGTCCCAAGTTCATTGGATCGTTTCTCACAAATTTAAGATTTCTCTCTTCTCCATGGCCACCCTTCACTTGAAAAGAATATGAAGTTTTCGTGTAAATTTTTTATTCCTTCTCCAATCGGGTTTGTGTAGTGTTCTATGTGTCGATTTTCCTCTTGGAATTTGAGATTACACACACATAAAACCCTAACATTAGAAATTGGCCTCCTTTGTGGCCGCCTACTATAAAGTAGGGCTTCTTGAAATTTTCTTGTTAATTATATTTCTTCTTCAATAAGACTAATGGTATGACTTCTAGATTTAATTTCTCTTTAATTAGTTCAGTGTAAAAGGGCATAGTTAATTGTGGAAATAAAGCCCTAAGCATGTGAATTCTTCTCCTGTCATATCCGACCATGACCATGAGGCATTCTGAGATTTTGGTTATAAAACTTGTATACCTGGAGATTAGTGTCTAAAGTAGAGGTTAGTGTGGGATTAATAGCCCTAAACTTAGGGTTATCTCCTATATCTACAGCCGCATGAGAGAGAGAGAGAGAGAGAGAGAGAGAGTACTTGAAAACCTAGTTTGGAGTAGGTAATTCCATGTTTCATCCAACTTTTGTGTTGCTGAGAAACTTATTACTGAAAATGTATTTGGTTGAAATTTTACAATTAATATGCTGAAATTGCTTAATGTTGATGCTAAAATTGCATAGTTTTGGTATTGAAATTGCTTAGTTAATGTTGCTAAAATTTCATATAGTGTGTTGCTGAAATTTCATCTAACCTGATTTTGAAATTTTACAATTTTCCTATGATTAGATACTAGAAATCTCACATGAATGATGCTGAATTGTGATGTGATGGAATTTAGTTAAATTCATGCTGATTTGATTTATCAGTTTGCATAGTCAGTTTAATGCGGAAAGTACTAATGAAACCTACTGATCTTCATGTAAAGTATATTTTGAAAACATAGGAAGTACTTAGGTGATGTGAACAGTAACGTTTGGATAGGAAATTGATTATTTCAGTAGGCTGGAAATTCTTGTAATGCATGTTAATCAAGTTGGGTTGCGGGCTCGATATGACGTTCCTAATCTGTTATAAATAATTGGGGTATTTATGGGCCTTACTAGGCTGAGTGGTGCGCTCCTCGCACGAGATGACATTGGGCCAGCTAGGCCGCATAGTGCGCATAACGCACGTGATGACTATGGGTTGCATGCAAGCCGAGTTGTACGCACAGCGTACGAGCGATCATGGGTCGATGGGCCTTCCCGACCAAGTGGGCACTGGTTCTAGAGGGCCTTCCTAGACCAGTGAACCCGAGCAGAGACACAATGGGTACTGGATCTAGAGGGTCTTCCTAGACCAGTGAACCCGAGTAGAGATAGTGGATACTGGTTCTAGAGGGCCTTCTTAGACCAGTGAACCCGAGCAGAGACACAGTGGGTACTGGTTCTAGAGGACCTTCCTTGACCTATGAACCCGAGCAGAGGCACAGTGGGTACTAGTTGTAGAGGGTCTTCCTAGGCTAGTGAACCTAAGAAAATTTTTTAATAGGGATTCAAAAATTAAAGAGTATTTTCTATAGAGTCGGATGGGAGCACGTCCCTTATATAATTAATCTGACATCCGCACTCGCTTGGCATATTATATATTGTTGTTACTAGATTCTATTTGGTGAGGATTGGGAGACCATTCACTGAGTTTCATACTCACTTTCTTTCTAAGTTTGTTTTGCAGAGAGTGGTTCTGAGGTACGGCGCAGCTGTTGGCGGCGAGGCTCCGCTAGCGATCTCATGAGCTGGTTGGCATAGTCGAGTCAAGTTGGGTCGAGTCTTGTTTGAAAACTGAGACATTATAGTCTTAAGAGTGTCCTAGAGTTGTTTAAACTTTTAGTTGAATCATTTTATGAGATATCTGTCGTGTGGATTATGTTTTCTTGTCACTGAGTTGCTATCGACTATTCCTTAGTTATTTTATAAAAACTTTGTTTTCAAATTGTACCTATTTAGATGCTTGTATAATGGGTTAGGCTTCGAGGTGCTTGACTGCACTCTAGCCGGTCACGTGAGTCAGTTTCGGGGCGTGGCACCATAAGCCGTGAGGGAATGTGGCCGTCCAATAGCGAGTCGGAGATCGGGTGACGATTAGACATTAGTGAATTGGTTTGAACCAACGGAGGGTGGGGTAAGAGGGTTTGCGGGTCTCAGTGGGATGGATTTTGGGGGTAATAGTGGGTTTGGATGCAAGAGGAGTTTTGGGTAGGGGCCCTGATTGGGAGGGGGCCCAAACTTGGGAGGGGTTCCAGAACGATATGGGTATTGGAACTTTGGGGCCCAACCATTCGAGATATGTTAGGTGCGGTTGGGGGGATCCGCATCCACAGTCGGCGGGTTTGAACTGTCCATGGCATCCTCACTAGTGTCGCGAGAGGGTGAACGGGTTCGCGTGCCTATTGGGCGCTCATCACGGACGAAACACGTGCGATTGGGGGATAGACGGTGAGGTTGCCAGCGGCGAACCTAGACCCAGGGAACATAAGTTGGTTCCATAGACGGTTCAGAGGCCAAAGAGGGGGCAGGGGCACAAGCAACTGAAGGCACCGGAGTCTAGGTAGTGACCGAAGCAACCTTAGCGGGGGAATCAGAATTAGGGGCTTGTTTGGAGCTGCAGGAGGATTCAAGATGGCCAATTTTACCACAGACAAAAATAGAGTAAGGGGAGGTTTTCATATGAAATGAGGTAAAATCTTTGACAACCGGAGGGACCAACCCAAATTCCTTGTTCAATAGAAACATAGAGGACAATTTCAATACACACACGAATGTAACAGCCTCTCTCGAAAACTAAAGAAAGACCATCAATCTTAATAACTGAACCAAGACTAGAAGCAATAACAACAAGATTCATTCCAGAATTCTAAAGGTAAACTGTGCAAACGAACCCACACCGGGGCCACCGAAAAATTTTCAGTCCATGGATTAAACATTGGCTTCCATGGTATCAAGCAAATCACGTTACCTCCAAAGGACCAGGGCCCCCCAGTGAGGACGGTAGTGACCTAGTCGGGACTTTTAAAATGAAACACGAAAAAGACTTGGTCAAGATCAAGCATACTAACAAAATCAAAATTTGCCCAAATCCGGACAACCCAAGAATGAATAGAATCAACCAAGGGGGGCTTCCCCAAAAACTTGGCAATTAAACTAGAATGACAAGGCGTACTCCATTGCTGGAGTTGCTCAGGCGGAAAAGAGACTTTACCAGTCTGCTGCTATGAAATCTGGCGAAGTAATGAAACGTCAACTGGAGAGGAGGAGGTAGGAGATATACCTTTGAGGATTTGGGCCCAAGAGGTAGGGGGCGCAAAAGAAGAGGGATGGTTACCATGAAGGGTTGCAGAGTTTGCTGCCGATGAAAATGATTTCCCGATGAAGTTTAGAGAAGTGGAAATAGGGCTAGGGTTTGCCGATGAAACCCTAGGGGAGGAGCGTGAAGCGGAGGAAGACGGCACAATGAAAACATTAGACGGAGGAGGGGGATCCAAGGGAGCCTGCGGGGGGCGCGATGCCGACGAGGAGGGATAGGTCACAAGGGAGAGGGGAGGCGAAATTATCGCCATCTCAAAAATTCTAATTTATAGTTCCATATATATATCCGTTATATGATGACATGGAATCCTATGTCAGCATCAAAAAATTATTTTTTTAATCCAAGCTACCACGTCATCAAAATTGATGTTAGAAGAAATTACTTTTTTTATTTAATCGAATTGTCACGTTAGCAGACATACCCTTGTACCAAATTTAATCCAAACTTTGGCCTTGTAATAATTATATTCTAAACTTTGACTCTTATAACAAATCTATCACGGTCTTTAGTTTCTTCCTAATGTATCTCAAATTTTAAAATTTGAAATAAAACTTAAATCTTTTATAGATATTATTATTAATTATTAAGTGCATAAAGTTTTGAAAATAGTCTTATAATTATCTATTGATTTTTTTTATAAAAAAATTGATTCAAATTTTTAGTTTCTTGTTATTTTTTATTTAATTATATTATTGCATTTTAGAGAAAATCGAAATACCCAAATTAAACTAATAACTTTCCACATAGTATTATTATAGAACAAAACTATTTTTTCTTAATTTTTTATTTATTATTTACCAAAATTTAATATTTTTATATTAATATTTTATTCGATGTGTTTACCACGTTACAGAGAAAAATTCAAATTCCAAGCTCAACTAATATTTTTTTTAATTTTTTATCTATTGCATTTATATTTATGCTTTATAAATATAGATCTAAATATAAGTATATGTTCTATCAAAGTTTTTTCTTTTAATTTTTTTATATATATTTCATTTTTAAATAAATTTTTTTTTTATGTATTGTATATTATTTATTTTATAAGTTCATTTTTTCATTCTCGTATTATAATTGTATATTATATTTTCGTATGACAATTATTATTATTTATTATCAAATAAAATTAATTTTTTATTTGATAAATTTTTAGTTTTCATTTTTTTATAAATTTAAATCGGCTATTGCATTTTATTAAAATTTCAAAATTTCCAATGGAACTAAGACATTTTGCTTATATTATTTTTTATTAAACATTTAAGATTATGATTATACTTTATTTATTATCTAAAAAAACTTTTATATATATATATATATATTGGTTTTTTTATTTTTGTATTCAATTTGATTTTTTAGTTTGTGTTCAATTTGATTTATTGTCAATCACAAAATTTGAGATATATTAGGAAGAAATTAAAAATTGTGATAGATCTGTTACAAGGACCAAAGTTTTCGATAGATTTATTACAAGGGTTAAAGTTTGAGATAGATTTGTTAAAATGACAAGTTTGCTGTTGTGATAATTTGATTAAATAAAAAAATAATTTCTTCCAACATCCGTTTTGATGATGTGGTAACTTGGATTAATTTTTTTTTTTTGATGCTGATGTGAGATTCCACATCAACATATAACAGATAAATTAATAGCCAACTAACGAGAATAAATAATTGATTCAAAATTCAAAGTTAAAGTATACAATTGTTTTAAATAAAAATAAGGGACAAATTTGTTGAAAACCCTATAGTTCATGACATATTCATTATTTTTTCCTAAAAAATACCAATAATATTTTAAATGAAAAATAAAATAAATCATTAAGAGAATTAAATTAAATAGTGAGATTATATGGATTAAGAAAAAAAGACAAATGGGAAATCAACGAGTATAAAAAATTGAAATTATTTAATGATATTAATAAATGTAATAATTAAAAGTTATAATTTTAATAGACTATGAAATAAGTAATTGATTATAATTATTTGAACATATAGATATTTGTGTTTATAATTATTGATAAAAATAGTCAAAATTATTAAAATGACATATTAAAGGAAAATAGAATAATCCATGCACATGACCGGCCAGGATCTACGTGCCTATACCCCGAAGCTTAACCCATGCACATGTCAAAACTAATAAAGTAGTAGAAAGAAAACAACATGTTTTATTTTAAAGGTAAAGCGAACCAATACCAAGTTTAGATTAATAGTTCACAAGTAAAGAAAATGCGAAAATACGATTAGGTTCAACAGTTCAAAAGTTCAGTCAAATAAAACCTGAAATAAATAATATAAATGCCCTTAGGGCTACAACTCCAAATCAAGCTAACACAAGTGCATGACAACTACCAAAAAGACTCGACTACAACCCTAAATAGGACAGCTATGAGATCCAGCGGCTCCTCTGCCATTCAGCGACGCCAAGTGCATCCAACCCACCTCACTGGTCAGGCTCTACAAAATAGAAATCACACGACAATGGGTGAGTTCAAAAAACTCAGTGAGCGATTTTACCCATTCTCATAAATAAACACAGAGATAACATAAATAAATAATATCTCTAAAAAGAAACCACGTCACAAAATTATGACTAGCTACTTGGCCCACAGGCCATCCATGCCCACGACATCTGAGTCTCACAGGGGTGCATCAGGCTGAAGCCCTTCCATGCCCGAAGGCAACATCACCCACAAAACGTGCATCGGGCCAAAGCCCACCATGCCGACGACAACAACACATACTAGGAAAGTGCATCGAGCCGAAGTCCACATGCTGAAGGCAACAACACATACTAGGGAAGTGCATCAGGCCGAAGTCCACCATGCCCAAGGCAACAACACTTACTAGGATAATCGGGAAAGACCCTCCGAACTTATCCTACAGGTTGGGAATTTAGCGTCAAACCACCTAGGCGTAGCCCGTAACCCAGCTCCAAATTGAGCCGCTCAAGACCTAAGTCAAGATTCTCCTACGGTGTCCTAGGGTTGTCCTCATTACGAAGCGTCTCAAAACTCCAAACCCGACCCTTGTCCCTTAGACCCATAATGTCATGAACTCATGTGGTTCTATTTCATGAATACCTTGTAAGTTGGTTCATAACAGATTATGCTCACCCTTCAACCCAATTTTATTTATACAATTAAAATTTAGATCATTTCAATTAGGGTTTTGTTTTAGGATTTTATTCTGCCCAAAAGTGCTGTGTATACCTCAAATCTACTCTCCAAAGTGTGTCATATGTTTCCAAACAATATTTTCTGGTCAAAATGATAGGCTACACTACTATAATCAGAGATCTAATCACATAATAACAGAGAAATACAAAATCAGTCTAGATTCAAAAAACAACACATAAATTTCAGAAAGCTGAAATTTCCAACACAACATGAAATAAAATCCGAATTTTAGAAAATTACATCCCTAGATTTATAACATCACGGATTTATATCATAAAGCCAATCATGCATACAATCTCATAATTTTTACTCAATAAAAACTAGCATATATATCAAGAATCCTAAACCAAGAATCAAGAAGATTAAATTAATTCTTTAGCATCAAGAACACCTTGAACTCCAAGATGAGGTTTGCACCCGGCCCCTGTAGGATCCCTAGGGCATAGAATCTTCAAGAAAATCTCAAGAACAAAAATAAATATCTTCAAGATCAAGAATCTTCAAGACGGTTCAAGAGAATTCGAAGAAAACCCGAATAGGAGGGATAAAACCACTCACCTTAATTTGGAAAAATATTAGAAAAGAAATATCGGACGATGGCCCTCGAATCCGGCTTCAAAAGGTCAATGACTCGACCAAAAAAAATAGCTCCAATGGGCGGCGGCTCACTCCAAGCCGCCGGCATGTATAGAGGGAAAGAGGCGAAGGAAAGGGGTTGTCTCCTCTTGGCATGGCTCCAAAGGGAAAGAAGAGAGGGAGAGGAAGCAAGCGGCTCGGCTCGGCTCAACTCGGGTTGGATCCAAGGAGAAAGAAGGAAGAAAGGAAGAGGAAGAAAACCATTAATTCACAAGCCACATCCACCTTATTTTGGTGGCTCCAAAATAGGAGCCAAAAGCCATGAGGGGGGCGTTTTATACACCCTCATCAACCCTAATCCCTTAAACCATTAATTCATAATCCGCATCCACCTTAAGCCAGAACCAAAATACGCTAACCCGATAGACTTAAATAATTTAATTAATCTCATTCTAATAAATCAAAAACAATTAATTAAATGCCCATATCAACATAATTAGCAATTATGCACACACAACACCAAATTAAATACTCTCAACTACCCAAGCCTAAAAATTCATAAATTCATAAACTTATATTCTACTTACCTGATCTCGCAAGCTCGCTCTGGACCATGGGTCGACTCGGCTCGATCACGAACTAGCTCGCTAGGCTAGCAAATACACATAAAGGGAAAAATAATAAATTTAAATATCTGGGATATTACAATCCTCTCTCCTTAAAGAAAATTCGTCCTCGAATTTTAGAAAAGAAAATAAGGGCTCACCACAACATCAAACAATGAAGGATAACGCTCCATCATATCCTGCTCTACCTCCCAGGTGGCCACCTGGCTGGAATGGTGCTCCCATCTGACCTTAACCAAGTGGATCTCCATGGACCTCAAATTTTGAATTTGCCGGTCTAGCAGCTCAACTAGCCGCTCCTCATAAGAGATTGTTGAATCCACCTCCACTGCGATAGGCTCGATCACATGGGACTCATCCCGAATATACCTCTTAAGCATAGACACATGGAATACTGGATGTACTCGGTCCATACTAGGAGGTAGGGCTAACTCATAGGTCACGGTTCCCGTGCACATGAGAATAGGAAACGACCCAATGAACCTAGGGCTTAGCTTTCTTTTCTTACCAAATCTCACTGCCCCTTTCATAGGGGACACCTTGAGGAACACCATTTCCCCCTCAACAAACTCTACCTCCCTGGCCTTTCCATCCGCATACATCTTAGTGGCTCTCGGATGCATAGTGTAGGTGGACGCCTTTCGAGTACCACAATCTGATTCTTAAACCCCAGGACGCCTTTCGAGCCACATTGAATCCATTATCTGCATCTCCTCTCCTGGCCAGATCCTTAGTGAGTGAACAAAATGCATCCTCCTCCTGCGCTGCCCGCAACATGTCAACCAACGCTGACTGCACTCTCAAGTGGGCCACCAGCGCACCCGATTCTGACCCTGTCAAGATTGCTCCTCCATCCAAGCATAAGGCTGACTCCTGAGCCAATGGCGTCCTCCTAACTGCCAAATGTGCTAAACTTCCCAAAGATTTTATGCTCAAAGCATTTGCCACCACATTAGCCTTCCCTGGATAGTATATGATTGTGCAATCATAGTTCTTCAACAGCTCCAGCCATCTTCTCTACCTCAGGTTCAACTCCTTCTGGGTGAACAAATACTAGAGGCTTTTATGATCAGTATATATCTCATAAGCCTTACCATAAAGGTAGTGATGCCACAGTTTTAATGCGAACACCACCGCTGCGAGCTCAAGGTCATGGGTGGGGGAATTCTTCTCGTAAACCTTCAACTGCCTGGAGGCATAGGCTATCACTCTGCCATTCTGCATCAGCATGCAACCCAAGTCGATTCCAGAGGCATCACAATAAACAACAAAACCTCCTGAACCCTAGGGTACTGCTAAATCTGGCGTCGACGTCAAGCTATCCTTGTGCTTTAGAACTCTCTCTTCGCACTTACTGTCCCTTTCGAACTTGAACTTTTTCTGGGTCAAGCGGGTCAATGCCACTGCAATCCTATAGAAATTCTCCACAAACTTTTTGTAGTAACCTGCGAACCCTAGAAAACTACGAATCTCCGAGACATTGATCGATCACTTCCAGTTCTGAATGTCTCAATCTTTGCATGGTCCATCTTTATTCCTTCCTTGGACACCACATGACCAAGAAACCTTACGCACTCCAACCAGAACTCGCACTTGGAGAATTTGGCATACAACCTGTGCTCCCTAAGAGTTTCCAGAACTACAAAACCTACTCACATCTGTGCCTTTCCTCTGGTCTGATCAGGCTACTAATTGCCCATGCCAGGACAATCTTTCCTGAAATACCCAACCTGTCCGCACCGCAAACTTGCCTTAGAGCAAAACTTCTCTGGTCCTGCTCAACTCTGATCCCACACAATCATGACCCTTAAGCATAAGGTCGATCTATACCCATAATTTATATTTCATGAAATCTAAGGGAAATATGCTCTAATCAATCCAAAATTTTAGCTATAGGGGAAATTTACGCTCAGCTAACCCCCGCAGATCCCTTCTATAGAACTCTATTGACCACCCCCCCTAGGATCCGTAGGGGCAACCCTAACCATATTGCACCAAAAATATTTAACTATATAACGAGACCCAATGAATCATTCAAAATATTAAGCAATCATTGCAAGGATCTCTAATCCAAGCACCCATACAAAGGTGGCCCCCTTAAAAATGGTGCAGTCTCTAGCACAGGAACATTCACGGCCTCCAGATGTGCTACCCTGGGACTGTCCCAATTCCTCCTCCATGCGGAGTGCCTCAATCAACTCAGCCTTTCGGGCCTGCAACTGTACAACCATGGGATCCTGTCCCACCTCCTCCCGGGTCTGCGGTGGTCTCTCTCGACCCCGGCCCCGGCCTCGGCCTTGGCGCTTAGTGGAGTGGCTATCCCTACCGCTCCTTGCGGTATCAAATGCCTCCATCGATCTAGAAACACCAGAAAAGAAATAATTCAAGATTAAGCAATAGAATTCACCCAATGTTTTGAAAACTAAACAAAAAGTCACGCTGAGGTACAGACTTAGCCCATTGATCTCATAACATACACCTACCATATACTGACACGCTAGCAATACCCTATACGGTGACAACTTTAGGTCGTAGTCAGACCGAACCACATGCTCTAATACCAACTTTGTCACACCCTAACTCAGGGTCACACGACCGGCCAGGGTATACGTGCCAATACCCCGAAGTCTAACCCATGCACATGCTAAAACAAATAAAGAAAATGCGAACCAATACCAGTTTAGATTAATAGCATAGAATTAAAGAAAATGCAAAAATACGATTTGGTTCAACAGTTCAAAAGTTCAGTCAAATAAAACTAGAAATAAATAACATAAATGCCCTCAGGGCTACAACTCCAAATCAAGCTAAGACAAGTGCATGACAACTACAAAAAAGACTTGATTACGACCCTAACTAGGACTGCTATGAGATCCAACCGCTCCTCTGCCCTCCAGCGACGCCAAGTGCATCCAACCCACCTCACCGATCAGGCTCTACAAAATAGAAATCACACGATAACAGTTGAGTTCAAAGAACTCGGCGAGCGGGTTTACCCACCCTCATAAATAAACATAAAGATAACATAAATAAATTATATCTCTAAAAAGAAACCATGTCACAAAAGTGTAACTAGTAACCAGACCTATAGGCCATCCATGCTCATGACATGTGACTCTCACAAGGGTGAAACAGGCTGAAGCCCTACCATGCCCGAAGGCAACATCACCCACAAAACGTGCTTCGGGCCAAAGCCCACCATGCCGACAGCAACAGCACATACTAGGAAAGTGCATCGGGCCAAATGCCGAAGGCAACAACACTTACTAGGATAATCGGGAAAGGCCCTTCGAACTTATCCAGCAAGTTGGGAATTTGGCGTCCAACCACCTAGGCGTAGCCCATAACTCGGCTCCTAATTGAGTTGCTTCACCATTCCCAAGGATATGGTGCATCAAGACCTAATTCAAGATTCTCCTACGGTGTCCTAGCGGTGTCCTCATTATGAAGCGTCTCAACACTCCAAACTCGACCCTTGTCCCTTAGACCCGTAATGTCATGAACCTGTGTGGTTCTATTTCATGAATACCTTGTAAGTTGGTTCATAACATATTATGCTCACCCTTTAACCCAATTTTATTTATAGAATTAAAATTTAGAACATCTTAAATAGGGTTTTGTTTTAGGATTTTGTTCTGCCCAGAAGTGCTGTGTTTACCCAAAATCTACTCTCCAAAGTGCGTCCAATGTTTCCAAACTATATTTTCTGATCAAAATGATAGGTTACATGACAATAATCAGAAATCTAATCACATAATAATAGAGAAATCAAAAATCAGTCTAGATTCAATAAACAACACATAAATATCTAAAAGCTGAAATTTCGAGCACAACATGAAATAAAATCCGAATTTTACAAAATTAAATCCCTAGATTTATAACATCACAGATTCATATCATCAAGCCAATGATGCATACAATCTCATAATTTTTACGCAATAGAAACTAGCCTATATCAAGAATTCCTAAACCAAGAATCAAGGAGATTAAATTAATTCTTTAGCATCAAGAACACCTAGAACTCCAAGATGAGGTTTGCACCCAAGATTCACAATATTTAATTATAAGATCACAGATATTCCCTTAAACATAAGTCCCATGATATGAAATCAAAATTTAAGATCTAAACATGACATAGAAACCAAGAAAATCTCAAGAACAAAAATAAATATCTTCAAGATCAAGAATCTTCAAGGCAACTCAAGAGAATTCGAAGGAAACCCAAATAGGAGGGATAAAACCACTCACCTTAATTTGGAAAAATATTAGAAAAAAATCCCAGACGACGGCCCTCAAAACCGGCTTCAAAAGATCGACGACTCAACCCAAAAAAATAGCTACAAGGGGCGGCGACTCACTCCGAGCCGCCGGCTTGGAGAGAGGGAGAGAGGGGAAGGAGAGGGGCTGGCTCGGCTAGCTCCTCTCGGCTTGGCTCCAAAGGGAAAGAAGAGAGGTAGAGGAAGCAGGCGGTTCGGCTCGGCTCCAAATAGAAAGAAGGAAGAGTGGAAGAGGAAGAAAAAGCAGTGCCTCGGCTTGGCACTGGGTGGGGGCTCTAAGGAGAAAGGGAATGGGGGCTGGCGGCTTGGCTTGGCTTGGCGCCTGGCTCTCATTCTCAACTTTTTAGGTGGCTCCAAAATAGGAAGCACAAGCCATGAGGGGGGATTTTAAACACCCTCATCAACCCTAACCCTTTAAACTATTAATTCACAATCCGCATCCACCTTAAGCCAAAATCAAAATTCATTTACCCGATAAACTTAAATAATTTAATTAATCTTATTCTAATAAATCATAAACAATTAATTAAATGGTCATATGAATATAATTAGCAATTATGCACAAACAACACCAAATTAAATACTCTCAACTACTCAAGCCTAAAAATTCATAAATCCGTAAATTTATATTCTACTTACCTGAGCTCGCAAGCTCGCTCCGGACCATGGGTCGACTTGGCTCGACCACGAACTAGTCTGTTAGGCTGGCAAATACACATAAAAGTAAAAATAATAAATTTAAATATCTGGGATATTACAAAAGGGAATTTGGGTTTTTTTAGGTCCGGAGCCTGATCTTATTCGAGTTAATCATGTCGGACCCCTAATTTTTATTCGGATAGGATAGGATGGTATTGAAGATGCCTTATTCTATTCAGGTTATCCGGGTTGAGTCGAGTTTTGATTCGATCCGACCGATGCTCACCCCTAAGTAGAACAGTCAGACATAAAAATAAAAATAAATTTCAAAGGCAACTAAAAAGCACAATAGGACTTTTTTTTTTCAACTTTCAAATGTATTTAAGGTTATTTTGGGAAGGTAAATTAATAAATTACATAAATGACAAAAATGACAACTGAATGTGCATGTATTTAGAATTATTTAGGGAAGGTAAATTTATAAATTACATTAATGACAAAAAAGACAGCTTAATGTGCATGTATTTAGGATTATTTTGGGAAGGTAAATTAATTAATTACATAAATGACAAAAATGACAGCTCAATGTGCATGTATTTAGGATTATTTCGGGAAGGTAAATTCATAAATTACATATTTATATATGCATATTCCGATTTTGAAAATATTGAATAAAATTATTTTGGTTTTATGAGATTCCTTTTAATCATTAAGCTCTAATTCTGACCAATTTAAGTGGATGGATGAACACTATAAAATTTATAACACGTCGACAAAAACCCTAAAAAATTGACAAAGATGAAGTCATTTTGGGCATTTTTAATCATTGCTCTCCTCTTCATTAACCACAGCGAGGGTAATCTTTTCATTCATAATTCTTTTATCCATTGCTCTACAACTCTTATATCTATTTTGGTCATGTCTAGAATTATGTATTCCTTTTTTTTTCAATATGATTTCCTATGCCATTTATTCTTAAAATTTAAGTATTTTTATATGTGAATATATATGTTTTAAATAATGAATATTTGATATTCTTCTGTAGATTATTATTTTGAAGAAAATGTTATATATTTGTTTCATTTGTAATTCTGTGTCGTAGGTATTTATTTGGATAAGCGTAATCTACCATGCATAGCTCGAACTATATTGGCGGGAGGATGCACTTTTGACAGTTGCAATACTTATTGCTCAAGTTTCAATGAAGGGCTTGGTAAATGCGACAGCAATGTTCAATGCACTTGCATCTATAAGTGTGGACCTCCGTAATTAAGCATATATATATTTTTTATATTCATGTGCTTATTTGAGTTATTGGAGTTGTAATAATCTCGTGTATCAAGTTAAAATACTTGTACTTTGCATTTGAAGAAATAAATGATATGCAATTCTACTTCTTTTATGAATACTAGTTGCAGTACTCGTGATTTGTACAATTAACTTGTAGTTTTAAAAATAAAAAGTCAGAAATTAAATGTTATATTTTAATATATGTTTGTATATAAATAGAATAATCTACCAAAAAACATTATCATCTTTTTCATATTTTGTAATATAAATTTAATATGAAATTATATAAATTTAAATTTAAAAGTAATTTTAAATTTTAGAAAAATGTTATTTCAAACTTCAATTATAAATTAATTTATAATTTGAATTGTAAATTAATTTATAATTTGAATTGTAAATTAAATTTTATCTATAATTTAATATTCTTAATAATTTAAATAAAATTTATGATTAAATAATTGCATACCTAGTTTTTTCAAGAATAGTTTACTATATTATTAGCATATTATGAAAAAAAAAAAAAATTTAAGAATAAAAACATTTGGTGAGGTTAAAAAAATTAGTTTAAATTAACGTACAAATTTAAATAGAAATATTCAGACCAATATACTTAAAGAGTAATAATAAATATCGTATGTGTGAAAATATATAAAGAGAAAACAATAAATATAAATTTAATTTGATTTATATAATTATAAAAGTATGCAAGTATATTTATATAATTTAATTTAAAATAACTATAAGTAATAGTTAAATTTAGTACAAAGTAAAAATAGAAAGATAAAAAAATGAATTGTCCTAGTTTAGTAATTAATAGTTATTTTTACCATAAAAGCAATACGTTCATATTTAAAAATATAGAAAAATAAGTCCATATAAATAAATTTACAATCTAGAATAATTGTCACGCCCCAAATCTAGGGTCACGTGACCTGCTAGAGAACATGTCCGTACTCCGAAGCCTACCAACACATGCATACCAATAAAGAAATAAAAGAAACTACAATGCATACTCAATATAAAACACTAAATGCTAGGTATGTTTATATCATCAAATGATTACAATGAAGTCACAACAATATGCAAATAAGATTCTCTATACTCGACAAGGATCTGTCACGTCACGGGTAGATGTCACGACAAGGATCTGATTACAATCCGCTGCCTGAGCTTGCAACCCCACCCGCGCTACATGGGTACCATCGTACCACCTATAGTTAGAATCTGCACATAGTAGAAATTGTAAAAAATTGAAAGTTTGACGTAATATTCGGAGAATGAAATATTGGATAACCATCGTACCACCAACGTCAATGAAATATTGGGAAATTCTTGTAGGGTATGTGGATAACCATACGAAGCTAGTTTGAGGGAAACATGATGAAAATGACTTAGTTATGAATTTTGCAAGATGGCTAGTGAAGCAAAAAAATCTGCTAGTGAATCCAGAAATTTTGGTGAGTACAGAAATACTGGGATGACATGTTCGTCATGCCGATTCTTGATTGATCTGTTGTCCAAATGGTTTAAAACTTTGGGGTTATAGTTGGTATGTTATACAAGCTTGATCATTTGTTGAGCTCCGTAGCCATTCCACTCATGTTTACTGGTTTGGTAGATGTGACAAAAGTGAATATGTTAACATTTGAATAGTGCAACAAATTTGGCTAAGTGTTGGGAACTAGCCTAGCATTACGTGAGAAATGAGTTGTTTCAATGTTTATACTCTTGCTGCTATGGTAAGTCTGATATACACTACTGTGATGAGCGTGACCACTGAGAATAATGTGATTTATATGCTTACTTTAATATAACGCTCTTTTATGTTTGGACGCGACTATGAGTGTGAGATTCCGACCGATGATGGGTAGGGTCTCAAAGATACAGCTCCGAAAATCCACTCGGTGACGAGAAATACCCGAAGAGACGAGGTTGGGGATATGAAATTTCTTTCGATGATGGGAAGAGCCCCAAGAGACGGCAAAAGAACTCATCCGATGACTACGAGGTGCTAGAGAGACGAACCTGGGCTATGTAACATGTCAGGAGGCCACCCTGACAGTTACCTTTTATGTGGCATGTGTTGGAGGAAGATTCTCGACTTGTGTTGGACCGCGACTAGAGGGGCAGGTGGCGGCTAGTACGCGGGTCCCGGAGGTGAAGTCAGGACAGACTTGTTATGGTTGTATTGCTTATTGGACTGTCATGCTTATTTTGCTTATGAGACTTATTGTGTATATTATGCTTATTATGATTATTATGCGTTAGCAGATGGTATGATTCTCTATGAGGTTACACTGTGATCATTTTTCTATTGAGTCATGGTTAGATGTTGGAATATCTTTTCATACACATTATTATTCTCTACTTAATTATGTGCTCTGATGACTCTATTCTTTACTTGTGGGTAGGAAACACCCTACCGCTCACTGAGTTTTGTACTTATGCCCACCTGCTTATGTGTGCAGGTTCAACTGCGGATCAGGAAGCCTGATGTACTTGGTGGCGTAAGCTCAGCTAGAATATTTTCACCTAGTCGAAGTTAGAGAGTCAAGGAGTCATGTCATTTATATTTTACCCATGGATGCCCTTATCATAGTTGTAGTCTCTTGTGAGACTTTGTCATTGTGTCTCTAGTTTTGACATTCGAGTTTTAGGAGTTTACTCCCTTTACGTCATAGTCACATATGCATTCCAAATGAGTATTTGCTATATCTATGTTTGGTTGAGTCTTCGGGGTACGAGTGTGTATTCCCGGTCGGTCACGCTACCCTGGGTTTGGGGTGTGACAAAAACAATGAGGAAGAAGATCTTCAAGTCCTCGCGACGATCAGCTACGGCGATGCTGAGAACTCCGGCCACGAAATCTGGGTGTTGCCCCTCCTCAAAAGCTTTGGCGTTCGTGCGGTTCCCCTCGGAGCCATACGATCGACACTCCATCTACTACTACTACTACTACTATTATTATGATGATGATCATCATCATCATCATCATCATCATCATTATTATCATTATTATCGCTTAGTCAAACAATCCTTGAGCTTCAAAAAGCTCTCGTCGCACTTACTGTCCCATTCTAACTTGACCTTTTTCTGAGTCAAGTGGGTTAATAGCGCTGCAATCTTGGAAAAATTCTCCACAAACTACCAGAACTACCCTGAGACTTTAGCATACAACATATGCTCCCTGAGATTTTCCAGAACTACCCTCAAGTGCTCAGCATGCTCCTCCCTGCTCCTATATTAATTCAAGATATTATCAATAAACACAATTACAAATTAATCCAAGAATTCCCTAATTATCTCTCTAACTGGAGGCAACCCTAGCAACTCCTTCAGAAATATATCAAAGAATCCACACACCGCGGGCGTCTCCCCAATGTCCCTAGTTGCACCTCCATCCCCCTCTAACACAAACACAAAGGACAAGAAGGACTGACAATCACCCAGAAGTAGCTTCCGAGCCCTAAGAGTTGAAATTGTCATCAACAACTCGCTCCTTCCCTCACCTAGGAAGGTAAACTGGGGCAATCCGGACTTACTGAAGGTCACAATCTTAGCCCTGCAATCTATTGAGGCGAAATGATCCGCCAACCAGTCGATGCCCAAAATTAAGTCAAGCTCTAACATTGGCAGGAGTGTCAATTCGACCATCAGCACATGCCCACAAATGACAACCTCGCAGTCCTGAAAGACTATCTCTGCCATCACAGAAATGCCCGTAGGCATAAACACCACAAGTGGCAAATCAAGCACAGAAGATTCCCCTGCCAACTTAACAACAATCAAAACAAACACGACCGAGTGCGTAGTACACGGATCAAACAAGACATATGCGATGGCAAACCTAACCATAACATTACCTGACACCACTGCCCCTGGATGCCTCAGCGCCCTCTTGGTTCATAACAATCACCCATGCAGGCCCCTTTGAACCACCATCTCGCCGGCCTCCTCCCTGAGTCTGGCCCATCTGAGCTACGAAACCCACTAACATTGTTGTCTTTCCTTTGGTTTGATTAGGCTGCTGGCTACCTCTTCCAAGACAATTCCTCCTGAAGTGCCGAACCTGTCTGCATCCAAAACATGCCTCATTACGAAACCGCTCTGGGTCCTGCTCAACTCAGGTTGCACATAATCATGGCCCTTTGCATAAGGTCTCTCTACACCCACAATTCATATTTCCTGAAATCTACAGGAAAGATCCTCTAATCAATCTAAAATTTCGGCTACAATGGAAATTCACCATCAGCCAAGCCCTACAGATCCCTTACGTAGATCTCTATCAACCGGCCATCCTAAGATCCCTAGGGCCGCATTAACCAAACCGCACCATAATGTTTAACTATATGACGAGACCCAATGAATCATTCAAGATACTAAGCAATCATTGCAAGGATCTCTAATCCAGACACCCATACAAAGGTAGCCCCCAACAATGGTGCACTCTATAGCACTGGGCCATTCACGGCCTCAAGCTGTGCTACCCTAGTACTGTCCCAGTTCCTCCCGAGCATGCAGCGGTCTCCCACGACCCCGACCCTGGCCTTGACCTTGGTGCTTTGTGGAGTTGCTGACACTGCCACACTAAAAGGCCTCTATCCATCTGGAATCACCGGAAAGAAAACAAATCATAATCATGCAATTAAATTCAAACTGACATTTTGCAAACTTAACCACGAGTCGCGCTGAGGTGCAGGCTTAGTCCATTGATCTCATAACATTCCCCTACCATATACTAACACGCTAGCAATGCCTTATACAATGACAACTCTAGGTCGTATTCAGACTGAACCACATGCTCTGATACCACATTGTCACGCCCAAACTTAGGGTCACGTGACCGGCCAGGGTATACGTGCATATACCCCGCAACCTAAACCATGCATATGTCAACTCAACAATAAAATATAGTGGAAAGAAATAAACAAGTTTTATTTCAAGTGGAAAATCATACAGAATTCATTATAAGTAAGTTTAACAAAAGTACAAACTGCGACATAAATGTCCACATGGGACAACAACTCCGAAATGCCAAAACATAGTGCATGACAACTACTACAAACTCGACTACGACCCCTAACTAAGAGTGCTATGAGAATGCGGCTCCACTGCCTTTCAGCTACGCCAAGTGCTACAGTCCATCTCAACGGTCAAGCTCTGCAAAATAAAACAACGACAATGTGTAAGTTCAAAGAACTCAGTGAGCGGTCCTACCGACCCCCACAAAAAAAACATCACAAAGACATACAATAGCATAATATCCAACTCTACATGAACAAGATCACGAAAGTGTGACTAACTCTCTGGCCATCTGGCTACTACCTGCCCGAAGGCAGACATCACCCATATGGTGAAGAACAACAGGCCTAAGCTTACCATGCCCTAAGTCAAACAACACATACTAGGATAATCGGGAAGGCCCTCATAACTTATCCTAGTATAAATAAACTCAGGAGCAATCGGGAAAGGCCCACCAAACTTACTCCACGAGACACGTAGGGACAATCGAGATTCGCTCATCCTAACTTGCCCCTTTAAGATATCATAGAGATATCAGAAAAGGCCCCCCGAACTTACGCCTAAAAGATATCACTTGAATAATCGGGAAAGACCCTCCGAACTTATTCCTTAACACCACCTCGGGGATAATCGGGTAGGGCCCTCCGAAGTTATCCCATGAGGTCAAATCGGAACAATCGGGATTTGCTCACCCGAACTTGTTCCAATAAATAACATAGGAGTAATCGGTATTCACCCATCCAGACATACCCCTTTAAAGCACCTCAGGAATAATTGGGTAGACCCTCCAAACTTCTTCCACGAGGCAAAATCGGAACAATCGGAAAAGGTTCTCTGAACTTGTTCCATGGGTTGGGAATTAGCCATCCAACCTCCCGGGCCTAGCCCGCAATCCCGCTCCTCAACGAGCCTCTCAGTCTATCATAAAATATGACGCACCATGACCTAAGCCGACCCCAACTCCTAGATACGTATAGTCATAAACTCGTGTGGCTTTATTTCATGCATAAACTTCTCATGTCATTTCATATCAGAATATGTTGACTCTTTTTCCAATTTTAATTATGCAATTAAAATTTAGTTCACCACAAATTAGGATTTTGTTTTTGCTTACTGTTTTGCACAAAACCAATATATCTAATATGAATCTAATCTCTAGAGCGTGTCCTATGTTTCCAAACTATGTTTTCTGGTCGAAACAATAGATTACACGACTACATTCTGAGAAATACAAACACCACAGAAAGCATTACAAAAATAGCACAAATTCATCATCTTAGCATAAAATTTGAGCAACATTGAATTTTTAGAATATCATGAAAATAAATCCAAAAATTACAAAATTAAATTCCTTAATTATCATCACAATATAATTATATCAAGGAGATAAAATTCACAAGAATTAAATCATGTTTGTTTAGCCAGTTGTGTGAAATCTAAAACTAGAAGGGGGGGTTGAATAGTGTATGTCCCCTTTTTCTTTGTTTTCTTCTTACTCAATTTTAGCTTCTCTTAATGCAATTATTTCTTAATAGTGAATATGATCAAATATAAATAGCAATGATAGACAAGAAAATAAGCAATGCAAACAAGAGTAATTATAGTGGTTCGGCCAACTGCCTACTCCACTACCTTGGCTCCTCACCAAGGATTTCTAACCACTACTTTATCGAATTTATGTTTCCCTTTGAATACAATGAGGACACCCTTCTCACCACTCCGAGAACACCTCAATCCTATTCACCTAGGCAAAACACAATCCGATAAAGTCACCCTAAGTGTTTCCTAGCACACCTAGCAGCTATCTCAATTAGAAAATAAGTTTACAATAAATGTCAAAGACAAAGGAAAGAGCTTTAAGAATTTAAAATGAACCAAGGCTCCTTTCCACCGCCTTCATGTCTCCAACTTGCAAGAAGATGGCTCTTTGAATTGAAGCAAGATTGAAGAAACAGGGAATCAACACCTGAAGAGAGTTGTCGATGGTAGCAGAGGGTGCGCACAGCAGTTCTTTCTTTTGAAGGCTTAAGAAACTTCTTTAATGCTCATTAAAACTTCTTGGAAGAGGATAAAGAAGTTAGGTGAGGGGTATTTATAACCACTTACTCGAACGGCCCGTTCAACGGGTAGAAAAATAGCTGCTGAAGTCGTTCGATCGCTGGTCGGTTGATTAGTCGGGTCGATCGACCGATCTCCAATTTGGTTGATCGATTGGTTGACAGCTAAGCATTTTGCCAAGCTTTTGCCTTGGTCGATCGACCGATCGGTCAACCGACGCAGCCTTGAATTTTTTTCTTCTCCATCTTTGGTCGATCGACTGGTCGACTGAATGGCTACTGCCTATTTTTACCTTAATTCGTTCGACCGACCAGTCGATCGAACGGCTGCTCAGCAGAATACTGCCTTGTTCGGTCGACCGAACTCATGCTGAGGGTGACTTTTTCATGGATTTTTACATGCCTTTTTTATGGGTTTAGTTACCAAGTTTCAACTTGGATAACTTTACCATTTTGGCTTGGGATACACTTATCCTACGGGTATATTACATGAATTCTACTTGATCTAAGCCCGAGCCCTTCTTCGACGTTTTCTTCTTCCGTTTCTTTGACGACCTTTTCTTTTGTCTCATTTGAATGGACTTGGCATGCTTATCGCAACGTCAACCTGAACTCAAAACTTCACGCTTGCACTACTACAAACTTGGTCTTCAGCAACGGCTATCAACAACGGCCGCTCAAGCCGTTGCTATTTGCAACGGCGTTCTTACGGCCGCTCGAGCCGTTGCAGATATCTATATCTGCAACGGTGTTCTAACGGACAACCGAGCCGTTGCGGATTATTTTAATTATCAGCAACGGCTTTCTGACGGAAAGGCGAGCCATTACTGATTTTTTAATTTTCAGCAACGGCTTGCTAACGGATAAGTGAGCCGTTGCTGATGATAACGTATCAGCAACGGCTTTCTAACGGGCGAGTGAGCCATTGCTGATAAGTTTATATAGGGCACGCTCTCGCGCCCGACCCTTCTTCCTCCCGTTGCTGCCGCCGCCGCCTCCTGCCGAGACCTTCGCCGCTGCTGCCGTTGCTGCCGACGCCGACGCCTCTCGCCGCCGCGCCGCTGCCGCTGCTGCTGGTATGTTGATCGGCCGGCCTATACGGTTTCGGCCGGAGATGTTAAAATCCTACCGAAACCCTATTTCTAGGGTTTCGGCCGGCGGTGGTCGGCCTATGGCCGCCGCCGGACCTTCTACAGTGGCCGGACAGTGTGTCCGGCCACTGTACGCCGGCGCCGGAGGGTGGACTCCGGCGCCGGAATATATATATATATTTTTATTGTTTTGAAATTGTTAATTAATTATTTTATAAATGTTAATTAATTGTTTAGATTAATTGTTTAATTTGTTAGATTAATTATTAGGGTTTAGATTAATTTCGGACGCGCGCCGGAATTGTCCACTTCGGACGCGCGCCGGAATCGTCCAATTCGGACTCGCGCCGGAATCGTCCACTTCGGACGCGCGCCGGAATCGTCCAATTCGGACTCGCGCCGGAATCTTCCTACTGTGGATCGTATTATTCCAATACTCGAGGATGCAGACACAACGTCAATTCAATTAGAAGTTGAATATGCTGATGATGACGATAATGAAATTGAGGAAGCTGGAGATGAAGAAGAGGACGAAGAGGAAGAAGAGGACGAAGAGGAAGAAGAAGAAGAATTCGAAGACTATTATTCAGATGATGAAGAATAATTGTATAAATATATCTCTACTATTTATACAATAATCTGATTATATGTTTGTTCGACAGATATGTCTGGTCGTGGTTATCGACGTAGGAGAGTTTCGGAGTCTCCGATCGGTGAGACTCCAGCACTTACTCATGCAGATGATCCTCCTGTTGCTGATTCTCATGCGGATGATACTGCCGAGGCTAGTACATCCAGACGTAGGCGGCCACGCGGGCCGAACAGGTGGCAGCCTCCACCAGCCACAGAGTCACGTAGATTGATTAGCATGATTGGGGAGCGGTACGTAATATATCATGAATTATGAATCATTACAAATTCATTATGTCATAATATAATATTAAAATTTATTTTTGTTGTGCAGGTTCGAGCAAGAAGAAGTGCCGAGGAGCATTTCTTCTACTATTGGACGATACATGCACGGGGCATGGCCTACGTGGTCTCACGTGCCTAGCGAGCACGTCGACATGTTATGGCGCGAGTTTGAGGCACGTATTATTTTTTTTTTTACATGCATGATGATATATTAAGAATTGGTACTGATATTATTATTTTGCAGGCTCGCTATACATGGGCCGAGGACCAGAGGTCCTTCATTTACGCTGCCTGGGAGTCTATTTCCCGGGCAAGGTACAACGGGCAGCTGGGGCAGGCTCGGTCCCGAGCGATGGCCCGAGCTGGGACCACTAACATCGCGGAGACTCGGGGATACGGCCCCAGTTGGATTACTCCGGATATATGGGACCAGCTCGTGGGGATATGGTCGACGGATCGATGGCAGGAGGTTTCTCAGAATGCGGCTAGAAATCGCATGTCGGGGGGAGCAGCGCGTCACACCGGCGGCTCTGTTGCATTTGCAGTGCACGCAAATCGTATGGTAAGTATATCTTTTAATTATATATTTTATTTGTTATTATGTGTACTAATTAATGTATTTGTTTTGTAAATGTAGACGACGGTGTCGGATGACGGGACTGTCCAGCGACCCTCCCCGATAGCGGTGTTTGAGCGGACTCACCGTCGAGCACATGGGACTGGGGAGTACATCCACAACCGCGCTGCATACATTATGGTAATTATATATTTGTTTAAATTATTCATTATATATTTATAATTTAAGTTTTATGATAAATATTAAACAAAAAATCAAACTCGAGTAGGAGACCTACAGCCAGACGGTGGTGCAGCGTGGGGGTACCCCCGAGGACTTTGACGCAGCATCGTGGGTCGAGGCCGCAGGTGGCTGGGACCATGGCCGTGTATATGGCTTCGCAGATAGTGGTCATGCGCGAGCCGTACTAGGGCCACTTGGGGCACCGACCCCTCCGGTCGCTGGTGAGCGGCCGTCCACCTCCAGATCTAGTTATGATCATAGTAATAGGATAAGGACACTAGAGGAGACGGTCGCGCGTCAGACTGAGTTGATGGAGCGCCAGAGTCAGACGATGGCGAATATAGAAGCTATGCTACGCAACTTGTCGGGTCATCCCGAAGCAGGCATCTCTTCGGCATCATCTAATCCATCATCCTCGAGTCAGTCCACGCCGGTGTACACTCAAGCACTCCAGACCCCGCCATATGATCCAGGCCATCCTCCATCGTCATCGTGAGATTTTGTTTATATTGACTTTGTTACTCAGATATTGAACTTGTTTAATTTATATTGACTATGTTACTCAGATGTTGATACTTCAATTTTACATTTGAATTGTGTTTATACTATCGTGGATAATTATGAATATAAATATAATTGTTTTGATGTATATCTTGGTGTGTTTGTGATGTGTGAATGAATGTGTATGAGATGTTTGTGATGTGTGAATGAGGGTATGGGTGTGTGAGTTATGTATCAGATAAATGTATCAATGTATCAATGGAAATTTGAAATTCTCAAATTTTCTGGTTGCAGGTAGATGTCATCAGCAATGGCTTTCCCACGGCCTTCCGTGGGAAAACCGTTGCTAAAAGTGTATCGACAACCGTTGCTGATGACCTACAGCAACGGCTTAGCGACGGGGTTTTACTAACGGCGTTGCTACGGACTCGAGGGCGTTGCTATTAATGTTATCAGCAACGGCTCCGGGTCCGTGGTAAAACCGTTGCTGATAATATTTTTAGCGATGGCCCAGCGGCCGTTGCTGATAATGTTTAGAGCGACGGCCCGAGCGGCCGTTGCTGATCCGTTGCTAAGTCATCAGCAACGCGACTTTCTGTCACGGCTTTATTGCAACGGCTCAGCCGTTGCTGATGCTCTTCAGCAACGGCTCAGCAACGGCATCAGCCGTTGCTGATGACCATTTTTCTAGTAGTGTTGGATTAAATACATGTTTGTTATCATCAAAATAAAGATCGAGGCTTAAGAGAGACCCTTACGCCAACAATCTCCCAATTTTTGATGATGACAAACATAACATGAAATTTTTAGAAAGCATAAGTGTTTGTGAGTTTGAGTTAAGGCATTCATGGGTTAGGGCATGCAAGATATGTAACTTAGCATTTGTATTCATCTACTTTTGACTCAACCTATGCTCCCCCTATCAATGTGCATATTCAAATTCTTATAACTGAACCTATGCTCCCCCTATCAATGTGGATATCATTTTAAACTTTTAACTCCCCCTTAACTATAAAACTCACTCTAACTATATGCATCGTGAAAACCAAGTGTGACATTTCTTTTTCTCCCCCTTTTGACTCAATCAAAAAGGGTAAGAATTAAGGTACAATTAATGAGTTTCATCATAAAAACCAAAAGAAACAAAGAAAGCCACAAAACCAAGTATCATCTACCATTATAGTCCTTCCCATTAATGTAAGCCTATAGAAGGCAAACACCAACAGGTCGCAAAGCCCCACTACAGAGCAATACATAAGTGTGATGATACTATATTGAATGTAATTTTTGAAAAGCATATACATTTTAAAGAAAAACATTGTAATCACTAGGAAAAACACAAATTTCTAATTGCATCCTTAAATTTGTGAAGCTTTCTTCAACCAAGGGTTTTGTAAATATATCGACAAGTTGTTTATCGGTGGATACAAATTCTACCGATATATTTCCCTTAGTCACATTATCCCTAAGAAAATGATGTCTCAAGTCAATATGCTTAGTTCTAGAGTGTAAAATGGGATTTTTGTTTAAATTTATTGCACGGTTATTATCACAATGTATAGGTATGCAAGAATACCTAAGTCCATAGTCTAAAAGGGTTTGTTTCATCCAAAGGATTTGCGCACAACAACTAGCCGCAGCGATGTATTCCGCTTCGGTAGTTGAAAGCGTAACTGAGTTTTGTTTCTTTGAGAACCAAGAAACTAGACTCGCTCCTAAGAATTGACAACACCCACTAGTGCTTTTTCTATCTTCCTTACATTCGGCAAAATTAGCGTCCGAAAAACCGATTAAATCAAATGATGTATGACATGGATACCATAATCCTAAGTCAACCGTGCCATTTAAATATCTCAATATGCATTTTGCCGTGCTTAAATGAGACATCTTAGGGCAAGATTGAAACCTAGCACATACACAAACACTAAACATGATATCAGGTCTACTTGCAGTTAAATAAAGAAGACTACCAATCATACCTCAATATCATTTTTCGTCCAAATTCCCTCTTCATCTTTGTCAAGCTTGATGGATGCGCTCATAGGTGTAGAAGCTATCTTGGCTTCATTCATCCCAAACCTTTTGATGAGCTCCTTTGTGTACTTGGCTTGATTGATGAAGATCCCTTTGTTGATTTGCTTGATTTGGAGACCAAACATGAAGGAGAGCTCTCCCATCATGCTTGTCTCAAACTCGTCTTGCATACATTTAGCAAACCACTTACAAAGCATTTCATTAGTAGCACCGAAAATTATGTCATCAACATAAATTTGAACAAATAACATGTCATTCTCATGATGCTTAATGAAAAGTGAAACGTCGGCTTTTATCAAAACCTTGTTCAATTAGGAAAATTGAAAGTCTTTCATACCAAGCCCTAGGGGCTTGTTTTAAACCATATAATGCTTTTTTAAGTTTCAAAACATGGTTTGCATACTCAAAACTTTCAAATCCGGGGGATTGTTCAACATAAACTTCTTTATTTATAAAACCATTTTAAAATGCACTTTTTACATCCATTTGAAGAAGTTTAAAATCCTTAAAGCTAGCATATGCCAAAAGCATTCTAATTGCTTCTATTCTAGCTACGGGAACATACGTTTCATTATAGTATATTCCTTCTTGTTGATTGTACCCTTGTGCCACTAACCTAGCTTTGTTTCTAATAACCAATCCTTCTTCATCTAGCTTATTTCTAAATACCCATTTAGTTCCAATTATGGTTTGTTCACTAGGTCTAGGCACTAAGTCTCATACATCATTTCTAGCAAATTGGTTGAGTTCTTCTTGCATAGCTAGTACCCAAAACTCATCTTCTATTGCTTCCTTAATGTTCTTAGACTCTACTTGAGATACAAAAGCAACATATTGACAAACATTCTTGAGTTTAGAACGTGTTACCACTCCTGTTGAAGGCTCTCCAATGACTTGGTCCATTGGATGATCTCTTACAAATCGATATCCTTTAGGGAGAGGTGGTAGAGCCTCTTCTTCTTCATCTTCAACTTGAGGTAGATTTGAGGATGGAGGTTTTTCATGTTGGGTCTCCTCATTATCTTCATCCTCCACTTCTTTTTCATAAAGTGTAAGATCCTCAAGTTCCTCACCTACATTCACAATCTTCACATTTCTAGAAGAATCATTAGTTTCATTAAACGTGACATGCATGGATTCTTCAACAATCATTGTTATACGGTTGTAAACTCTATATGTCTTAGAATTAGTGGAGTAACCTAGGAAAATCCCTTCATTGGATTTAGAATCAAATTTTCCTAAATTCTCCTTAGTATTTAATATAAAACATTTGCATCCAAAAACATGAAAATATCCCACATTTGGGATTTTACCATTCCAAAGCTCAAAAGGTGTTTTCTTAATTTTTGGTCTCAATAAAACTCGGTTAAGAACATAACAAGAAGTATTTATGGCTTCAATTCGGCCCAAAAATAGTTAGGCAAATTATTTTCGCATAGCATAGTCCTAGCCTATTCTTCCTCTCAACCACCCCAATTTGTTGAGGGGTTCTAGGGGTAGAAAAAGTATATTCAATGCCTAAATCATCACAAAACTTGGAAAAAATTTCATTTAAAAACTCCCCTCCATTGTCACTTCTAATTTTCAAAATTGATACTCCTTTTTCATTTGAAACTTTTTTTGCAAACTTTTTAAAAAACTCCAAGGTTTCATTTTTCTTGGCCAAAACGAAAACCCATGTGAATCTAGAAAAATCATCAACTAATACATAACAATATTGCTTTCCACCTAGACTAGCTACATCACATGGACCAAAGAGATCCATGTGCACAAGCTCAAGAATTCTAGATGTACTAACTTGATTAATGCTATGAAATGAATATTTGACTTGCTTACCTAGTTGACATGCATCATAAAGTTTGTCTTTTTCAAACTTTATTTTGGGTAAGCCTTTAACTAATTCTTTCCTAGATATCTCTTGGATGAGGCTCATGCTAGCATGTCTAGCCTTCTATGCCACAACCAAGAGTCATTTTCCATGGCAACTAAACATATAACATGAGGATTTTGCAAGACATTTAATTCTAAGGTGTATACATTTTCTTGCCTTTTTCCAATAAACATAATATCATTTGAAGGTTCACTTCTAATGATACATTTAGATGCTTCAAAAACAATTATGTATCCATTGTCACATAATTGAGATATGTTAATCAAATTATGTTTTAACCCATCAACTAATAAAACATTCTTAATACATGGGTAAGGGAGTATACCTATGTCACCAATGCCAACAATCTTACCTTTGGCATTGTCTCCAAATATGACATGTCCACCATCTTTTCTTGATAGGGTTGCAAATAAATTGATGTCACCCGTCATGTGCTTTAAGCAACCGCTATCCAATATCCAAGTGCTTCTACTTGGTTGAGGATGCTTCTCTATCTACAAAAGGAGAAAAGACTTTCTTAGGTACCCAAATTTTCTTGGGTCTTTGAGTGTTAGTCAATTTGGGAACCCAAATAAATCTTGCATGTGGGTTCCTTCTCAATGCACAATCCTTGGCCATAAGAGAAGCAATTTTCATTAAATTTTCTTTTAGTGTGTGTGTGAGCATGGGAGTGTGATGATTTCCTTTTATGGACAACCTTTGGCATGACATTTTGGATGATTGTCATTTTTTCATTAAGCATGCAAATTCCCTTTTTAATGTTAGCATGCTATCATTCAAATGCTCTACTTGATCACTTAAATACTTGTTTTCATCTTCTAATTTTTGGTTATCATTTTCTAAGTTATTCTTAGCTTTTTCTAGGGTGCATGTCTCTTTCTTAAGGGTGTCTACTTCTTTCCTTAAGGCATTGCATGAAAGTAATAGATTATCATTCTCAATCTCTAAAGACCTATTATCCTTTTTGAGATCTTTAAATTTTCTCCTAATGACACTGAATTCATCATGCATTTGCTCAAATTCAATTTCTAGCTCTTGTTGAGTAAATGAAACTTCACCAAAAATAAATCTTACCTCATCATCCTTTGCCATCAAGCAAAGGTTTGCCTTTTCTTTCTTTACTTCTTCTTCACTCGATGAGGCCTCGCTTTCATCCCACGTGGCCATCATTGCCTTCTTCTTCTTTTTGTAATTTTCCTTTTTGTGAGGGTTGGAGGTGGAGGCCATCTTGAGAAGTGGGCAATTTCTCCTTAGATGCCCGGTCTTGTTGCAATTGTAGCATTTGTAGCCTCCTCTTCCCTTCCTCATGCCTCCCCTCATGAAACTCATGAATCTTCTTGCTAGCATCGCCATTTCTTCAAGATCATCCGTCTCTTCCTCGGATGATGACGACTCTTCTGCTTGATGTAATGCTTTTAAGGCAATAGTCTTGCCTTTGGGGGCATCTTCCTCTTGGTATTGCTTCATGTGGGTCTCATGTGTCATGAAAGATCCAATGAGCTCGGTGATCTTCAATGTGCTCAAGTCCTTGGCTTCCATGATGGCTGTGACTTTGGGCTCCCAAGATTTTGGAAGGGAACGGAGGAGCTTCCTTACCTTCTCCTCTTCCTTTATTTCCCTGCCAAGGTTAACTAAGCCATTCGTTATATTTTGAAATCTAGCATGCATGGCATCGATGGACCCATGTGAAAGCATCTTAAACATTTCATAATCATGCATGAGTAAGTTAATTTTGGATTCCTTTACTTGTGAAGTCCCTTCATGGATGGTCTATAGGACCTTCCATACTTCATATGCGGACTTACACGTAGAAATCCTATTGAATTCATTAATTGATAGGCCGCAATAAAAAGCATTGACGGCCTTTGCATTTGCATTGAAAAGCCTAATTTCTTCTTGGTCCCATTGGTCCATATCCTTATTGGGTTGTTTATACTCTACTAGGATCATCCTCCATCATCCATGCCTAAGGATTGAAGGAAGTCATTCATGCAGATCTTCCAATAGCCAAAGTTGTTCCCATCGAATAGTGGTGGAGTAAAAGTAGAGGACCCTTGAGCCAATTGGATTTCACTAGACATTTTGACTTGTAGGAAAGATGGTTAAATCTTGACCTACAACCTAGCTCTGATACCAAATGTTGTGTGAAATCCGACACTAAAAGAAGGGGGGGTGAATAGTGTCTGTCCCTTTTTTCTATATTTTCTTCTTATTCAATTTTAGCTTCACTTAATGCAATTGTTTCTTAATGGTGAATATGATCAAATATAAATAGCAATGATAGACAAACAAATAAGAAATGCAAACAAGAGTAATTATAGTGGTTCGGCCAACTGCCTACTCCACTACCTTGGCTCCTCACCAAGGATTTCTAACCACTACTTTATAGAATCTATGTTTCCGTTTGAATACAAGGAGGACACCCTTCTCAACACTCTGAGAATACCTCAATCCTATTCACCTAGGCAAAACACAATCCTATAAAGTCACCATCTTCTTGCAAATTGGAGACGTGAAGGCGGTGGAAAGGAGCCTTGGTTCATTTTAAATTCTTAAAGCTCTTTCCTTTGTATTTGACATTTGTTGTAAACCTATTTTCTAATTGAGATAGCTGCTAGGTGTGCTAGGAAATACTTAGGGTGACTTTATAGGATTGTATTTTGCCTAGGTGAATAGGATGTTCTCAGAGTGTTGAGAAGAGTGTCCTCATTGTATTCAAAGGGAAACATAGATTCTATAAAGTAGTGGTTAGAAATCCTTGGTGAGGAGCCAAGGTAGTGGAGTAGGCAGTTGGCCGAACCACTATAATCCAATTTGCAAGAAGATGGCTCTTTGAATTGCAGCAAGATTAAAGAAATAGGGAATCAGCGCCTGAAGAGAGTTGTCGACGGAAGCAGAGGGCGCTTGCAGCAGTTCGCTCTTTTGAAGGCTTAAGAAACTTCTTTAATGCTCAATAAAACTTCATGGAAGACGATAAAGAAGTTAGGTGAGGGGTATTTATAACCCCTCACTCGAACGACCCGTTCAACGGGTAGAAAAATAGTCGCTGAAGTCGTTCGATCGCTGGCCGATCGATCTATCGGTCGATCGACTGATTGACCGCCATTGCGACCACTGGTTGGATGAGAGAGCTCGGTCGACCTACGGGCCAAAAAACTGGAGCCAGGGTCGCGCGATAGGCTATCTCCAATTCGGTCGATCTATTGGTCGACTGCTGAGCATTCTGCCAAGTTTTTGCCTCGATCGGTCAACCGACGCAACCATGAATTTTTTTATTCACCATCTTCGAACGACCAGTCGGTCGACCGAACGACTACTCAGCAAAATACTGCCTTGTTTGGTCGACCGACCAGTCGACCGAACTCAGGCTGAAGATGACTTTTTCATGGATTTTTACATGCCTTTTTTATGGGTTTAGTTACCAAGTTTCAACTTGGATAACTTTATAATTTTGTCTTGGGATACACTTATCCTAGGGATATATTACATGAATTCTACTTGATCTAAGCTTGAGCCTTTCTTCGACGTTTTCTTCATCTGTTTCCTTGATGACCTTTCCTTTCGTCTCGTTTGAACGGACTTGGCATGCTTATCGCAAGCTCAACCTGAACTCAAAACTTCACGGTTGGATTAAATACATGTTTGTTATCATCAAAATAAAGATCGAGGCTTAAGAGAGACCCTTAAGCCAACATAGCCAAGATTAACAAGCTTCACGATATTCTTTAAACAATATCTCAACTACATGATCAAGAATCCACATTAAGCATACTCATGGCTTTAAGATCAAAATCATATTTTTATAAACATGTTTAAATTCCAAAAACCTAGATTGTAAGCAATCCAAAGTGTAGACCACAAAATAAACAAGACATCTCACTTAGGCATTTAATCGAACACCTTGAAGGCACCCTTGATTCCTGCTTGGCCGAGCACCCCTAGGATCATCCTAGGGCTGCTGAGCCCCAAAATGGAGCGTTTAGGGCTTCCTCAAGTATGACACACAAAAAGTACGGCAATAATTTGAGAGATCATCGAAAAATAAATCAAGAACATCAAGCCTCCAAGACGGCTTCAAGAAACTCGAAGAAAACCCAAGAAGGAGAGGTAAAACCACTCACAAGAGAGAGAAGGTTCTGGTTTACAGTAGAATTAATAAGGTTTAGAGAGAGTTTGAGCCACTTGGATATAAAGATAGGGGAGATGGGGTCCCCTTGCCTTACACCCTGGTGAGAAGGAAAGAAATGGAAAGAATTATCATTGATAAGGCAAGAAAATATGGCTGAAGAGATACAAGAGCTGATCCAATTGATGAATTGAAGGGGGAAACCAAAAGAGTGAATAACAAAATTATACGAAGAAAATAGAAAAATAAAAAATCTACATAAATAGTTTACATTTTATAATCTAATAAGAGTAATATTCATAAGTAAATATTAATAAAATGTAAATCTATAAACAACATTTATCTTTTAATAAAAAATATTGACGAAAAAAATAGAGAAAATTAATGAATATGTCCTGAAGTATAGAGTTTTTAACAAATTTGTTCCTTATTTTTATTTGAAACAATAGTATACTCTAACTTTGAATTTTTTATCAATTATATACTCCCGTTAGTTGGCTATTAATATATCCATTATATATATTTTTCTACCAAAAACATAAAATTACTTAACAGACAAAAGGAGGTCCATGGAGGTCCTGATACATAATAGAGGAGAGCTCCGACGGTCTAACGGACGACCAAATATTTACTGTCTTGGATCGTGGTGCAAAATTTTCAACCCAATGAGCCGCTTTGTTACATTCACAAAAAGTAAAGGAAAATTTGCAGGTAATAGAGGATTGCAGAAGCCTATAAATTTGTTGTAGCTCATGATCTAGCATAGGGGAGGTAGCTTTGCAGTTAATCAAACCTAAAAAGACTGGACAATCTTATTCAACTTCAACATTTGGATGGTTGAAGGACGCAAATTGTAAGCCTTTTAGAATTGTTACAACTTCAGCCTGCATGGGGAAGGAACTATGACAGTTGCCAATTTCGGAATGAAAACAAGTACCAAATGTATCTCGAGCAATAAAAGAAAATGCAGCATTAGAATTAAAAATAGAACCATAACAATTGAGTTTAATGAAACTAGGCTCTGGGTGAATCCACTTAACGTAGATGTGTTTATTTAAATTACCCTTAGGTAATTTGGGACTCATGTAATCTCTTATATGAGACTATATTCGGTGCACGAGGCTTGGAGGGTGAAGCTGCCTACCGGAATGGACCTTTTCATACTAGTGTACCGAGTGAACTAGAGGGTATAAGCTATAATGCAACGAAGGGAAAAATTGCATGAGAGTGAGTTTGGAGCAGTTAACCAGGACCCGGAAGCCCAATTATTTCGATTAGAGAAGTCAAAGGGATGATGATTTTGGAGACTGTCCCAAATATCATACACATAAGGGCAGTGAAGAAATAAATCGGGGAGGGTTTCAGGAGAGGAGTTGCATAAAGGGCAAGAGTCATCGGTAAGGATATCAAAATGAGATAGAGAGGATTTAAGAGGGAGTCTATTATGTAAAAATGTCCAATAAAAAAGGGTAACTTTTGGTGAAATTTTTAATTTCCGCAAGTTAGACCAAAATTGTTCATTATGAGCACCCACAGATTCACGGTTTCTAAGGAAAGAGTAAGCCGATTTCGCGATAACATTTCCCAAAGGCTCAACTTCCCAAACCCAGAAATCATCATGGGGATTTAAATGCAATCGAATCTTGTAAATGGATTGCCACAAAGCCTGATTAAAATGCTATAAACCCAACTGAGAGTTGCAATCATTATTGGAAATAAGCATATTAACCTTATCATAGTCCAGTAAAAGCACATTTACAAACAAAGCAGGCTTAAAAGCTAGGGGCACATCTGAAGACCATCTGTCATGTAAGATGGAGGTAGTAGTGTCACCCCCAATAATTTTAATAAAGCCATCTTTAAGCTGATCAAATGCATGGGTGAAAAGCTTCCAAGTCCAAGAGGAGTTAATAGGAGGAGCAGAGCTGAGATAGGTAAGAGTTAGGTATTTAACTTTGACAAGTTTGACCCAAAGAGAGTTGAAATTGTTAAGGTAAAGTTGTAGTCTCTTAGCTTGTAAGGCATAAGATTGAAGGGAAAGATCATGGATATTTAGGCCTCCATGGGACTTAGGAAGAGTAAGGGTATCACATTTGATTAATGCATACCCTTATTGTCTTTGGAACCAGACCAAAAGAAATGTCTAATGGTACTAGTGATTCTGTCAATGGTTGAGGAGTTGATCCAGGAGATGGAATGGGAATGAAGGGGGATGGAGTTGAGGACATAATTGATTAAGACCAACCTGCCAGCTTGTGAGAGGAATTGGGTTTCCCAATGAGCAAGTTTGTTATCAATATGAGTTGATATAAAGTCGCGTGCATTAGAGGGAGTCATTCTAGGAGCAATCATAGATCCTAAATATTTAAAGTGAAAGTTACCACACTTCATGTTAAGCTGGGAACAAATCCTATTTTTGATTGAGGAAGGAGTGTTGCGAGGGAAGTATATTTCACATTTAGAGTGACTAACAGAATGGCCAGTAAGATTGTTGTAAATAAGCAAGATTTTATTGATGACATTGGTACTTTTCTTGTTTGCTCTAAAACCTAAGAGTACGTCATTAGCAAACATCATGTGGGTAAAAGCAAAGACATTTTTAACTTTTAAAGGAGAGAGAAGGTTCTGGTTTATAGTAAAATTAATAAGGTTAGAGAGAGTTTGAGCCACTTGGATATAAAGATAGGCGGATATGGGGTCCTCCTGCCTTACACCCTGGTGAGAAGGAAAGAAATGGGAAGAATTACCATTGATAAGGCAGGGAAATGTGGTTGAAGAGATACAAAAGCTTATCTAATTGATGAATTGAAGGGGGAACCAAAAGAGTGAAGAACATGAGAGATGACTAACTAGGAAAGCTTGTCAAAAGTTTTATCAAGATCAATTTTGATTAGGATATTAGGGGCAACACCTTTAGATTTATAAATGGAGTGAGCTAGTTCCTTTGCAATGAGAATATTGTCATGGATGGATCTACCTTTAAGAAAAAGCAGACTGCTCAATAGAAATAATGGAGTTAAGAAGGGGTAAGCCTATTGGCAATGACTTTTGCAAGAATTCTATATGAGAGGGTGCAGAGAGAGATAGGTCTAAAGTCTTTGACTTGAGAAGGATTCTTGGATTTGAGGATGAAAGTTAAGAGGTTTTTATTCCACTCATAAAGAATGAAGGAAGTGTTGTAAAAGGTGGAGATGTAGTTCATGTTGGCATCAAAAATAGATGGCCAGTAGGCTTTGATGAATTCCGCCGTGAAGCCACCAAGCCCAGGTCTTTTGCCATTGGGAAGGGCCCTAAGAGTATTCCAGACATCCTCAGTGGAGAAAGGAATAGTTAGGGCCATTCGGGCCACATAGCATATAAGTGAAGCAAAGCAAACTCCGGGCCGTCAAATAGGATGGTCTGCTAGTCTCCGGACACCGATTGGGGTAGGGATAGCTAGTCGCACCCAACTGGGGTCTGACACCTAGCGGGAACGCCGGTGTAATCTCAAGACCCAATCACTAGCCGAGTCAAGCATTAGTCATTCCGACTACCCATGCTTCTCGGCAGACCACCACAATCACATCACAAAAATAAGGTGTCAAGTTTCCTTATTTAAAGTCCCGAGTGTCCGCCCGTTCTCAGCCTTTTTAATTTCAGTCGTACCATGTGCACACTGTTGTTCGCAAATATTTCTTAGGTGTGAGGAATAACTTGTCTACTTTTGAGTTTTCATATCTAACACACATTTTATAATTTCATGTAAATCATCCAGCGTCATATGCTTGCTTTTGCAAATGCAAACTACATGTTATAGACTTGGAAATTCACCCATTAACAATATCGGACAATATATAAACTATAATGAAATTTCTTCACAACACCTACTTTGTATAGCCACATGATTTAATGATAAGGAATTTGAATTTTGCATTAAACCATAAATTCAACAAGGAAATAAATTATCTAACAAGGTAAAAGTATCACCATATTTCACAATTTAAAGAGGAAAGATCTATGGATGGTTACTATCCTACCATTCTACTAATTACATGCATCAACATAGAAGACTTCCATAGTTAGATCTTACCTAAATGTCATATTGATTCTAATTGTCAATCTAGGCAACTTGTCATGCCCTATTGTTTTGAGTATTCTAACCATGAAGTTTATCTTCTAGAGATCACCATCTCCCCCAATCCTTGCTCGGTCGAGACTTGAGCAAAGCATGCCTTGCTCGGCCAAGCCTCCAAGGATAGGAACAAGAGGGTAGGACCAAACCCAACCTTAATATCTTGATCAATCCGCACACCCATTGCTCGGCCAAGCCTCCAAGGATAGGAACAAGAGGGTAGGACCAAACCCAACCTTAATATCTTGATCAATCCGCACACCCATTGCTCGGCCAACCCATAGACATGGAGTTTTCCCTTTGCTTAGTCAAGCCTACTAGGCTTTAGAGGATGAGTTCCAATCGTCACTTTCGGTAAGTAAATCCTGAATCCACTCGATATGGGTTTAAGATCGTTCAAAGGGGGTTTACATCCGTCAAGGGAATTGAGGAAAATTTCAGCATGATCTTTCCCCTTTTTCCTTGACTCGACAACCCCTAAAATATCAAGAATCTGACAAAAACTGTGGAGATTTGATGCAACAATAATTAAAACAGCGGTAAGAAGGTCAAGGTACCATGAATCGACGAAAAAATCGCGAGAAACTCGACACCTAGCACTCCTAGGGGTTCGGCTACCTGCCTCCTCCAAATCAACGGAAAGTAACCACTCACCTTGAGCCTCTGTAATTGGGTGCTTGAAAGCCCCTCTGTAATTCCAATTTAATATAATCATGATGAGGGATTAGGGGTACTTGCCGGGTTAGTAAGAGTCTCTGCTCGGGTCGGTGGAATATTGGACTCAGATGGAGTGTGGCGCCTGCGCTTGAGCGAGTTTTGCCCATCCGTCAAGAGCATAACAAATGGTTCTTTCTTGGAGGGACAAGGAGGCTTGTGAGTACCACACTTAGAAGGCTTGGCGGAAGCAAAAGCTAGAAGCATGTTAGGGGCAGAGGAGGGGAAGATATGTGTAACCTCCTAGACCAGTTGCTCGAACGATCTCACCGGGGGAGCAGGGTTCACGTGCCGATTGGGCGCTCATCACGGCCGAAACTTGCGCGATTGGGGGATGGACGGTGATGCTGCCAGCGGTGAACCTGGACCCAGGGACCATAAGTTGGTTACATAGACGGTTCAGAGACCGAAGAGGGGGCGGTGGCACGGGCGACCGAAGGAACCGGAGTCTAGGTAGCGACCGAAGCAGCCTTAGGGGGGGGAATCGGAGTTAGGGGCTTGTTTGGAGGTGTAGGAGGATTCAAGATGGCCAACTTTACCATAGAGAAAATAGAGTAAGGGGAGGTTCTCATATGGAGTGAGGTAAAAGCTTTGACAACCAGAGGGACCAACCCAAATTCCTTGCCGAAAAGAAACAGAGAGGACACACACGAATGTAATAGCCTCTCTCAAAAATAAAAGAACGACCATCAATCTTAATAATCGAACCAAGACTAGAAGCAATAAGAACAAGATTCATTCCAGAATTCTAAAGGTGAACTGTGCAAACGAACCCAGACCGGCGCCACCGAAAAATTTTCTGTCCATGGATTAAACATTGGCTTCCATGGTATCAAGTGAATCACGTTACCTCTAAAGGACCTGGGCCCCCCCGTGAGGATGGCAGAGGCCTGGTCAGGACTTTTAAAATGAAACACGAAGATGTACTCAGGGGCCATGAAAATGTACCTTGACCTGCGGCAGCATTATCGGTGGAACGGAATGAAGTGGGAAGTGGCTGAGTATGTGTCCAAGTGCTTGACCCATCAACAGGTTAAGGCCAAGCATTTGAGACCTGTAGGGTTGCTCTAGAACTTAGATGTACCTGAGTGGAAGATGGAGAAGATCACTATGGATCTAGTGACCGGTTTGCGGAGGTCGAGAGGAGGTCATGACTCCATATAGGTCATGGAGGATTGGCTAACCAAGTCGGCACATTTTATTCCGGTCAAGACAACCTTTTCAACAAAGTAGTATGCCAATCTTTTCCTGTACCGAATAGTGGCATACCACAAGATTTCGGTCATTATCATTTCTGACAGGGGCACCCAATTCACCGCTCGATTCTGGCAATCCTTCTTGGAAGTTCTGGGTACTCAGTTTCGGATTAGTACAACCTTCCATCCTCAAACTGACGGGTAGTCAAAGAGGAGTATCCTGACATTGGAAGATAAGTCGAGGGCATGCGTGTTGGATTTTGAGGATGGTTGGGAGAAGTACTTGCTGCAAGTTGAGTTTGAATATAACAACAGCCACCACAGTAGCATTGGCATGGCTCCATTTGAGGCCCTTTATGGGCGGAGGTGTCGGTCTCCAGTAGGATGGTTTGAGGCGAGTGAGACTCAGTCGTTGGGGCCAGACTTGGTTCATGATGTTGTAGAAAAGGTGAAGGTGATAAATGACCTATTGTTGGCAGCTCAAAGTCGGCAGAAAATGTATGATGATGGCAGATCAAGGGACTTAGAATTTGCGGTGGGACACTTGGTGTTCCTCAAGGCGTCATCCATAAAAGGGGTGGTGAGGTTTGGCAAATGAGGGAATCTATGTCCCAAGTTCATTGGACCATTCCCCATTCTTGGTCGAAGAGGGGCAGTGGCGTACGAGCTTGCCTTACCGCCTACCATGAGCAAGGTTCACCCCATGTTTCATATCTCCATGTTGAAGAGGTATGTTAGAGACGATTCTTATGTGTTGGAGCCTACTACGATTGAGGTTAAAGCAGCCGTTTCTTATGAGGAAAGGCCGGTAGAGGTTCTGGACAGGGAGGTTCAAAAATTGAGGTCTAAGGAGGTCCCCTTGGTAAAGGTGCGATGGGAACACCATTCGGGCCAGGAGGGGACCTGGGAGTTGGAGAAGGATATGATGGATAAATATTCCCAGTTGTTCGTTCGAGATGGTAGGTTCCTCTTTTATCCCCTAAATTCGACGACGAATTTTTTTTAAGGAGGGAAGATCGTAATACCCGCTAAAATATTTTATGTGTATTGATTTTAGTGGATTGCTTGTGATGCGAGATGGTGCGCGCGGGCTTGAGCATTGACATTTAGCTTGAGGTGAGACCCGAATATTCTAGAAATTTTCCTAATTATAAATTTAAGTGGTAAAATATTTTAGCGGTCCCATCGGAACATGATTTGGATTAGAATCAAGTGAGATGTGACCGGTTTGGTAAACCACTTAAGTGGAGGGCTATTTGGTAATTTAAAAAAATAGAAAAAAAAAATAAACCCTTGGGACAGTATGACTCATCACAGAGTCGCTTGCATCCCAAGAGAAGGCTGGGCGAGTGGGTGAAGAGAGCGGCGTTGTGGAGAAGGCCGAAATCTAGGAAGACGTCGAAGTCGATCGACGCGAGGAGTCTGAATTCATCTTCCTTTTCGTTTCCCTTTTCTGGTGAGTGGTTGTTTCTCACAAATTCGATATTTCTCTCCTCTCCATGGCCACCCTTCACTTGAGAAGAATCTGAAGTTTTCGTGTAAATTTTTTATTCCTTCTCCAATCGGGTTTGTGTAGCATTCTATGTGTCGATTTCCCTCTTGGAATTTGAGATTACACACATAAAACCCTAACATTAGAAATTGGCTTCCTTTGTGGCCGCCTACTGTGAAGGAGGGCTCCTTGAAATTTACTTGTTAATTATATTTCTTCTTCAATAAGACTAATGGTATGACTTCTAGATTTAATTTCTCTTTAATTAGTTGAGTGTAAAAGGGCATAGTTAATTGTGGATATAAAGCCCTAAGCATGTGAATTCTTCTCCTGTCATATCCGACCATTATCAAGAGGCATTATGAGATTTTGGTTATAAAACTTGTATACCTGGAGATTAGTGTCTAAAATAGAGGTTAGTGTGGGATTAAGAGCCCTAAACTTAGGGTTATCTCCTGTAGCTACAGCCGCTTGAAAGAGAGAGAGAGAGAGTAATTGAAAATCTAGTTTGGAGTAGGTAATTCCATGTTTCATCCCACTTTTGTGTTGCTGAGAAACTTATTACTGAAAATGTATTTGGCTGAAATTTTACAAGTAATAAGCTGAAATTGCTTAATGTTGTTGCTAAAATTGCATAGTTAATGTTGCTAAAATTTCATATAGTGTGTTGCTGAAATTTCATCTAACGTGATGTTGAAATTTTACACAATGGGATGCTGAGATTATGCATAATTGGATGTAAATTTTCCTATGATTAGATACTAGAAATCTCATATGAATGATGCTGAAATGCGATATGCTGGAATTTAGTTAAATTCATGTTGAATTGATTTATCAGTTTGAGTAATCAGTTTAATGCAAAAAGTACTGATGTAACCTACCGATCTTCATGTAAAGTATGTTTTGAAAACATAGGAAGTACTTAGGTGACCTGAACAATAACGTGTGGATAAAAAAATGATGATTTCAGTAGGTTGGAAATTCTCATAGTGCTTGTTAATCAAGTCGGGTTGCGGGCTCATTTTGACGTTCCTAATCTGTTATAAATAATTGGGGTATTTTTGGGCCTTACTAGGCCGAGTGGTGCGCTCCACGCACGAGATGACATTGTGCCAGCTAGGCCAAGTAGTGCGTGTAGTGCACGTGATGACTATGGGCCGCATGCAGGTCGAGTTGTATGCACAGCGTACGAGTGATCATAGTCGAAGGGCCTTCCCGGCCGAGTGGGCACTGGTTCTAAAGGACCATCCTAGACCAGTGAACCCGAGCAGAGAAACAGTGGGTACTAGTTCTAAAGGGCCTTCCTAGACCAGTGAACCCGAGCAGAGATAGTGGGTACTAGTTCTAGAGGGCCTTCCTAGATCAACGAACCCGAGCAGAGACACAGTGGGTACTAGTTCTAGAAGACCTTCCAAGACCAGTGAACCCAAGCAGAGACACAGTGGGTACTAGTTCTAGAGGGCCTTCCTAGACTAGTGAACCCGAGAAAAGTGTTTAACTGGGATTCAGAAATTAAAGAGCATTTTCCATAGAGTCGGATGGGAGGACGTCCCTTATATTATTAATCTGACATCCACACTCGCTTGGCACATTATATACTATTGTTACTAGATTCTATTTGGTGAGGATTGGGAAACCATTCACTGAGTTTCATACTCAATTTTCTTTGTATGTTTGTTTTGCATTGCGTGGTTCTGAGGTACGGCGCAGCTGATGGTGGCGGGGCTCCAGTAGCGATCTCGTGAGCTGGTTGGTGTAGTCTAGTCTTGTTTGAGAACCGAGACATTATAGCATTTAGAGTGTCCTATAGTTGTTTAATCTTTTATTTGAATCATTTTATGAGTTATTGTCATGTGGATTATGTTTTCTTGTCATTGAGTTGCTATCGATAATTCCTTAGTTATTTTATAAAAATTTTGTTTTCAAGTTGTACCTATTTAGATGCTTGTGTAATGGGTTAGGCTTCGGGGTGCTTGACTGCACTCTAGCCATTCACATGACTCAATTTTGGGGCATGGCACCCTAAGTCGTGAGGGATCGTGGCCATCCGATATCGAGTCGGAGATCGGGTGAAGATTAGACATTAGTGAATTGGTTTGAACCAACGGAGGGGGGGGGGTGTAAGAGGGTTTGCGGGTCTCAGTGGGATGGATTTTGGGGGTAATAGTGGGTTTGGATGCAAGAGGAGTTTTGGGTAGGGGCCTTGATTTAGGAGGGGGCCCAAACTTGGGAGCGGTTCCAGAACGATATGGATATTGGAACTTCGGGGCCCAACCATTCGAGATATGTCGTGTGCGGTTGGGAGGATTTGCATCCGTAGTCGGCGGTTCTGAACTGTCCATGGCATCCTCACTAGGGTTGCGAGAGGGTGAACAGGTTCGTGCGCCGATTGGGCGCTCGTCTCGGCCAAAAGTCACGCGATTGGGGGATAGATCGTGAGGTCGGCATCGGCAAAGTTGGACCCAGGGACCATAAGTTGATTCCATATACGGTTCAGAGACCAAAGAGCGGGCAGGGGAACGGGTGACCGAGGGCACCGGAGTCTAGGTAGTGACTGAAGTAGCCTTAAGTGGGGGAATCAGAATTAGGGGCTTGTTTGGAGGTGCAAGAGGATTCAAGATCGTCAAGTTTACCATAGAGAAAATAGAGAAAAAGGAGGTTTTCATATGAAATGAGGTAAAAGCTTTGACAACCGAAGGGACCAACCTAAATTCCTTGCCGAATAAAAACAGAGAAGACGATTTCAATACACACACGAATGTAACAGCCTCTCTTGAAAACAAAAGAACGACCATCAATCTTAATAACTGAACCAAGACTAGAAGCAGTAAGAACAAGATTTATTCTAGAATTCTAAAGGTAAACTGTGCAAACGAACCGAGATCGGCGCCACCGAAAATTTTTAGTCCAAAGGACCAGGGGGCCCCAGTGAGGACGGTAGTGGCCTGGTCAGGACTTTTGAAATGAAACACGAAAAAGTCTTGGTCAAGATCAAGCATACTAGCAAAATCAAAATTCGCCCAAATCCGGACAGCCCAAGAACAAACAGAATCGACCAAGGGGGGCTTCCCCAAAAACTTGCCAATTAAACTAGAATGCCAAGGCGTACTCCATTGCTGGAGTTGCTCAGGAGAAAAAGAAACTTTGCCAGTCGGCTGCGATGAAATCTAGTGAAGTAACAAAACATCAATTGGAGAGGGGGAGGTAGGAGATATACCTTTGAGGATTTGGGCCCAGGAGGTAGGGGGCGCGAAAGAAGAGGGATGGTTACCATGAAGGGTTGCAGAGTTTGCTGCCGATGAAAATGATTTCCCGATCAATTTCTGAGAAGTGGAAATAGGGCTAGGGTTTGCCGATGAAAACCTAGGGAAGGAGCGTGAAGCGGAGGAAGGAGGCGCAGCGAAAACATCAGACGGATCCAGGGGAGCCTGCGGGGGGCGCGATGCCGACGAGGGGGGATAGGTCGTAAGGGAGAGGGGGGGCTAAAGAATTGCCATCTCAAAAATCCTAATTTACAGATCCCTATATATATCCATTATATGATGATGTGGAATCCTATTTCAGCATCAGAAAAATATTTTTTTAATCCAAGCTACCACGTCATCAAAATTGATGTTAGAAGAAATCACTTTTTTTATTTAATCGAATTGTCACGTTAGCAGACATGCCCTTGTACCAAATTTATCCCAAAGTTTGGCCTTGTAATAATTATATCCTAAATTTTGAGTTTCTTATTATTTTTTATTTAATTATATTATTGCATTTTAGAGAAAATCGAAATACCCAAATTAAACCAATAACTTTCCATATAGTATTATTATAGACCAAAACTATATTTTGTTAATTTTTTATTTATTATTTACCAAAATTTAATATTTTTACAATAATATTTTATTGGATGTGTTTATCACGTTTCGGAGAAAAATTCAAATTCTAAGCTCAACTAATATATTTTTTAAAATTTTTTATCTATTGCATTTATTTTTATGCTTTATAAATATAGATCTAAATATAAGTATATGTTCTA
This sequence comes from Canna indica, assembly GCA_034359265.1. Classification (NCBI taxonomy): domain Eukaryota; kingdom Viridiplantae; phylum Streptophyta; class Magnoliopsida; order Zingiberales; family Cannaceae; genus Canna; species Canna indica. The sequence goes on along the minus strand of CP136893.1, from coordinate 16,504,057 downwards.
TCAAAGTTTTTTCTCTTAATTTTTTCTATCTATTTTATTTTTAAATAAATATTTTTTTTTATGTATTGTATATTATTTATTTTATAAGTCTACTTTTTCATTCTGGTAGTATAATTGTATATTATATTTTCATATGGCAATGATTATTATTTATTAGCTAATAAAATTTATTTTTTTATTTGTTAAATTTTTAGTTTTTATTTTTTTTATAAATTTAATTTGGCTATTTCATTTTATTAAACTTTCAAAATTTCCAATGAAACTAAGATATTTTGCTTATATTATTATTTATTAAACATTTAAGATTATGATTATACTTTATTTATTATCTAAAAAAACTAATATATATATTGGTTTTTTTAGTTTTGTATTCAATTTGATTTTTTAGTTTTTGTTCAATTTGATTTATAGTCAGTCACAAAATTTGAGATATATTAGAGAGAAATTAAAAATTGTGATAGATTTGTTACAAGGACCAAAGTTTTGGATAGATTTGTTACAAGGGCCAAAGTTTGAGATAGATTAGTTAAAATGACATGTTTGTTGTTGTGATAATTCGATTAAATAAAAAAAATGATTTGTTCCAACATCAGTTTTGATGATGTGGTAACTTGGATTAATTTTCTTTTTTTTGATACTGACGTGAGATTCCATATCATCATATAACAGATAAATTAACAGCCAACTAATGAGAATATATAATAACCCATGCAAATGACAGGCCAGGGTATACGTGCCTATACCCTGAAAACTAACCAATGCACATGCCAAAACAAATAAACTAGTAGAAATAAAACAACACGTTTTATTTTAAAGGAATAGCAAACCAATACCAAGTTTAGATTAATAGCTCAGAAGTAAAGAAAATGGGAAAATACGATTAGGTTCAATAATTCTAAAGTTCAATCAAATAAAACTTGAAGTAAATTACATAAATGCCCTCATGGCTACAACTCCAAATCAAGCTAACACAAGAGCATGACAACTACCAAAAAGACTCAACTACGACCCTAACTAGGATTGCTATGAGATCCAGCGGCTCCTCTGCCCTCCAATGATGCCAAGTGCATTCAACCCACCTCATCGGTCATGCTCTGCAAAACAGAAATCACACGACAACGGGTGAGTTCAAACAACTCAGCGAGCGATTTTACATACCCTCATAAATAAACATAGAGATAACATAAATTCTATCTCTAAAAAGAAACCACGTTACAAAAGTGTGACTAGCTACCAGGCCCACAGGCCATCCATGCCCACGACATCAAACTCTCACAGGGGTGCATCAGGCTGAAGCCCTACCATGCCCGAAGGCAGCATCACCCACAAAACGTGCATCGGGACAAAGCCCACCTTGCCGACAGAAATAGGACATACTAGGAAAGTGCATCGGGCCAAAGTCGACCATGTCGAATGCATCAACATATACTAGGGAAGTGCATCGAGTCGAGCCACCATGCGGAATGCAACAGGACATACTAGGCAAGTGCATCGGGCCGAAGCCCACCATGCCGAAGGTCACAACACTTACTTGGGAAGTGCATCAAGCCAAAGCCCATCATGCCGAAGGCAATAACACTTACTAGGATAATCGAGAAAGGCCCTTGAACTTATCCTCCAAGTTGGGAATTTGGCAACCAACCACCTGGGCGTAGCCCGTAACCCGACTCCTAATTGAGCCGCAGAACAATTCCCAAGGATATGATGCATCAAGACCTAAGTCAAGATTCTCCAACGGTGTCCTAGGGGTGTCTTCATTATGAAGCATCTCGGCACTCCAAACCCGACCCCTGTCCCTTAGACCTATAATGTCATGATCCCATGTGGTTCTATTTCATGAATACCTTGTAAGTTGGTTCATAATAGATTATACTCACTCTTCAACCCAATTTTATTTATAGAATTAAAATTTAGATAATCTCAATTAGAGTTTTGTTTTAGGGTTTTGTTTTGCACAAAAGTGTTGTGTATACCCAAAATCTACTCTCTAAAGTATGTCTTATGTTTCCAAACTATATTTTCTGGTCAACATGATAGGTTACATGACTATAATCAGAGATCTAATCACATAATAACAGATAAATAAAAAATTAGTCCAGATTCAATAAACAACACATAAATTTCAGAAAGCTGAAATTTCGAACACAACATGAAATAAAAACCGAATTTTACAAATTTAAATCCCTAGATTTATAACATCACATATTCATATCATCAAGCCAATGATGCATACAATCTCATAATTTTTACTCAATAAAAACTAGCATATATATCAAGAATCCCTAGACCAAGAATCAAGAAGATTAAATTAACTCTTTGGGATCAAGAACACCTAGAACTCCAAGATGAGGTTTGCACCCAAGATTCACAAGATTTATTTATAGAATCTCATATCTTGCCTTAAACATAAGTCTCATGATATGAGACCTAAATTTAAGATCTAAACATGGCATAGAAACTAAGAAAATCTCAAGAACAAAAATAAATATCATCAAGATCAAAAATCTTGAAGGCGGCTCAAGAGAATTTGAAGGAAACCTGAATAGGAGGAAAAAACCACTGACCTTAATTTGTAAAAATATTAGAAAAAAAATCTCGGATGACGGCCCTCGAATCCAGCTTTAAAAAGTCGACGGCTCGACCCAAAAAAATAGCTCCAAGGGGCGACGGCTCACTTTAAGCCGCCAACTTGGAGACAGGGAGAGAGGGGAAGGAAAGGGGCTGGCTTGGCTGGTTCCTCTTAGTTTGGCTCCAAAGGGAAAGAAGAGAGGAAGAGGAAGCAGGCGGCTCGGCTCGGCTCCAAAGAGAAAGAAGGAAGAGATGAAGAGGAAGAAAAAGCAGTGGCTCAGCTTGGCTCTAGGTGGCGGCTCCAAGGAGAGAGGGAAAGGGGGCTGGCGGATTGGCTTGGTTTGGCTTGGCGGCTGGCTCTCATTCTCAACTTTTTAGGTGGCTCCAAAATGGGAGCCATAAGCCATGAGGGGAGGTTTTATATACCCTCATCAACCCTAACCCCTTAAACCATTAATTGAAAATCCGCATCCACCTTAAGCTAAAACCAAAATCCGCTAACCTGATAGACTTAAATAATTTAATTAATCTCATTCTAATAAATCACATACAATTAGTTAAATGTCCATATTAACATAATTAGCAATTATGCACACACAACACCAAATTAAATACTCTCAACTACCCAAGCCAAAAAATTCATAAATTCATAAATTTATATTCTACTTACGTGAGCTCGCAAGCTCTCCGGACCATGGGTCGACTCGGCTCGACCATGAACTAGTCCGCTAGGCTGGCAAATACACATGAAAGGAAAAATAATAAATTAAAATATCTGGTATATTACAATCCTCTCTCCTTAGAGAAAATTCATTCTCGGATTTCAAAAAAGAAAATAAGGACTCACCACAACATCAAACAATGAAGGATAACGCTCCCTCATATCCTGCTCCACCTCCCAGGTGGCTTCCTGGTTGAAATGGTGCTCCCATCTGACCGTAACCAAGGGGATCTCCTTGGACCTCAACTTCCGGATTTGCCGGTCTAGCACCTCAACTAGCCGGTCCTCATAAGAGACATAGGATTAATCCCAAATATACCTCTTAAGCATAGACACATAGAATACTGGATGTACTCGGTCCATACTAGGAGGTAGGGCTAACTCATAGGCCACGACTCTCGTGCGCCAGAGAATAGGAAACGATCCAATGAACCTAGGACTTAGATTTCCTTTCTTACCAAACCTCACTACCCCTTTCATAGGGGACACCTTAAGGAACACCATGTCTCCCTCAACAAACTCTACCTCTCTGGCCTTTCCAACCGCATACATCTTAGCTATGGATGCATAATGTAGGTGGATCGATGAGCCATCTCCAGCACCTGCCTGCGGACCTCGGCCATATATGGTACCACAATCCGATTCTTAAACCCCAGGACGCCTTCCGAGTCCACATTGAACTCATTATCTACATCTCCTCTCATGGCCAGATCCTTAGTGGGTGCACAAAAGACATCCTCCTCCTGCGCTGCCCATAATATGTCAACCAACACCGACTGCACTCTCAGGTGGGCCACAAGCGAACCCGTTTCTAACACTGTCAATACATGATTGTTCAATCATAATCCTCCCGATGTCTCTGGCCGCATCTCCACCTTCGTCTAGCACTGACGCAAGGGACAAATATGACTGACACCCACCAAAAAGTAACTTCCGGGCCTTAAGAGCTGATATCGCCATCAACGGCTCACCCCTTCCCTCACCCTGGAAAGGTAAACTGGAGCATCCAGGGCTTCCTGAAGGTCACAATCTTAGCCCTATAATCAACTGAGGAGAAATGGTCCGTCAATCAGCCCATGCCCAATATCACATCGAGCTCCAACATTGGTAGGAGTGTCAAATCGGCCATCAGCACATGCCCACAAATGATAACCTTGCAGCATCGAAAGACTATCTCTGCCATCACATAAATGCCCGTAGGCGTAGACACCACAAGGGGTAATTCAAGCACAGAAGATATCCTTGACAACCTAACACCAAACAAGGCAGATACAAAAGAGTGCGTAGCACCCGGATCAAACAAGATATACACAACTGCCGAACAAACAATAATATTACCTGATACTACTTTCCTGGATGCCTCAGTGCCCTCTTCGTTCATAGCGAACACCCATGCAGCGGCCTCTTTGAACCACCAGCTCGCTAGCCTCCTCCCTGAGTCTGACACCTCTGAGCTACGGAACCTACTAACATCCGTGCATTTTCTCTGGTCTGATCAGGCTACTGACTGCCTGTGCCAGGACAATCCTTTTTGAAATACCCAACCCGTCTACACCCAAAACATGCCTCAAAGCAAAACCACTCTGGTCCTACTCAACTTTGGTCGCACACAATAATGATCCTTAAGCATAAGGTCGATCTATACCCATAATTTATATTTCATGAAATTTAAGGGAAAGATCCTCCAATCAATCCAAAATTACAGCTATAGGGGAAATTTACTCTAAGCTAACCCCCGCAGATCCCTTCTGTAGAACTCTATCGACCGTCGCCCCTAGGATCCCTAGGGCCACCCTAACCATGTTGCACCAAAAATATTTGACTATATGACAAGACCCAATGAATCATTCAAGATACTAAGCAATCATTGCAAGGATCTCTAATCCAGGCACCCATGCAAAGGTAGCCCCCCCCCCCTCCCCAAAAAAAATGGTTCACTCTCTAGCAAAGGGCAATTCATGGCCTCCAGCTGTGTTACCTTGGGACTGTTCCAGTTCCTGCTCCCTACAGAGTACCTCAATCAGCTCAGCCACTCACGCCTGTAGCTGTACAACCATGGGATCCTGTCCCACCTCCTCCCGGGCCTGCGGTGGTCTCCCTCAACCCCGACCTCGGCCTTGGCGCTTAGTGGAGTTGCTATCCCTACTGCTACTTGCGATCTCAAAGGCCTCCATAGATCTGGAAACACCAGAAAAGAAATAATTCAAGATTAAGCAATTGAATTCACCCAATGTTTAACAAACTAAACCATAAGTCACGCTAAGGTGCAGACTTAGCCCATTGATCTCATAGCATACCTCTACCGTATACTGACACGCTAGCAATGACCTATACAGTGAAAACTCTAGGTCATAGTCGGACCGAACCACATACTCTGATACCAACTTTGTCACACCCCAACTCAGGATCACGTGACCGGCCAGGGTATACGTGCTTAGACCCCGAAGCCTAACCCATGAACATGCCAAAACAAATAAAGTAGTAGAAAGAAAACAACAAGTTTTATTTTAAAGGAAAAGCGAACCAATACCAAGTTTAGATTAATAGCTCAGAAGTAAATAAAATGTGAAAATATGATTAGGTTCAACAGTTCAAAAGTTCAGTCAAATAATACCTGAAATAAATAACATAAATGCCCTCAGGGCTACAACTCCAAATCAAGCTGACACAAGTGCATGACAAATAGAAAAAAGACTCGATTACGACCCTAACTAGGACTACTATGAGATCCAACTGCTCCTCTGCCCTCCAGCGACGCCAAGTTCATCTAACCCACCTCACCAGTCAGGCTCTACAAAATAGAAATCACACGATAACGGATGAGTTCAAAGAACTCAGCGAACTATTTTATCCACCCTGATAAATAAACACAAAGATAACATAAATAAATTCTATCTCTAAAATGAAACGACGTCACAAAAGTGTGACTAGCTACCAGACCCACAGGCCATCCATGCTCACGACATCTGACTCTCACAGAGGTGCAAGAGGCTAAAGCCCTACCATGCCCGAAGGCAACATCACCAACAAAACGTGCATCGGGCCAAAGCCCACCATGCCGACGGCAACAACACATACTAGGAAAGTGCTTCGGGCCAAATGCCGAAGGCAACAACATTTACTAGGATAATCAGGAGAGGCCCTCCAAACTTATCCTGCAAATTAGGAATTTGGCGTCCAACCACTTGGGCATAGCCCGTAACCTGTCTCCTAATTGAGCCGCTCCACCATTCCCAAGGATATGACACATCAAGACATAAGTCAAGATTCTCCTACGGTGTCCTAGGGGTGTCCTCATAATGAAGCGTCTCAACACTCCAAACCCGACCCCTGTACCTTAGACCCGTAATGTCATGAAGCCGTGTGGTTCTATTTCATGAATACCTTGTAAATTGGTTCATAATAGATTATGCTCACCCTTCAACCCTATTTTATTTGAGATCATTTCAATTCAGGTTTTGTTTTAGGGTTTTGTTCTGCATAGAAGTCTTGTGTATAATCAGAGATCTAAACTATGTTTCCAAATTTACTCTCCAAAGTGTGTTCTATGTTTCCAAACTATATTTTTTGGTCAAAATGATAGGTTACACGACTATAATCAGAGAACTAATCATATAATAACAGAGAAATAAAAAATCAATCCAGATTCAATAAACTGCACATAAATTTCCAAAACGCTCAAATTTCCAGCACAACATGAAATAAAATCCGAATTTTACAAAATTAAATCCCTAGATTTATAACATCACGGATTCATATCATCAAGCCAATCATTCATACAATCTCATAATTTTTACTCAATAAAACTATCATATATCAAGAATTCCTAAACCAAGAATCAAGGAGATTAAATTAATTCTTTAGCATCAAGAACACCTCGAACTCCAAGATAAGGTTTGCACCCAAGATTCACAAGATTTAGTTATAAAATCATAGATCTTCCCTTAAACATATGTCCCATGATATGAGATCAAAATTTAAGATCTAAACATGACATAGAAACCAAGAAAATCTCAAGAACAAAAATAAATATCTTCAAGATCAAGAATCTTCAAGACGGCTCAAGAGAATTCGAAGGAAACCCAAATAGGAGGGATAAAATCACCCACCTTAATTTGGAAAAATATTGGAATAGAAAATATGGACGACAGCCCTTGAATCCGGCTTCAAAAGGTCGACGGCTCGACCCAAAAAAATAGCTCCAAGGGGCGGCGGCTCACTCCAAGCAGAGGGGCTGGCTCGGCTGGCTCCTCTCGGCTTGGCTCCAAAGGGAAAGAAGAGAGGGAGAGGAAGCAGGTGGCTCGGCTCGGCTCCAAAGAGAAAGAAGGAAGAGAGGAAGAGGAAGAGGAAGAGGAAGAAAAAGCAATGGCTCGGCTTGGCACTGGTTGGCGGCTGGCTCTCATTCTCAACTTTTTCGGTGGCCCCAGAATAGGAGCCACAAGCCATGAGGGGGGGTTTATACACCCTCATCAACCCTAACCCCTTAAACCATTAATTCACAATCCGCATCCACCTTAAGCCAAAACCAAAATGTGCTAACCCGATAGACTTAAATAATTTAATTAATCTCATTCTAATAAATCACAAACAATTACTTAAAAGGTCATATGAACATAATTAGCAATTATACACACACAACACCAAATTAAATACTCTTAACTACCCAAGCCTAAAAATTCATAAAATCATAACTTTATATTCTACTTACTCGAGCTCGCCATCTCGCTCCGGACGATGGGTCGACTCAGCTCGACCACGAACTAGTCCGCTATGCTGGCAAATACATATAAAAAGAAAAATAATAAATTTAAATATCGGGAATATTACAAAAGCGAATTTGGGTTGTTATTAGGATCAGAGTCTGATCTTATTCGAGTTAATCGTGTCGGACCCCTAATTTTTATTCGGATATGATAGGATATGAAACGATGGTATTGAAGACGCCTTATTCATTTTAGGTTATACGGGTCGAGTCGAGTTTTGATTCGATCCGACCGATGCTCACCCATAAACAGGACAATGAGACATAAAAATAAAAATAAATTTCAAAGGCAACTAAAAAGCACAATAGGACTTTTTTTTTCAACTTTCAAATGTATTTAGGATTATTTTGGGAAGGTAAATTAATAAATTACATAAATGACAAAAATGACAACTGAATGTGCATGTATTTAGAATTATGTAGGGAAGGTAAATTTGTAAATTACATTAATGACAAAAAAAGACAGCTCAATGTGCATGTATTTAGGATTATTTTGAGAAGGTAAATTAATTAATTACATAAATGACAAAAATGACAGCTCATTGTGCATGTATTTAAGATTATTTCGGGAAGGTAAATTCATAAATTACATATTCATATATGCATTTTCCGATTTTGAAAATATTAAATAAAATTATTTCGGTTTTATGAGATTCATTTTAATCATTAAGCTTTAAATCTGACCAATTTAAGTGGATGGATGAACACTATAAAAGTTATAACTCGTCGACAAAAATCCTAAAAAAATTGACAAAGATGAAGTCATTTTGGGCATTTTTAATCATTGCTCTCCTCTTCATTAACCACAGCGAGGGTAATCTTTTCATTCATAATTCTTTTATCCATTGCTCTATAACTCTTGTATCTATTTTGGTAATGTCTAGAATTATGTATTCCTTTTTTTTCAATATGATTTCCTATGTCATTTATTCTTAAAATTTAAGTATTTTTATTTGCGAATATATATGTTTTAAATAACGAATATTTGATATTCTTTTGTAGATTGTTATTTTGAAGAAAATGATATATATATGTTTAATTTGTAATTCTGTGTCGTAGGTATTTATTTGGATAAGCGTAATCTACCATGCATAGCTCGAACTGTATTGGCGGGAGGATGCACTTTTGATAGTTGCAATACTTACTGTTCAAGTTTCAATGAAGGGCTCGGTAAATGCGACAGCAATGTTCAATGCAGTTGCATCTATAAGTGTGGACCTCCGTAATTAAGCATATATATATTTCTATATTCATGTGCTTATTTGAGTTATTGGAGTTGTATTAATCTCGTGTATCAAGTTAAGCTACTTGTACTTTGCATTTGAAGAAATAAATGATATGCAATTCTACTTCTTTTGTGAATACTAGTTGCACAAGTAACTTGTAGTTTTAAAAATAAAAAGTCTGAAATTAAATATTATATTTTGATATATGTTTATATATAAATAGAATAATCTATCAAAAAAAAATCTCATATTTTTCATATTTTGTAATATAAATTTAATATGAAATTATATAAATTTAAATTTAAAAGTAATTTTAAACTTTAGAAAATAGTTATTTCAAACTTCAATTGTAAATTAATTTATAATTTGAATTGTAAATTAAATTTTATCTATCATTTAATATTCTTAATAATTTTAAAAAAAATTATAATTAAATAATTGCATACCTAGTTTTTCAAGAAAAGGTTACTATATTATTAGCATATTATGAAAAAAAAATATTTTTAAGAATAAAAACATTTGGTGAGATTAAAAAATTAGTTTAATTTAACTTACAAATTTAAATAGTAATATTCATACCAATATACTTAAGAGCAATAATAAATATCATATGTGTGAAAATATATAAACAGAAAACAAGTATATTATATAACTATAAAAGTATGCAAGTATAGTATATAATTTAATTTAAAATAACTATAAGTAATAGTTAAATTTAATACAAAGTAAAAATAGAAAGATAAAAAAATGAATTGTCCTAGATTAGTAATTAATAGTTATTTTTACCATAAAAGCAATATGTTAATATTTAAAAATATAGAAAAATAAGTCCATATAAATAAATTTACAATCTAGAATATTTGTCACGCCCCAAATCTAGGGTTACGTGACCGACTAGAGTACACGTCCATACTCCGAAGTCTATCAACACATTCATACCAATAAAGAAATAAAAGAAACTACAATGCATACCCAATATAAAACACTAGAATGCTAGGTATGTTTATATCATCAAATGATTACAATGAAGTCACAATAGTATGCAAATAAGATTCTCTATACTCGACTACGATCTGACACGTCACGAGATCCGCTGCCTGAGCTTGCAACCCCAGTCGCGCTACATAGGTACCATCGTACCACCAATAGTTAGAATCTGCACATAGTAGAAATTGTAAAAAATTAAAAGTTTGACGTAATATTCAGAGAATGAATACTTGACCAACGACAATGAAATATTGGGAAATCCTTGTAGGGTATGTGGATAACCAGACGAAGCTGGTTTGACCTTTTAATTAGATAATCAGAAAGCCCTCCTCGCACTTACTGTCCCATTCTAACTTGACCTTTTTCTGTAATAACCTGCCAAATCCAAGAAACTACGGATCTTAGTGACATTAGTCAGTCTCTTTCGATTCTGAACTGTTTCTATCTATGTGGGGTCCACCTTTACTCCCTCCTTGGACACCATATGGCCAAGAAACCAAATACTCTCCAACCAGAACACGCACTTGGTGAATTTAGTATACAACATATGCCCCTTGAGAGTTTCCAGAACTACCCTCAAGTGCTTAACATGCTCCTCGTTCCTCCTGTATTAAATCAAGATATTATCAATAAACACAATTACAAATTTATCCAAGAATTCCCTGATTATCTCTCTAACTGGAGGCAACCCTGGCAGCTCCTCTATAAATATATCAAAAAATCCGCACACCACGGGCGTCTCCCCGATGTCCCTAGCCGCACCTCCATCCCCCTCTGCCACAAACACAAAGGACAAGAAACTAGCAATCGCCCAAAAGTAGCTTCGGAGCCCTAAGAGCTAAAATTGTCAACAACGACTCGCTCCTTCCCTCACCTTGGAAGGTAAACTGGGGCAATCCAGACTTACTGAAGGTCACAATCTTAGCCCTGTAATCTACTGTGGCGAAATGATCCGCCAACCAGTCCATGCCCAAAATTACGTCAAGCTCTAACATCGGCAGGAGTGTCAATTCGACGATCAGCACATGCCCACAAATGACAATCTCGTAGCCCTGAAAGACTGTCTCTGCCATCACAGAAATGCCCATAGGTGTAAACACCACATGTGGCAAATCAAGCATAGAAGATTTCCCTGCCAACTTAACAACAATCAAAGCAAACACAAACGAGTGCGTAGAACATGAATCAAACAAGACATATACGATGGCAGACCTAACCATAACATTACCTGACACCACTGCCCCTGGATGCCTCAGCGTCCTATTGGTTCATAGCAACCACCCGTGCAGCGGGTCTCTTTGAACCATCAGCTTGCTGGCCTCCTCCCTGAGTCTGGCCAATTTGAGCTACGAAACACACTAACATTGGTATCGTTCCTAGCTCTGATCTGATTAGGCTGCTGGCTACCTCTTCCAGGATAATTCCTCCTAAAGTGCCCAACCTATCCGCACCCAAAACATGCCTCACAACGTAACTGCTCTAGGTCCAGCTCAACTCAGGTCGCACATAATCATGGCCCTTAGCATAAGGTCGCTCTACAGCCACAATTCATATTTCCTAAAATCTACAGGAAAGATCCTCTCATCAATCTAAAATTTCGACTATAGTGGAAATTCACCATCAGCCAACCCCTACAGATCCCTTACGTAGAAATCTATCAACCGGCCATCCAAAGATCCCTAGGGCTGCATTAACCAAATTGCACCATAATGTTTAACTATATAACGAGACCCAACGAATCATTCAAGATACTAAGCAATCATTGCAAAGATCTCTAATTCAGGTACCCATACAAAGGTAGCCCCCAACAATGGTGCACTCTATAGTACAAGGCCATTCACGACCTCAAGCTGTGCTACCCTAGGACTGTCCCAGTTCCTGTCGAGCCTAGAACGGTCTCCCACGACCCAGGTCCCGGCCTCGGCCTCGACCTCGACGTCGGTGCTTTGTGGAGTTGCTGACACTGCCACTCCTATGCGGCACTAAAATGCATCTATCCATCTGGAATCACCAGAAAGAAAACAAATCATAATTAGGCAATTAAATTCACCCTGACATTTTGCAAACATAACCACGAGTCACACTAAGGTGCAGACTTAGCCCATTGATCCCATAACATACCCCTACCGTATACTGACACATTAGCAATGCCCTATACGATGACAACTCTTGGTCATAGTCAGACTGACCCACATGCTCCGATACAACTTTGTCACACCCCAACATAGGGTCACGTGATCGGCCAGGGTATACGTGCCTATACCCAGCAACCTAAACCATGCACATGCCAACTCAATATTAAAACATAGCGAAAAAAAATAAACAAGTTTTATTTCAAATGGAAAACCATACAAAATTCATTATAAGTAAGTTTAACAAAAGTACAAAGTGAGAAAATAATAAATCGAGTCCAATAGACTACCAATAATGAAATCTGAAATAAATGACATAAACGTCCCCAAGGGACTACAACTCCGAAATGCCAAAACACAGTGCATGACAACTACTACAAACTTGACTACGACCCTAACTAGGACTGCTATGAGATCATGCGGCTCCACTGCCCTTCAGCTACGCCAAGTGCTATAGCCCACCTCAACGGTTAGGCTCTGCAAAACAAAACAATAATAATAGGTAAGCTCAAAGAACTTAGTGAGCGATCCTACTGACCCCCACAAAAAAAGTTATCACAGAGACATACAATAGCATAATATCCAACTCTACATGAACAAGATCACGAAAGTGTGACTAACTCTCAGGCCATCTGGCTACTACCTGCCCGAAGGCAGGCATCACCCATACGATGAAGAACAACATGCCTAAGCCTAACATGCCCTATGGCAAACAACACATACTAGGATAATCAGGAAGGCCCTCAGAACTTATCCTAGTATAAATAAACTCAGGAGCAATCAGAAAATGCCCTCCGAACTTGATCCACGAGACGCGTAGGGACAATCGGGATTCACCCTTCCTAACTTGCCCCTTTAAGATATCATAGAGTAATCGGGAAAGGCCCCCTGAACTTACGCGTAAAAGATATCACATGAATAATCGGGAAAGACCCTTCGAACTTATCCCAGGAGGCCAAATCGAAACAATCAGGATTTGCTAACCCGAACTTGATCCAATAAATAGCGTAGGAGTAATCGGGATTCACCCATCCGAACTAACCCCTTTAAAAGCACCTCAGGAATAATTGGGTAGGCCCTCCAAACTTATTCCACGAGGCCAAATCAAAACAATCAAAAAAGGCTCTCCGAACTTGTTCCATGGGTTGGGAATTACACATCCAACCTCTCGGGCCTAGCTCGCACTGCGGCCCCTCAACGAGCCTCTCCGTCATTCATAAAATATGACGCACCATGACCGAAGCCATAACTCTCCCACGGTGTCTTAGGGGTTATTCTATTGGAATGTGTCTCAACAATCCAAAACCCGACCCCAACTCCTAGACCCGTATATTCATAAACCTGTGTGGTTTTATTTCATGCATAAACTTCTCGTGTTGGTTCATATCAGATTATGTTGACCCTTTTCCCAATTTTAACTATGCAATTAAAATTTAGTTCACCACAAATTAGGATTTTATTTTAACTTACTATTTTGCCCAAAACAAATTTATCTAATTTGAATCTAATCTCTAGATCATGTCCTATGTTTCCAAACTATGTTTTCTGGTCGAAACGATAGATTACACGACTACTTTCTGAGAAATACAAATACCACAGCAAACATTACAAAAATAGCATAAATTCATCATCTCAGCATAAAATTCCAGCAACATTGAATTTTCAGCATATCATGAAAATAAATCCAAAAATTACAAAATTAAATTCCTTAATTATCATCACAGCATAATTATTTCATGGAGGTAAAATTCACAAGAATTAAATCATGTTTGTTTAAACAATATGTCAACTACATGATAAAGAACCCACATTAAGCATACTCATGGCTTTAAGATCAAAATCATATTTTTATAAACATGATTAAATTCCAAAAACCTAGATTGTAAGCAATCCAAAGTGTAGACCACAAAATAAACAAGAACATCTCACTTAGGCATTTCGTCGAACTCCATGAAGGCACCCTTCATTCCTCCTTGGCCGAGCACCCTTAGGATCATCCTAGGGTTGCTAAGACCCAAAGGAGAGGGTTTAGGGCCTCCTCAAGTATGACACACAAAAAGAACGGCAAGAATCCAAGAGATCATAGGAAAATAAATCAAGAACATCAATCCTCCAAGACTGCTTCAAGAAACTCGAAGAAAACCCGAAAAGGAGAGGTAAAACCACTCACAAGAGAGAGAAGGTTATGGTTTACAGTTGAATTAATAAGATTTAGAGAGAGTTTGAGCCACTTGGATATAAAGATAGGGGGAGATGGGGTCCCCTTGCCTTACACCCTGGTGAGAAGGAAAGAAATGGGAAGAATTACCATTAATGAGGCAAGAAATTAAATATGGCTGAAGAGATACAAGAGCTGATCCAATTGATGAATTGAAGGTGGAAACCAAAAGAGTGAAGAACAATAGTATATGGAGAAAATAGAGAAATAAAAAATCTATATAAATAGTTTACATTTCATAATCTAATAAGAATAAGATTCATAAGTAAATATTAATAAAATGTAAATCTAAAAACAACATTTATCTTTTAATAAAAAATATTGATGATAAGAAATAGAGAAAATTAATGAATATGTCCTGAAATATAGAGTTTTTATCAAATTTGTTCCTTATTTTTATTTCAAACATTAGTATACTCTAACTTTGGTTTTTTTATCAATTATATACTCCCGTTAGTTGGCTATTAATATATCCATTATATATATTTTTCTACCAAAAACATAAAATTACTTAACGAATAAAAGGAGGTCCATGGAGGTCCTGATACATAATAGTGGAGAGCTCCGACGATGTAATGGACGACCAAATATTTGCTGTCTTGGATCGTCGTGCATAATTTGCAGCCCAATGAGCCACTTTGTTACATTCATAAAAAGTAAAGGAAAATTTGCAGGTAATAGAGGATGGCAGAAGCCTATAAATTTGTTGTAGCTCATGATCCAGCATAGGGGAGGTAGCTTTGCAGTTAATCAAATCTAAAAAGATTGGTCAATTTTATTCAACTTCAACATTAGGATGATTCAAGGCCGCAAATTGTAAGCCTTTTAGAATTGTTACAACTTCAGCCTGCATGGGGAAGGAACTGTGAAAGTAGCCAGTTTTGGAATGAAAACAAGTACCAAATGTATCTCGAGCAATAAAAGAAAATGCAGCATTAGAATTAAAAATAGAACCATCACAATTGAGTTTAATGAAACCACGCTCTGGGTGAATCCACTTAACGTAGATGTGTTTATTTAAATTAACCTTAGGTAATCTGGGACTCATGTAATCTCTTATATGAGACTATATTCGGGACACGAGAGTTGAAGGGTGAAGCTGCTTACCGGAATGTACGTTTTCATACTAGTATACCAAGTTAACTAGAGGGTATAAGCTATAATAAAGTGAAGGGCAAAACTGCCTGAGAGTGAGTCTGGAGCATTTAACCAGCACCCGGAAGCCCAATTATTTTGATTAGAGAAGTCAAAGAGAAGATGATTTCGGAGACTGTCTGAAATATCAGACACATAAGGGCAGTGAAGAAATAGGTGGGGGAGGGTTTCAGGAGAGGAGTTGCATAAAGGGAAAGAGTCATCGGTAAGGATACCAAAATGAGAGAGATAGGATTTAAGGGGGAGTCTATTATGTAAAAAGGGTAACTTTTGGTGAAATTTTTAATTTCCACAAGTTAGACCATAATTGTTGATTATGAGCACCCACAGATTCACGATTCCTAAGGAAAGAGTAAGCCGATTTCGTGATAACATTTCCCAAAGGCTCAACTTCCCAAGCCCAAAAATCATCATGGGGATTTAAATGCAATCAAATCTTGTAAATGGATTCCCACAAAGCCAGATTAAAATGCTATAAACCCAACTGAGAGTTGCAATCATTATTGGAAATAAGCATATTTACCTTATCATAGTCTAGTAAAAGCACATTTACAAACAAAGCAGGCTTAAAAACCAGGGGCACATCCAAAGAACATATGTCATGTGAGATGGAGTAGTATAGCCATCCCCAATAATTTTAATATGGCCATCTTTAAGTTGATGAAATGCATGGGTGAAAAGCTTCCAAGTCCAAGAGTAGTTAATAGGAGCAGAACTAAGATAGGTAAGAGTTGGGTATTTAACTTTGACAAGTTTGACCCAAAGAGAGTTGGAATTGTTAAGGTAAAGTTGTAGTCTCTTAGCTTGTAAGGCATAAGATTGAAGGGAAAGATCATGGATATTTAGTCCTCCATGGGACTTAGGAAGACTAAGGGTATCTCATTTGATTAAATGCATACCCTTATTGTCTTTGGAACCAGACCAAAAGAAATGTCTAATGGTACTAGTGATTCTATCAATGGTTGAGGAGTTGATCCAGAAGATGGAAAGTGAGTGAAGGGGGGTGCAGTTGAGGACATAATTGATTAATACAAACCTTCCAGCTTGTGAGAGGAACTGGGTTTGCCAATGAGCAAGTTTGTTATCAATATGAGTTGATATAAAGTCACGTGCATTAAAGGGAGCCATTCTAGGAGCAATCATAGCTCCTAAATATTTAAAGTGAAAGTTACCACACTTAATGTTAAGATGGGAACAAATCCTATTTTTGCTGGAGGAAGGAGTGTTGCGAGGAAAGTATATTTCAAATTTAGAGTAATTAATAGACTGGCCGGTAAGATTGCTATAAATAAGCAAGATTTTATTGATGACATTGATACTTTTCTTGTTTGCTCTGAAACCTAAGCGTAGGTCATCAGCAAACAACATGTGGGTAAAAGCAAAGACATTTTTAACATTTAAAGGAGAGAGAAGGTTCTGGTTTACAGTAGAATTAATAAGGTTTGAGAGAGTTCAAGCCACTTGGATATAAAGATAGGCAGATATGGGGTCCCCCTGCCTTACACCCTGGTGAGAAGGAAAGAAATGTGAAGAATTACCATTGATAAGGCAAGAAAATGTGGTTGAAGAGCTACAAGAGCTTACCTAATTGATGAATTGAAGGGGCAAACCAAAAGAGTGAATAACATGAGAGATGACTAACCAGGAAAGCTTGTGAAAAGCTTTTTCAAGATAAATTTTGATGAGGATATTAGGGGTAACACCTTTAGATTTATAAATGGAGTGAGCTAGTTCCTGAGCAATGAGAATATTGTCATGGATGGATCTACCTTTAAGAAAAAGCAGATTGCTCACTAGAAATAATGGAGTTAAGAAGGGGTAAGCCTATTGGCAATGTCTTTTGCGAGAATTCTATATGAGAGGTTGCAGAGAGCGATAGGTCTAAAGTCTTTGACTTGAGAAGGATACTTGGATTTGAGGGTGAAAGTTAAGAGGTTTTTATTCCAATCATAAGGAATGAAGGAAGTGTTGTAAAAGGTGGAGACACAGTTCATGTAGGCATCAAAAATAGATGGCCAGTAGGCTTTGAAGAATTCACCTGTGAAGCAATCAAGCCCAGGGTTTTTGCCATTGGGAAGGGCCCTAACAGTATTCTAGACGTCCCTAGTGGAGAAAGGAATAGTTAGGTTAGTAAAAAAGTTAGGGTCTAGTCTTTGAAAAAAGGGCCAAGAGGAGTGAGAAGAGGTGATCATGGAGTTGGAGGATGACGAAAGTTGGGAGTAGTGATTGGAAAAAGCAAGTAAGATATCCTTATCAGAAGTCATAGTACTAATTTTAATGAAATGAATGTGATTAATTCTACGTTTACTAGTGACAATTTTGTGGTAATAAGCAGTGTTAAAATCTCCATCTTTAATCCAAGCCATTTTTGATTTAGTCCACCATTTGAGGCTAATCTGACATTGAATGGCAATAGATTTATTGTAGATAGTTTTTAAAAGACTCTCTTGAGGTTGAGAAAGGCCAATGGAAGAATCAATGTTCTCAAGATTGGTAATTTCCCTTTGAGTCTTGGCAAGATTATTTTCAAGTCTGCCAAGCGAGTTCTTGTTCTAGTCAGAGAGGGCTGTCTGAGTGTGAGAGATGTCCAATTGAAACTTGGAGAAAGGCTGGTTTAATTTGTTAATGAAAGGGGCATACCAGACATCATTCACAACTTTATAAAACACATTATATTGGGTCCTAATGATCTAAAATTTGAAGCTTAGAGGTTTAGGCTAGGCTTGAAGCTTATTGAGGAGGGGGGCCTGGTCAGAGCCAGTTCTAGGTAAATAAGAGACCGAAGTCCTTCCATAGAAGTGAAGCCAAGCACCATTGTGTCACACCCCAACTTATGGTCGTGTGACTGGCCACGGTTTATGTCCTACCCTGAAGCCTACTACATACACTGACTAACAAAAACTGAAACACATAATGAAAACAACGATGCAGCTTTATTCAAATCTTTAAAGAAGGTTCACAATTTTTACTTTAAAGTATGAAAAGTTCCGAAACATCAATCACCATACGAAACAACTCAAGTTTAAACACAAGTACATGTTTTCGAATAGACAATCTTAGTGTACTAAAAGAAACAACTGCCCTAGACCTCTAGACTATGACTAGTGGACGATGCTACTAGTTCTACACCACCGCCTGTCCTCCAGCTACACCATGACTCCAAGCCTCATCTAATTGATCGAGCTCACTGTGAGCAGTTCTCAGCCTTTTTAATTTCGGTCGTACCATGCGCACACTGTTGTTCGCAAATGTTTCTTAGTTGTGTGGACAAACTCGTCTACTTTTGAGTTTCTATATCTAACACACATTTTATAATTTCATGTAAATCATCTTGCGTCATATGCTATCTTTTGCAAATGTAAACTACATGTTATAGACTTGGAAATGAACCCATTAACAATACCGGACAACATATAAACTATAATGAAATTTCTTCACAACACCTACTATATATAGCCACATGATTCAATGATAAGGAATTTGAATTTTGCATTGAACCATAAATTCAACAAGGAAATAAATTATCTAACATGGTAAAAGTATCACCATATTTCAAAATTTAAAGAGGAAACGTCTAAGGATGGTTACTATCCTACTATTCTACCATTTACATGCATCAACATAGAAGCCTGCCTTAGTTAGATCTTACCTAAATGTCATATTGATTCTAATTGTCACATGGAAATGCCCTATTGTTTTGAGTATTCCTAACCATGAAGTTTATCTTCTAGAGATCACCATCTCCCCCAATCCTTGCTTGGCCGAGACTTGAGCAAAGCATGCCTTGCTTGGCCGAGCCTCCAAGGATAGGAACAAGAGGGAAGGACCAACCCCAACCCTAATATCTTGTTTCTGATCTATCCTAATTAAGACTTTGATCAATCCGCACACCCTTTGCTCGGCCAACCCATGGACATGGATATTTCCCTTTGCTTGGTCGAGCCTACTAGGCTTTAAAGGATGAGTTCCAATCGTCACTTTCGGTAAGTAAATCATGAATCCACTCGATATGGGTTTAACATCGTTCAAAGGGGTTTACATCCGTCAAGAGAATTGGGGAAAATTTTAGCATGACCTTTCCCCTTTTCCCTTGACTCGGCAGCCCCTAAAATATCAAGAATCCGACAAAAACAGCGGAGATCCGATGCAACAATAATTAAAATAGTGGTAAGAAGGTCAAGGTACCATGAATCGACGAAAAACTCTTGAGAAACTCGACACCTAGCAGTCCTAGGGGTTCGGCTACTCGCCTCCCCCAAATCAACCCCCCAAATCAATGGAAAGTAACCACTCACCTTGATCAAGGAAGAAGAAAGGGTGGACGTTGATGATCTCGATCCTTACGACGATGACACAATTTTCGGCGTCGACCCAAGATCTCGCCTCCTCCCTCTCTTGCTTGAGTGGCGTGCGGCTCAAGAATGAGTAATGAAAGCACGAAAATCTTTAACCGACTTATTTACAGGAGGAATTAAGAATGACATTAAAATCACTGGCAATAAACCACGAAAAAGAAGACAGATCCAAAGATTGCAAATAATTCCAAGTGATAGCACGTAAATTAGGATTGGTATCGCGTAAATAGTAGAGATTAAGAATGGAGTAAAGGAATGACCACCAATAATAGCATGGATCACATGAAATTAATTGAATAGCACCTGAGCAGTAATTGAAGTGCTATCCCATTGCCGGCCAAAAGAGAGGATTGATTTTGTGGCTTGAGGGAGGGTAGGGTGCGTCTCTTGGAGGCAGATGACCTGCACATGAGAAGAATGAATGAAGACATGGAATCAATCTTTAACTGGGCGCTTGAAATCCCCTTTGTAATTCCAATTTAATATAATCATGATGAGGGGTTAGGGGTAATTGCCGGGTTAGTAAGAGCATCTGTTGGGGCCGGTCGAATATTGGAATCAGACGGAGTGAGGCGCCTGCACTTGAGCGAGTTTTGCCCATCCGTCAAGAGAAGAACAAATGGTTCTTTTTTGGAGGGACGAGGAGGCTTTCGAGTACCACGCTTAGAAGGCTTGGTGGAAGCAAAAGCCAGAAGCATGTTAGGGGCGAAGGAGGGGAAGATATGTGTAAGCTCCTAGACCAGTTGATCGAACGATCTCACCAAGGGAGCAGGGTTCGCGTGCCGATTGGGCGCTCATCACGACCGAAACTCATGCGATTGGACAGTGAGGCCTCCAGTGATGAACCTGGACCTAGGGACCATAAGTTGTTTCCATGGCGATGAACCCGGATAGAAATGATCCATCACGACCGCCAGCGATCTCACCGCCAGTGAGGCCGAAGAGGGGGCAAGGGCAACCAAAGGCACCAGAGTCTAGATAGCGATTGAAGCAGACTTTGGGGGTGGAATCAGAATTAGGGACTTGTTTGGAGGTGCAGGATGATTCAAGATGGCCAACTTTACCACAGAAAAAATAGAGTAAGGCGAGGTTTTCATATGAAATGAGGTAAAAGCTTTGACAACCGGAGGGACCAACCCAAATTCCTTGCCAAAAAGAAACAGAGAGGACGATTTCATTACACACATGAATGTAACAACCTCTCTCGAAAACAAAAGAACGATCATCAATCTTAATAACCGAACCAAGACTAGAAGCAACGGGAACATGATTCATTCCAAAATTCTAAAGGTAAATTGTGCAAACGAACCCAGACCGGCGCCACTGGAATGTTTTCTGTCCATGGATTAAACATTGGCTTCCATGGTATCAAGCGAATCACGTTACCTCTAAAGGACCAAGGGCCCCCGATTAGGACAACAGTGGCCTCGTCGGGACTTTTAAAATGAAACACGAAGATGTACCCAGGGGTCACGAAGATGTACCGTGACCTATGACAGCATTATTAGTGGAAAGGAATAAAGTGGGAAATGGCTGAGTATGTGCCCAAGTGCTTGACCTGTCAACAGGTTAAGGCAGAGCCTTTGAGACCTGCACGGTTGCTCTAGAACTTAGATGTACCTGAGTGTAAGTGGGAGAAGATCACTATGGATCTGGTGATCGATTTGCCGAGGTTGAGTGGAGGTCATGACTCCATATGGGTCGTGGTGGATCGGCTAACCAAGTCGGCACACTTTATTCCGGCCAAGACAACCTTTTCAATGGAGTAGTATGCTAGGCTTTTCCATGGGATTTCGGTGATGATCATTTCTGACAGGATCACTCAATTCATCGCTCAATTTTGGCAGTCCTTCTAGGAAGTTCTGGGTACTCAGGTCCGGTTTTGTACAACCTTCCACCCTGAAACTGACTGGTAGTCAGAGAGGACATTGGAAGATAAGTTATGGGCATGCGTGTTGGATTTTGAGGATGGTTGGGAGAGGTACTTGATGCTAGTAGAGTTTGTATATAACAACAGCCACCACAGTAGCATTGGCATGGCTCCATTTGAGGCCCTTTATGGGCGGAGGTGTCGGTCTCTAGTCAGATGGTTTGAGGCGGGATGAGACTCAAACATTAGTGCCAGACATGGTTCATGATGCTACAGAAAAAGTCAAGGTGATAAATGACCGATTGTTGGCAGCTCAAAGTCGGCAGAAAATGTATGCTGATGGCAGATCAAGGGACTTAGAATTTGCGGTGGGAGACTTGGTGTTCCTCAAGGCGTCGCCCATGAAAGGGTGGTGAGGTTTGGCAAATGAGGGAAACTAAGTCCCAAGTTCATTGGACCATTCCCCATTCTTGGCCGGAGAGGGGCAGTGGTGTACGAGCTTGCCTTACCGCCTAGCATGAGCAAGGTTCACCCCATGTTTCATATCTCTATGTTGAAGCGGTATGTTAGAGACCATTCTCATGTGCTCGAGCCTACTGCGATTGAGGTTAATGCAGCTGTTTCTTATGAGGAAAGGCCGGTAGAGGTTCTGGACAGGCAGGTTCAAATATTGAGGTCTAAGGAGGTCCCCTTGGTAAAGGTGCGATGGGAACACCATTCGGGCCAGGAGGCGACCAGGGAGTTGGAGAAGGATATGATGGAGAAATAACCCCAATTGTTCGTTGGAGATGGTAAGTTCCTCTTTTATCCCCTAAATTCGAGGATGAATCTTTTTTAAGGGGTGAAGATTGTAATACAAACTTAAATATTTTATGTGTATTGATTTCAGTGGGTTGCGCGTGAAGCGAGATGGTGCGGGCTTGAGCATTGACACTTAGCTTGAGGTGAGACCCGGATACTGTAGAAATTTTCTTAATTATAAATTTAAATGGTAAAATATTTTATGCATCACGTATTTAAAGAGGACTCCGAGTGGAATCCAGTAGTCCAATCAGAACTTGATTTGGATTAGAATCAAGTGAGATATGACCGGTTTGGTAAACCACTTAAGGGGAGGGTTGTTTAATAGGAAAAAAAAAACCCTTGGGATAGTATGACCCATCATAGAGTCGCACACATCCCAAGAGAGGGCTAGGTGAGCAGGTGAAGAGAGAGATGATGTGGAGAAGGTCGGAATCCAGGAAGACGTTGAAGCCGATCGACGTGTGGAGTCTGAAATCATCTTCCTTCTCGTTTCCCCTTTCCGGTGAGTGGTTGTTTCTCACAAATTCGAGATTTATCTCCTCTCCATGGCCACCCTTCACTTGAGAAGAACCTGAAGTTTTCGTGTAAATTTTTGATTCCTTCTCCAATCGGGTTTGTGTAGTGTTCTTTGTCGATTTCCCTCTTGGAATTTGAGATTACACACACATAAAGCCCTAACATTAGAAATTGGCTTCCTTTGGCCGCCTACTGTATAGGAGGGCTTCTTGAAATTTTCTTATTAATTATATTTCTTCTTCAATAAGACTAATGGTATGACTTATAGATTTAATTTCACTTTAATTAGTTGAGTGTAAAAGGGCATAGTTAATTGTGGAAATAAAGCCCTAAGCATGTGAATTCTTCTCCTGTCATATCCGACCATTATCACGAGGTATTATGATATTTTGGTTATAAAACTTGTATACCTGGAGATTAGTGTCTAAAGTAGAGGTTAGTGTGGGATTAAGAGCCCTAAACTTAGGGTTATCTCTTATAGCTCCAGGGGCATGAGAGAGAGAGAGAGAGAGTAATTGAAAATCTAGTTTGGAGTAGGTAATTCCATGTTTCATCCAACTTTTGTGTTGCTGAGAAAGTTATTACTGAAAATGTATTTGGCTGAAATTTTACAAGTAATATGCTGAAATTGTTTAATGTTGATACTAAAATTGCATAGTTTTGGTATTGAAATTGAATAGTTAATGTTGCTAAAATTTCATATAGTGTGTTGCTAAAATTTCATCCAACCTAATGTTGAAATTTTACACAATGGGATGCTAAGATTATGCATAATTGGATGTAAAGTTTCCTATGATTAGATACTAGAAATCTTATATGAATGATGCTGAAATGTGATACGCTGGAATTTAGTTAAATTCATGTTGAATTGATTTATCAAATTGGGTAATCAGTTTAATGCGGAAAGTATTGATGTAACCTATCGATCTTCATGTAAAGTATGTTTTGAAAATATAGGAATTCTCGTAGTGCATGTTAATCAAGCCGGGTTGCGGGTTCGATATGACGTTCCTAATCTGTTATAAATAATTGGGGTATTTATAGGCCTTACTAGGCTGAGTGGTGTGTTGCACATACGAGATGACATTGGGCCAGCTAGGCCGAGTAGTGCATGTAGCACACGTGATGACTATGGACCACATGCAGGCCGAGTTGTACGTACAATGTATGAGCGATCATGGGTTGGAGGGAGGGCCTTCCCGACCGAGTGGGCACTGGTTCTAGAGGGCCTTCCTAGACCAGTGAATCTGAGCAGAGACACAGTGGCTACTAGTTCTAGAGGACCTTCCTAAACCAGTGAACCAAAGCAGAGATAGTGGATACTGGTTCTAGAGGGCCTTCCTAGACCAGTGAACCCGAGCAGAGACATAGTGGGTACTGGTTCTAGAGAGCCTTCCTAGACCAATGAACCCATGCAGAGACATAGTGGGTACTGGTTCTAGAGGGCATTCCTAGACTAGTGAACCCGAGAAAAGTGTTTAACTGGGATTCAAAAATTAAAGAGCATTTTCCATAGAGTAGGATGGGAGCACGTCCCTTATATAATTAATATGACATCCGCACTCGCTTGACATATTATATATTGTTGTTACTAGATTTTGGTGAGGATTCGGAGATCATTCACTGAGTTTCATAATCACTTTTCTTTCTACGTTTGTTTTGCAGAGCGTGGTTCTGAGGTACTGCATAGTTGATGACGGCAGGGCTCCGATAGCTATCTTGTGAGCTGGTTGGTATAGTCGAGTCAAGTTGAGTCGAGTCTTGTTTGAGAACTGAGACATTATAGCCTTTAGAGTGTCCTAGAGTTGTTTAAACTTTTAATTGAATAATTTTATGAGATATTTGTCATGTGGATTATGTTTTCTTGTCACTGAGTTGCTATCGACTATTCCTTAGTTATTTTATAAAAACTTTGTTTTCAAGTTGTACCTATTTAGATGCTAGTGTAATGGGTTATTAATTCTTCGGAGTGCTTGACTACACTCTGGCAGGTCACGTGACTTAGTTTTGGGGTGTGGCACCCTAAGCCGCGAGGGATCGTGGCAGGTCACGTGACTTAGTTTTGGGGTGTGGCAAACTTGAGAGGGGTTCTAGAACGATATGGGTATTGGAACTTTGGGGCCCAACCATTCGAGATATGTCGGGTGCGGTTGGGAGGAACCACATCCGCAGTCGGCGGGTCTAAACTGTCCATGGCATCCACACTAGGGTCACGAGAGGGTGAACGGGTTCGCGTGCCGATTGGGCACTCATCACGGCCGAGACGGTGAGGTCACCAACGGCCAACCTGGAGCCAGGGACCATAAGTTGGTTACATAGAGGGTTAAGAGGCCGAAGAGGGGGTAGGGGCACGGGCGACCGAAGGCACCGGAGTCTAGGTAGTGACCGAAGCAGCCTTAGGGTGGGAATCAGAATTAGGGGCTTATTTGGAGGTGTAGGAGGATTCAAGATGGCCAACTTTACCACAGAGAAATGAGGTAAAAGCTTTGACAACCGGAGGGACCAACCCAAATTCCTTGCCGAATAGTAACGGAGAGGACGATTTCAATACACACGCGAATGTAACAGCCTCTCTCGAAAACAAAAGAATGACCATCAATCTTAATAACTGAACCAAGACTAGAAGCACAAACAACAAGATCCATTCCAGAATTCTAAAGGTAAACTGTGCAAACGAACCCAGATCGGTGCCACCGAAAAATTTTTAGTCCATGGATTAAACATTGGGTACCATGGTATCAAGCGAATCACGTTACCTCCAAAGGACCAGGGGGGCCCAGTGAGGACGGCAGTGGCCTAGTCGGGACTTTTATAATGAAACACGAAAAAGTCTTGGTCAAGATCAAGCATACTAACAAAATCAGAATTCGCCCAAATTCAGACAACCCAAGAACCAACAGAATCAGCCAAGGGGTGCTTCCCCAAAAACTTGCCAATTAAACTAGAATGCCAAGGCGTACTCCATTGCTAGAGTTGCTCAGGAGAAAAAGAAACTTTACCAGTCGACTGCTATGAAATCTGGTAAATTAATGAAACGTCGACCGGAGAGGGGGAGGTAGGAGATATACCTTTGAGGATTTGGACCCAGGAGGTAGGGGGCATGAAAGAAGAGGGATGGTTACCATGAAGGGTTGCAGAGTTTGCTGCCGATGAAAATTATTTCCCGATCAAGTTCAGAGAAGTGGAAATAGGGCTAGGGTTTGCCGATGAACCCTAGGGGAGGAGCGTGAAGCGGAGGAAGAAGGCACAGCGAAAACATCAAACGGAGGAGCAGGATCCAGGGGAGTCTGTGGGGGGCGCGATGCCGACGAGGGGGGATAGGTCGCATGGGAGAGCGGAGGTGAAAGAATCGCCATCTCAAAAATTCTAATTTACAGTTCCATATATATATATTATTTGTTGATGTGGAATCCTATGTCAGCATCAAAAAATATTTTTTTAATCCAAACTACCACATCATCAAAATTGATGTTAGAAGAAATCACTTTTTTTACTTAAATCGAATTGTCACGTTAGCAGACAATCCCTTGTACCAAATTTATCCCAAACTTTGGCCTTGTAATAATTATATCCTAAACATTGGCTCTTGTAACAAATCTATCACGGTCTTTAGTTTCTCCCTAATGTATCTCAAAGTTTAAAATTTGAAATAAAACTCAAATCTTTTATAGATATTATTATTAATTATTAAATGCTTAAAATTTTGAAAATAGTTTTATAATTATCTATTGAGATTTTATTTTTTAAAATTTGATTCAATTTTTGAGTTTCTTATTATTTTTTATTTAATTATATTATTGCATTTTAGAGAAAATCGAAATATCCAAATTAAACCAATAACTTTCCATATAGTATTTTTATAGACCAAAAATATTTTTTCTTAAATTTTTATTTATTATTTACCAAAATTTAATATTTTTACATTAATATTTTATTCGATGTGTTTATCACGTTTTAGAGAAAAATTCAAATTCTAAGCTCAACTAATATGTTTTTAAATTTTTTATCTATTGCATTTATTTTTATGCTTTATAAACATAGATCTAAATATAAGTATATGTTCTATCAAAGTTTTTTCTTTTAATTTCTTATATCTATTTTATTTTTAAATAAATTTTTTTTTATGTATTGTATATTATTTATTTTATAACTTTATTTTTTCATTCTCGTAGTATAATTGTATATTATATCTTCATATGGCAATGATTATTATATATTAGCTAATAAAATTAATTTTTTTATTTGTTAAATTATTATTTTTTATTTTTTATAAATTTAAGTCGGCTATTGCATTTTATTAAACTTTCAAAATTTCCAATGAAACTAAGATATTTTGCTTATATTATTATTTATTAAACATTTAAGATTATGATTATACTTTATTTATTATCTATAAAAACTAATATATATATATATATATATATATATATATATTGGTTTTTTTAGTTTTGTGTTCAATTTGATTTTTTAGTTTGTGTTCAATTTGATTTATTGTCAATCACAAAATTTGAGATATATTTGGGAGAAATTAAAAATTGTGATAGATCTGTTACAAAGACCAAAGTTTTGGATAGATTTATTACGAGCTTCAAAGTTTGAGATAGATTTGTTAAAATGACATGTTTGTTGTTGTGATAATTCGATTAAATAAAAAAATAATTTATTCCAACATCTATTTTGATGATGTGGTAACTTGGATTTTTTTTTTTGATGATGATGTGAGATTCCACATCATCATATAACAAATAAATTAACAGCCAACTAACGAAAATATATAATTGATTCAAAACTCAAAGTTAGAGTATACAATTGTTTTAAATAAAAATAAGGGACAAATTTGTTAAAAACCCTATAGTTCACGACATATTCATTATTTTTATCTAAAAAATACCAATAACATTTTATATGAAAAATAAAATAAATGTTTAAGAGAATTAAATTAAATAGTGAGAATTAAATTTATTATTTATCCTTTTATGTATATTTGCCAGCCTAGCGGACTAGTTCTTGGTCGAGTCGAGTCGACTCATGGTCCGGAGAGAGCTTGCGTGCTCGGGTAAGTAGAATATAAATTTATAAATTTATAAATTTATAAATTTTTAGGCTTGGGTAGTTGAGAGTATTTAATTTGGTGTTGTGTGCGCATAATTGCTAATTATGTTCATATGAGTATTTAATTAATTATTCATGATTTATTAGAATGAGATTAATTAAATTATTTAAGTCTATCGGGTTAGCGGGGTTTCGTTTTAACTTATGGTGGATGCGGGTTGTGAATTAAGGGTGTAAGGGCTTAGGGTTGAGGAGGGTGTATAAAAAAACCCCTCATGGCTTGTGGCTCCTATTTTGGAGCCACCTAAAAAGTTGAGAAAGGGAGCTAGCCGCCAAGCCAAGCCACCAAGCCGCCAACCCCCTTTCCCTTTTCTCCTTGGAGCCGTAGCCACCCAGAGCCGAGCCGAGCCGCTAGATTCTTCTTCCTCTTCCTCTCTTCCTTCTTTCTCTTTGGAGCCGAGCCGAGCCGTTTGCTTCCTCTCCTTCTCTTCTTTCCCCTTGGAGCTATTTTTATGGGTGGAGCCGTCGGCCTTTTGAAGCTAGGTTCGAGGCCGTCGTCCGGGATTTCTTTCCAAATATTTTTCCAAATTAAGGTGAGTGGTTTACCCTCTCTCTTCGGTATTTTAATTGATTTTTTTGAAGCCGTTCGTGACGGCTTGGTATTTATGCCTTGTTCTTGGATTTTGTTTGAGTTCTTGTCATGTTTTCTTGATGTGCAAATCATGATTTATTCTCCCAATTTGGTTTCTTGATTTGTGGATTCCATGCTTAGGATTGAATATGTGATTTTGGTGGAAATCATGTGGTAGGATTAAGATCTTGATAATGTCTAATTAAGGGTTCTTGAGAAGGGGTTCTTGATCTTAATGCTTGATTCTTGATTATGAAATTCTTGTTATATGTGCTAGTTTTTATTTAGTAAAAATTATGAGATTGTATGCATGATTGGCATGATGAGTTGAATCTGTGATGTTAGAAATTTAGGAATTTAATTCTGCAAAATTCGGATTTTATTTCAGGTTGTGCTGGAAATTTCAGCTTTCTGAAATTTATGTGTTGTTTATTGAATCTGGGCTGATTTTTGATTTCTCTGTTATTATGTGATTTGATCTCTGATTATAGTTGTATATCCTATCGTTTTGACCAGAAAATTTGGATTGATTGGGGGATATTTCTCTTAGATTTCAGGAAATATAAATTATGGGTGTAGAATGACCTTATGCTTAAGGGCCATGGTTTTGTGCGACCAAAGAGCAGTTTCGTTCTGAGGCATATTTTGGGTGCGGACAGGTTGGGAACTTTAGGAAGGATTGTCTTGGAAGAGGTAGCCAGTAGTCTGATCAGACCAGAGAAAAGACATCGATGTTAGTGGGTTCCGTAGCTCAGAAGGGTCAGACTTAGGGAGGAGGCCAGCGAGTTGGTGGTTCAGAGAGGCCCGTTGCACGGGTGTTCGCTATGAACCGAGAGGGCGCTGAGGCATCCAGGGCAGTAGTATTAGGTAACCTTGTTGTAGGTTCAGCTATTGCATATGTCTTGTACGGTCCAAGTGCTATGCACTCTTTTATGTTTGCCTTGGTTGCTGCTAAGTTGTTAGAGATATCTTCTGTGCTTGAATTGCCCCTTGTGGTGTCTACACCTACGGGCATTTCTGTGATGGCAAAGGTAGTCTTTCGAGGCTGCAAGTTTGTCATTTGGGGCATGTGCTGAGGGCCGATTTGACACTCCTGCAGATGTTGGAGCTTAATGTGATATTGGGCATGGACTGGTTGGCAGACCATTTCGCCTTAGTTGATTGCAGGGCTAAGACTGTGACCTTCAGTAAGCCCGGGATGCCCTAGTTTACTTTCCAGGGTGAGGAAATGGGTGAGTCGTTGATGGCGATATCAGCTCTTAAGGCCCGGAAGTTATTGTCCAGCGGGTGTCAGTCATTTTTTTGGCCTTTGTATCGGTGGCAGAGGAAGGTGGAGATGCGGCCAGAGACATTGGGAGGACGCCTATAGTATGCGGGTTCTCTGATGTATTTCCGGAGGAGTTGCCAGGGTTACCTCCAGAGAGAGATTGAATTCTGTATCAATTTATAGCCGGGGGTGAAGCCGAACTCCATTCCTCCGTATCGGATGGCACTAGCTGAGTTGAGGGAGTTGAAGTCCCAGTTGCAGAAGCTGCTTGATCTGGGTTTCATTCGCCCCGGTGTTTCATCTTGGGTTGCTCCAGTGCTCTTTCTAAAGAAGAAGGATGAGTCCATGCGAATATGCAATGATTACCGACAGCTTAATAAGGTAACAGTGAAGAATTGGTACCCGTTGCCTAGGATTGATGATTTATTTGATCAGCTTCAGGGAGCGCAATGGTTTTCTAAGATTGACCTGCAGTCAGGGTATCATCGGTTGAGGATTAGCTTAATGTGATATTGGGCATGGACTGGTTGGCGGACCATTTCGCCTTAGTTGATTGCAGGGCTAAGACTGTGACCTTCAGTAAGCCTGGGATGCCCTAGTTTACTTTCCAGGGTGATGGAAGGGGTGAGTCGTTGATGGCGATATCAGCTCTTAAGGCCCGAAAGTTATTGTTCAGCGGGTGTCAGTCATTTTTTTGGCCTTTGTATCGGTGGCAGAGGATGGTGGAGATGCGGCCAGAGACATCGGGAGGACGCCTATAGTATGCGGGTTCTCTGATGTATTTCCGGAGGAGTTGCCAAGGTTACCTCCAGAGAGACATTAAATTATGTATCAATTTATAGCCGAGGGTGAAGCCGAACTCCATTCCTCCGTATCAGATGGCACCAGCTGAGTTGAGGGAGTTGAAGTCCCAGTTGCAGAAGCTGCTTGATCTGGGTTTCATTCGCCCCGGTGTTTTGTCTTGGGGTGCTCCAGTGCTCTTTGTGAAGAAGAAGGATGAGTCTATGCGAATATGCATTGATTGCCGACAGCTTAACAAGGTAACAATGAAGAATCGGTACCCGTTGCCCTAGATTGATGATTTATTTGATCAGCTTCAGGGAGCGCAGTGGTTCTCTAAGATTGACCTGCGGTCAGGGTATCATCAATTCAGGATTAGCTTAATGTGATAAGTTTGTGATTGTGTTCATTGATGACATTTTGATTTATTCCAGGAGTAGGGAGGATCATGCTGAGCACTTGAGGATAGTTCTGGAAACTCTCATAGAGCACAGGTTGTATGCCAAATTTTCCAAGTGCGAGTTCTGGCTGGAGAGCGTAGGGTTTCTTGATCATGTGGTGTCCAAGGAAAGAATAAAGGTGAACCCTGCAAAGATAGAAGCAGTTCAGAACTAGAAGTGGCCGACCAATGTCTCAAAGATTCGCAATTTTCTGGGGTTGGTAGGTTACTACAAAAAGTTTGTGGAGAATTTCTCCATGATTGCAGCGTCATTGACCCGCCTGATCCAAAAGAAGGTCAAGTTCGAATGTGACAGTATGTGCGAGGAGAGCTTTCTGAAGCTCAAAGATCGCTTGACGTCGATGCCAGTTCTAACAGTACCCTCGGGTTCAGGAGGTTTTGTTGTTTATTGTGATGCCTCCCGAGTCGGCTTGGGTTGTGTGCTGATGCAGAATGGCAAAGAAGATGGCTTGAACTGTTGAAGGACTATGACTGCATGATCATGTACTATCTAGGAAAGGCTAACGTGGTAGCTGATGCTTTGAGCAGGAAGTCTATTGGCAGTTCGATGCATTTGGCAGTCAAGAGGAGGCCATTGGCTCAAGATTTGGCCATATGTTTGGATGGCAGAGCAGTCTTGTCAGTATCAAATTCTGGTACACTGGTGGCTCACTTGAGAGTGCAGTCCACATTGGTTGACATGCTGCGGGCACGCAGGAGGAGGATGCCTTTTGTGCACTCACTAAGGATCTGGCCAGGAGAGGAGATGCAGATAATGGGTTCATTGTGGACTCGGAGGGCGTCCTAAGGTTTAAGAACTAGATATGGCTGAGGTTCGCAGGCAGGTGCCGGAGATGGCTCATCGATCCACCTATACTATGCATT
Organism: Canna indica; assembly: GCA_034359265.1. Lineage (NCBI taxonomy): Eukaryota > Viridiplantae > Streptophyta > Magnoliopsida > Zingiberales > Cannaceae > Canna > Canna indica. Next base: position 16,471,689 of record CP136893.1, on the reverse strand, counting down.
TGGGAGACATGAAGATGTACCAGTACCAAAGGTAGAACTATTGGTGGAAAGACATAAAAAGAGAAGTGGTCGAGTTTGTGTCTAGATGCTTAGTGTGTCAGCAGGTGAAAGCTGAGCATTTGAAGCTGGTAGGGTTACTCCAGAACTTAGGGGTACCGGAGTGGAAATGAGAGAAGATAACCATGGATTTCATGACTGGATTGCCAAAGTCTGGGAAAGGCAATGACTCTACTTGGGTAGTGGTGGATCGCCTAACCAACTCATCGCACTTTATACCAATCAGGACGACCTTTTCAGCCGAGCAGTATGCGAGGTTGTTTTTTTATCAGATCGTTGCTTATCATGGAGTTCCAGTTATGATTATTTCAAATTGGGGCACTCAGTTCACAGCTCCATTTTGGCAAGCATTGGGCACTAAGGTTCGGTTCAGTACCGCATTTCACCCTCAGACGGATGGTAAGTCAGAGCGGACTATTCAGACACTGGAGGATATATTGAGTGCATGTGTCTTAGACCTAGAGGGGAGTTGGGAGAGACACCTACCTTTGATTGAGTTTGCTTATAATAATAGCTACCACGCTAGCATTGGGATGGCCCCCTTTGAGGCGTTGTACGGATGGAGGTACAGGTCGCCTGTAGGCTGGTTTGAGGTAGGAGATTCCCTTATGATGGGACCTAATCTGGTGGAGGAGGCTATGGAAAAAGTGAAGCAAATCAGAGAGACTGTTAGCAGCTCAGAGTCGCCAAAAGATGTATGCGGATGGAAAGGCTAGGGAGGTAGAGTTTGCTGAGGGGGGGCATGGTGTTCCTCAAGGTGTCCCCTATGAAAGGGGTAATGAGGTTTGGTAAGAAAGGAAAGCTAAGCACTAGGTTCATTGGGCCGTTTCCTATTCTCAAGCGCAAGGGAGTTGTGGCCTATGAGTTGGCCCTATCTCCTAGTATGGACCGAGTACATCCAGTATTCCATGTGTCTTTGCTTAAGAGGTATATTCGGGATGAGTCCCATGTGATCGAGCCTACGGCAGTAGAGGTGGATTCAGCAGCCTCATATGAGGGAGCGTTATCCTTCATTCTTTGATGTTGTGGTGAGTCCTTATTTTCTTTTCTGAAATTCGAGGACGGATTTTCTTGAAGGAGGGAGGATTGTAATATCCCAAATATGTAAATTTATTATTATTCCTTTTATGTATATTTGCCAGCCTAGCAGACTAGTTCATGGTCGAGTCGAGTTGACTCATGGTCCGGAGCGAGCTTGCGAGCTCGGGTAATTAGAATATAAATTTATAAATTTATAAATTTTTAGGCTTGGGTAGTTGAGAGTATTTAATTTGGTGTTGTGTGCGCATAATTGCTAATTATGTTCATATGAGTATTTAATTAATTATTAGTGATTTATTAGAATGAGATTAATTAAATTATTTATGTCTATCGGATTAGCGGGTTTTGGTTTTGGCTTAAGGTGGATGCGGATTGTGAATTAATGGTGTAAGGGCTTAGGGTTGAGGAGGGTGTATAAAAACCCCCCCCTCATGGCTTGTGACTCCTATTTTGGAGCCACCTAAAAAGTTTAGAAAGGAAGCTAACCGCCCAGCAAAGCCAAGCCGCCAGCGCCTTTCCCTTTTCTCCTTGGAGCCACAGCCACCCAGAGCCGAGCCGAGCCGCCAGATTCTTCTTCCTCTTCCTCTCTTCCTTCTTTCTCTTTGGAGCCGACCTGAGAGGAGCCGAGCCGTTTGCTTCCTCTCCCTCTCTTCTTTCCCCTTGGTGCTATTTTTTTGGGTTGAGCCGTCGGCCTTTTGAAGCCGGATTCGAGGCCGTCGTCCGAGATTTCTTTCCTAATATTTTTCCAAATTAAGGTGAGTGGTTTACCCTCTCTCTTCTGGATTTTAATCAAATTTTTTGAAGCCGTTCATGACGGCTCGGTATTTATGCATTGTTCTTGATTTTTCTTCGAGTTCTTGCCATGTTTTCTTGATGTGCAAATCATGATAAATTCTCCCAATTTGGTTTTCTGATTTGTGGATTCCATGCTTAGGATTAAATCTGTGATTTTGGTAGAAATCATGTGGTAGGATTAAGATCTTGATAATGACTAATTATGAGTTCTTGATCTTAATGCTTGATTCTTGATTAAGGAATTCTTATTATATGTGCTAGTTTTTATTTAGTAAAAATTATGAGATTGTATGCATGATTGGCATGATGAGTTGAATCTGTGATGTTAGAAATTTAGGAATTTAATTCTGCAAAATTCGAATTTTATTTCATGTTGTGTTGGAAATTTCAGCTTTTTGAAATTTATGTGCTGTTTATTGAATCTGGACTGATTTTTTATTTATCTGTTATTATGTGATTTGATCTCTGATTATAGTCGTGCAACCTATCGTTTTGATCTCTGGTATACACAACGCTGCTGGGCAGAACAAAACCCAAAAACAAAACTCTAAAATAAAACCCTAATTGAGATGATCTAAATTTTAATTCTATAATTAAAATTGGATCTAAGGGTGAGTATAAAATGTTCTGAACCAACTAACAAGGTATTCATGAATTGAAACCACACGGGTTCATGACGTTGCGGTCTAAGGGGTAAGGGTCGGGTTTGAAGTGTTGTGACGCTTCATAGTGAGGACACCCTTAGGACACCGAAGGAGAATCGTGACTTAGGTCTTGATGCACCATATCCTTAGGCATGGCGGAGCGGCTCATTTAGGAGTCGGGTTATGGGCTACGCCCGTGTGGTTGGATGTAGATTCCTAACCTGTAGGATAAGTTCGGAGGGCCCCCGATTATCCTGATATGTGCGCGGTTACCTTTAGGCATGGTAGGGATTCGACCCGATGCACCTCTTGATGGTGATGTTGCCTTTGGGCATGGTAGGGATTCGACCCAATGCACCTCTTGATGGTGATATTGCCTTTGGGCACGGTAGGGATTCGACCCAATGCACCTCTTGACAGTGATGTTGCCTCTAGGTATAGTAGGGATTCGACCCGATGCACCTCATTGATGGTGATGTTGCCTTTGGGCATGGTAGGGCTTTGACCCGATGCATCTTTGTGATGGTGATGTTGCCTTTGTGCATGGTAGGGCTTGACCTGATGCACATTTTTAGGTGACGTTGCCTTTGGGCATGGTAGGTATTCGGCCTAATGCACCTCTTTGAACAGATAGATGCCGTGGGCATGGGTGGCCTGTTGGCCTGGTAGCTAGTCACACCTTGTGACATTGCCTATGTAGAGATAGACATATTCTTGTTATCTCTGTGATGTTGATTTGTGAGGGTTGGTAAAATTGCTCACTAAGTTCTTTCAACTCACCCATTGTCGTAGTTTTATTTTGTTTTGGAGAGCTTGACCGATGAGGTGGGTTGGAGAACTTGGCGCAGCTGAAGGGCAGAGGAGCCACATGATCTCATAGCAGTCCTAGTTAGGGGTCGTAGTCGAGTCTGTAGTAGGTTGTCATGCACTTTTATTTTGGTATTTGGAGTTGTAGTCCCGTGGGGACATTCACGTTTTATTCATTAAAATAACAGTTGCTCTTCGATTTATTTCCGCACTTTTGATATGTATTTAAAACCTTGTTGTTTTGAAATGAAAATATGTTTTGGTTCTTTTATTATTAAAAGCTATTATTTACTTGTTGTTTATGATGTTGGGATGTGCATGGGTTAGGCTTCGGGGTATAGGCATGTATAACCTGGCCGATCACGTGACCCTGAGTTGGGGCGTGACAATTAAATAAAAAAATAATTTGTTCCAACATCAGTTTTGATGATGTGGTAACTTGGATTTTTTTTTTTGATTCTGACGTGAGATTCCACATCATCAGATAACAAATAAATTAATTAACAACCAACTAACGAAAATATATAATTGATTCAAAATTCAAAGTTAGAGTATATAATTGTTTTAAATAAAAATAAGAGACAAATTTGTTAAAAACCCTATAATTCATGACATGTTCATTATTTTTTCCTAAAAAATACCAATAATATTTTAAATGAAAAATAAAATAAATCATTAAGAGAATTAAATTAAATAGTGAGAGCATATGGATTAAGAAAAAAAGACAAATGGGAAATCAATGAGTATAAAAAATAGAAATTATTTAATGATATTAATCAATGTAATAATTAAAATTTTTAATTTTAATATACTATGAAATAAGTAATTGATTATAATTATTTGAACATATAGATATTTGTGTTTATAATTATTGATAAAAATAGTCAAAATTATAAAATGACATATTAAAGAAAAATAGAATAACCCATGCACATGACCGGCCAGGGTATACGTGTCTATACCCTGAAGCCTAACTCATGCAGATGCAAAAACAAATAAAGTAGTAGAAAGAAAACAACAAGTTTTATTTTAAAGGAAAAGTGAACCAATACCAAGTTTAGATTAATAGCTCAGAAGTAAAGAAAATGCGAAAATACGATTAGGTTCAACGGCTCAAAAGTTCAATCAAATAAAACCTGAAATAAATAACATAAATGCCCTCAGGGCTACAACTCCAAATAAAGCTAACACAAGTGCATGACAACTACCAAAAAGACTCGACTACGATCCTAACTAGGACTGCTACAAGATCCAGCGGCTCCTCTGCCCTCCAGCGACGCCAAGTGCATCCAACCCACCTCACCAGTCATGCTTTGCAAAATAGAAATCACATGACAACGGGTGAGTTCAAAGAATTCAGCGAGCGATTTTACCCACCCTCATAAATAAATACAAAGATAACATAAATAAATTCTATTTCTAAAAAGAAACCACATCACAAAAGTGTGACTAGCTACCAAGCCCCCAAGCCATCCATGCCCATGACATCTGACTCTCACAGGCATGCATCAGGCTAAAGCCCTACCATGCCCGAAGGCAACATCACCCACAAAACGTGCATCGGGCCAAAGTCCACCATGCCGACGGCAACAACACAAACTAGGAAAGTGCATCGGGCCAAAGTCCACCATGCCGTATGCAACAACACATACTAGGGAAGTGCATTAGGTCGAACCCACCACGCCGAAGGCAACTGCACATACTAGGGAAGTGCATCAGGCCGAAGCCCACCATGTCAAAGGCAACAACACTTACTAGGGAAGTGCATCGGGCAAAAGCCCACCATGCCGAAGGCAACAACACTTACTAGGATAATTGGGAAAGACCCTCCGAACTTATCCTGCAAGTTGGGAATTTGGTGTCCAACCACCTGGGGGTAGCCCGTAACCCGGCTCAACAATTCCTAAGGATATGAGGCATCAAGACCTAAGTCAACAATTTCCAGCACAACATGAAGTAAAATACAAATTTTATAGAATTAAATCCCTAGATTTATAACATCACAGATTCATATCATCAAGCCAATCATGCATACAATCTCAACGAGTGCGTAGTATACGGATCAAACAAGACATATGTGATGGCAAACCTAACCATAACATTACTTGACACCACTGCCCCTGGACGCCTCAGTGCCCTCTTTGTTCATAACAACCACCCATGTAGCGGACCTCTTTGAACCACCAGCTCGCTGGCCTCCTCCCTGAGTCTGGCCCATCTGAGCTACGAAACCCACTAACATTAGTGTCTTTCCTCTTGTCTGATTAGGCTACTCGCTACCTCTTCCAAGACAATTCCTCCTGAAGTGCCCAACCTGTCTGCACCCAAAACATGCCTCAGAACGAAACTGCTCTGGGTCCTGCTCAACTCAGGTCGCACATAATCATGGCCCTTAGCATAAGGTCGCTCTACACCCACAATTCAGATTTCCTGATATCTACGGGAAAGATCCTCTAATCAATCTAAAATTTTGGCTATAGTGGAAATACACCATCAGCCAAGCCCTAAATATCCCTTACATAGATCTCTATCAACCGGCCATCCTAAGATCCGTAGGGCCGCATTAACCAAACTGCACCATAATGTTTAACTATATGACGAGACCCAATGAATAATTTAAGATACTAAGCAATCATTGCAAGGATCTCTAATCCAAACACCCATACAAAGGTAGCCCCTAACAATGGTGCACTCTATAGCCCAGGGACATTCATGGCCTCAAGCTGTGCTACCCTGGGACTGTCCCAGTTCCTCCTGAGCCTGCAGCGGTCTCCCACGATCCCGGCCCCGGCCTCGACCTCGGTACTTTGTGGAGTTGCTGACACTACCACACTAAAAGGCCTCTATCCATCTGGAATCACCGAAAAGAAAACAAATCATAATCAGGCAATTAAATTCACACTGACATTTTACAAACTTAACCACGAGTCGCGCTGAGGTGCAGACTTAGCCCATTGATCTCATAACATTCCCCTACCGTATACCGACACGCTAGCAATGCCCTATCCGATGACAACTCTAGGTCGTATTCAGACTGAACCACATGCTCTTATACCACACGCCCAAACTTAGGGTCACGTGACCGACCAAGGTATACGTGCCTATACCCCGAAACCTAAACCATGCACATGTCAACTCAACAATAAAACATAGCAGAAAGAAATAAACAAGTTTTATTTCAAATGGAAAACCATACATAATTCATTATAAGTAAGTTTAACAAAAGTACAAAGTGCGACATAAACGTCCACAAGGAACAACAACTCCGAAATGCCAAAACACAGTGCATGACAACTACTACAAACTCGACTACGACCCCTAACTAGGATTGCTATGAGATCATGCGGCTCCACTGCCCTTCAGGTACGCCAAGTGCTACAGCCCATCTCAACGGTCAACCTCTGCAAAACAAAACAACGACAATGGATAAGTTCAAAGAACTCAGTGAGCGGTCCTATCGACCCCCACAAAAAAAACATCACAGAGACATACAATAGCATAATATCCAACTCTACATGAACAAGATCACGAAAGTGTGACTAACTCTCACGCCATCTGGCTACTACCTGCCCGAAGGCAGACATCACCCATACGGTGAAGAACAACAGGGCCTAAGACTAATCGACCGCCACTGCGATCGCTGGCTGGATGAGAGAGCTCGGTCGACCGACTGATGGAAAAGTGTCGATCCTTCATTCGATCGACTAGTCAATCGACCAAATAACTGGAGCCAGGGTCTCACGACAGGCTATCTCCAATTCGGTGGACCGATTGGTCGACTGCTAAGCATTTTGCCAAGTTTTCACCTTGGTCGATCGACCGACCGGTCGACCGACGCAGCCTTGAAATTTTTCTTCACCATCTTCGGTCGACCGACTGGTCGACTGAATGGTTACTGCCTATTTTTACCTTCATTCGGTCGACCGACGGGTCGATCGAACGGCTGCTCAGTAGAATACTACCTTGTTCGGATGACCGAACTCAGGCTGAGGGTGACTTTTTCATGAATTTTTACATGCCTTTTTTATCGGTTTAGTTACCAAGTTTCAACTTGGATAACTTTATAATTTTGGCTTGGGATACACTTATCCTAGGGGTATATTACATGAATTCTACTTGATCTAAGCTCGAGCCTTTCTTCAACGTTTTCTTCTTCCGTTTCTTTGACGACCTTTTCTTTCGTCTCGTTTGAACGAACTTGGCATGTTTATCACAACGTCAACCTGAACTCAAAACTTCACGCTTGGATTAAATACATGTTTGTTATCATCAAAATAAAGATCGAGGCTTAAGAGAGACCCTTACGCCAACAATCTCCCAATTTTTGATGATGACAAACATAACATGAAATTTTTAGAAAGCATAAGTGTTTGTGAGTTTGAGTTAAGGCATTCATGGGTTAGGGCATGCAAGATATGTAACTTAGCATTTGTATTCATCTACTTATGACTCAACCTATGCTCTCCCTATCAATGTGCATATTCAAATTCTTATAACTGAACCTATGCTCCCCCTATCAATGTGCATATCATTTTAAACTTTTAACTCCCCCTTAACTATAAAACTCACTCTAGCTATATGCATCGTGAAAACCAAGTGTGACCTTTCTTTTTCTCCCCCTTTTGACATCAATCAAAAAGGGTAAGAATTATGGTACAATTAATGAGTTTCATCATAAAAACCAAAAGAAACAAAGAAAGCCACAAAACCAAGTATCATCTACCATTATAGTCCTTCTCATTAATGTAAGCCTATAGAAGGCAAACACCAACAGGTCGCAAAGCCCCACTATAGAGCAATACATAAGTGTGATGATACTGTATTGAATGTAATTTTTGAAAAGCATATACATTTTAAAGAAAAACATTGTAATCACTAGGAAAAACACAAATTCCTAATTGCATCCTTAAATTTGTGAAGCTTTCTTCAACCAAGGGTTTTGTAAATATATCAGTAAGTTGTTTATCGATGAATACAAATTCTACCGTTATATTTCCCTTAGTCACATTATCCCTAAGAAAATGATGTCTCAAGTCAATATGCTTAGTTCTAGAGTGTAAAATGGGATTTTTGTTTAAATTTATTGCACTAGTATTATCACAATGTATAGGTATGCAAGAATACCTAAGTCTATAGTCTAAAAGGGTTTGTTTCATCCAAAGGACTTGCGCACAACAACTAGCCGCAGCGATGTATTCCGCTTCGGTAGTTGAAACCGCAACTGAGTTTTGTTTCTTTGAGAACCAAGAAACCAGACTCGCTCCTAAGAATTGACAACACCCACTAGTGCTTTTTCTATCTACTTTACATTCGGCAAAATCAGCATCCGAAAAATCGATTAAATCAAATGTTGTATGACATGGATACCATAATCCTAAGTCAACTTTGCCCTTTAAATATCTCAATATGTGTCTTACCGCTCTTAAATGAGACATCTTAGGGCAAGATTGAAACCTAGCACATTCACAAATACTACACATGATATCGGGTTTACTTGCGGTTAAATAAAGAAGACTACCAATCATACCTCGATATCATTTTTTGTCCACTTTAATGCCCTCTTCATCTTTGTCAGGCTTGATGGATGCTCTCATAGGTGTAGAAGCTATCTTGGCTTCATTCATCCCAAACCTTTTGATGAGCTCCTTTGTGTACCTGGCTTGATTGATAAAGATCCCTTTGTTGGTTTGCTTGATTTGGAGACCAAGCATGAAGGAGAGCTCTCCCATCATGCTTATCTCAAACTCATCTTGCATACTTAGCAAACCACTTACAAAGCATTTCATTAGTAGCACCGAAAATTATGTCATCAATATAAATTTGAACTAATAACATGTCATTCTCATGATGCTTAATGAAAAGTGAAACGTCGGCTTTTCCAATATCAAAACCTTGTTCAATTAGGAAAATTGAAAGTCTTTCATACCAAGCCTTAGGGTCTTGTTTTAAACCATATAATGCTTTTTTAAGTTTGAAAACATGGTTTGGAAACTCAAAACTTTCAAATCCAGAGGATTGTTCAACATAAACTTCTTTATTAATAAAACCATTTTAAAATGCACTTTTTACATCCATTTGAAAAAGTTTAAAATCCTTAAAGCTAGCATATGCCAAAAGCATTCTAATTGCTTCTATTCTAGCTTCGGGAGCATACGTTTCATTATAGTCTATTCCTTCTTGTTGATTGTACACTTGTGCCACTAACCTAGCTTTGTTTCTAATAATCAATCCTTCTTCATCTAGCTTATTTCTAAATACCCATTTAGTTCCAATTATGGTTTGTTCACTAGGTCTAGGCACTAAGTCTCATATATCATTTCTAGCAAATTGGTTGAGTTCAAAAACATTTAGATGCACTTCTAATGATACATTTAGATGCTTCAAAAACAATTATGTATCCATTGTCACATAATTTTGATATGTTAATCAAATTATGTTTTAACCCATCAACTAATAAAACATTCTTAATACATGGGTAAGGGAGTATACCTATGTCACCAATGCCAACAATCTTACCTTTGGCATTGTCTCCAAATATAACATGTCCACCATCTTTACTTGATAGGGTTGCAAATAAATTAATGTCACCCGTCATTTGCTTTGAGCAACCGCTATCTAATATCCAAGTGCTTCTACTTGGTTGATGATGCTTCTCCATCTACAAAAGGAGAAGAGACTTTCTTTGGTACCCAAATTTTCTTAGGTCCTTGAGTGTTAGTCAATTTGGGAACCCATATAAATCTTGCATGTGGGTTCCTTCTCAATGCACAATCCTTGGCCATATGGCCAAATATGCCACAAGAGAAGCAATTTTCATTAAATTTTCTTTTAGTGTGTGTGTGATAATGGGAGTGTGATGATTTCCTTTTATGGACAACCTTTGGCATGACATTTTGGATGATTGTCATTTTTTCATTAAGCATGCAAAGTTCCTTTTTTAATGTTAGCATGCTATCATTCAAATGCTCTACTTGATCACTTAAATACTTATTTTCATCTTCTAATTTTTGGTTATCATTTTCTAAGTTCTTCTTAGCTTTTTCTAGGGTGCATGTCTCTTCCTTAAGGGTGTCTACTTCTTTCCTTAAGGCATTGCATGAAAGTAATAGATTATCATTCTCAATCTCTAAAGACATATTATCCTTTTTGAGATCTTTAAATTTTCTCCAAATGACATTGAATTCGCATTAGCTCAAATTCAATTTCTAGCTCTTGTTGAGTAAATGAAACTTCACCAAAAATAAATCTTACCTCATCATCCTTTGCCATCAAGCAAATGTTTGCCTTTTCACTCTTTACTTCTTCTTCACTCGATGAGGCCTCACTTTCATCCCACGTGGCCATCATTACCTTCTTCTTCTTTTTGTACTTTTCCTTTTTGTGAGGGTTGGAGGTGGAGGTCATCTTGAGAAGTGGGCAATCTCTCCTTAGATGCCCGGTCTTGTTGCAATTGTAGCATATGTAGCCTCCTCTTCCCTTCCTCATGCCTCCCCTCATGAAACTCACGAATCTTCTTGCTAGCATCGCCATTTCTTCAAGATCATCCGTATCTTCCTCGGATGATGACGACTCTTCTGCTTGATGTTATGCTTTTAAGGCAATGGTCTTGCCTTTGGGGGCATCTTCCTCTTGGTATTTCTTCATGTGGATCTCATGTGTCATGAGAGACCCAATGAGCTCGGAGATCTTCAATGTGCTCAAGTCCTTGGCTTCCATGATGGCTATGACTTTGGGCTCCCAAGATTTTGGAAGGGAATGGAGGAGCTTCCTTACCTTCTCCTCTTCCTTTATTTCCGTGCCAAGGTTAACTAAGTCATTCGTTATATTTTGAAATCTAGCATGAATGACATCAATGGACTCATGTGAAAGCATCTTAAACATTTCATAATCATGCATGAGTAAGTTGATTTTGGATTCCTTTACTTGTGAAGTCCCTTCATGGGTGGTCTATAGGACCTTCCATACTTCATATGCGGACTTACACGTAGAAATCCTATTGAATTCATTAATTGATAGGCCGCAATATAAAGTATTGACGGCCTTTGCATTTGCATTGAAAAGCCTAATTTCTTCTTGGTCCCATTGGTCCATATCCTTATTGGGTTGTTTATACTCTACTAGGATCTTCCTCCATACATCCATGCCTAAGGATTGAAGGAAGCCATTCATGCGGATCTTTCAATAGGCATAGTTGTTTGCATCGAATAGTGGTGGAGTATGAGTAGAGGACCCTTGAGCCAATTGGATTTCACTAGACATCTTGACTTGTAGGAAAGATGGTTAAATCTTGACCTACAACCTAGCTCTAATATCAAATGTTGTGTGAAATCCGACACTAAAAGGGGGGGGGGGGGGTTGAATAGTGTATGTCCCCTTTTTCTATATTTTCTTCTTATTCAATTTTAGCTTCACTTAATGCAATTGTTTCTTAATGGTGAATATGATCAAATATAAATAGCAATGATAGACAAGCAAATATGTAATGCAAACAAGAGTAATTATAGTGGTTCGGCCAACTGCCTACTCCACTACCTTGGCTCCTCACCAAGGATTTCTAACCACTACTTTATAGAATCTATGTTTCCCTTTGAATACAATGAGGATACCCTTCTCACCACTCCGAGAACACCTCAATCCTATTCACCTAGGCAAAACACAATCCTATAAAGTCACCCTAGTTATTTCCTAGCACACCTAGCAGCTATCTCAATTAGAAAACAAGTTTACAATAAATGTCAAATACAAAGGAAAGAGCTTTAAGAATTTAAAATGAATCAAGGCTCCTTTCCACCACCTTCACGTCTCCAATTTGCAAGAAGATGGCTCTTTGAATTGCAGCAAGATTGAAGAAATAGGGAATCAACGCCTGAAGAGAGTTGTCGACCGAAGCAGAGGGCGCCCGCAGCAGTTCGCTCTTTTGAAGGCTTAAGAAACTTCTTTAATGCTCAATAAAACTTCTTGGAAGACGATAAAGAAGTTAGGTGAGGGGTATTTATAACCCCTCACTCGAACGACCCATTCAATGAGTAGAAAAATAGCCGTTGAAGATGTTCGATCGCTGGCCGATCGACCAACTAATCGACCACCACTGCGACCGCTGGCTGGATGAGAGAGCTCGGTCGACCAATGGGTCGATCGGCTAACGAAAAAGTGTCGATCCTTCATTCGGTCGACCAGTCGATCGACCGAATAACTAGAGCCAGGGTCGTGCGATAGGCTATCTCCAATTCGGTCGACCGATTGGTCGACTGCTAAGCATTCTGCCAAGTTTTTGCCTTGGTCGGTTGACCGACACTGCCTTGAATTTTTTTCTTCACCATCTTTGGTCGACCGAATGACTGCTTAGCAAAATACTGCCTTGTTCGGTCGATCGACCGGTCGACCGAACTCAGGCTGAAGCTAACTTTTTCATGGATTTTTACATGCATTTTTTATGGGTTTAGTTACCAAGTTTCAACTTCGATAACTTTATAATTTTGACATGGGATACACTTAAACTTGGGGTATATTACATGAATTCTACTTGATCTAAGCCTGAGCTTTTCTTCGACGTTTTCTTCTTCCGTTTCCTTGACGACCTTTTCTTTCGTCTCGTTTGAACGGACTTGGCATGCTTATCGCAACCTCAACCTGAACTCAAAACTTCACGTTTGGATTAAATACATGTTCGTTATCATCAAAATAAAGATCGAGGCTTAAGAGAGACCCTTAAGCTAACATAGCCAAGATTAACAAGTATCAAGATATTCTTTAAACAATATCTCAACTACATGATCAAGAACCCACATTAAGTATAATCATGGCTTTAAGATCAAAATCATATTTTTATAAACATGTTTAAATTCCAAAAACCAAGATTGTATGCAATCCAAAGTGTAGACCACAAAATAAACAAGACATCTCACTTAGGCATTTCATCGAACACCTTGAAGGCACCCTTGATTCCTCCTTGGCCAAGCACCCCTAGGATCACCCTAGGGTTGCCGAGCCCCAAAGTGGAGGGTTTAGGGCCTCCTCAAGTACGACACACAAAAAGAACGGCAAGAATCCGAGAGATCATCGTAAAATAAATCAAGAACATCAAGCCTCCAAGACGGCTTCAAGAAACTTGAAGAAAACTCGAGAAGGAGAGGTAAAACCACTCACAAGAGAGAGAAAGTCCTGGTTTACAGTAGAATTTATAAGGTTCAGAGAGAGTTTGAGCCACTTGGATATAAAGATAGGGGGAGATGGGGTCCCCTTGCCTTACACCCTGGTGAGAAGGAAAGAAATGGGAAGAATTACCGTTGGTAAGGCAAGAAAATATGGCTGAAGAGATACAAGAGATGATCCAATTGATGAATCGAAGGGGGAAACCAAAAGAGTGAAGAACAATAGTATACGGAGAAAATAGAAAAATAAAAAATCTATATAAATAGTTTACATTTTATAATCTAATAAGAGTAAGATTCATAAGTAAATATTAATAAAATGTAAATCTAAAAACAACATTTATCTTTTAATAAAAAATATTGATGATAAAAAATAGAGAAAATTAATGAATATGTCCTGAAATATAGAGTTTTTAACAAATTTGTTTCTTATTTTTATTTGAAACAATAGTATACTCTAACTTTCAATTTTTTATCAATTATATACTCCCGTTAGTTGGCTATTAATATATCCATTATATATATTTTTCTACCAAAAACATAAAATTACTTAACAGACAAAAGGAGGTCCATGGAGGTCCTGATATATAATAGAGGAGAGCTCCGGCGGTCTAACGGACGACCAAATATTTGTTGTCTTGGATCGTCATGCATAATTTGCAGCCCAATGAGCCGCTTTGTTACATTCACGAAAAGTAAAGGAAAATTTGCAGGTAATAGAGGATGGCAGAAGCCTATAAATTTGTAGCCCAATGATCTAGCATAAGGGAGGTAGCTTTGCAGTTAATCAAACCAAAAAAGACTGGACAGTCTTATTCAACTTCAACATTAGGATGGTTGAAGGCCGCAAATTGTAAGCCTTTTAGAATTGTTACAACTTCAGCCTTCATGGGGAAGGAACTATGAAAGTAGCCAGTTTCAGAATGAAAACAATTACCAAATGTATCTCGAGCAATAAAAAAAAAATGCAGCATTAGAATTAAAAATAGAACCATCAAAATTGTTGATTATGAGCACCCACAGATTCACGGTTTCTAAGGAAAGAGTAAGCCGATTTCGCGATAACATTTCCCAAAGGCTCAACTTCCCAAACCCAGAAATCATCATGGGGATTTAAATGCAATCTAACATTGTAAATGGATTCCCACAAAGCCTGATTAAAATGCTATAAACCCAAATAAGAGTTGCAATCATTATTGGAAATAAACATATTAACCTTATCATAGTCCAGTAAAATCACATTTACAAACAAAGCAGGCTTAAAAGCCAGGGGCACATCCGAAGACCATCTGTCATGTAAGATGGAGATAGTAGAGACATCCCCAATAATTTTAATAAAGCCATCTTTAAGCTGATGAAATGCATGGGTGAAAAGCTTCCAAGTCCAAGAGGTGTTAATAGGAGGAGCAGAGCTGAGATAGGTAAGAGTTGGGTATTTAACTTTGACAAGCTTGTAAGGCATAGGATTGAAGGGAAAGATCATGGATATTTAGGCTTCCATGGGACTTAGGAAGAGTAAGGGTATCTCATTTGATTAAATGTATACCCTTATTGTCTTTGGAACCAGACCAAAAGAAATGTCTAATGGTACTAGTGATTCTGTCAATGGTTGAGGAGTTGATCCAGGAGATGGAAATGGAGTGAAGGGGGGTGGAGTTGAGGACATAATTGATTAAGACCAATCTGCCAGCTTGTGAGAGGAATTGGGTTTGCCAATGAGCAAGTTTGTTATCAATATGAGTTGATATAAAGTCGCGTGCATTAGAGGGAGCCATTCTAGGAGCAATCATAGCTCCTAAATATTTAAACTGAAAGTTACCACACTTCATGTTAATCTGGGAACAAAACCTATTTTTGATGGAGGAAGGAGTGTTGCGAGGGAAGTATATTTCAGATTTAGAGTGATTAACAGAATGGTCAATAAGATTGCTGTAAATAAGCAAGATTTTATTGATGACATTGATACTTCTCTCTTTTGCTCGGAAACCTAAGAGTACGTCATCAACAAACATCATGAGGGTAAAAGCAAAGACTTTTTTAACTTTTAAAGGAGAGAGAAGGTTCTGGTTTACAGTAGAATTAATAAGGTTAGAGAGAGTTTGAGCCACTTGGATATAAAGATAGGCGGAGATGGGGTCCCCCTGCCTTACACCCTGGTGAGAAGGAAAGAAATGGGAAGAATTACCATTGATAAGGCAAGAAAATGTGGTTGAAGAGATACAAGAGCTTATCTAATAGATGAATTGAAGGGGGAAACTAAAAGAGTGAAGAACATGAGAGATGACTAACCAAGAAAGCTTGTCAAACGTTTTATCAAGATCAATTTTGATCAGGATATTAGGGGCGAGACCTTTAGATTTATAAATCGAGTGAGCTAGTTCCTGAGCAATGAGAATATTGTCATGGATGGATCTACCTTAAGAAAAAGCAGATTGCTCACTAGAAATATTGGAGTTAAGAAGGGGTAAGCCTATTGGCAATGACTTTTGTGAGCATTCTATATGAGAGGTTGCAGAGAGCGATAGGTCTAAAGTCTTTGACTTGAGAAGGATTCTTGGATTTGAGGATGAAAGTAAAGAGGTTTTTATTCCACTCATAAGGAATGAAGGAAGTGTTGTAAAAGGTGGAGATGTAGTTCATGTAGGCATCAAAAATAGATGATCAGTAGGCTTTGAAGAATTCAGCCGTGAAGCCATCAAGCCCATGGCTTTGGCCATTGGGAAGGGCCCTAATAGTATTCCAGACATCCTCAGTTGAGAAAGGAATAGTTAGGGCCGTTCGGGCCACATAGCATATAAGTGAATCAAAGCAAACTCTGGGCCGTCAACTAGAATAGTTTGCTAGTCTCTGGACACCGATGGGGATAGGGATAGCTAGTCAATCACTGGCCGAGTCAAACATTAGTCATTCCGACTACCCATGCTTCTCAGTACACCACCACAATCACATAACAAAAACAAGCTGTCCTAAAGTTTCCTTATTTAAAGTTCCGGGCGTTCGCCCGTCCTCATCCTTTTTAATTTCAGCCGTACCATGTGCACACTGTTCTTCACAAATATTTCTTAGGTGTGATGACTAGCTCGTCTACTTTTGAGTTTTCATATCTAACACACATTTTATAATTTCATGTCAATCATCTAGCGTCATATGCTAGCTTTTGCAAATGTAAACTACATGTTATAGACTTGGAAATTCACCCATTAACAATACCAGACAACATATAAACTATAATGAAATTCCTTCACAACACCTACTTTGTATAGCCACATGATTCAATGATAAGGAATTTGAATTTTGCATTAAACCATAAATTCAACAAGGAAATAAATTATCTAACATAGTAAAAGTATCACCATATTTCAGAATTTAAAGAGGAAAGGTCTATGGATGGTTACTATCCTACCATTCTACTAATTACATGCATCAACATAGAAGCCTTCCTTAGTTAGATCTTACCTAAATGCCATATTGATTCTTATTGTCAATCTAGGCAACTTGTCATGCCCTATTGTTTTGAATATTCCTAACCATGAAGTTTATCTTTTAGAGATCACCATCTCCGCAAATCCTTGCTCGGCCGAGACTTGAGCAAAGCATGCCTTGCTCGGCCGAGCCTCCAAGAATAGGAACAAGAGGGAAGGACCAACCCCAACCTTAATATCTTGTTTCCGATCTATCCTAATTAAGACCTTGATCAATCCGCACACCCCTTGCTCGGCCAACCCATAGACATGGAGTTTTCCCTTTGCTTGGTCGAGCCTACTAGGCTTTAGAGGATGAGTTCCAATCGTCACTTTCGATAAGTAAATCATGAATCCACTCGATATGGGTTTAAGATCGTTCAAAGGGGTTTTACATCCGTCAAGGGAATAGAGGAAAATCTCAGCATGATCTTTCCCCTTTTTCCTTGACTCGACAGCCCGTAAAATATTAAGAATCCGACAAAAATAGCGGAGATATGATGCAACAATAATTAAAACAGCGGTAAGAAGATCAAGGTACCATGAATCGATGAAAAACTCGTGAGAAACTCAACATCTAGCAATCTTAGGGGTTCAGCTACCCGCCTCCCCCAAATCAACGGAAAGTAACCACTCACTTTGATCAAGGAAGAAGAAAGGGTGGACGCTGACAATCGCGATCCTTCCGACGATGACAGTTTCTAGCACCGACCCAAGATCTCCCCTCCTCCCTCTCTTGCTCGGGCGGCATGTGGCTCAAGAATGAGCCGCATGGTTCATGATGAGGGGTTTTATCCCCTCATCCACCAATGACATAAATGCCCCTCTAACTGACTTAACCTCTACTCGACTTGATACGAGTCCAATTCGGGCCTTGATTTGATCCGCATACCCGATTTGAATTCGACTCAAAAAGGACATCTAATGCTTAATAAGGAAGTATCCATCTAACCAATTTAAACTTCATAAGCCGAGTTATACCTTCTCGAGGTGATTCTGCGGCTCGACTTGACTAACTCCTGATCCGGTGCGCTACACCAAACATATATTTTTATATTTGGAAAATTTTTGGGTCTTACACATTCGCAAAGGCTCGATCCAATCTAGCTAAAATAAGAGCAGCATTAATATGATTATTTCACCATGTATATTTTGGCTCAGTGAAGCCGAGATCAAGCAAACCAGAATGAGTAATGAAATGATGGAAATCTTTAACCGACTTATTTACAGTGAAATTGTTACCACCAAATTTATCAGAGGCATTAAAAATGACATTAAAATCACCGGCAATAAACCACGAAAAAGAAGATAGATCCAAATATTGCAAAGAATTCCAAGTGATAGCATGTAAATTAGGATTGATAACGCGTAAATAGTAGAGATTAAGAATGGAGTAAAGGAATGACCGCCACTAATAGCATGGATCACATGAAATTCGATTAATAGCACCTGAGCACTAATTGATGTGCTATCCCATTGCCGGCCAAAAGAGATGATCGATTTTGTGGCTTGAGCGAGGGTGGGGTGCGTCTCTTGGAGGCAGATGACCTGCACATGAGAAGAACGAACGAGGACATGCAATTGATCTTTAACTGGGTGCTTGAAAGCCCCTCTTTAATATAATCATGACAAGGGGTTAGGGGTACTTGCCGGGTTAGTAAGAGTCTCTGCTGGGGTTGGTGGAATATTGGAATCAGATGGATTGTGGCGCCTGCGCTTGAGCGAGTTCTGCCCATCCGTCAAGAGGAGAACAAATGGTTCTTTTTTGGAGGGACGAGGAGGCTTGCGAGTACCACGCTTAGAAGGCTTGGTAGAAGCAAAGGCCAGAAGCATGTTAGGGTCAGAGGAGAGGAAGATATGTGTAACCTCCAAGACCAGTTGCTCGAACGATCTCACCGGGGTAGCAGGGTTCGCGTGCCGATTGGGCGCTCATCATGGCCGAAACTCGCATGATTGGAAGATGGACGGTGAGGCCACCAGTGATGAACTTGGACCCAGGGACCATAAGTTGGTTCCATAGATGGTTTAGAGACCAAAAAGAGGGCGGGGGCACGGGTGACCGAAGGCACCAGAGTCTAGGTAGCGACCGAAGCAGCCATAGGATAGGGAATCAGAATTTGGGGCTTGTTTGGAGGTTCAGGAGGATTCAAGATGGCCAACTTTACCACAGAGAAAATAGAGTAAGGGGAGGTTTTCATATGAAGTGAGGTAAAAGCTTTGACAACCAGAGGAACCAACCAAAATTCCTTGCCAAAAAGAAACAGAGAGGACACACACGAATGTAATAGCCTCTCTCAAAAACAAAAGAACGACCATCAATCTTAATAACCGAACCAAGACTAGAAGCAATAAGAACAAGATTCATTTCAGAATTCTAAACGTAAATTGTGCAAACGAACCTAGACCAGCGCCACCAAAATTTTTTCTGTCCATGGATTAGACATTGGCTTCCATGGTATCAAGCGAAACACGTTACCTCTAAAGGACCAGGGGCCCCCGGTGAGGATGGCAGTGGCCTGGTCGGGACATTTAAAATGAAACACGAAGATGTACCCAGGGGCCACGAAGATGTACCGTGACCTGCGGTAGCATTATTAGTGGAAAGGAATGAAGTGGGAAGTGGCTGAGTATGTGTCCAAGTGCTTGACCCGTCAACCGGTTCAGGCCAAGCATTTGAGACCTGTAGGGTTGCTCCAGAACTTAGATTTACCTTAGTGGAAGTGGGAGAATATCACTATGGATCGTGGAGGTCATGACTCCATATGGGTCGCGGACGATTGGCTAACCAAGTCGGCACACTTTATTTCGGTCAACACAACCTTTTCAACAGAGCAGTATGCCAAGCTTTTCCTGGACCAAATAGTGGTGTAACACGAGATTCCGGTGATTATCATTTCTGATAGGGGCACCCAATTCACCGTTCGGTTCTGGCAGTCGTTCCAGGAAGTTCTGGGTACTCAGGTCTGGTTTAGTACAACCTTCCACCCTCAAATTGACGGGTAGTCAGAGAGGACTATCCTGACATTGGAAGATAAGTTGAGGGCTTGCGTGTTGGATTTTGAGGATGGTTGGGAGAAGTACTTGCTGCAAGTTGAGTTAGCATATAACAACAGCCACCACAGTAGCATTGGCATGACTCCATTTGAGGCCCTTTATGGGCGGAGGTGTCGGTCTCCAGTAGGATGGTTTGAGGTGGGTGAGACTCAGACGTTGGGGCCAGACTTGGTTCATGATGTTGTAGAAAAGGTGAAGGTGATAAATGACCGATTGTTGGCAGCTCAAAGTCGGCAGAAAATGTATGATGATGGCATATCAAGGGACTTAGAATTTGTGGTGGGAGACTTGGTGTTCCTCAAGGCGTCACCCATAAAGGGGTGGTGAGGTTTGGCAAATGAGGGAATCTATGTCCCAAGTTCATTGGACCGTTACCCATTCTAGGACGGAGAGGGAAAGTGGCGTACAAGCTTGCCTTATTGCCTAGCATGAGCAAGGTTCACCCCATGTTTCATATCTCCATGTTGAAGAGGTATGTTAGAGACGATTCTTGTGTGCTAGAGCCTACTGCGATTGAGGTTAATGCAGCCGTTTCTTATGAGGAAAGGCCGGTAGAGGTTCTGGACATGCAGGTTCAGAAATTGAGGTCTAAGGAGGTCCCCTTGGTAAAGGTGCGATGGGAACACCATTCGGACCAGGAGGATAAGTTGTCCGTTGGAGAAGGATATGATGGAGAAATATCCCTAGTTGTCCGTTGGAGATGGTAAGTTCCTCTTTTATCCCCTAAATTTGAGGACGAATTTTTTTTAAGGGTGGAAGATTGTAATACCCGCTAAAATATTTTATGTGAATTGATTTCAGCAGGTTGCGTGTGATGCGAGATGGTACGCGCGGGCTTGAGCATTGACACTTAGCTTGAGATGAGACCCGAATACTCTAGAAATTATCTTAATTATAAATTTAAATGGTAAAATATTTTAGCGGTCCCACCGGAACTTGATTTGGATTAGAATCAAGTGAGATATGACCGGTTTGGTAAACCACTTAAGGGGAGGGCTATTTGGTAATTTAAAAAAATAGAAAAAAATAATAATAAACCCTTGGGATAGTACGACTCATCACAGAGTCGCTTGCATCCCAAGAGAAGGCTGGGCGAGCAGGTGAAGAGAGAGGCATTATGGAGAAGGCCGAAATCCACGAAGATGTCGAAGCCGATCGACGCGAGGAGTCTGAATTCATCTTCCTTTTCGTTTCCCCTTTTCGGTGAGTGGTTGTTTCTCACAAATTTGAGATTTCTCTCCTCTCCATCGCCACCCTTCACTTGAAACGAATCTGAAGTTTTCGTGTAAATTTTTGATTCCTTCTCCAATCGTGTTTGTGTAGTGTTCTATGTGTCGATTTCCCTCTTGGAATTTGAGATTACACACACATAAAACCCTAACATTAGAAATTGGCTTCCTTTGTGGCCGCCTACGGTAAAGGAGGGCTTCTTGAAATTTTCTTGTTAATTATATTTCTTCTTCAATAAGACTAATGTTATGACTTCTAGATTTAATTTCTCTTTAATTAGTTGAGTGTAAAAGGGCATAGTTAATTGTGGAAATAAAGCCCTAAGCATGTGAATTCTTCTCCTGTCATATCCGACCATGATCATGAGGCATTATGAGATTTTGGTTATAAAACTTGTATACCTGGAGATTAGTGTCTAAAGTAGAGGTTAGTGTGGGATTAAGAGCCCTAAACTTAGGATTATCTCCTATAGCTACAGCCGCATGAAAAAGAGAGAGAGAGAGAGAAATTGAAAATCTAGTTTGGAGTAGGTTATTTCATGTTTCATCCAACTTTTGTGTTGCTGAGAAACTTATTACTGAAAATGTATTTGGCTGAAATTTTACAAGTAATATGCTGAAATTGCTTAATGTTGATGCTAAAATTGCATAGTTAATGTTGCTAAAATTTCATATAGTGTGTTGCTGAAATTTCATCTAACCCGATGTTGAAATTTTACACAATGGGATGCTGAGATTATGAATAATTGGATGTAAATTTTCCTATGATTAGATACTACAAATCTCATATGAATGATGCTGAAATGCGATATACTAGAATTTAGTTAACTTCATGTTGAATTGATTTATCAATTTGGGTAATCAGTTTAATGCGAAAAGTACTGATGTAACCTACCGACCTTCATGTAAAGTATGTTTTGAAAACATAGGAAGTACTTAGGTGACCTGCACAGTAACGTGTGGATAGGAAATTGATGATTTCAGTAGGTTGGAAATTCTCGTAGTGCTTGTTAATCAAGTCAGGTTGCGGGCTCGATATGACGTTCCTAATCTGTTATAAATAATTGGGGTATTTATACGCCTTACTAGGCCGAGTGGTGCGCTCCACGCACGAGATGACATTGGGCCAGCTAGGCCGAGTAGTGCGCGTAGTGCACGTGATGACTATGGGCCGCATGCAGGCCGAGTTGTACGCACAACGTACGAGTGATCATGGGTCGAAGGGCCTTCCCGACCGAGCGTGCACTGGTTCTAAAGGGCCTTCCTAGACCAGTGAACCCGAGCAGAGACACAGTGGGTACTAGTTCTAAAGGGCCTTCCTGGACTAGTGAACCTGAGCAGAGATAGTGGGTACTAGTTCTAGAGGGCCTTCCTAGATCAGCGAACCCGAGCAGAGATACAGTGCGTACTAGTTCTAGACGGCCTTCCTAGACTAGTGAACCCAAGAAAAGTGTTCAACTAGGATTCAAAAATTAAAGAGCATTTTCCATAGAGTCGGATGGGAGCACATCCCTTATATTATTAATCTGACATCCGCACTCGCTTGGCATATTATATACAGTTGTTACTAGATTCTATTTGGTGAGGATTGGGAAACCATTCACTGAGTTTCATACTCTCTTTTCTTTGTATGGTTGTTTTGCATAGCATGGTTTTGAGGTACGGTGCAGCTGATGGCGGCGGGGCTCCAGTAGCGATCTCGTGAGCGGGTTGGTGTAGTCAAGTCTTGTTTAAGAACTGAGACATTATAGCCTTTAGAGTGTCCTAGAGTTGTTTAAACTTTTAGTTGAATCATTTTATGAGTTATCTGTCATGTGGATTATGTTTTCTTGTCACTGAGTTGCTATCGACAATTCCTTAGTTATTTTATAAAAACTTTATTTTCAAGTTGTACCTATTTAGATGCTTGTGTAATGGGTTAGGCTTCGGGGTGCTTGACTGCACTCTGGCCGGTCACGTGACTCAGTTTTGGGGCATGACACCCTAAGCTGCGAGGGATCGTGGCCGTCCGATAGCGAGTCGGAGATCGGGTGAGGATTAGACATTAGTGAATTGGTTTGAACCAACGGAGGGGGAGAGGGGGTGTAAGAGGGTTTGCGGGTCTTAGTGGGATGGATTTTGGGGGTAATAGTGGGTTTGGATATAAGAGGAGTTTTGGGTAGGGGCCCTGATTTGGGAGGGGGCCCAAATTTGGGAGGGGTTCCAGAACGATATGATATTAGAACTTCGGGGCCTAACCATTCGAGATATGTCGTGTGCGGTTGGGAGGATCTGCATCCGTAGTCGGCGGGTTTGAACTGTCCATGGCATCCTCACTAGTGTCGCGAGAGGGTGAACGGGTTCACGCGCCGATTGGGCGCTCATCACAGCCAAAAGTCGCGCGATTGGGGGATAGACGGTGAGGTTGCCAGTGGCGAACTTGGACCTAGGGACCATAAGTTGGTTCCATATACGGTTCAGAGACCGAAGAGGGGGCACGGGCACGGGCGATCGAGGGCACCGGAGTCTAGGTAGTGACCGAAGCAGCCTTAAGTGGGGGAATCAGAATTAGGGGCTTGTTTAGAGGTGCTGGAGGATTCAAGATGGCCAACTTTACTACAAAGAAAATAGAGAAAGGGGGGTTTTCATATGAAATGAGGTAAAAGCTTTGACAACCAGAGGGATTAACCCAAATTCCTTGCCGAATAGAAACAGAAAGGACGATTTCAATACACACACGAATGTAACAGCCTCTCTTGGAAACAAAAGAACGACCATCAATCTTAATAACTGAACCAAGACTAGAAGCAATAAGAACAAGATTTATTCTAGAATTCTAAAGGTAAACTGTGCAAACGAACCAAGATCGGTGCCACCGAAAATTTTCAGTCCAAAGGCCTAAGGGCCCCCAGTGAGGACGGTAGTGGCCTGGTTGGGACTTTTAAATCGAAACACGAAAAAGTCTTGGTCAAGATCAAGCATACTAACAAAATCAAAATTCGCCCAAATCCGGACAGCCCAAGAACGAACAGAATCAATGAAAGGGGGCTTCCCCAAATACTTGCTAATTAAACTAGAATGCTAAGGTGTACTCCATTGCTGGAGTTGCTCAGGAGAAAAAGAAACTTTACCAGTAGGTTGCGATGAAATCTGGCGAAGTAACGAAACGTCAACTGGAGAGGGGGAGGTAGGAGATATACCTTTGAGGATTTCGGCCCAGGAGGTAGGGGGCGCGAAAGAAGAGGGATGGTTACCATGAAGGGTTGCGGAGTTTGCTACCGATGAAAATGATTTCGCGATCAAGTTCAGAGAAGTGAAAATAGGGCTAGGGTTTGCCGATGAAACCCTAGGGAAGGAGTATGAAGCGGAGGAAGAAGGCGCAGCGTAAACATCAGACGGAGGAGGGGGATGTAGGGGAGCCTGCGGGGGGCGCGTTGCCGATGAGGGGGGATAGGTCGCAGGGGAGTGGGGGGGCGAAAGAATCGCCATCTCAAAAATTCTAATTTACAATTACATATATATATCCATTATATGATGACGTAGAATCCTATGTCAGCATCAAAAAAAAAAAATTTAATCCAAGCTACCACGTCATCAAAATTGATGTTATTATTTAATTATATTATTTTAGATTATATCGAAATACCCAAATTAAACCAATAACTTTCCATATAGTATTATTATTGACCAAAACTATTTTTTCTTAATTTTTTATTTATTATTTACCAAAATTTAATATTTTTACAATAATATTTTATTCGATGTGTTTATCACGTTTCAGAGAAAAATTCAAATTCTAAGCTCAACTAATATTTTTTTAAAAAAATTATCTATTGCATTTATTTTTATGCTTTATAAATATATATCTAAATATAAGTATATGTTCTATCAAAGTTTTTTCTTTTAATTTTTTCTATCTATTTTATTTTTAAATAAATATTTTTTTATGTATTGTATATTATTTATTTTATAAGTTTATTTTTTCATTCTCGTAGTATAATTGTATATTATATCTTCATATGGCAATGATTATTATTTATTAGCTAATAAAATTTATTTATATTATATTATTATTATTTATTCATATTATTATTTATTATTATTATATTATATTATTATTTATTAATATTTAAGATTATGATTATACTTTATTTATTAGCTAAAAAAACTAATATATATATATATATTGGTTTTTTTAGTTTTGTATTCAATTTGATTTTTTAGTTTGTGTTCAATTTGATTTAGTGTCAATCACAAAATTTGAGATATATTAGAGAGAAATTAAAAATTGTGATAGATATGTTACAAGGACCAAAGTTTTGAATAGATTTGTTACAAGGGCCAAAGTTTGAGATAGATTAGTTAAAATGACATGTTTGTTGTTGTGATAATTCGATTAAATAAAAGAAATGATTTGTTCCAACATTAGTTTTGATGATGTGGTAGATTCGATTTTTTTTTTTTTTTTTGATGCTGACGTGAGATTCCATATCATCATATAACAGATAAATTAACAGCCAACTAACGAGAATATATAATAACCCATGCACATGACAGGCCAGGGTATACGTGCCTATACCCCGAAGCCTAACCCATGCACATGCCAAAACAAATAAAGTAGTAGAAAGAAAACAACACGTCTTATTTTAAAGGAAAAGCGAACCAATACCAAGTTTAGATTAATAGCTCAGAAGTAAAGAAAATGGGAAAATACGATTAGGTTCAATACTTCAAAAGTTCAGTCAAATAAAACTTGAAATAAATAACATAAATGCCCTCATGGCTACAACTACCAAAAAGACTCAACTATGACACTAACTAGTACTGCTATGAGATCCAGCGGCTCCTCTGCCCTCCAGTGACGCCACGTGTATCCAACCCACCTCACCGGTCATGCTCTGCAAAACAAAAATCACACGACAATGGGTGAGTTCAAATAACTCAGCGAGCGATTTTACACACCCTCATAAATAAACATAGAGATAACATAAATTCTATCTCTAAAAAGAAACCACGTCACAAAAGTGTGACTAGCTACTAGGCCCACAGGCCATCCATACCCACGACATCGGACTCTCACAGGGGTGCATTTGGCTGAAGCCCTACCATGCTCGAAGGCATCATCACCACAAAGCCTACCATGCCAACGGAAATAGCACATACTAGGAAAGTGCATCGGGCCAAAGTCCACCATGCCGAATGGATCAACACATACTAGGGAAGTTCATCGAGCCGAGCCCACCATGCTGAATGCAACAACACATACTAGGGAAGTGCATCGGACCGAAGCCCACCATGCCGAAGGCCACAACACTTACTTGGGAAGTGCATCGAGCCGAAGCCCACCATGCCAAAGGTAACAACACTTACTAGGATAATCGAGAAAGGCCCTCGAACTTATCCTCCAGGTTGGGAATTTGGCATCCAACCACCTGGGAGTAGCCCGTAACCCGGCTCCTAATTGAGCTGCTCAACAATTCCCTAGGATATGGCGCATAAAGACCTAAGTCAAGAATCTCCTAAGACGTCCTAGGGGTGTCCTCATTATGAAGCATCTCAACACTCCAAACCCGACCCCTGTCCCTTAGACCCGTAATGTCATGATCTCGTGTGGTTCTATTTCATGAATACCTTGTAAGTTGGTTCATAATAGATTATGCTCATCCTTCAACCCAATTTTATTTATAGATTTAAAATTTAGATCATCTCAATTAGGGTTTTGTTCTGCACAAAAGTGCTGTGTATACCCCAAATCTACTCTCCAACGTGTGTCCTATGTTTCCAAACTATATTTTCTGGTCAAAATGATAGGTTACATGACTATAATCAGAGATCTAATCACATAAAAACAGATAAATCAAAAATCATTCCAGATTCAATAAACAACACATAAATTTCAGAAAGCTGAAATTTCCAGCACAACATGAAATAAAATCTGAATTTTACAAAATTAAATCCCTACGTTTATAACATCACAGATTCTTATCATCAAGCCAATCATGCATACAATCTCATAATTATTACTCAATAAAAACTAGCATATATATCATGAATCCCTAGACCAAGAATCAAGAAGATTAAATTAACTCTTTACCATCAAGAACACCTAGAACTCCAAGATGAGGTTTGCACCCAAGATTTACAAGATTTAATTATAAAATCACAGATCTTCCCTTAAACATAAGTCTCATGATATGAGATCAAAATTTAAGATCTAAACATGGCATAGAAACCAAAAAAATCTCAAGAACAAAAATAAATATCTTCAAGGTCAAAAATCTTCAAGGTGACTCAAGAGAATTCGAAGGAAACCCACATAGGAGCGATAAAACCACTCACCTTAATTTGGAAAAATATTAGAAAAGAAATCTCGGATGACGACTCTCGAATCCGGCTTTAAAAGGTTGACGGCTCGACCCAAAAAAATAGCTCCAAGGGTCGGCGGCTCACTCCAAGCCGCCGACTTGAAGACAGGGAGAGAGGGGAAGGAAAGGGGCTGGCTTGGCTGGCTCCTCTCGGCTTGTCTCCAAAGGGAAAGAAGAGAGGGAGAGGAAGTAGGTGGCTCGGCTCCAAAGAGAAAGAAGGAAGAGAGGAAGACAAAGAAAAAGCAGTGGCTCGGCTTGGTTCTGGGTGGTGGTTCCAAGGAGAAAGGGAAAGGGGGCTAGCGGCTTGGCTTAGCTTGGCTTGGCGGCTGGCTCTCATTCTCAACTTTTTAGGTGGCTCCAAAATGGGAGCCATAAGGCATGAGGGGGGGGGGGGGGGTTATACACCCTCATCAACCCTTACCCCTTAAACCATTAATTCACAATCCGCATCCACCTTAAGCCAAAACCAAAATCCGCTAACCCGATAGACTTAAATAATTTAATTAATCTCATTCTAATAAATCTCAAATAATTAATTAAATGCCCATATTAACATAATTAGCAATTATGCACACACAACACCAAATTAAATACTCTCAACAACCCAAGCCTAAAAATTCAAAAATTCAAAAATTTATATTCTACTTACCCGAGCTCGCAAGCTTGCTCCGGACCATGGGTCGATTTGGCTCGACCACGAACTAGTCCGCTGGGCTGGCAAATACACATAAAAGGATAAATAATAAATTTAAATATCTGGGATATTACAATCCTCTCTCCTTAGAGAAAATTCATCCTCGAATTTCAGAAAAGAAAATAAGGACTCACCACAACATCAAACAATGAAGGATAACGCTCCCTCATATCCTGCTCCACCTCCTAAGTGGCCTCCTGGCCGGAATGGTGCTCCCATCTTACCTTAACCAAGGGGATCTCCTTGTACCTCAACTTCCGGATTTGCCGGTCTAGCACCTCAACTAGCCGCTCCTCATAAGAGATTGTTGAATCCAACTCCACTACGGTAGGCTCGATCACATGGGACTCATCCCGAATATACCTCTTAAGCAGAAACACATGGAATACTAGATGTACTCGGTCCATACTAGGAGGTAGGGCTAACTCATAGGCCACGGCTCCCGTGCGCCTGAGAATAGGAAACGATCCAATGAACCTAGGACTTAGCTTTCCTTTCTTACCAAACCTCACTACCCCTTTCATAGAGGACACCTTGAGGAACACCATGTCCCCCTCAACAAACTCTACCTCCCTAGCGTTTCCATTCGCATACATCTTAGTGGCTCCCGGATGCATAGTGTAGGTGTACCGATGAGCCATCTCCAACACCTGCCTGCGATCCTCGGCTATATCTGGTATCACAATCTGATTCTTAAACCTCAGGACGCCTTTCGAGTCCACATTGAACCCATTATCTGCATCTCCTCTCCTGACCAGATCCTTAGTGGGTGCACAAAGGACATCCTCCACCTGCGCTGCTCGCAACATGTCAACTAATGCCGACTGCACTCTCAAGTGGGCACCAGCGAACCCGATTCTGACACTGTCAAGACTGCTCCATCCAAGCATAAGGCCAACTCCTGAGCCAACGACCTCCTCCTGATCGCCAAATGTGCTAAACTACCCATAGATTTTCTACTCAAAGCATCTGCCACCACATTAGCCTTCCCTGGATGGTACATGATTGTGCAATCATAGTCCTTCAACAGCTCCAGCCATCTTCTCCGCCTCAGGTTCAACTCCTTCTGGGTAAACAAATACTAGAGTCTTTTGTGATCAGTGTATATCTCACAAGCCTCGTCATGAAGGTAGTGATGCCACAGCTTCAATGCGAACACCACCGCTGCGAGCTCAAGGTCAAGGGTGGGGTAATTCTTGTCATGAACCTTCAACTGCCTTGAGGCATAGGCTATCTCTCTGCCATTCTGCATCAGCACACAACCCAAGCCGACTCCAGAGGCATCATAATAAACAACAAAATCTCCTGAACATGAGGGTACTGCTAAATCTGGCGCCGACATCAAGCAGTCCTTGAGCTTTAGAACTCTCTCTTCGCACTTACTGTCCCATTCGAACTTGACCTTCTTCTTGGTCAAGCGGGTCAATGGCACTGCAATTCTGGAGAAATTCTCCACAAACTTTTTGTAGTAACCTGCCAACCCTAGAAAACTATGAATGTCCGAGACATTGGTCGGTCTCTTCCAGTTTTGAACTGCCTTTATCTTTGCAGGGTCCACCTTTATTCCTTCCTTGGACACAACATGACCAAGAAACCCTATGCTCTCCAGCCAGAACTCGCACTTGGAGAATTCGGCATACAACCTGTGCTCCCTGAGAGTTTCCAGAACTATCCTCAAGTGCTCAGCATGCTCCTCCGTGCTCCTGGAATAAATGAAAATATCATCAATGAACAGAATCACAAACTTATCCAGGTATTCCTTGAACACTCGGTTCATCAGGTCCATAAATACTGCAAGTGCATTAGTCAGCCCGAAGGACATCACTAGGAACTCAAAGTGCCCATACATTGACCTGAAAGCAGTCTTGGGGGCATCACTGTCACGAATCCTTAACTAATGATACCCTGACCGCATGTCAATCTTACAAAACCACTGCACTTCCCGAAGTTGATCAAACAAATCATCAATCTCGGATAATGGGTACTGATTCTTCACTATTACCTTATTAAGCTATCGATAATCAATACACATCCGCACGGATCCATCCTTCTTCTTTACAAAGAGCGCTGGAGCACCCAAAGGTAAAACACTAGGGTGAATCAAACCCAGATCAAGCAACTCCTGCAACTGGGATTTCAACTCCCTTAACTCAGCTGGTGCCATCTGATACGGAGGAATGGAGATCGGCTTCACCCCTAGCTTCAAATCAATATAAAATTCAATCTCTCACTTTGGAGGTAACCCTGGCAACTCCTCTACAAACACATCAAAGAACCCGCATTCAACAGGTGTCCTCGCGATGTCTCTGGCCGCACCTCCACCTTCGTCTACAATTGACACATGGGATAAAAATGATTGACACCCACCAAAAAGTAACTTCCGGGCCTTAAGAGCTGATATCGCCATCAACGAGTCACCCCTTCCCTCACACCATGTAAGGTAAACTAGGGTATCCCAGGCTTACTGGAGGTCACAATCTTAGCTCTGTAATCAACTGAGGAGAAATGGTCTGCCAACTTGTCCATGCCCAATATCACACCGAGCTCCAACAGCACATGCCCACAAATGATGACCTTGCAGCATCGAAAGACTGTCTCTACCATCACAGAAACGCCCGTAGGCGTAGACACCACAAGGGGTAATTCAAGCACAGAATATATCCCTGACAACTTAACAACAAAGAAGGCAGATACAAAAGAGTGCGTAGCACCCAGATCAAACAAGATATACGCAACATCCGAACAAACAACAATATTACCTGATACTACTGCCTCGGATGCCTCAGTGCCCTCTTGGTTCATAGAGAACATCCATGCAGCGGGCCGCTTTGAACCACCAGCTCGCTGGCCTCCTTCCTGAGTCTGACACCTCTGAGCTGCAGAACCTACTGACATCCGTGCCTCTCCTTTGGTCTGATCAGGCTGCTGACTGCCCGTGCTAGGACAATCCTTTTTGAAATACCCAACTTGTCCGCACCCAAAACATGCCTCAAAGCAAAACCGCTCTGGTCCTACTCAACTCTGGTTGCACACAATAATGACCCTTAAGCATAAGGTCGATCTATACCCCCGCAGATCAAAAATTTGAAATGTAAGGGAAAGATCCTCCAATCAATCAAAAATTTCAGCTATAGGGGATATTTACTCTTAGCTAACCCCCGCAGATCCCTTCTGCAGAACTCTATCGATCGCCGTCCCTAGGATCCCTAGGGCCACCCAAACCATATTGCACCAAAAATATTTAACTATATGACGAGACCCAATGAATCATTCAAGATACTAAGCAATCATTGCAAGGATCTCTAATCCAGGCACCCAAACAAAGGTAGCCCCCTCCCCCAAAATGGTGCGCTCTCTAGCACAGGGCCATTCATGTCCTCCAGCTATGCTACCTTGGGACTATCCCAGACCCTCCTCCCGGTGGAGTACCTCAATTAACTTAGCCACTCGCGCGTGCAACTGCACAACCATGGGATCCTGTCCCACCTCCTCCCGATCTTACGGTGGTCTCCCTCGACCTCGACTCTGGCCTCGGCCTTGGCGCTCAGTGGAGTTGCTATCCCTATTGCTCCTTGCGGTATCAAAGGCCTCCACAGATCTGGAAACACCGGAAAAGAAATAATTCAAGATTAAGCAATTGAATTCACCCAATGTTTTGCAAACTAAACCATAAGTCGCGCTGAGGTGCAGACTTAGCCCATTGATCTCATAGCATACCTCTACCGTATACTGACATGCTAGAAATGCCCTATACGGTGACAACTATAGGTCGTAGTCGGACCGAACCACATACTCTGATTCCATCTTTGTCACACCCCAACTCAAGATCACGTGATCGGCCAGGGTATACGTGCCTAGACCTCGAAGCCTAACCAGGCACATGACGAAACATATAAAGTAGCAGAAAGAAAACAACAAGTTATATTTTAAAGGAAAAGTGAACCAATACCAAGTTTAGATTAATAGCTCAGAAGTAAAGAAATTGTGAAAATACGATTAGGTTCAACAATTCAAAAGTTCAGTCAAATAATACATGAAATAAATAACATAAATGCCCTCAGGGCTACAACTCCAAATCAAGCTGACACAAGTGCATGACAACTACAAAAAGGACTCGATTACGATCCTAACTAGGACTGCTATGAGATCCAGCGGCTCCTCTGCCCTCCAGCGACGCCAAGTGCATCCAACCCACCTCACCGATCAGGCTCTACAAAATAGAAATCACACGATAACGGATGAGTTTAAAGAACTTAGC
Source organism: Canna indica (assembly GCA_034359265.1). Lineage (NCBI taxonomy): Eukaryota > Viridiplantae > Streptophyta > Magnoliopsida > Zingiberales > Cannaceae > Canna > Canna indica. Next base: position 16,439,154 of record CP136893.1, on the reverse strand, counting down.
GAGCGGTTTTATCCACCCTCATAAATAAACACAAAGATAACATAAATAAATTCTATCTCTAAAAAGAAACCACGTCACAAAAGTGTGACTAGCTATCAGACCCACAGGCCATCAATGCTCACGACGTCTGACTCTCATAGGGGTGCAACAGGCTAAAGCCCTACCATGCCCGAAGGCAACATCACCCACAAAACGTGCATCAGGCCAAAGCCCACCATGCCGACGGCAACAACACATACTAGGAAAATGCATTGGGCCAAATGTCAAAGGCAACAACATTTACTAGGATAATCGGGAAAGATCCTCCAAACTTATCCTATAAAATGAGAATTTGGCGTCCAACCACTTGGGCGTAGCCCGTAACCCGGCTCCTAATTGAGCCGCTCCACCATTCCCAAGGATATGGCGCATCAAGACCTAAGTCAAGATTCTCCTATGGTGTCCTCATTATGAAGCATCTCAACACTCCAAACTTGACCCCTGTCCCTTAGATCTGTAATGTCATGAACCCGCGTGGTTCTATTTCATGAATACCTTCTAAGTTGGTTCATAATAGATTATGCTCACCATTCAACCCTATTTTATTTACAGAATTAAAATTTAGATCACCTCAATTAGGGTTTTATTTTAGGGTTTTGTTCTGCACAGAAGTCCTATGTATACCCCAAATCTACTCTCCAAAGTGTGTCCTATGTTTTCAAACTATGTTTTCTGGTCAAAACGATAGGTTAGACGACTATAATCAAACATCTAGTTACATAATAATAGAGAAATAAAAAATCAATCCAGATTTAATAAACAACACATAAATTTCAGAAAGCTGAAATTACCTGCACAACATGAAATAAAATCCGAATTTTACAAAATTAAATCCCTAGATTTATAACATCACAGATTCATATCATCAAGCCAATCATGCATACAATCTCATAATTTTTACTCAATAAAAACTAGCATATATCAAGAATTCCTAAACCAAGAATCATGGAGATTAAATTAATTCTTTAGCATCAAGAACACCTAGAAATCCAAGATGAGGTTTGCACCCAAGATTCACAAGATTTAATTATAAAATCACAGATCTTCCCTTAAACATAAGTCTCATGATATGAGATCAAAAGGTCCAGAGATCAAAAGGTCCCTTAAACATAATCACTCACCTTAATTTGGAAAAATATTGGAAAAAAATTCCGGACGACTGTCCTCGAATCCGGCTTCAAAAGGTCGACAGCTCGACCCAAAAAAATAGCCCCAAGGGGCGGCGGCTCACTCCAAGCTGCCAGCTTGGAGAGAGGGGAAGGAGAGGGGCTGGCTCGGCTGGCTCCTCTCGGCTTGGCTCCAAAGGGAAAGAAGAGAGGGAGAGGAAGCAGGCGGCTCGGCTCGGCTCCAAAGAGAAAGAAGGAAGAGAGGAAGATGAAGAAAAAGTAATGGCTCGGCTTGGCACTGGGTGGCGGCTCGAAGGAGAAAGGGAAAGGGGGCTCGTGGCTTGGCTTGGCTGCTGGCTCTCATTCTCAACTTTTTTGGTGGCTCCAAAATAGGAGCCACAAGCCATGAGGCGGGTTTTATACACCCTCATCAACCCTAACCCATTAATCCATTAATTCACAATCCGCATCCACCTTAAGCCAAAACCAAAATCCGCTAACCCGATAGACTTAAATAATTTAATTAAGCTCATTCTAATAAATCATAAATAATTATTTAAAAGGTCATATAAACATAATTAGCAATTATGCGCACACAACACCAAATTAAGTACTCTCAACTACCCAAGCCTAAAGATTCATAAATTCATAACTTTATATTCTACTTACTCGAGCTCGCAAGCTCGCTCCGGACGATGGCTCAACCACGAACTAGGCCGCTATGCTGGCAAATACATATAAAATGAAAAATAATAAATTTAAATATCTGGGATATTACAAAAGGGAATTTGGGTTTTTATTAGGATAAGAGCCTGATCTTATTCGAGTTAATCGTGTCGGGCCCCTAATTTTTATTCGGATATGATAGGATGGTATTGAAGACACCTTATTCGATTCTGGTTATTCGGGTCGAGTTGAGTTTTAATTCGATTCGACCGATGCTGACCCATAAGCAGGACAATCAGACATAAAAATAAAAATAAATTTCAAAGGCAGCTAAAAAGAACATAGACTTTTCTTTTCAACTTTCAAATGTATTTAGGATTATTTCGGGAAGGTAAATTAATAAATTACATAAATGAAAAAAATGACAATTGAATGTGCATGTATTTAGAATTATTTAGGGAAGGTAAATTTGTAAATTACATTAATGACAAAAAAGACAGCTCAATGTGCATGTATTTAGGATTATTTTGAGAAGGTAAATTAATTAATTACATAAATGACAAAAATGACGGCTCAATGTGCATGTATTTAAGATTATTTCGGGAAAGTAAATTCATAAATTACATATTCATATATGCATATTCCGATTTTGAAAATATTAAATAAAATTATTTTGGTTTTATGAGATTCCTTTTAATCATTAAGCTCTAAATCTGACCAATTTAAGTGGATGGATGAACACTATAAAAGTTATAACTCGCCGACAAAAACCTTAAAAAATTTGTCAAAGATGAAGTCATTTTGGGCATTTTTAATCATTGCTCTCCTCTTCATTAACCACAGCGAGGGTAATCTTTTCATTCATAATTCTTTTGTCCATTGCTCTACAACTCTTATATCTATTTTGGTCGTGTCTAGAATTATGTATTCCTTTTTTTTTCAATATGATTTACTATGTCATTTATTCTTAAAATTTAAGTATTTTTATTTGCGAGTATATATGTTTTAAATAACGAATATTTGATCTTCTTTTGTAGATTATTATTTTGAAGAAAATGATATATATATGTTTAATTTGTAATTCTGTGTCGTAGGTATTTATTCGGATAAGCGTAATCTACCATGCATAGCTCGAACAGTATTGGCGGGAGGATGCACTTTTGACAGTTGCAATACTTATTGTTCAAGTTTCAATGAAGGGCTCGGTAAATGCGACAGCAATGTTCAATGCAGTTGCATCTATAAGTGTGGACCTCCGTAATTAAGCATATATATATTTCTATATTCATGTGCTTATTTGAGTTATTGGAGTTGTAATAATCTCGTGTATCAAGCTAAGCTACTTGTACTTTCAATTTGAAGAAATAAATGATATGCAATTCTACTTCTTTTATGAATACTAGCTGCCGTCCACGTGCTTTGCACAATTAACTTGTAGTTTTAAAAATAAAAAGTCTAAAATTAAATGTTATATTTTAATATATGTTTATATATAAATAGAATAATCTATCAAAAAAAATTCTCATATTTTTCATATTTTGTAATATAAATTTAATATGAAATTATATATATTTAAATTTAAAAGTAATTTTAAATTTTAGAAAATAGTTATTTCAAACTTCAATTGTAAATTAATTTATAATTTGAATTGTAAATTAAATTTTATCTATAATTTATATTCTTAATAATTTTAAAAAAATAATATAATTAAATAATTGCATACCTAGTTTTTCAAGAAAAGTTTACTATATTATTAGCATATTATGAAAAAAAAATATTTTTAAGGATAAAAACATTTGGTGAGATTAAAAAATTAGTTTAATTTAACTTACAAATTTAAATAGTAATATTTATACCAATATACTTAACAGTAATAATAAATATCATATGTGTGAAAATATATAAACAGAAAACAATAAATATTAATTTGATTTGATTTATATAAGTATAAAAGTATGCAAGTATATTATATACTTTAATTTAAAATAACTATAAGTAATAGTTAAATTTAATACAAAGTAAAAATTGAAAGATAAAAAAATGAATTGTCCTAGATTAGTAATTAATAGTTATTTTTACCATAAAAGCAATATGTTCATATTTAAAAATATAGAAAAATAAGTCCATATAAATAAATTTACAATCTAGAATAATTATCACGCCCCAAATCTTGAGTCACGTGACCGGCTAGAGTACACGTCCGTACTCTGAAGCCTATCAACACATGCATACCAATAAAGAAATAAAAGAAATCGCAATGCATACCCAATATAAAACACTAGAATGCTAGGTATGTTTATATCATCAAATGATTACAATGAAGTCACAACAGTATGCAAATAA